>CM053786.1:883879842-884559485 GCA_028749045.1 Cupressus sempervirens
GATAAGAAAATAGAAACTTAAGTACAATTGAAGGAAGCATGGACATTTAATATTTATTTACAATCTTAATTAAACAAATCCTTGTCTAGTTATAGAAAGAAAATCCAAGATGTTTATAAAAAAATATAATTATGAAAAAATGAAATTAATTAAAATAATAAATTTAGATTTAACTTCAGTTTGTAATATTTTATTTTATTTGATATGAACTATGTAATATATTCAAAAAAATTCTTCTTTCTTAATAGAAGTAAGGAAATGATAATCATAAAAAATTTCAATTATTTATTATTATGTATATATCATTTGAACTCATATTTTCTACCTCTGCCCATGAAAATATATCCTTTTCAAATACACATTATATCTTGAAGAACTTCAAAAGTTGATAGGTTGGCAATCTTTTTCATGTTGGTTTAACTAACTTTTAAAAAAATTAAGTAAAAAAATCAACTAAGTCCTTTCTTTCGTATGGAAGTGCATTTTCGTGGCTGTATAGACGTTGTCCATTTTCGTAGCTGTATAGACATTGCCGTGGTTTAATCTGGTCACATCAATAGAAACACATTAATTGTTGGTACAGTCCATGTGCTTTTGCAGGCCGGCACCCTCATTCTCCTTTTGAGTGTAACATATAATTACTTACCTGCCTATCAACCTCCATGTGACCAACAGGTAATGGCTGTTTCTCTGACATTTTTAAGTTTCTGCTGCAGATTTTCTTTTTATCGTCTGCAATTGTCCCTCTCCATGTGAAGAACGGACTCCACACAAAGAGATTCTTGGCCGTCCTTTCTGTTTTTCTGAGACAAAGATATTTACTTGCAGAAGACACCATTTTAACTTTTCCATGCCCAACCAAAACATGCTCCTCTGGAATTGTTGTACATTATAGACAGCTTTTTAAAAATCCTTCTTTTCATAATGTCTATATTGATTTTAATAAATGTCAGTCTGCCAACTTTCTTTGGCTCTCCTTATTCTGACAATAAATTATTGCTACGTTCGTTAAAAAACTAAAACATAATTTAATTCTATTTAATCTTACTTCATAAATAATATATGAGTTCTCACCTATATTTTGTGAAAATCTCACGTATTCATTCATGATTGTTATTTTATATATTATTATTGTACTTGTCGTAGGCAATGTACTATTGCATTCACTTATATGTCTCATCAGTGAATTAGTTTTGAATGTATCAACCAATTATATGCAAGCATTTTTACCTCGTTTCAATTTTTATATAATTTTCATATTTTTAATCAATATAATATATTATGAAAAAATATTTATCTCCATTCTAATTGGTTGAATTCATTTTCTTTTATAATACCCCTTTTCTCGGAGCTCCCACCATATTGCTTTTTTAATGGCATGAATTTAGCAAATAAATATAGATACATTCACAAACTACTATTAAGAAAATAATAGATGAAAATATATCTTCTGTTATTTTCCCTATAAACATCAAGACTGTGAAGTAAGTTATTGTCCTAATGTATATAAATATTTTTGAAAACACAATGTAAATTTTTTAAAATGTTTATTTCATAGTTTTTATACTTTATTTTAAATTTTATATTCATATCTAAAAAAATATAATAGTAAAATTGAAATACAAGCACCCCTAATTTAAAATTTGAATTATCATTTAAAATTTAAAATATTACCATTAAATTTATTATTTTTATTAATTGTTGATGAAAAATAATAATTAGCAAGTTATATATTACATTTTCTTTAATATTTTACTATACATAATGCATAATATATGGTAAAAATGATGTTCAACATACAAAGTTAATTTCTATTATATTATTTTATAATACATATTACAATACCAAAATATTCTATAGTACATAATTAAAAATTAATAATTGTATTATATATCTAATCTTTTTAAACTTCAATTCCCTATACATATTCATTATTATAATATCAAATATTGTTTCTATTACAATACATTCTAACGGCAAGTACATGCCACTACGTGGCACTTGTTATTACTTTTAGCAAATGTATTACTTCATGATTTTTAAAACATGAGCATAGCCATGTTAGCATCCTCGTCTATCCAGACAACTTGAACTAATATGCCTTGCAAAGGATCGGATTGGATGGTAATTATAGCTGGGATTACATGAGAATTATAGCTGGAATTGGAAGCGAGTTATAGTTGCGAATGCGGTTGGATATAGTTTTATTAAAAATATTTTTTTCATTAAATGATAATATACTTATTTATAAGTTGCTGACTATATTATTAACAATCAATGATATACTTATTTATATGTTGTTGAGTATATTTTGCTGAGTATATTTATGCATTTTATCAATGTGTAGATTCGCTAAGCCTCTCACTCTCTTCTTTCTACTTACTTTGACCAGACTCTCAAAATTAACATGATACAACCTCGTATGCCATAGCCACACATCTTTAACTTTAGAAAAGAGACAAGTACTTATAGTAAGATCTAAGTAAAATAAGTTACATCTTATTTATTTTGTAGTACCAATAAGGTTTCTATTTTTATCATAGATCTTTACTATTATGTTATGAAATTCCAACCGTTGACCTATACTATTCAATTGAGTCAACGGTTGGAATTTCATAACATAATAGTAAAGATCTATGATAAAAATAGAAACCTTATAGTAACTCAGGAAATTAGATTTTAGTCCTTTAACCCAATATGCATTATTAAGGGTGAGTGAGTAGCCGAGTTGGTGTGAAGGCGAGTCGTGAGGCGTAGTGTTAGGCTAATGATCCCGGTGCTATGCATCAACTCTGGTTCGAGTCACACTAGGTTTACCACAAACCCTTTTAAGGGTGAGTGAGTAGCCGAGTTGGTGTGAAGGCGAGTCATGAGGCATAGTGTTAGGCTAATGATCCCGGTGCTATGCATCAACTCCGGTTCGAGTCACACTAGGTTTACCACAAACCTTTTTTTTATGGATTAGTGATTGATGGAGTCTCTGAGAAGCGTTGGCTGCTGACTGGGCTAGGGTTTTTCCCCTAGCCTGTTCTTGGTGTTTGATCTTTACTATTTTTCTGTTTTGTTTGGATTGTTAGCTACTAGACATAATTTGCGTCGGTGTTTTTGGAGATCTTCTGCAGTCAATTTTGGATTGGGGGTTTTATTGTTTGCATGGCAGGGCCTGGGATTTCTTCTCCGTTGGTGAGAAAAGATGGTTCTTTTCCAACTATGCATGCAATGTGATCTGAATCATTTTATTCAGGGGAGAGCTCCAAGCTGAAAAAAGTTAATGGTTGTCTTCCGCGTAGCCATGATCGCCCTGTTCTGGTTATTCCTCCAACGGTTGTAATGGAGGACATTGATTATTGGACCAAGCATGCTTTGATATGCAAATTTCTTGGAATCCGGATTTCTCTATCCGCTCTTGAGGCATGGATCCGCCGCTCTTGGCAGGTGGAAGGCGATATGGAGATTATGTTGGCAGGGAATAGTTTTTTTTTGTTGTATTCTCTTGCATGTCTGATCGTGATCGTATTTTTGAAGGAGGCCCCTATTTCTACAACAATGTGGGGTTATTTGTCAAACCTTGGCATTCAGGTTTTAATTCTGCTGAGGATCTCGCTTCAACAATGCCAGTTTGGGTTCACTTGCCTCGTCTTCCCTTGAAATTTTGGCGTGAAGACATCCTTCGACAAATTGCTGCTTTGTTGGGGAAGCCAGCTGCGATCGTACATCAAACCCTCGATAAAAAGGTTATTTCTTTTGATAGAATTTGTGTTGAAATTAATTTGAATAACCCATTACCAGATTCTTTGGAAATTTGTCTGGGGGATTCTTCTTGGGTGCAGTAGTTAGATTATGAATCCCTCCCTTTCCGTTGCCAGATTTTTCATGAGTATGGTCATTTACTGTGGCAGTGCCCTCGTAACTCGAGTTTCAAAGGAGTGGATTGGTCTACAGCTGGAAATGCTGGTGGTTTGGCAGATACTATAGGGAAAGGACAATCTCAAATGGTTAATACTACCAAGGGGATGAATCCACAAGATGCTACAGGTAAGGGTAAGGCTCCAATGCGGGATAAGGATGGATTTACCCCTGTTTGTCCTCGAGCTAAGGGACGTGGTCAAAAGAGGCCTTTGAAAGAAAGATTATCTGATTCAGGTTTTAACCGTTTTGAGGTGCTAGATAGTATGGTTCTAGAGGAGGGTATTCCTCCTCCTATCTCTTCTGATCCAACTTGCCCAGATGAGAGATCTGTTCCTAATGATACTTGTGGGGCATCTCAAGTTGTAGTATATCAGAATTGTGAGGTTCCTGTAGCTCCTGTGACAGTGGCTCTAGTGACTCTTGTAGTGTTGGAAGATGATGATGTTGTTTTGGCTGACTTGGTTAAGGATGTGCTACCATCAGGTAAGGGCAAGGGATCTCCTCTCCCCTTGGGGTTGCTGCCTCGACCCTTTAAGCGGGCTTCTTCTTCTCCCCCTCTAAGGAGTGGGCGCAAAACAGACCAAGAAAAGATTAAACTCACAGGAGATATATTGATTGAGTCATTTTCCCAAATCTACCCAATGATGATTATTCTCTCATGGAATGTAAGGGGGTTGAATAGCATCCTTAGACAAAAGGCTATTCATAACTTGGTGGTTGATCATAATCCTGATGTTTTTTGTATCCAAGAGACTAAGCTCTCTGTGGAGTCTATGGTCCAACATGCCTCTAGTATTTGGTCTCGTGGCCAATGCCAGTGTGTTGGCGCAACATGCAATGCTAGTGGTTTAGCTATATTTTGGGATCCTCAAAAAAATTCTCCTCTTGACTAGATGTCTTCTCGCTCAGCTCTCTCTATGGTAGCTTCTGCTCTAGACTCAGGAGAGGTAATCATGGTTACTAATGTGTATGCACCTGTTGATCTTGTGGGAAAGGAGGAACTTTGGAAACATATTCAATATGTTAGAAATTGTCATCCTTATCATCCTTGGGTGTTAGCAGGGGACTTCAATTCAGTTTTAAGTCTGGAAGAGCAGCATGGTGGTTTGGCTAGATTGGGGCCTTCTTCTACTCTTCTTCGGCAACACATATCTTTTTTGCATCTCTCTAATGTTAAGCCTTCTAATGGCCTCTATACTTGGAATAATCACAGGACTGGTGTTGCTGCTATCTCAGAACACCTGGATAGATTTCTTGTTTCTTGCTTCTGGCTTAGTGGCACCCTTACTATCTCTTCAGAAATCCTTGATTGGAGGGGTTCAGATCATTGGCCAATCAAATTTTCCGCTATAGGGGCTTATGTTCCGAAGCATCCTCCTTTTAAGTTCCAGTTGATGTGGCTTCATGACTCCTCTCTTCATGATTTTGTTTTTTGTTGGTGGAAAGATGGTGCCCCTGCATATGGTACTGCAATGTTCTCATTTTCTAAAAGGCTTCAATATGTTAAAAGGCAGCTCAAGATATGGAATAGGGAATGCTTTGGGAATCTTCACTTTATGAAGAGGCTTGCTCAAGAAAATCTTGATATCATCACAAGGGAGATTAGAGATCGAGGTTTCTCAGAGGATCTTGGCCAGGCTGAATCCCTTGCTTCTAGAGCTCTAGAAGAATGGGAACTTCGAGAGGAATTTTTTTGGAAGCAAAAGGCTCGAGTTGATTGGCTCCAGGAAGGTGATCGAAACACTTCCTTTTTCCATAAAACAGTGCAATCTCGCCGGAATCAGAGCACTATCTCTTCTTTGGTTAATTCTCAAGGTATCCAACTGAATTCCTTGCCAGCTTTGTTCTAGGAGGCTATTTCGTACTTCTCTACCCTCTTCTCTGAGGACTCTCCTCCTGCTGATAATGAAGAAAATATTATTTTGTCCTGTATTCCTTCCCTTATCACTCAAGAAATGAATGATTATCTTAGGCGTCCTATCTCTTTGGAAGAGCTGGAGGCAGTGGTCTTTGGCATGCCTAAGGGGAAGGCTCCTGGTCCTGATGGTTTTCCAGTTGAATTCTTTCAGGAATTTTGGGACATCATTAATCATGATTTGTTGGAGGTGGTTAAAGAATCCTATGCTAGCAAGCAGATGCTTCGAGCTTTGAACTCTACATTCTTGACTCTTATTCCTAAGAGAGAGGGTGCTAATCAATTGGAGTTTTTTAGACCAATTGCCTTATGTAATGTGGTCTACAAAGTTATTACTAAGCTGATTGCTGAGAGACTGAAAAGGTGGCTTCCCATTATTATCTTAGAAGAACAAGGTGGTTTTGTTGCTGGAAGACAAATTTTGGATGGGGTGGTTATTGCTACTGAGGCTATTCACTCTATGGCTACTTCAAGGGAGAGAGCCATGTTTGTTAAGCTGGATATGGCTAAGGCCTACGATAGAGTTAAATGGAGCTTCCTAAGGAGTATTCTTCTTTCTTTTGGATTTAGCTCTGACTGGGTGAGTTGGATTATGAGTTGCGTTACTTCTGCCTCTTTTTCTATTCTTATTAATGGTCAACCTTCACAACTATTTGGTGCTTCTAGAGGCCTCCGCTAGGGTGACCCTCTCTCCCCATATCTATTCATCATCATGGCTGAAGGCTTGGGCAAATTCATTAAGCATCAGGTGTCCCAGAATTCTATTCAAGGCTGGCGGTGGGGTAATGGCTTACCTTCTCTTTCCCATCTTCAATTTGTTGATGATTCTGCTCTTGCTGGTCTTGCTAGGATCAAGGAATCTGAAGCCTTTCGACATGCTTTGGACATTTATTTGGTAGCTTCAGGCCAGAAAGTTAATGAGCACAAATCTTTCATTTACTTTTTTAACACTCCTGATTCTATTCAGCACAGGATTGTTGGTATCCTACAGTTTCAGATAGGTTCACTTCCATTGACTTATCTTGGCATTCCTATTGTTGTTTCCAGGCAGCCACGTCTCTTCTGGCAAAATTTGATTACCAAGCTTCAGGATAAGGTAAATCATTGGACTCATAGATGGCTTTCTACTGCTGCCCGAGTTACTCTTCTTCAAGCTGTTATCCAAGCTCTTCCTACTTATAGAAGCATGGTTCATGCTGCACCTATTTACTTTCTCAAGGAGTTTGATGCTCTTTCTCAACAATTCCTTTGGAGTGGTAATTTGTGTAGTACTAAATGGAGCTTGGTTAATTGGGAAACTGTTTGTAGGCCTAAAAAGGAGGGTGGTCTTGGTCTTCATTCTGCTCTATTGAGTAGACAAGCTTTGGCTGCTAAACTTTATTGGCGATGGTGCTCTGGACAACATCAACTTTGGGCTCGTATTATCACTCATAAATATTTTCATGGTGCTGATCCTTGCTCTATTTCTGCACTTCCTCTTGAAGGTCGTGGCTCAATGGTTTGGCATACTTTGAAGACAGGTGTGATGTTGGTGAAGAGGGGTCTGTTTTGGATATGTAAAGGAGGTTCTCAGGCTTTGTTTTGGTCTGATGCTTGGGATGGATTCCCTTCCATTTTATCCATATACCCTCATCTTCAGCCTCTTTGTGACTCTTTTCTGGCCACTGGATGGGATAAAGTGGCTCATTACAAGACTCCTTATCAATTGGGACCTATTGTTGGTTATAGATGGAAGCATTCCTTTGGTTGGCCTCCTAGAGGTACATACATGGATCGTCAGGAGCTTTCTCAAATTCTGGCCTCTAGAGAGTGTTCCTCTTTGCTTGGTCTAGATGTATTGGCTTGGGGCGGTACCTTGTCTGGTAAATATCATGTCTCTGCTAGGTATCAGGAGATAACTAGACAATTATTTGGGGATGCTGAGGTCCCTTGGTGGAAGCAAGTCTAGAATAAAGTTTCTTGGTCCAAGTGCAATTTTTTCATGTGGCTAGTGGCTCACAACCGTTGTCTTACCTGGGATAATCTTTGTAAACATGGATTTCAGGGCCCCTCTTATTGTGTTTTGTGTGGTAATGGAGAGGAGTCTGTCTCCCATCTGTTCTTCCATTGCTCCTATTCTACTCAGATATGGCACCTTTGGTGGAGCGCTTGGGGTTGCTCTTGTCGGCATGCTTCCTCTTTGCCTGAGTTCTGGGCTCGCTTGGGTAGTGCTCCCTCCGAGTCTTCTTCTCTCCATGCTGCTTGGATTGTTGGCCCATCTTTCATGCTTTGGCATATCTGGTTGGAGAGGAATCGTCACATATTCCAAGATGTTCAGCTTGGTGTTTTACATCTTTGGTGGAAAATATCACATTCTCTCCAGGAAACTATTCTTGTGAAGTGTGAGCTTGATGGGGGTATGGATCCGGTTGATCTTGCTATCTAAAATCGCCTCAATTTTCATCTGCAGGATGGGGTTGCGGCTCATAGGTTTCCTTCTATTTCCAGGCAGCTTCACCATCAGAGGAAGGGTCGGGTTAACCGGGATGGGCACTGGACTCCTCCTCCCTATGGAGTTCTGAAAATTAACACTGATGGTTCTTCTTGTGGGAATCCTGGTCTGGCTGGTATTTGCAAAGTGGCTCATTGTAGTTCTGGGAATGTTAAATTTTTCTTCTCAATTCATAAGGGTGATTATACTAACAATCTCATGGAAGCTTAGGCTATTTTATATGCTGTGGAATAGTGTTGCTTGTGGGGATGGAGTAAGATTATTTGTGAGTCTAATTCCCAGGTGGTGGTGAACATGCTTTCTTCGCAAGAGCTTGAGGATGTTAGTTGGCAGCTAGCCACTGTTGTTAAGCAGATTGTTTTCTTCTCTTCCTCTTTTCAGTTCATTAGGTTCAAGTATATTTCACGAGAATGGAATAGACCTGTTGATTGTTTAGCCAAATGGGCTTCTAGTCATGATCCGGGTTGGAATCTTAGGGATAGGGGGCAACTGTCCTTTGAGATGGTGCAAGAATTTGATGATCTTGTTGCTCAGGATCGAGCTCCTTGTTGAGCTCTCCTTGTTGTATTCCTTTCTGTCTTAATAAATTTTTACCCCTCTTTTTGCAATATGCATTATCACATCTTATTTTATCATTTATAATCAATGATCCTTTACCTTTCACAAGAGATGGAAAGTCATTTCCAAGGATAACAAATGCACCATCACAATCTTCTTGTTTATCAAATTTACAAGAATATCACCAATCATATGATGTGAGCCTTCACTATCAATAATCCATGTATCATTCTTACTAACATGAGAAATAAGGGTTTTTCCTTCTTCATTCCTTTTATCATTGGGATCTTCTTTAAAAACAACATATACCACTTCAACTCTATCATTCTCATCTTTAGTGTTTGACTCGGTGTGCCCTTCTTTAGCAATATAGCATGACTTCTTTCCTTTGTCGTGGAAGTTTGTGCTCTCTCTTGTCATTTTTGTCATTCACATTTTTGTTAGGACATCTAGAAGCAAAGTGACCAACTTCATTACATTTAAAGCATACCAAGGAAAATTTACCTTTGTGTCTTCCTTTACCTCTCGGTAGCCTTCTTGCTAGCAGTGCTTTAAGTTCTTCATCATCTTTCTCATCTGAATGTGAATTGCTTTTATCCTTACTTTTTTCTCTTTCTTTGAAATTCCAACTATTAGTGATGATCTTAAAGCATTCTTAATCTTAGGTACATTATTATCATAATTACTCAACTCAAATTCAATCAAACAACCAACTAAACCATTAAGTATAAAATCATTACCAGGTATAACTTTGAATTATTGAATAACAAATCTACTCTAATAGTATAACCAATCAATAAGGTTCTGAGATCTTTACTTACAACTTATGCATTACTAATGATTCCTCCAACAACTCTGATCATACCAAAATCTTCTTTGATTCAGTTCACATACAGAACAATATTTTCTTCTTCATTCATTCCCATCTCATCATATTTACCTCTTAGAATTTCTACTTTATCTCTCAATACATTCACATTTGGACCATGAATATAAATCAGAGTATCCCACATGTCTCTTGCAAGAGAACAATCCTTGACATCATCAAATTACGTATCATTCAAGGAAGAGGCAATCTCAATCATCACACTATAATGTTCTTTCTTCTCATTCATATCATCAACTATCATAGGGCCATTAGGAGGGGTCTACTGATTATCCAAAATATGTAATGCATGATCTTTGATTCCTAATAGCTGTTGTATATGAAAAAATGTTAGTATGCTAATAGAAACCAAATTTAAATAAAGCTTCTACAAACTAAACAAAATTCATAAACTTCAAGATAGACTAAGATGAGCTCTTAATTGAGAATATGAGCCATTAATGGGCTATCTCAATAAGAAGCTCTCTTGTTGAATAGCTTTGTCTAAATAGATAGGATGTATGCTCAAGCTTTATGCTTCAAAAAGGGCTTCAATGGATGATTGTGGATTTTTATTGTGGATAGATGGCTTTAGTATAGATTTGGCTCTCAAAATAGCATTATAACTTTACTTCATGGATTGTGTTATTTTGCAAAGGGGAAGGATCCAATTTATAGGCAAGAGGCTTGAGGGTTTGAGGGCTAAGATGCAAGGATGGGAAAAAGCTTATGGAGGGCTCAGATTGCATGAGAGGAGAGCACATGGATTGTGCTTCCTTATAGCCAATCAAGGAGTGACACATGTCACATGGTTAGAGGATGGAGGAAAGGGGAAGGATGAGTCAAAAAAGGAGGTTCAAGGGATAAAATCTTCATAAAGACCCTCATAATGACTTGTAAGAGCAATAAAAGGGCTTGTAAGAGTCATTTATGACCTAGTGGACTTCATAAAGTTTTATGGTTGAGATATTTTGAGGGTGATGAGAGCAATTTCGACTTGGACTTGATTAGGAAGGTTTTAAGCTTGTTTAGGCTTGTGCAAATGATTAGAGGATGGATTAGGATGGTTTAGGATTAGCTTAGGGATAGGCAAGTGGATGGCATTTAATGAGGGTGGGTGAAGGAGGAGATATTTGTTAACTTTGGCTTCGGTTAGTAAGTTTTAACCCATGTTTAGGGAATGTGACAAGGTTAGGAGGAGATTAGGATTAGGTTTAAAGACATCTTCTAGAAGAGTCTAGATTTTAGATGAGGATAAAGACTTTCTAGAATAGTCTAGAATTTCCTAGGATGAGGATAAATTAGATTTTTAGGAAATAAATAAAGTTTTATTTATTTCAAGGGTTTGGGTTGAGGAGATATTTATTAAAACTTTTTTAATAAACATGAGGATTAATATTTAATTTTAATTAAATATTTTGAGTTGGGGTTAGGGGTAGGAAATGATGAGATTAGCCTTTAATCGAAATTAAAGAAGGATTAGAAGATTTTGGAAGAGGTTATTGGTCATAAGGAAATTGGCCAAGTTTTGGGCAAAAAATAAATTTTTTATTTATTTTAGGATTTTTGGTCAATTTATTAATTAAATAATTAATAAATAAGGAAATAATGTTTAAATAAGATTTAAACATTTTTGGGAGGGATTCCTTAATTAAATATTTTAAATTAAGATAAAGGGATTTAATGGCATAAAAATTAATTAATTAATTAAATAATTAATTAATTAATAAATGATGATGTCATCATGACTTTTTCAGAAAACAAAAATACTTTATTTTCTAAAGGTTTTTAGGTGTCTACAGGTGTAACCTTATTTTTCTTAGCCACAAGGAGAAGTTCTCCTTGTTCAACTTACATACCTCCTTCTTATGTATCTTTAGCTTAAGTCCCTTTAAAATTTTCCCTGCAAGCACTTAGCTCCAATACCAATTATTAGATAACTTTGGGGGGCGGGGGGGAGGGAGAAAGGAAATTAGTTATAGAAGTTATCTACACACCTTAAAATAAAATTTGTATGAATTTAAACTTTCTCAACTTTGAAATTATTAACTCATTGAAAAAATCTTGCATTACTATTTAAAATTATACACTTTGTTCCAAACTGTCAACTTTCTATTTCCTTATATATCGAATATCAAAAAAAATATTACCATGTATACCGAGTTATATCATTAAATGGTTAACATGAAATAAATATGCATCATAACAATCAATCACACAATTTTATATAAGTATTTAATGTAGAAACCTTGTAAATAAAAACCACCTAGGAACCAATAGCCTAAAATTTTCACTCTTCTAGAATGAGATTTGCTAGAAGAGAACCTTGTTAAAGGTTATAGACACATTTTCAATGTGACATTGTTAGAGGATTTACACCAAACATCATCTAGACCTTATTCACTTCTTTAAACTTCTAAGAAAGTGGCCTTCTCTAAAGGACTTATGAACATTACTATTGAATGTTACCATATAATATTTTCACTAGATTGTTAGGTCTGCTCAGTTAAGAGATTTTCTTGTTATAGAGGTTGAAATGCAAGGGCGAAAATGCCCTGTTTGGTTTTAGCACTACTTTTTAGCATGAATACAGATCGTATTCCTTTGGGGGAGTATCCTAAGCATTGTAGAGCATGTGGTAGTATTGACATGTTGCATTCATGATTGTGTTTGTTATTGATGTCAACATAACAACAATTCTATGAAAACTAGCAGAGTAGCAGACAAAGATCAAGGTTGTATGAAAATAGTTTTGATTATTTGATGATGTGAATTTAAGGACGTATTCACTACATTTTCCTAATGAAAAGGTTAAGTTTATGTAACTTAAGTCAAAGTGATATAGAAGTTATAAGTGATTTACAAAGAGTAGTACAAAAATAGAGTAACTGAGAAGTTGTTTCTGATGTCTATATTATATCTTCTAAAAGAGATATAATTTGGATATGTGGTGTTATATAGTCATAGAAGACAATTTAATGATGATGTATGTAATTGCACAAGCCCTGAAGTCACACATGTGTATAGTTGCATAGACTGTGAGCCAACAGTGCTATTGTAATTACAAAATACTTAATTATCTTATTGTGGTCCTATTATAATTAATTAAGAAAGCCTCAAGGAAAACTCAATGAATTATTTAGAGGACTTGGTATAAAGGAAAGTGTTATCCTTATTTGAAAGATGCATGTGAGATACAGAGTGTTTGAAAGGAAGTGTAAACAAGAACAGAGGATTTGGTAAATGTGAGTAAGAAATCCAAGGGATTATTGGATGTGAAGTTTTTGATCTGGTATCGAGACAAAAAGGAGCATAAGTTTGGTTGACAGGATAGAGAAAGAGGAAGGAGAAATACAATTCAATAAAATCATTCTACAAGGAATAATGCATAGATCATTTGGGCAGTGGGTTCATTGGTCTTGTCCCTAAAGTTGTTTGGACAATGGGCCCATATACCTTCTACAACTCCTAACAAGGTTGGAACAACTCCTAATAGGATTGAAATCTCCTAACAGGGATTCCAAGTCTCCTAATAGGGACTAATATGGACTGAATGCTTATGCTTCCTATATGGGGGAGTATCTATGATGATCAGAGTCATTATGGACTCTTTGTAATTGGTCTTAAACAATATCTTTGGACACTTTAGATGGTTGAAGAATTTAAGCAATTGACTGACATAATGAGGTCTTCGTCATTGATATCAATGCGGGAGATATGTACATGAGAAATATCCTCTAGGTGAATGTGGGAGAGACAGTTATTAGAGAGATTTAGAAAGATTCATGTAAGAAAGAAGAAGGAATATGTCTATGGGGGAGATATACCTTATAAAGAGATTTGATGTATGGGGAAGACGCATAATATCAACAGAAGAGTAGAATAGATCAGTGTTCCAATGGATTTCAAATTGATTTATGAAGAGGATTTGAAAAGATGACACCAACAACAAAAACAAGGTATTGTTTGGTATTCTTGGAACTTAGATTTTTTTTCATCTATGTTGCCTTCAATGCCAAAGGGGGAGATTGTTAGCATTGATGCCAATGGTATTCCTTGAGGGGAGTATCCTAAGCATTAGAGAGCATGTGATTGTATTGAAATTTTGCATTCATCACTATGTTTTTCATTGATGTCAACATAACAATAATTTTGTGAAAATTGATAGAGTAGTAGATAGAGATTAAAGTCATATGAATAAATCTTTGATGATCTGATGAAGTGAAGCTAAGGATGTGTTCTACATAGTGTCCTAATGATGAGGTTAAGTTCACATAAATCAAGTCAAAGAGGTAAAAAAGTTATAAGTGATTTACAAAGAGCACTAGAGAAATAGAGTACCTGATTAGTAGTTTTTGTTGTTTATAATATATCTTGTAATAGAGATATAATCTAGATATGTGAAATTAGATAGTGATAGAAGATAGTCAGATGATGACATATGTAAGTGTATAGGCCTTGAAGTTGCACACATGAAGAGTTGCATAAACTTTAAGCAGAAAGTGCTATTGTAATTCTAAAATAATTAATTATCCTATTGTGGTCCTATTATAATTAATTGGGAAAGCCTCAAGGGATGGTTTTGAGGACTTGGTATAAAGGAAAGTGTTTTCCTTGTTTGAAAGATGTGTGTGAGATGCGAAGTGTTCAAGGAAATGAAAAAAAGACAAGATGATTTTGTAAATGTGAGCATCTGATCCAAGGGATTATTGGATGTGAAATTTGTGATTTGGTATTGAGATCAGAAGGAGAAGAAGTCCACTTGACAAGATAGAGAAAGAGGGAGGAGCAATACAGTTGAATTTTATTATTCTGAAAGGAATAATAAAGACATCATTTGGACAACATGGGTTCATTGGTCTTGCCCCTAAACCTATTTGGATAGTGGGTCCATTCGCCTTCTATAACTCCTAACAAGGTTGGCATAATTCCTTTCAGGGTTGGAATCTCCTAACAAGGATACAAAGTCTCCTAACAGAGATTGATATATACTGAATATTTTTATAGACTCCTAATAGGGTCCATCCTCTAACAAGGAGTATTTAAATATTAGTAAATCATCTTGTGGTTATCATCCCCACTGGGGTTTTCCCTCTAATCAAGGGTTTCCCTAATTAACATATCTAGTGTTATTGTGCATGAGTATCTTGTTGTGGTTTCTAATTATATTTCTCATATGGTTAAGAATTATTAAGGTTGATAATTGTGATAACAGTTAGATAGCTGATTCCTCTGCCCCCTTCTTAGTTATATTGGTGAGCTATATATCCTAATACTATCTTTCTTGTTCAGATATCTTCTTTGCTCAATCTCTAGCCTCTTTTCTATTCTAGACCTATTCACACACTTTATACTTCAACTTATCACTCCCCTTTCTTGATCTTCACAATGTATCTTTTCTCAATTTAGACTCCTTTAAACTTCACATCTACTTCGCCAACAAGTCAATCAGTATCAACATCAACAATAAATTAGCAATAATGAACAATGTGTTCATCCCTTAAATATAAATCTTAAGATATTTTAAAGATTCTTTGAGGTTTTTAGCACATTATTACAATCTTAGATCTCCATCAACTTCACATTCATTTAATCTAGACATGTAGGTTTCCTTGAACTTTGTGCTTTATTTCATCTTTTTAAGTTTCCTTCATTAGATCTTTATTGAATTTCTCTAGTCATTGATCTCATTATTAACTTCGTTCTTCTTTGAAACTTCTTGAACATTCATAATTTTCATCAAATGTTAGTCTCAAATCAAATCTTTTCCAAACTTATTCTTTCTTGCATACTTGGCGAACACTTCAATTCACTTAGTGAAGACTTTACTTGGTTAACATTGAACTTGTTCACTTATTATTAAACATCTTTTCATGTCCTTCCATATGCTTAGTTATAAGTGTGATCACATAGTAATAACTGTAGTAGCTTGGTTATCTTTGTAATCCTTCATCCAACTTGTAAGTTGTCTTACTCATACATGATTTCATAACTTTTCTTCCATGTTAAAGCTCTTTTTAAACAATCAAACCAACATCATATTGTTATAGCCCAAATCATTGAAGTGCCCATTGTATACCATACACTATATCATACTTTCTTCAAATTCTCTTCATCAATCTTTAATTAAATCTTATGGCACTCTATTGAATTAGCATAATGTCTAGGAAATTAAGGCTTGACATCAATGACAACATAACAACTGATATGCCTCTTTACATACATTAATAAAAAATACCACAATGTAGAACAATATTATAATTTTCTTCTAGGGAAAAACCTCAAGGAAGAAAAGGAAATGCTCCCTAAATTATTAGTTTCATAGCTACAACTAGAGGGTTTTTACTATGTCCTTAGTAGAAAAACACTTACAAAAGAATGCTACTACCTCATAATAATATAAAAAGTTATTAACCTTCCACCACAACACATACATGCCTTTAGCTACTTATGGTCCACTACTTCACACATACATCTAGGCTTATTAGAATTTATATGCATCATGTTAGCCCCAATTGATAAACACCATGTTTTCCTCCTATTGGATTTTCCATCTAAATCTGGTGCTCTTTGTACAATTGTGTGGTATACTTTGTTCTTTCATTTTTAGATTTTTTCCTATATATGAAGTAAAGGTTTATCAAAATGTGTGATAAAATGTTTAAAGGTTTTATTAAGATACTATTCGACACCACCTCCCTAAATCTTTCTTCCTCAAAGTATTTGGTGTATTTAACACACTATAAGTGGGAATCCTTTCCTACCCTTCTGATTTATTGAAGACAAACATTTAGGATGACAATATTGAGCTAATTTTTAGGTATTTTTTTTTTCAAGAATTATATTTTATTATTATCTATATTAAATTTTTGGAAAGAATTTGTGGTTTATTTCCTCTTTGTTGACCATAGATTGGATATATTGAATAATTTTTTAAAATGGGCACACTACAGATAAATTGATGGTGTGATATTACAATTCTACTCAAGGAGTTTAGTAGATTTTATTATATAACAGAATTCATCAAATTAATTTGGGCCCAAGAATCTTTTCCTCCTAAATTCCTATACTATATATTTTAATTTCATATGAGCTTGTTTGTTTTAGTTTTATAACACATGATTTTTTTAAAACAATTTAATGGTTAATCACATGCTACTTTAATCACTATATCCTATTTGTACGATGTTTGATTAAATTTTTACTTTCTTAATAATTAGAACAAAATAAACTATTTTCTTGTTAAGATATCATATATGTCTAAGCTTACATGTTACATATAATTAAACTATTCATTTATTTTGTTACAATGGTTACGGTTGTCATTGCACCAAATAATTGACCTCTCAATGTCCAATACAACTGATATCCTTATAAATTCACATGATGTAGTTAGGCCATGTTGCAAACCCCATGAGGGACACTGACCCACTGCCAAGAATACCCCTTCCAATGTTACTCACTACATCCTATGTAGATTCAACCCCATGACCAAACTCTAATACCATTTGTTAGAGTGGTCAGGGTATTGTTTGTATGACAAGATCAACTTGTTAATGTATGTTACAAACAATAGTCTTATAGAAACACATTAAGCAATTAAACCACATCACAAACAATGTGAGGGATACTAGCCTACTATCAACATATTCTCAATATATACATGAACATTCTATGTAAAAATTCATTGTTTATCAAATATAAAATGAGAGATCTTATTAAGAAATGAATAATATATGTTGATACTAGTCATATGGAATGGAATGCATATGCTTTGTGTTTTCACCTTTGTGTAACTCTTGGATAATTTGTGATCAATAACTAACATTAGATAAAAAATTAATTGTGATCACCAATTTTCCATATCACACTATTTATATTCTCAAACATCCATGTTGTGATAGTATTTTCAATCATATACATGTCTATTCATTTTATAAGAAATTACTTAGTAATGGTGTAATGGAATTTGGTTTTTTTTTTTTGGAATACCTATTTCTTGATATCAAGAAGTAGACAAGTAAAACCTTGATGAATACATTCTAGAATAAGTCATGATTCAACCCATGAATTAAAAGCTTTATAAAATCTTTAATTCAATTAATTTTTTGGGGAATTTGTCAATTTTCTGGTGGTATTATTATTTTATTCCTCACTGTCTATGGTGACAGTTAAAAGTCTTCAGAACAACAACGGAGATTTTAATATATATTATGTGTTGAGAAACATTTTCCCCTACAACATTTATTTGTACCCAGCCTATGATTTTGGGATGACAACAATACAAAAAGTATGATCAATATTTATTGTTTTAGAACAATTCTTGTTGTTTTATTTAGACTTACATATTACTTATACATTTTTAATTTATTTTGTTTGAATAATATATTTTCTTAAAGTTCTAGATATAGACTAATAGTCTTATACTATGATGCATTACCTTTTTTTTTTCTGATTTCATGGAAATGGTTCATTCCATTTTAATTTCTTTTAGATACATAATTCATAATTTCACTTCCATTTTTCATTTTATATATTTGTTTATTAAAAAATTTATTATTATTTTCATTGAATTTTTTATTTTATTTTATATAAAAGTGATGTGTGCTTGTATTGCGATTCAACAAACTTGAAAATAAAGACTACTAAATGACATGGCTAGAAATATATGAACAACATTGTAAATTACTATTAATAATCACTTTAATTTATATTCATCTAGTGATGGGGACACAACCCAAGACAAAATGGACACAACAGAAAAAGGGAAAATTATATTAACTGAGAAAATAAGCTAGTATTAACGGTGAGAAAGAGGGATGGAGTGGGCGGGAACTGCAATTCGAATCACGTTGTTTCGAATCTGGAGAAAGGCGGGAGACAGGAGACCACGTCTGCAGGAGGGCATGCAGCAAGGCATGCAGCAAGCGCAGGGCAGGAAACGGAGGGGAAAGATGAGGATGCCTCAAAGGATGGGGACCCACGGGTTTTGATGCCCCATCCAGGTGAGAAGATTCCCCCTCCCCCCCATGTGGGCAGTGGGCCGTCTGGGGCATGGGGATGCTGGTCGAATCTATTCGGGATAAAACCATCAGGTAAATCATCTTTCCCAAAAGTCATTGACAAATCTGATAAGGAGAAAGGTATTTTTGCTCTGAAAATCCCTAGGGAAATTATTGACCACAATATCCTAAGCATGGCGAACACTCTGGTAGGAAAATTTGTAGGGCCAAGACCTAATATTGATGTAGTGAGGACATTTACTAGGAGAAAATGGGACCTTAAAGGGCATGTAGATGTGACTGCTATGGCCAAAGGCTTCATGTCTTTCAAGTTCTCTTGCTTGGAAGATTTTTCTCGTATACTATGTGCTGGGAACTGGTCTTTGGGCAGATCCAACCTAATATTGCAAAAATGGACATCCAACTTGGATTTGAACAATGATTTCCAATCTCAGGTTCCAGTTTGGTTAAGAATTCTGGAACTTCCTTTGGAATATTGGCATGAGGATGTCTTTGATGGCATAGCCAGGACCTTTGGAGAGCTCCTCTCCATTGACCCTATCACAGCAGCTAAGAAAAGATTGAATTACGCAAGAATCTGTGTAGGAGTCATCGAAGGCCAGGACATGCCTCAAGTTTTAGAACTACAATCTGTCTGGGAAACAGATCTCAAAAGATTGACTATGAAAGTGTTCCTTTTGCTTGTTTCCATTGTAAGAAGGCTGGCCACAAGGCTAGATCATGCCCACTTTTCAAAGGGAAGAGTACGGTGGGAAAGGCTCGTCCACAAGGGGGGATAAAAGATTCTCTAGATCCCAAAAAAGAATGGAGGAAAAAAGCATCCCAAGTCAAGGCAAATGGAGAGGCAGAAGGAAAAACAAATACTACTCCTAATGTGCCCCAAGAGGAATCAGGGCCTCCTCGGGCGACTGGAAACGTAGGAGGGGGAGAAGAGAAAGGAGTGAAAGACGATTCAACACCTCTCCCCAATGTGAAGGAATCTGAGAGGTGTGTTGTCT
The DNA here is from genome assembly GCA_028749045.1 of Cupressus sempervirens. Lineage (NCBI taxonomy): Eukaryota > Viridiplantae > Streptophyta > Pinopsida > Cupressales > Cupressaceae > Cupressus > Cupressus sempervirens. The sequence goes on from CM053786.1 coordinate 883,899,602, forward strand.
CCCCCCTTAAACAGTAAACAGAATCATAGAGAGGCTGTCTGCATCGACAAAGGAAGATTTGGCGAGAATTGATGCTTGGCTGGACAAAGGACTAGAGGGAGAAGAGAATCCCTGGACGGAAGTCAGGAGTAGAAAGAAGAAGAATAGCAGGGACCCTTCTCCGGTATCTCCCCCTTCTACTAGAAGCATGGCCAAGGCTGATCTCGGCCACAAATCTAACCTAGTGGGAAGGAAAAACAAGAATGAAATCAAGAAAGAGGAAGCCAGAAGAAACATTAAGGATGGTACACAGCGCACCATCCAGGAAGCATGTTCAGTAGTTAAATCATGAAGATCTTATCTTGGAATATTCGTGGACTCAATGGAATCCACAAGCAAGAAGTTATTAGAAATATGATAAGGGACCAAAGGCCTGATGTGTTTCTAATCTAGGAAACTAAAATGAAGAAGGAAAGGATGGAAAATATTAAGTTCAACAATAGCATGAAGGGCATAGCCTCTAACTCTGAAGGAGCGTCTGGAGGACTGCTGTTACTTTTCAATGATAAGTATTTCAATATAGTAGCTGAGTATGATGAAGATAACATTCTTTTCTACAGAGTTCAACATTTGCACACCAATGATTCCTGGTTTTTAGTGAATATTTATGCCCCCAATAATAAGAGAGATAGAAAAAACTTCTGGACCAAAGTTGGTAATATGGTGCAAGATTGTGACATTAAGAAAGGTATAATCATGGGAGACTTTAACACACCGCTAGAAGATAAAGAGAAAAAGGGAGGTATGCCCCCAGATTGGGAAAGTAAACAGGATCTTTCTAACTTCATAAATAATTTGGCCCTCATGGATGTAGAGCTTAAGGGCGGATCCTTTACCTGGTCAAACAAGAGAAAAGGCCATGATTGCATTCAGGTTAGGCTGGATAGAGCTCTTATATCTTCGGACTGGCTTCAATCCTTCAACTACAGACTATCTCTGCTTCCTAGAATTGGTTCGGATCACTCTTCCATTTCTCTTTTAGTTTCCCCTCTGGTACACAGGAGATACCATCCTTTCAGGTTTGAGAAAATGTGGACCTCTCACCCTGACCTCCTGGATAATATCAAAAAATGGTGGGGGATAGAGGTGGAGGGCTCAACCATGTTCAGAGTCACCAGAAAACTTAGCAATGTGAAGAGGATGATTAAAATTTGGAACAAGTCTGATTTTGGTCACATCTTCCATGAAAAGAAAGAGTTATTTGATAATCTAACTATTATCCAAGATTGCATTCAGAAGAAAGGTTACACTGAGACCAATAGGGTTTCGGAGCTCAAGACCCTGTTTGAAATTCATAACATTATTAATAAGGAAGAAAAATTTTGGAGGCAAAGATCGAGGATCACCTGGCTAAAGGAAGGAGATCGGAACACTAAGTTTTTTCACCTAACCACCCTCAAGCACCGTGCTAGTAACAGGATCTATGGTATCAGAAAGGGGCAGGAGCTGTTAACTGAAGAATCTGCCATCTCGGAAGAAGCTGTTTCCTTTTTCTCTAGCCTTCTCTCTGAGGACCCAATGCTGTCCAATTTGGACCAAGAGGATTTGTTGCACTGTATCCCTCAGCTCATTCAACCTATCCATAATAAACAACTCAGTGCTATTCCTAATGCTTCAGAAGTTAGAGAGGCTCTCTTTTCTCTGCTTGCTGACAAGGCTCCAGGCCCGGACGGTTTTCCCACTTTTTTCTTCCAAAGGTTCTGGCCGGTGATCATGGGAGAGGTTGTTCAGGCTGTCCAGGAATTCTTTGGAGCCAAATCTATTCTCAAGGAGCTAAACTCGACTTTTTTGGTTCTCATTCCTAAATCCCCTGGGGCAGACTCATTGGACAACTTTAGACCTATTAGTCTGTGCAACTCTCTCTACAAGATCATCTCTAAATTTCTCACTTTAAGAATGCTCAAGATATTGCCCATGATAATCTCGCAGCATCAATCGGGTTTTGTTCTAGGGAGACAAATTTTGGATTCTGTCCAGATGGTGCACGAAGTCATCCACTCTCTTGAGGCATCCAAATGGGAAGGTATGTTTCTCAAACTGGATCTTTCTAAAGCTTATGACAGGGTGGACTGGTCTCTCCTTGGGAAGGTCCTCTCAACTTTTGGCTTTGACAGTAAAGTTTGCAAAATTATCTCTCAATTGGTGTCCACCTCCTCCTTGGCTGTTCTGGTTAATGGAGTCCCTTCTAATTTTTTCAAACCTTCCAGAGGCCTCAGACAAGGAGACCCCCTTTCGCCCATTTTGTTCATCATTTTAGCTGAATGCTTAGGAAGGTTTATAGACTGTAGAAAGCGTGAGGCTTGTATCAAAGGGATCCTTCCCTCCTCTAATTGCGTTCCCTTCACTCATCAGCAATTTGTTGACGATACTATCTTGGGGGGGAAGCTTCTGTCAAAGAGGCCAGAGCCCTGAAGAAGATTCTTGATACTTACTCCAGTGGGATGGGTCAGTTGATTAATTGGAACAAAAGCTCGCTCTTTTTCATCAACACCTCTGAGTTTAGACAAAGGAAAATCGCCAGGATTCTGGGTTGTGGGGTAGGCTCTTTCCCCTCTACCTATCTTGGTCTTCCTTTGGGATCCTCTCCCCCGGAGTCTTTTTGGAATGGTATTTTGGACAGATTCAACAGGAAGATGGCTGGTTGGAAAGGGGTCTCTCTTAGTCAAGCGGGGAAATGCCTCTTAGTCAAATCTTCTCTTCAAAATCTGCCAATCTACGCCCTGAGCCTCTTTGGAATTTCGGGGAAAATAGCTGAGAGAATGGAGAAAATCTAGAGAGACTTCCTTTGGAATGGTAATGAAGGGAAGAAAAGATATCCTCTTGTTGCTTGGGAGAAGGTTTGCCTCCCTATGAGGTACGAAGGTCTGGGCATTAGAAAGATCACTCACCTCAATAAGGCCCTCCTAGCTAAACAAATATGGCGGATATTCAGTAGCACAGGTGAATGGAGGGACACCCTGGTAAACAAGTACCTTAGAAGACCCACTCTTCTTTTCACCCTTTTTAATGAAGATATCCCAAAAGGATCGAACATTTGGAATGGGATCATGAAAGCCAGGGACCTGGCTAAGGCCAAGATATCTTGGAAATTGGGAAATGGGAAGGACATCCAGTTCTAGTCAGATAGATGGCTTTCCCAAGATCCACTTATCAATAACCCTATTTTTGAGAGATGGATGCAAGCTTGTACTGATCAAATTGGGTCTAAAGTTTGTGATTATTGGAATGGCCAGGAATGGAGTGACCTATCCCTCATCTCTGAGGACTTGACTCCTATAATGCTTATGCTCAATTCCATGATTCCTATCAATTTGGGGGATGAGCTGGTCTGGAGGGATAATCCCAATGGAAGATACTCTGTGGCCTCAGGCTATAATTCCCTTTGGAGCTTAAAAGAGAAGGCCCCTTGGGCGGAGGCTTGGATTCTAGGTCTCACTCCAAAGATCAACATTTTTTACTGGCTGGCTCTTCAGAACAAAATCCTTACTCATGACAATCTCATGAAGCGAGGACATGTTATGCCCAGTAGATGTCCCTTGTGTAAGAATCAGGCTGAGACTGGAAATCACATTTTCATCTTATGTGACTATGCTAGGGAGGTGTGGAATGTCATCACACATGATAAGGAAACCCTCTGGTGCATACCGGATAATCTCATGGATTTTTTCCATTAGTGGAAAGGTCTTTGTAAGATTGCTGGTCGGCAAGATCACTCGGACTGGATTTTACCCCATTTTTGCTGGGGAATTTGGAAGGAAAGGAATAATAGAATATTTAGAGACAGAGAGGAGCCGGCTATAATCCTTGGCAGGAAGGTCTCGAAGAATATAAAGGAAAATCTCCAAGTGCTGAAGGAGGAAGAAGAAGAAGAAGGGGATAGAAAGATAGCTAAAGGAAAAGACAGGAACCTCAAAAGGCAGGATGCTAGCTAGCTTCTCCCCCCAGATGGTTGGTCAAAAGCCAACTTTGATGGGGTTTCTAAGGGTAACCCAGGCCCTTCAGGTTGCGGTGGAATCATAAGAAATAGCTATGGGGAGGGAATAGCTGCCTTTGCTTCCCCGCTAGGAATCCAGACTATTCATCTGGCTGAAGCAAGAGCTGCGAGTAAGGTGGTCAAGTTGGCTTTTGAAGCCAGGATTACTAAACTCTGGCTTGAGGGGGACTCCAAAAACATTATTAATACCATTAATGGTATTTCCCCTCCCTCGTGGATGATTGCGAACATAATTGCTGAGACTTGCGCCACTCTCACAAAGTTCGAAAAGGTCCACTTCACTCATGTTTATAGAGAGGCAAACCCAGTTGCTGATTGGTTTGCTAATAAAGGGGTTAACGCCACAAAAAATCTGTCCTGGCATGCCGGAAAAGATTTTCCGGCGGAGGCAAAGTTGCTCATCGACCAAAATAATATCTTGGGAAGGACGGCTCAAATCCAATGCAATTATGGATAATAAAGATTGCTAAATAAATGGTAAGTGCCATTATTGGCATCGTGATTTGCACTAGCAAAAGGGGCTTCCTCTGACTTTTCGACACGTTCGAAAGGATGATACCATTATTTTCAGAAAGGGGTATACTCACGAGTATCATAAAAGAAACATCACCATTTTTTTGAATGCAAATAACTTGCACAGATTAGAGTTCATGAGAATTATGGAAGTTGATCAGGTAAACATGACGGGTGAGAGGAGCAGAAAGGAGCCGGTGGGGGAAGTTCAGAAGTGGAAGAAAAAGGCCAAAGTTTGGAGAGAGCTGGAAAAGGGTGGGGTAACTAATTTCTTTGAAAAACTTCATGGCTCAGATCCTGAGATCACTAACAGCATGGTGAATTCATGGAATAATGGTAAGGTTAAGGTGAACGGGGTCTACTTTCAAATTACTGAGGATGTGGTTGCTGAAGTCACGGGGATACCGATGGAGGGGCATAAATTCTTCAGAGACAAGAAGATGTCTTCTAATGCAATCAAGGATTTTGTGAAAAACACTGAAGAGCTGAACAAGCTGGGCAAGAAAGAGACATTTTTTGTAACGGATACTATAAAGAAGCTCTGGAGGTATGTTCTCTACGCTGTCATTGAATATATAACCCTAGACCCCAGGTTTGATAGGGTTAGGACTCACCATTTTGTGATTCTGAATCATTTTCGCCATGGTAGTAAGATCTCCTTCCTGTATTATCTTTTTAACTTGATGAACAAGGCCATTTCTAGTTTTAAAAAGAAAGCTACCGTCAACCCGGCATTGCATGAGGGTCTTCTGCTTCTGATTCATGAGCATTTCCACGCTCAAACCATTAGCAAAAACCCTATCCAGGGGGCGGATGTTGACAAGAGCAGCTCCAGTTTTTCCTCAGATTCTGACAATGTCGAGAGCATCAGCTCTGATGAGGGTTTTGAGCATTCAGGTAAGAAGACTAAAAGCCATAAGAAGGATTACCCCTCTATCAAATTACCCAGCAGAAAGAGCCCTAGAGGTCATACCCCAGCTAAAACTGGCTCTGCTGAGGTGGAGGAGGAAATGGATACTGATGATTCTGACAAGGTTTCGAAGGAGGAGCTAGATGAGGAGAAACTGAGAAAAAGAAAGAAGAGGGAGGGAGAGAGCATGGAGTGCTCCAGTAGTCAGGGAAAGGATTCTCTGCACATTCCCCTCTCCCCTATACATCCTCAGCCTCCTTTGGAGGAAAATGATAACTTTGGTCAGATTGAGGGGGAAGTGCAAGTTAATAACAGAAGGAAGGCTTGGAAGAACTTCAATGTGAGAACGGCCACTATGGGAATCTACAGAGAGGCGATGAACCCCCAACTCCTGGTGGACGACCTCGAGAAGCCTAGACTCAATGAGCTAATTGACCTGGCTATGGTGGCTATTTCTGATAATGCAAGAGAAATGGGCATGAATCTGTTGAACAATGCCTACAATAGCATGATCGACAACTTCAGATCAATTAAATGGCTTTTCCATGAGCTTGAGGATGTCAGAGATAGGGTTTCCCAAATGGAAAAAATCAAGAGCAAGACAGGTGCAGAAAGCCAAGGCGATCAGAACAGCTGGGAGACTCTGATGGAGAGGAGAGTAAAAAAATTGAGAACTACAATCACAACCTGGCAAGTCAAATGATCTCCCTCCTCGCTTTGATCAATGACAACATACTCTCTCTCTTGGAAAATCTCAAAGACAGGAACCAGATGGAGGAAGATGATAAACAGAATAGAGACAAAGATAGGCTGGATGTGGATAAAGCCAAGGACAACACTATGGAGCAGGATTTGATGAATGCCCAGGATCATAAGGAAGAAGAGCAACAAGAGTGTGCCGAAGCTGCCCAGACCATGCTCGAGATGGAGAAGTAGTCTGCTAGGTTGGGTCTCTGTCCTTTGGTTTTTGTTTCTCCTGGCTTTGGCTTTTTGTCTGGTCTCTATTTTTCTGGTTGGTTCTCTGGCCTTTTTTGTGGGTAGTTGTTTCGGGCTGAGCCTTTGGGCTTATTCTCAGCCGTAAGGATTATGTTTTGGCTGGGCATTTTTTCGCTTATTTTTAGCCTTTCTTGTTGTTAAACTTATGGGTTTCAGGACCCCTTAAAACCTATTTACCTTATCAAAAATAGTACAGGAAAATAAACTTCAAAACATGCCCTAAGGGCTTACAATAGCATAAATCTGGAGATAATTTCTCCTTTCAGTACCTCCTCTCAAACTCCACTCCGAACTGCCTTTTACAATGCCAGAAATCTCCTTAAATAGACCCCGAAGGGTTAAGGACTAGGAGTACATTCTAGAAAGTGCTAGTAGGCATCCACCAACGAAATAAGAGGTTCTAGAAGTTGCGTTAGAAGTCGGTGCAAATCTAGAAGAATCCAAAAATGGTAACCGAACTTCTAGGAGACATAACTTTTGAACCATAGCTCTGATTGACGAACCGTTTACATTTTTGAAAAGCTCTCGAAGCGCTCTATAGCCCTATGGACTAGCTTTGCTTGTACCCCATTTTTTAGCCCTTTTCAATGTCATTTAATGCCCCTAACCTGACTTTGAAGCATTCTTAGGAGGTCTCCAAAACTTGAAAAATTGTAATAACTTTGAAACCGTGGGGCCTTTTGACCTGATTCTTTTTCTGGAATGCTCTAAATCACAATTACATTCATCTGGCCAATTCACACCTTCTAGGTCACCAAAATGATGGCCAAATTGCATGCTCCTATTTTTTTGAGATTTTCTAGCACATTGATAGTTGAACTGTGAGAGTTGGAACCTTTATTTGACCCAAATGGGTATCCAAAAATGTAAAGACATGAAACAAAAACTAAGTCTAAGTACATTTTTTTTTGGGTGACACACAATTGTCCTTATACCTTTGGATGCTCCTACATCAGACACCCAGGGTAGATTGAAAAGTGACCCTTTCACTTTATGGATGGTACAGGAAATCCCAAATAGGAAACCTCAGCTGTTGAAATCCAAGTTGAGTCCTCGATCAGCCGTCCTTTCCATTTGACCAAATACTCTTCATACTGCCTATTTCTGGTACCCCTACCCACATGATGATCTAGAATGTCTTCTATCTCCTCCTTCTTAGAAGCAGGAATCAGACATGACTCTAACACCAGCTCCTCATCTGCACCATCATCATGATAATCTGTTAAATCTGTAATGTTGAAAATGGGAGAAATCTGAATACCATCTGGTAGCTCCACTTCATATGCATTTCCTGAGTCATGTTTCTTCAAAAAATTTTAGGGGCCAAATTTCTTCATTTTCAGCTTGTTGTAAGTACCGGCTGGAAATCTTTCTTTTCATAAGTGCACCATGACTAGATCCCCTACTTGGAATTCCTTATGTCTTCTCCTTTGATAAGCCCTAGCTTTATACTCTTGATTCATCTTGGTAATGTGTGCTTGAACATCCTCATGTAGACGCTTGATATGTTCAGCAAATTCTTCCGCTTCAGTACTTGTCCTCTCCCCTTGCTCTATCTTCCTCAATTCTGGTGCAGTCCTTGGGCTATTCCCATATACAATTTGGAATGGTGATTTTCTAGTACTCCTATTTATAGAGTTATTATAAGAAAAATCTGCCTGTGGTAGAATCAAATCCCATCCCTTGGGCTTATCCCCAACTAAACATCTTAGCAAATTGCCCAGACTTTTGTTTGGCCATCAGTTTGTGGGTGATGTGTGGAACTGAATTTCAAGTCAGTTCTTAACTTTTTCCACAATGTCCTCCAGAAATACCCCACAAATTTAGTATCTCTGTCAGAAACTATGCTCCTTGGAAGACCATGTAGTCTTACCACTTCTTTGAAAAAAAAGTCTGCAATATGGACAACATCATGAGTTTTGTGGCATGGAATGAAATGTGCCATTTTGGAGAACCTATCAACCACCATGAATATTGAGTCATTACCCTTTTGTGTCCTTGGCAATCCAAGAACAAAATCCATACTTATGTCCTCCCATGGCCTTGGTGGAACAGGCAATGGCTGATATAGGCCAGTATTGTGACTAAACCCCTTGGCAACTTGACAAACCTGGCAACTCTATACAAACTTCTTCACATCTTGTGTAATTTGAGGCCAAAAATAATGTTCTCTAAGAATGGCAATGGTCTTATCTCGACCAAAATGTCCTACCATCCCTCCACTGTGTTTCTCCTTAATCAGATTTTCCCTCATGGAACTCCTTGGAATGAACAATTGACTACCTTTGAACAACATGCCATCCTGAATCAAATAGTCTAACCACTTGGTTCTATCTACAACAACAGGTTCTTTACAAGTTTCCATGCTTCAACAAAATCAAGATCCTTGGGGTACAAATTCTTGAGTTCATCAAACCCAACTACTTCAACCTGCATTACTGTAAGCAACAACTATCTCCTACTTAGTGCATCTGCAACCCTGTTAGATTTTTCACTTGTATGCTTCAACACAAATGTATAGCTCTGCAAGAACTCTACCCACTTCATATGCCTCTGATTCAATTTACCTTGGCTATTTAGGTACTGTAATGCCTGATGATCAATATACAAAACAAATTCTTTTGGCAATAAATAATGCCTCCATTTCTTTAAGGCCTGAACTATTGCATAGAACTCTTGATCATAAACAGAATACTTCTTCTTTGCATCATTCAATTTTTCACTAAAATATGCAATAGGCTTACCTTCTTGGCTTAATACAGCCCCAATAGTGCTGCCACTGGCATCACAATCCACCTGGAACACTTTTCTAAAATTTGGAAGTGCCAACACAAGTTGTTCTGTGACCTTCTTCAGCAATTCAAAACTTCTTGCAGCTGCTGCAGTCCATTTGAACTCTTTTCTATCCCCTCTTATTGTATTAGTTAGGGGTTCATCAATCCAAAGGGCATGACTAACCACTCATAAAGACCCTCCTTGGTCTTGAAGGCTGTTTTCCACTCATCTCCTTCTTGAATCCATATCTGGTGATAACCACTCTTCAGATCTATCTTTGTGAAGTACTGAGCTCCACTCAAGCAGTCCATAATATCATCCATCCTTGGAAAAGGAAACTGGTACTTGATGGTGATCCTATTTATAGCTCGAGAATCTATACACATCCTCCACTCTCCATCCTTCTTTGGTGCGAGTACTATAGGTACTGCACATGGACTCGAGCTCTCTCGAATCAAGCCCTTCCTCAACAACTCCTGAACCTATCTATTTAGCTCCTTTGTTTCAGTAGGAGTCATCCTGTGAGCAGCCTTGTTAGGAAAACTAGCTCCTGGAATCAAATCTATCTAATGACTGATTTGCCTTACTGGTGGCAATCCATCTGGAACATTATCAGAGATAATATCTCCAAACTCCCCTAGTAAATCTGAAACTTCAACTGTGTAAGGAAACTTGGCAATAAAGAATATAACCGTTTCCACATAACCCATAATAGATCTAAAATAAATACGGAATTAAAATCCACATGGAAGAGAATAGACAACATACCCACAAAATTGTGACACAAGATATACCCTGGGAAACCCTCATCGAGGGAAAAACCCAACCTCCAAAAGCATCCATCATCATGTATTATTCAGCAAAAATACCATTTCCATACAACCATGGAAGCCTTCATGGCCATAGCCACAAATGAGCAAACTATGTGAACAAGCATGAATCCACACATCCCATGCCATGCTTTCAACCTTCACAAATGCTCCCTTGGCTAACCTATCAAGCCTTGTCCCGCTTGACTCTTGCCTTTTGTCTTCTCCTTGTCACTCTACAACAACTACCCTTGTGGTTGCTTATATAGTAGCAAGTCCCACAAAACCACCTAGTGGTATTACATAAACCATGTGCTAAAACCATGTGCTACCTAACCCACTAACCCCACATTTAATATTGGGCATTTAATTCTTTTCCCCCAATATTAAATAATTACATGAAATATTTTCACAATGTTACAATACAACTCATCAAGAATATTCCATGGGAATCTTTACATGTTGCACGTCCATCTAGGTACAACATTACATAATAAAATAACAATATTATGCAATGTGTGCAACACCCATTATCTCAACAATCTCCCACTTTTTGTATACATTGCATAGGGTCAATCCGTAGCCACATAAATGAACAAGGGAACAATCCCTCCTAGCACATCCACCATCATGGATCAAAATACACCAAGTGCTCTATCCTGGTACCCGCAACAAAATCAAAGTATCTAGCATCTCGAACATGAATGATCTCACCTCCTATTATGCCACTCCCACTGGACATACATAGAAGCCATCCAAAGAGAAAGCCACCCAACTTGTCGCATTAGAAGATCATAAAATCCTGTACCAACTGAAATTCCAAGCATAAAAACCTGATCCAAAGGTAATCACATGTATCCGTAGTTGTCAAAATATCCATAGCTGAAATAGCACCCACAACAAGTGTCAAACCCATCCAACTATCCATACCTCAAAGGTATAACAAGTGAATCTCATATCACCGACATATCCAATCTATAACCTGCAATCACAAGCCTCAAGTGCAATACCTGCCACATATATACCAAGAAGCTCCCACTACAAAAGATAATGTCAAATCTATAACCAATCCACTCACAACATCTCAAAGAAGTGAATCCATATAGTATCAAGGACATCCATAATACATAATCCAATATCCTGCAAGAATAACTCTCATAACAAGTCTCCAATGCTCTCCCAAGTTCACCACAACCAACAAAGGAAAGAGAAAGAAATAACCATGTCATCTCTCACATGACATACATGAGCACAAACCAGTGATCACAATCTCTAACCAATCTCAAATTCAATGTAGGAAAAACTAAACATCCAGGAAGATAATCAAGACTAGAGAAACCATGCAAATCATAACTTGAATCATGTCCTTCTACACACACCTCTAGATGTAAACTGTGCAAGTATGATCTCCTCCATAAAACCCCAACAAGAAGCGTCAACAACACCCAAACCATACCATATAACTAATTATGGATGTAAGCCTCTCACAAGAAGATCAAACTCAATAAACCCATTCCTAAACCAAGGAATAACCATTCCTAATCCAAGGAAAATGCCCAATATAAAACCATCTCCCAAACTCAACCAGCATAACAACATATGCACATGGAGATAACCAATGCTAAAACCATCTCTCAAATGAACCCTTTAGAACTAACTCATGTACCATAGCTCAAGATCCATTTCCATGAAAGACAAGCATAAATATAATGCAACTGAGAGAAACAATGGGCTATACCTCTCAAGTAGCAAACTGCCGAGTAGACCAAGAGTGAGGAATGAGAATGCTCATCAAGATACCCAAGTCTCCAACCAAGACTCGTCTAAGAAAAATCTCCTCTCAAGTCCATATCAGGTGACTGTCCCTCAGACTTCCTATTGAAACCATCAACTGTCCCAACAAATACTTCTCTAATCCAAGAGAAATCAGCATCACCACCGTCTCTAAGTATCCATGAGCACCTATAACCAATCAATCCATGCCAACTCCAAATGCAACATAGAAATATCATGAAGTATCCAAGTTATGATTAGTGTACTCAATACCAAAAAACTAAACCAAGATCAATGTCAAAGTTCCAACCATGGCCTCAGGAACATAAACATGACAACATGATCTTACCATCTCAACTAAAGAGATAACATGCCCCATATGAACATACCATAACATGTCACAACTCTAAATGTGTATCAAGAGTATACCATTACATAATAATGAAACCATCCTCATACCAAAGATAACATGCCAAATAAAAGCATAAACCACACCTTTGCCAAGAACCCTGTGAGTCCTCAAGATGCAACCATCTCCACACACCATGAAGAAAACCATCTCCACATACCAGGAAGAACCATCTCCACATACCATGAAGATAACAAGTGCACCATGCAAATGTCAAAGACGCTTCTGTAGCAACAGGATCTAAGACAAACTTCCAACATCTGCAAACACTCAATAAATATATCAATTCCAACAACTCTCACTCAACCGTGGTACCAAGTCACCTATGGCATCATAAAATCCATCCTCTCCAAAACAAGAAGATATAAACCAAACCAGGAACTAATCCTGCACTGTCACCCCATCACTGTCACAAGCTCCCACTAAATCGTGTATCCAAGCTATCCATGACATAATGATGAAAAACCATCTTCTAACCATGAGAATCAACCAAGGCATCAAACCATCAAAGAACTCAAAGGGCACATCATGAGCTCCTCAAAAGAAACTAAATAACCATGATCCTCAACCTAGAAGATATACCACCATAACTAAATTAGAAATCCAAGCTAATGAACATCAAGGATGTACCTGTATAACCAATCATGTCATGCCAAAATCTATGACACCATGATCACATTCATGAACCAAGCATCAGGCTCTCAAAGTGTCCAGCATAGTCAACCACAATCCTCTACCGTGACTGTACATGGTAACAACATCTCATCCCTTCTACATGAAGATAAAATCATGTGACTTAGGGCATAGACAACCCAAATCCAAGCCACCAATCTGAATATGCATCAATAATGAAAGATCAATGGGTAAAGACAACCCACAACCAAGCTATAAATGCAACCTGTAAGTATAGACCGCTTACAACACTGCACAACTTGTAGACCCAACAAGTCATCATGCATATCAAAACTAAACACTGATAACCATATCATCATGAGACCAATCTAAAATATGAACTGAGTATACAATGACATCAAATCTTAAATCTCCAATGCCATAAACTCACAATGTTACCATAGTCAAAATATACCTATAAACTGTTTAGATCAATATATCAACAAATAAATCATGCCAAACTTGCACCAAATTTGAACCAATGTGTAGAGCTCTCCAAGAGCTTTTTGTTGACTACTCGAAGTCCAAAATTCGACTCCGTATGCCCAAGTTATGCCCTAATCTATGCTCAAAATAAATAACATCTAACTTTAGGGCTCTTAAAACCTGACAAAATCTCAAAATCATATAACCAAACCTATGTCATGTTGTAGTGCTCTGAATTAGCTTTCCAATGCCTATAAGAACTCTAAAATCCGATATTCTGAGAGAAAGTTATGACCATTTTACTAAGACAATCTTTTTACCATTTTCAGTACGATTTTTCATTTTTAATTTTTTTCAGTGATGAAAATTCCGATGGGATTAAATTTGACGGCCATCATGGGCTGAAACCAAAAAACTCTTTCATTTCCTCTGAACATGGCCAAACTAGGGCATCAAAATTTATGGAAATGTTGACCCAGATCCAATGGTGAGGTTTGTTTTTACCCAGGAGGTCATTTCTGCAAGCTAACCCCAAAACCCTCATTTTAAACGAAACATCCGAAAAAAAAATTTTGTCCAACAATTTCACATGCCCAAATATTTTAACATCTCATCATAACAACAAACCCAAAACCCTCAGATCTGCAATAAATCATTCATATATCCTACCCTTTCTTTTATCCTCTCATGCATTCCCATGGATTCAATCTAGGGTTACAAATAATAAAACCATAGCTCTAATACCACTTGTAAAGAAACTTGGCAATAAAGAATATAACCGTTTCCACATAACCCATAATAGATCTAAAATAAATACGAAATTAAAATCCACATGGAAGAGAATAGATAGCATACCCACAAAATTGTGACACAAGATATACCTTGGGAAACCCTCATTGAGGGAAAAACCCAACCTCCAAAAGCATCCATCATCATGTATTATTCAGCAAAAATACCATTGCCATACAACCATGGAAGCCTTCATGGCCATAGCCACAAATGAGCAAACTATGTGAACAAGCATGAATCCACACATCCCATGCCATGCTTTCAACCTTCACAAATGCTCCCTTGGCTAACCTGTCAAGCCTTGTCCCGCTCGACTCTTGTCTTTTGTCTTCTCCTTGTCACTCTACAACAACTACCCTTGTGGTTGCTTATATAGTAGCAAGTCCCATAAAACCACCAAGTGGTATTACATAAACCATGTGCTAAAACCATGTGCTACCTAACCCACTAACCCCACATTTAATATTGGGCATTTAATTCTTTTCTCCCAATATTAAATAATTACATGAAATATTTTCACAATGTTACAATACAACTCATCAAGAATATTCCATGGGAATCTTTACATGTTGCACGTCCATCTAGGTACAACATTACATAATAAAATAAAATAATAAAATAACAATATTATGCAATGTGTACAACACCCATTATCTCAACAAACTAGTATTTTACTACTACCTTCTTTATCTTTCCTAGGAATCAAAGCATAGCACATATGCTGATGTTTCATGCCATCTAAAAACTTCCTTTCATCAATAAGACAAATCCTAGCACTACTACATACCTTTTCCCCTTCCTTTTTCATGGGCTTCAATTTGTGGCGAACTCCATCCTTTGTCAGAGAGTATGTGTTTGCATGCCCATCATGTACTGCATGTCTATCAAACTGCCATGGTCTACCCAACAATAGATGGCAAACATCCATCGAAATAACATCATAGAGAACTTCATCATGGTAACTCCCAATTTTGAATTTCACTAAACATTGTTCACTTACCAGGACCTTATGATCATCTTTTACCCAAGCAATCCGATAGGATTGGGGATGTTTCTCCCTCTTAAGCTTCAGCTTAGAGACCATCTCTTCTAATACCAAGTTATCAGTGCTACCACCATCAATAATCACATCAAAACATTTATCCTCACACTTGCATCTAGTACGGAACAAACTCCTCCGTTGTCATGGTTCAATCTCACCACTTAGTAGGACTCTTTCATTTACCAAGGTCTCTCCTCTTTCTGCATCCTCTAAATGTGATGATTGTGCATCCTCATCCACATGAGCAACCCTAGCTTGGCCCTCAGCTCTCCTATCTGTCCTTCCTTGTCATTGAGGGCAGTCAAAGGCACGATGACCTTCTTCATTGCAATGGAAATAGGTACCATGGAAGCCTCCTCTTCCCTGTTCACGTCCTCTACCTCTTCCTCTCTGATTTCCAAAGTCTTGGTCATGGGAGCAGTTGAAACCCTCATTCCTCTAGTTCTTGCTAGTACCCTCATCTTCATTTTTCTTTTGGGTTTCATTGCGGCCTCCATATGATTTACCACTTCCCCTTCCTCCTTGACCATGCCCTCTTTGTCTTCCTTCAAACCTTTTATTCATCTTCTCTTCAACTCGTAGGGAAAACTGGTATGCCTCTTCAACGCTGGTCATTCTTACTAGACTTTATTCCTCTTGGATGCTAGGTCTCAACCCACTGATATAACGAGCAACCTTCTCCTTATTTTCTTCTGCATGTCCCACTCTAATCAAGAGTCGGTAAAATTCCTCTGTATATTCTTGGACTGATCTTCCTGCTTGCTTTAACCCATGCATCTTCTTAAACAAATCAAGCTCATAGTCCACAGGAATGAATTGCTTCTTCAATTTGTCCCATCTTGTGATCTTCTCCTTTCCTCTTCTGTTTCTTTCCAATTGGACCTCTTGCCACTAGATTTTGGCATGGCCTTTCATTTTGGCCTTTGCAAACTTAACCTTATCTGGGTCCTTGATATCCTCATACTCAAAGTATTCTTCCAGTTCATTGATCCAATCGATCAACTCATCTGGTTTCAAATTTCCTGAAAATACACCCACTTCAATTGTAGGTCTTTTCCCAAACTTAATAATGGCTCTAAAAAGCCTTTCCTCTGCATGATTCAGAACTTCCCCATCAAATTCCCCTTCTGGTTCCATTACTTCTTCTTCATTGTCATCCTCACTATCGTCACCTGCGGCAACATTTGCTCCTCTACGCAGCTCCTCTTACAATGCCTGCACCTACCTTTGGAGGGCTCTAACCTCCTTAGGATTAATAGGTCTGCCCCTTTTGCCATGCTCTCTTCATGGAGGCATCTTCTAACTTGAACCCATAACCACACAGTCCTGGTGCAAACTGCCTCACAGTCAGCGATCTGTCTACACACTCAGGAAAACCCGCTCTGATACCACTTGATGGGGACACAACCCAAGACAAAATGGACACAACAGAAAAAGGGAAAATTATATTAACTGAGAAAATAAGCTAGTACAACAGTATAGGAAAATAAACTTCAAAACATGCCCTAAGGGCTTACAATAGCATAAATCTGGAGATAATTTCTCCTTTCAGTACCTCCTCTCAAACTCCACTCCGAACTGCCTTTTACAATGCCAGAAATCTCCTTAAATAGACCCCGGAGGGTTAAGGACTAGGAGTAAATTCTAGAAAGTGCTAGTAGGCATCCACCGACCAAATAGAAGGTTCTAAAGGTTCTAGAAGTTGCATTAGAAGTCGGTGCAAATCTAGAAGAATCCAGAAATGGTAACCGAACTTTCGGGAGACATAACTTTTGAACCATAGCTCCGATTGACAAACCGTTTACATTTTTGGAAATCTCTCAAAGTGCTCTATAGCCCTATGGACAAGCTTTGATCATCCCCCATTTTTCAGCCCTTTTAGAGGTCATTTAATGCCCCTAACCTAACTTTGAAGCATTCTTAGGAGGTCTCCAAAACTCGAAAAATTGCAATAACTTTCAAACCGTGGGGCCTTTTGACCTGATTCTTTTTCTGAAATGCTCTAAATCACAATTACATTCATCTGGCCAATTCACACCTTCTAGGTCACCAAAATGATGGCCAAATTGCATGCTCCTATTTTTTTGAGATTTTCTAGCACACTAATAGTTGAATTGTGAGAGTTGGAACCTTTATTTGACCCAAATGGGTATCCAAAAATGTAAAGACATGAAACATAAACTAAGTCTAAGTACTTTTTTTTTTGGATGACACAGGATTGCCCTTATACCTCTGGATGCTCCTGCATCATCTACCAAAAGCACCATAAAATAGAAAGAGACTATTTTTTATAAGATAGAATTTTTAATCTATTATATTATTTTTCAATATTTAATAATTTTAAATATTAATATATTTTTAAAATACAATATTTAAGTTCAAAAAATATAATATTAACTATATAACTATCGTTATATGAAAATTTAAAAAATATTTATAAAATCTAAAGAGTCTAGGAGATTTTCAAATGAACTAATAACTCACATAGAACTGCTAGTTTATG
The DNA here is from genome assembly GCA_028749045.1 of Cupressus sempervirens. NCBI lineage: Eukaryota > Viridiplantae > Streptophyta > Pinopsida > Cupressales > Cupressaceae > Cupressus > Cupressus sempervirens. Next base: position 883,917,252 of record CM053786.1, read on the forward strand.
CACAATAACAAAAGACTAGATCATATTCAAATTGATAAGCAAAGGTCATTTCTACATATTTAAAAAAAGAAAAGGAAGTGTGTCTTGAATTTTGAGAATGATCCAACTTATTTCTCCATTCTCCTTCCAATTTTTCCTTGGTTAAGTTGTCATCAAAGAAGTAGAAAATTACTGATTGTCTACTTAAATTACTCTACTTTCAATCTTAACTTTTACATTTTTAGGTTCTTTTATATGATTTTCTACTATTCTAAAGTAGATTTTATTATATTTTATTAAAGGTCATATTCATTAAAGTTATTTTTAGTAAAAGAAAACTCATTTATTTTTCTTACAAGTGTACTCTATAGTCTAATTATTGTGTGGGGAGCTAAAGGATGTGGAGCTAAAGGATGTCACCTAGTTTCACTAGGTTTTTTAATATCTAATTAGTTGAATTACTTTAAAGTAGAAAGAGACTATTCTTTTTATATAAATAGAATTTTTAATCTATTATATAATTTTTCAATATTTAATAATTTAAAATATTAAAATATTTTTAAAATACTATATTTAAATTGGAAAAACATAATATTAACTATATCAATTATCCTTATATGAAAATCCAAAAAAATGTTTATAAAATCAAAAGTGTCTAGCTGATTCTTTCATGTTCATATCCACAAATAACTCACTAAATGCATAACTATTAGTATATTAAAGTCATTAAAGTCTTTATGCATAATAACAAAAGATTAGATCATATTCAAATTTATAATCAAAGGTCATTTCTGCATATTTAAAAAAGGGAGTATATTTTGAGAATGATCCAATTTACTTTTTCATTCTCCTTCCATTTTTTTCTTGGTTAAGTTGTCAAGTAGAAAACTACTTATTGTATTTGTCATAGGAAATATATTATTGCATTCACTTTTCACAATTCCTACATTAAATATATTCTTTTGCACCAATCACAAATAATTTTTCTTTTCATAATTTAATATTCCTAAAGTTTTATATTTATTTACTATTTTCACTATGAAATAATTTATTTATCTCAAATATTATGGTTAAATGTTTTATTCGGGTTGAGTGTGGGAGAGGGCTCTGCAACCTACAACTATTAAAGCCCTAATCGATTCCCCATACTACCATTAATGGCCTTGGCTTCATCGAGAAATGTGAGGAATGAAAGATTAAAGTAATTGATTCTGATTGCTTTCAATAAAAAGATAAACAAGATTTGTCTTTGTATAATAACCACTCTTCTTCACTTCAAATTGTAGTGGAATGCCATGGAACATAGAAAGGGAGTGTAGGGAAAGAGAGTGGTGGAGGACATAGACCAAACTTCAAACAAGCATTGCAAGGAGTTCCCACTATCCTAGCCGAAGCCAAATTCCTCAAGGAGTACTCACCCACAGTCCTCCAAACCACCATTGTAGGAGATGGAGGTAAGGGCATTTCTATTCCCTATATTTTTATTAAACTTAATGACCAAATGGGTCTAGAGATAGATAAGGAAATTAGTATGCTTGGGAACACTACTATTTTTTGTTTTTTCTTATGGACCCCCTTAACTTGCCTTCGAGAAGTTACCTTGATGACTAGTTCCAAAGTGTTTGGGAGTGTAGACCACCATTTTTATTTTTGTTGTATGATCCAAAAAGGACTTTTTGTTGTTATCTTATGTAACCCTAATGCCCAAAAGACCATTGTAGAGAAGCAATTCTAGAAAGATGGTAATATGGAGTTTAGAGCCCTGCCATGATTGCTTGATACTGTCCATGATGAAATTCTAGATCTTGCTAGCCCTAGGTGGGTAACAATCATCAACCTTCCCCCTTATGTCTAGAATTTTGTTCCCCAATCCTTGAGCCTTTTAGCAAGTTACTCAAAATTGATTGTTTGAATGTTCTTTTCCCTAACTTAGATATAAAAATCCTTTTATCTATCCTCCCTGGAGTGGAAGCCCCTACAAATATTAGGTTGTATTTGGGTCCCTCTTCTATCCTTTTCCCTTTTACATATATGGGAGGATTGAATGCTTTTTATCTGTGCAAAAGGAAGGTCATAGAAGAAAGGATTGCCCTATTTTGGCAAGAAGAATGTCATAGAATCTTCCTACTAGACCTCCTCCTCCATTGCAACCCAATTTTAAGTCTATTAAATTACCTCTTCCTAGGTAGATTCCACCTAGATTTCTCTGGACCCTCAGGCCTTGCTTTGGCTTAAGAACTCTGATACTCTCTTAGCATTCCCTAACAAACTAAAAAGCCAGTTTGTATAGCCCCTAGGTCACCCCTGTTCACCCTTGCAACAAACCTTCCTAGATGTTCTCACTTGTCCACCACCAACCCTAAATTTGAACTTAGACTAAGATCCTAATTATTTAGGAAAATTCCTCGTACCACTCAATGCCTAACAATTAGCTCTACTATCCTTAATGGATAAAGCCAAGAGGACTCCAATCAATTCATCATCCTTTGTTGTCAAGATTTTTCTTGCTTAGACTTTAGCTAGGGAGGAGACTTTCTACCCCTTGGATACTTCTCCTTATGAATTGGTGAATTTTGGAATCACTAATTCTCTGGTTAGAGATACCCCTAATGGTGTTCAACTAGATTGTTTGGAAGCATTAGAAAGACTTCATGACTTTTCCCTTGTGGTCATCCCATCAAGATCTAATAAGCCTAGTAATCCTAATCTTGGATCTCTACCAGATAGGTTGGAGATTAAAGTACTAGATTCCTTAGTTAGTCAACATAAGGAGATTGATGGTACAAAGGGGATGCAGCTTGCTCCAGACCTAGAATTTGGAGAAGGGGAGTTTTTCAAGGGAAGCAAGATGGGAGAGGAGGAATCTTTTATGTTTTGTGTAGACAATTCTAAAGATAAGGACTATAAAGAAGAAGTTGTCAAGAGAAAAAGGGGAAGGCCTCCTCTTACTAGTGGTAATACCAGGGCATTTAAAAAGATAAACTAAAATGCATGAGTATTTCAAGGGTTTCCAGTCCCCAATGGATATTGATAAATGAATTTTATATGGATAAGTTGAAAATAACCTCCCGGAATGTTAGAGGATTAGAGACTTCTGACATAAAATACATTGTTAAGATATTTTTTAAGTAGGCTATGAATATAGATATTTTTCTTATTCAAAAGGTCAAAGCAATTGGCTTTGTTGGAACATTGGAGAGATCGTTGGAAGATTGGTTGAAAGCATGAATGTTGATGATATGTTACATTCATGGCTGAGTTTGTCATTGATGTCAATATAGCATGTTTGATGTCTTATGTGGTATCTAACAAAAGAATAGTGAAAAAATCAAGTTGGTATAGATGGCTAGTTGAGCATGATAACCATTCAAGGTTATGAGAGATACTTTTGAGTATTTGGTATATGTAGTTAATGTTGGAAGCAAAAAGGATAAGTCTAGAAGAAGTTGTGTAAGTTTTGGTGATGTCTATTCTCAGATAGAGTTGATAGAGGCATGTTCTAGTAATCTTGTTATATCTCTTAGTAGAGTTCATATCTTAAGGATCGAGGTTGAGGATATGGAGAAGACATATTGAGGATGACATGGCTAAGATTGTTCATCATAAGATTATCTGTATAGAAAGTTATTCAAGTTGCAAGGCAGAAGATTAAGGTTATCACTAAGTGTAATATGTTCTTAATGTGGTCCTATAATATTTAATTGAGAAGGACTAATAGTTGACTCAGGAAATTATTTTATGGACTCAGTATAAAGGGAGCACATTTTCCTTTATCATTGTATTGAAGAAATAAATTATGAATGTTCAAAAGAGAGTGTGGAATGCGAAGTTGAGAAGAGTAGTGTGGAAGTGAAGGAAACTTCATTGCTGAGGTTTGGTATTTGGATTCAAGGTTTGTGAACTAGTCTACAAGGTTTGACAATGATTGGTCTAGTTGACAGGAAAGAGGAAAGAGCACAGGAAAGAAGAAGATAATAGTAAATTACTTGTTTGAGTAGTGAGATCTTCTTGTAGTTGAAATTGCATGTTTGGGCAGTGGGCTTTTCTTGCATACGTTATACCACAACTCCTAATAGGGTTGGCACAACTGCTGACAGGGTTGGAATCTCCTAACAGGGATTTAAAGTCTCCTAATAGGGACTCATTATACTAAATTTTGTAATAGACTCCTAATAGGGTCCATCCTCTAACAAAGAATATTTATATCAGTACAACATCTTGTGGAAATCATTCCCACTAGGCTTTTCCCTTTGATCAAGGGTTTCCCTAGTCAATATATTTGGTGTAATTGTCTATGTGTACTTTATTATGGTTGTTGTTTACTTTGGTTGAATGGTTATGTTTGTTTAACAAAGATAAGTGTTTTAATTGTTGGATAACTGATTCAGCCCCCACCCCCCCAAGTTATCTTGGTGGACTATTGTTTCTAACATGCTTCTCCCTTGAAATTGCATTGAAGTGTATCTAGAAGGATGATGTTACCCTAGCTACCAACTATCCTAAGCCAAAGGGTGCTACAATTATTCTAATTGGTCCTAACTAGAAGAAAAAACAATGAATTTGGTAATTCACCATGTAATAGAGCCTCATGGGTCTCTTTTAAAGTAGATAACTTTGAGTTTGGCATTTGTTCTATTTATGCTCCCAACAAATCCCAAGAAAGAGTTGAACTATGGAAGGGGTTAGTTGAGCTTCCAAACATCCCATGGATAGTTGCACAAGACTTTAGTATGGTTGAGAGACCTTAAGATAAGGTAGGAGGATTGAAGTTTGAATGGAAAAGGAATGACTACCCACATTGGTCTAGAATGTTGCTCAAGCACATTAAACCTCATTGACCTCCTAGCTGATTTAAAATCCCAATCCCTTGGTATATGGTACACATGGTCAAATTTTTAGAAAGGACACAAGAAGATTTTCTCTAGACTAGAAAAGTTTTATTATAATAGAGACTCTTTTAGTTGTCACAGGCCTTAGGATAACAACCCTATTTAAGTGCTCCCCTATTCTTTTTTAGATCACCACCCTATCCTTATTGAGGTTTTCAAGATTGGCTCCCCACAAACCAATCTTTGCAAGCCTCAATCTTTTTCTCTCAACTCCTCCCTTCTTTGTGATTAGTATGTATTGGCAGCATCCAAAATTGTCCACTAGTATAATTCTTCCATTTGTAAGCATGATAATCCTAGTGTTAAGTGGGATTAGACTATTAAAGCTTGGCAGAACCTGTTTAAGATTGTGGAGAAGAAGAAAGCTAAAGATACCAAAGCCTAAGAACTCTCCTTAGTCAACTCTCTTAAAAAATTTGTAGTTGGTCTTCAAGAACAACCCTTCAACCCTCATCTTGTTGAGTTTGTTGCTAAAAATAAACATGATCTGAGAAAACTGCAATCTAAGAAAATTCAGGGTGCTAGGATTAGGTCCAGAACCAACTAGATGATAACAGGAGATAAAGGATCTAGTTTCTTCTTTAAAGTCTTGAAACCCAAAGAATCCAAGGAAAAGATTGATTGTGTGTGGGAAGATGGTAATAACTATACTAACTTTGAAGATATTTTTAATGCTTTTACCTAGTTTTATAAAAAACTGTTCACCACAAAAGATAAAGGGGGTGATATCAAGTGTTCTAGGGACAAGATCAAAGGCATTATACTAAGTAAATTGGAGGAATAAAATTCTACACAGTTGGAAGCACCTATCTCTCTAGTTGGGATCAATTTAGAGGATTAGCTCCATGCTTCTTGAACTATAACAATTTGCAATTGTGAGTCAGTCTCTGGGCTTGAGCCTTAATTGTGGTCTTATCAAACTAATTCATAAGGGAGGGATAAAACCCTAATTAAGAATTGGAGACCAATAACTTTACTGAATGTTTCTTACAATATTTTGGCTAAAATTCTAGCCTCTAGTATTGCTCCTATTCTTCCTCAAATTATTAGTCCCATGTAGATAGGATTTGTGAAGGGGAGTTGCATTTTGGAAAACATTCTTACTTGCTGGGAGATCCTAGAATGGGAAAAATGTTCAGGCCAAGAGATTGGGATATTTTTGATTGATTATGAAAAAGTGTATGACACGATTGAATGGGGTTTTATCTTCATGATGTTGTTGCTCTAGGGTTCCCAAAAGCATATGTCTATTTGGTGAAAACTCTCCTTAGGGAGGCCAATATAGTTGTAGAAGTGAATGGTTCTAGATCCTAATGCTTTGAGCTTTCTAGATCCATCAGACAAGGTTTCCCCCTTGCTCCTACACTTTTGTTATTATAGTAGAAGTTCTAAATTACTTGCTTCATGATGTAACTCTATCCCCTAGGGTTAGAGGTCCCCTTCTGCCAGATACACAAGGAATTTTGAATATTTAGTTTGCAGACGACATTGCCATCTTATTTAAACTAGATGAGGAAAACATGAAGCATCTAATGGTGAAGCTTGATCTCTTCTACCCTATGTTAAGTAGTAAAATCTTTATGGCTAAATCCATCCTTCTTGGCTAGGAGTCTAATCTCCCACTATGGTGTGGTAAATATGGCATTACTTGGGGAAGTCCTAACCATATTGTGTGTTATTTGGGGATCTTGTTTTTCATTAACTTGAACAATAATGATATGTGGACTTGGTTGAAGGAAATGATCAGTGACAAACTCCACAAGTGGAATAATATGTAATTATCTATAATAGGGCGAGTACAATTTTGCCAAAAAAATTATCCTCATATTCTACATACCTCTCCTTGCCTTGGCTATTCAATGTTAGCCATTTTTCCACTCTTCAAAAAAAATTTGGGGATTACCTATGGTCTAATGGTAAGGGTACTTTTAAAACCCATGCAGTCAAATGGAAGTGGTGCACTAAAGGGAAAGCATGGGGGGGTCTTGTGCTAAAGGATTTGAGAGTTAAAGCTATTTCTCTAGTATTTAAATGGATTGCTAAAGCCTTAGAAGGTGAGGAGCCATAGAAAATCCTAGTTAGATACAACCTAAGAAAAAGGCATTTGTGTGGGGCTAGACACTAAAATGAGTGGAATGAGCTTGACTTTCTAGCTCTGGACTATAAAACTAGGGTGGGAGGCTCCATTGTATTCAAAGCAATTTGGAAAAGTTGGGCTTTTGTGAGACCCCTATTGGGTATCATACAAAAAAATTGAAAAGAGGAATATTTGGTGTGGTAATTGTTTTATTTCGTAGAATCTGAAGACCAATAATTTAAAACCCTTGCATTATTATAGGGTTTCTCAGCAAAAGAATGGGTTAATGTTGGTATCAAAACTTTCAATGATATCTTGGTAAATGAAAAGCTCAATGAGTGGTTTGAATTGAAAAATAAGTTTTCATTGGAAGAATCCCAAAAGAGGATTTTCTCCATGATTGTCAAGGCACTTGATAAGTCTGGGGTTAGAAGAACTTTTTGTTCTATCAAATCCTATTCCTTTCAACTTAGATTACCTGATTCTTCACCCTCCACTTGGCTAAATTTAAACTTGTGTAATCTATGCTTACCTCTGGCCCTGATATTATTGACCATCTCAATACCTGTTGGAATCTCTCCCTTCCTCATAATGACTAGAAGAAAATCCTCACTAATTTTTGGGCTAGATCCTTGGAGCCTAAGATTATTTGCTTTCTTTAGAGACTCTTCCTGCACAAGCTTCCCTTTGCTAAACTTGGTGGGGAACCCAATAATTACACTGTGTACTCAGCCTGAATTTGTTTTTCATATTTTTTTAAGCTATCTCTTTGCTCCCAAGATTTGGCATGTGTTTGGCTTCATCTATGGGGTAAAATTCTCTATTGAAAATATTATCTTTGGTAAAATATATTATAGTAACAATGAGTTAAATGTGTTATGGTCTATTTTTTCCTCCTCTATTCTTTGGCATCTTTGGAAATTAACGAATAATAGTGCTTTTTAGGGGATAGAAAGGATCCTTACAAAATCTCTCTAGAGACTCATAAGTGTGGAAATTATTTTTCAAGTAACAACCACTTTCAAATTTAAGTAGGACCAGTTCCAAAAGCTCATGGAAGAAGGCCAACGATTGTTGACTAAGAAAGATCTGCACTATGGGTTTACCACATAGATTGGGAAGGATTGTAACAATCATGAAGATGTCTTCAATTTTCCCCTTTCCCAACTATTACAGAGGATTCAAAAGGAGGGCAACTTGGTACCTCATAATGTAGATAATGAAAGACCTAATATGTCTTTCATGCCTTCCCTAGTGAGGGCTACTACTTCAAAGTCAAGTGAGGAAGATTTGATTTAATATGATCAGTTTTTAGTATGATATAATCCTTGTATGATCTTCAATGTGAACTGTTGAAACTCTCCATGACAACTTAGTGGCTAATATTTTTTGTTATGTAGTGGACTAGTAGTTGTTATCTTGGCACTGCGTATTGTTCCTTTTTGTCTTCTTGATATGCAATAAAAATAAATAAATATTATTAGCTCAAAAAGTTTTGTGTTATAGGAGCCCTTTTTTCGGAGGCATACTTTATTTTCCAACTATTATTTTTCTATCTATTTTTTACAATGAAATTACAAATATATAAATATATTTATTCAAACTATAGAATGATAAAAATAAATCTATCAAAATTTATATATTACAATAAATTTTATTATTTGTAATGATATATTTTTATTACATATTATTTTATATTTAAAATAATAATATAATATAGATGACAATTATATATTTATTAATTAAAACTTAATAATATTAAATATATTGTTTACATTTCCTAATGTAATATTTTCATTTACAAAATATTTTTTCTTAAATATAATTTAAAACTATTTAGCAAATACTAGCCATGACATTTGTTGTACTTGTCATAGGCTAGTACTATTGCATTCACTTTTCACACTTATAGTGAATTAGTTTGTAATTTATCCACCAATTATAATAAATTATTTTTTGATTAATAAAATATTTATAAAGTTTGTATATTAATTTATTTTTATAATTTATTATCATAACTATTTCTTCAACAATGATTGGTTCATTTAATTTGGTGTTATTGGACCCCTTTTTACAGAGCATCTTCGTAGCATCTCCATATTCATTTCTTTATGGCTATATTTTAAATTTTCAATAAATCTACTATTAAATAATATTTATTCTTTCAATATTCTTTTCACATTATCAAAATATTGATGAATTAAATCAAACTTGTTCCATAGTAGATTTACAAATTTTACCCCAAAAAAAATTAACTAACTAAATTTCACTTTAATACCCAATCAAGCCAATTCTAATTTTTTATATAAAAAATATATATAAAAACAATAGTACAACATTTTTATTCATTGTTCTTATATTTCTATTAAAATTATATAAAATATTATAAACTAATATCTCAATAATGACTATCTTACAACTTAATCATTAACATATATAAATGTTACATGTTTAACTACATTTTTAATCATAATATCCTACATTAAAATTTACATCTTATCTACTTATTTTTAACTATGTGTTAATTTTAATTTATATTTTATCTACTTATTTTTCACTATAATGTTAGTTTTATTTTACATCTTATCTACTTATTTTTCACTATAATGTTAGTTATAATATAAATTGAATTGAAGGGTTAGTTCAATTACAAGATATTGCAATGTCACTACGTCACACTTGTTGCCTACTAGTAAAAGGAAAAGGACGTGTGGCTAAAGGATGTCAAGTAGTTTCACTAGTTTTTTAATATTTCATTAGTTGAATTACTTTAAAATAGAAGGAGACCATATTTTATAAATAGAATTTTCAATCTATTATATAATTTTTCAATATTTAATAATTGAATTATTAAAATATTTTTAAAATACTATATTTAAATTGAAAAAACATAATATTAACTATATCAATATGAAAATGTAAAAAATATTTACAAAATCTAAAGTGTCTAGTAGATTCTTTGATATTCCACAAATAACTATATTTTGAGAATGATCCAATTTATTTTTTCATTGTCCTTCAAATTTTACTACTTATTGTCTACTAAAAATATTCTACTTTCAATCTTAATTTTTATGATTTTCTACTATTCTAAAGTAGATATTACTAGTATAGATATCTTAAATAAATCTATCTAAAGAAATGTTGATAGATATCCACTACAAAATAATTATAATTTAATTTACTACATCTAAAATTATTCATATTTCCTTTATCCATTTATTTAGTATTTTACTAATTTAATCTTCTTCTTTTTTAATTTCTTAAAAAATGATGATTTATCTGCAAATATTATAATTTAAACAGATATTTTATGTCCTGTTTATTAAATTATTTATAAAAGTATATTCTATTTATAATAAGATTTAAATTTTTGGCATGTAGCTGGTTGTCAAATTTAACCTAGAAGAATAAAAGTTAACATTAACATGCTCACACCATCTCACTCCACCATTCCCATTCTGCCATTGTAAAATGTGTATCAGTATTAATTATATATTTAATAAAAAGAAAATTCATTTATTTTGTTTACAATTTTATTCTTGAAGTGTATTCTATAGTCTAATTATTGTGTGGGGATTTAAAGGATGTCAAGCCATTTCACTAAGATTTTTAATTAGCTGAGAGGCTTCTTTAGTCTCATATGAGACCCGCTCAAACTGTGCAACATCTGAAATCTGTGTAATTCTTCATTTAAAAAAAAAATAAAAACCTACAATTTTGAGGTCTGTATAATTCATCGTTTAAAAAAATAAATAAATAACCTACAATTCTGAGGAGCCCACGTTTACATCTATCATTTACAGCTGTCATTGTCATAACCAATCATGCCAACTATGTCGCATCTCCCGCATTGTGCACTCCCATGCCATTGAAATTTTAATTACCTTAAATTAATTCAAACGCCCACATTTAGAAAAAACATATTCTATACCAAAACATTATAAAATACAGCATACATTAAACATAAAAAATACAGCGTACATGAGTCAGTATGGCTTCTGCCTAACAACATTCCCATAATGAGCGTAATTGCAGGAGATGAAAATGGCACCATTGTCACATTTAACATGGGCACATCCAAGCTTCTACGAATTTTTCCACATGACTTCAGTATAATGTCCGCACTCTTCACCTTCAACACATGTATTCGAATTATAATCATAATATTGCTTTTCAATCATTTCGATTCATCTGGGAATAACAATCATAACAAAGCTCATCCGATTATTATTTTATTGAAGATGCTTGAATAGTCACAACTATCCTCAGCCTGTTGGTTTCTAATACGAGCCTTCATGCTTGAATAGTCGCAACTATCAAAAACCATTTTCCGTAATCGTCTCGTGATATACATTGCATCCATCTAATTGTAATTCGACATTGTTTGGAAGTCAGAAACTTGTAGAGGAAGTGAGAAACTTGCAGGGTAAGTGAGATCTTTTGAGATTATCAACCTCGATTACGAATACAAGCCTTTAAAATTCAAGCATTCTATTATGTCAATCTTGCAAACTGTAATGTTTTGATGAGTTAACTTAGAGTAGAGGGTTGATTTTCAGTTACACAATATTTGATTTAGCTAAATGCGTACTTTGGCACTAACAATCAATCGGACATAGGAAATTATGGTTTTTTACTGTCTCTCACTTTACCGTCGTTGTACAGCATAAAGTATCCTTGTACAGGCTATTCAAGTTCATATAAGATTGAAGTTATCGAGAATCAGATGATTATGTTGACTCACCTGATACTCTCTTTACTATTGATTGAAACCCGTTTTTGAATAATTATAAATATGTTAGTGGAGATTTTTTGTCAATTTGAGGCCCATGAATGTGTGATTACCAAGACCAAATGCATCTAGCATATACCCAACTGTGATGTTTAAGATTATCAACCTCGATTACAAATACAAGCCTTCGAAATTCAAGCATTCTATTTTGTCGATCTTGCAAACTATAATGTTTTGATGAGTTAATTTTGAGTAGAGGGTACATTTAACTTTTTTAATGAAGGAAATCGATTCAATTAGTTGCCAAGCGTGAAAAATAAAATTAATGTTATTGTGTTTGCATTCGCATAATTCTATGCTATTGTTTGGTTTGAAGCAGGGAATTTTGGGCTGAAGAATTGTTAGGGAGACACAAACAAGTTGACACCAGTTCGCAAGCATCTCAACTAGGTTCCAAATCTGGCTTTCTTTGCACTTATTGAATTACATTTTCTTCTAACTGTGTATGAATGTGTTTGCACTTATTGCATATAAACAACGCTATTCTTCATGTCCGTCAGAGTATTAGAATCGACATGCTATCTTCTGTTCCTTGTACATAATAATGAACTCCTCAATTGTTGGCACATTAGGGTTCTTCATCTATCAAATTCTCATTTTCCAAGCCTCTTTTTCCATTTTTAGTTTGTGTATCCTATCTACATCTTTCAGTAATTGGTTTATATAGAAATACAACATGGATTCTATCATTTCCATCATTGTTAATCAGAAAGGGTCGGGCCCTTGTTAGTTTTTACCAATCCTATTGTATTCTAAAATTTCTTCATGGCTGTATTCATCCTGTCTTCCACCTTTCTCTCATGCCATACATAGATGGCATTAATGCACCTTACATCAATGGCCACAACTCTGTCCATTTTCTTAGACTTAACCATAGCTACCTATAATATATTATTCTTACCATTTATTATTTTAGTTAAATAAAAAATGTATGCATTCTTTATGAACCTTTATATTAAGAACTTGGAGACTTGCCATGTTTGAATCTCATGAATTTGAAGTGAAACTACTACCAAATAAGGGTTTTGGAATGAATGACTGTTTGATTGTCTGTAAGAGCTCAATATTATTTTCTACTAAAGATGAACATCAGATAATTTAATTATTATATTATTATTACTTTAATTATTAAAATTAAATACCAAAACACATATCTTAGTGTCTTTTTAATACATTTTAAATAAGCTATTAAGAACCCTAAATTTATTCATAGGGATAGAACACAATATGGCCTGACTACCATGGCAACATGGAAGGACAAAGGGAGTGTTGTAACTATTAACAAATAATAATATGATTTAGTTTTGAATAGAATGTACTACAATAATGTTCCTTAATTTGTTATTCGATGAGCAAGCACGATTCATCGAATGTATATTTTTCCAAAATTACAATATTATCCAACATTCTTAACTTTGTGTGAAGAATGACACCGAAAAATCATATCAAAGTAGAATCTGAGAACTTTGAAATTTCTGACTATAGAAGAAACAAATGCAGAAGGACATTGAAATGAAATACAAAAAGAAACATGTACCCTACCAAAGACACAAATATTTTACAGGAAAAAAACTCTCTTGCTATAGAAAACTTCAGAAGAAAACTCTTGAACTATTGTTAATCATCTAGAACACTACGAGTATATTTACTTGGTTTAAACAATTATAATGTGCTTCCTTATTTACAAAAATGCTACAGAAGTATTCTTCTTTTCTAACTTATCTTCTCTTGAAATTGACTTCTAGGCAACCATTTAAGCTCAGGGATACATGGGGAAATGTCTCTACTCTTGGATTCCCCCTATTCTCCTCAAAATGGGTTAACATCACCATCACCTTTTTTTCACAATCTGAAAAAGATCAATTGCAAACACAAACATCAAGAGCCCCAGAGGAGAGAAAAAATTCCATATTTTCCTCTTCGTACAATAGAAAATACAATCTTATAGGATTGTACCATAGAAAAAATCAATCTTGTTTGCGTTGCCCATAGAAAGATGTAATCTTTTTCTATTGTACCAGAAAAAAAAAAATTAAATTTTTTTAATTCTTCTTGTATTCAAATATTTGAGTCACCTCTTAATGTAGTTGGGTTTATATAAGCAATATGTGTGATAGAAGAATCACAATTTAGATTGACGTTATGCAACATAAGGAAAGTTGTTTGTTACTTAAATATTTTCGTTTCTTACAAAGAGTATGAATTTACAAAAGATTGCCTCCACTCTGAATGTATTATGAAAGTAATTAAACATTGCAAGAAGTAATAGATGGATGAATAGGAAAGACATGAAAAATATTTGACAAAGTTGTTTGCCAAAAAAGCCTGATGTGTGAAATAGATATAGCAAATCCACAAACTAAATCTTCTCAAATCTTAGAAGTATTACTTGCCACAAAATACACAGATATGAATATATATTCATTGTTATTGTAAAAGTTTTTTTAAAAATGAATTTATAAAGTTAAAATGTGAACTAGAAATATATAACACATTTTTTCCTTTATTGGTTCTATTATTGTGTTCAGATGTATTATAATGATCTTGACAAAAATATTATTTATTATATTAAGGATTAAACTTGAAAGTGGAATGTAATCATGTGAAAAGGGAAAAATGGTTAAATAAAATGATTCAATAATTAATATATATTAAATGGGAATGAAAAGATTTATAAATACTAATAACAACATGGGTGAAGTGTAAAATTGGGAATACATATTAATAATTACAAGATATATAATTTTAATATGTTTTATTTCTATTGCTTAAATAAACCCAGTGTGAAAATCTTATATATTTTCAAATTAAAAATAATTAAATAAATTGAAAGTAGAAGACAAGATAAGGAATGCAAATTGTGTCTATCGAAGATTTAAAACCCTAAGATTGCACTCTTCAATAGGGTAAGCTTTTCGAAGATTGGAAATTTCTATGGACAAAACAAAATGTATAAATATTTTTTATTCGAATGTGATATAATTGTTAATTCCAGTCATCCCCTCAAAGAGGTAAAAAAATATTAAATAAAATGATTCAATAATTACTATTTATTAACTGAGAATGAAAAGATAATTTTAATAATTAAGATATCTACATCTTAATAATTAAGATATATAAATAAATTGAAAGTAGAAGACAAGATAAGGAATGCAAATTGTGGCTATCGAAGATAATATGACTAAGTTAAATTAAGGTTAGAGTATATCTTAATTATTAAGATATACCTTAAATCAATTCAAATGTGAAGCTCACATTTAGAACAGACATATTCTATACCAAAACATTATAAAATACAACATACATTATAAAATTTCTATGGACAAAAAAAAAAGTATAAATATTTTTTATTCATCATCCCCTCAAAGAGGTAAGAAAATATTAAATAAAATAATTCAATAATTACTATATTAACTGAGAATGAAAAGATAATTTTAATAATTAAGATATATAAATAAATTGAAAGTAGAAGACAAGATAAGGAATGCAAATTGTGGCTATTGAAGATAATATGACTAAGTTAAATTAAGGTTAGATTATATCTTAATTATTAAGATATACCTTAAATTAATTCAAATGCCCACATTTAGAACAGACATATTCTATACCAAAACATTATAAAATACACAAAACATTATATATTATATCTTTATACATCTTTAAGAAAAAAGGAAAATTGTTATTACTTAAGGTTAGAAAGAATACATAGATATACATAGATATGGTCTATCTTTAATTGATAGATGAATAACTTTCGGCTATAATTAGCTTCAGTTACATGAATGTGTTTAGGTGAGAACAATCATTGTTTTTATTTTTCATTTCAAAAATGTTTATTTTGAATGAAGACTTTAAAAGAAAAGAAATTAAAAAATAAAAATATTTAGAAGTCTCTTTATAAATGTATAATTTCATATGTAATTAAATGGTTATTAATGTTTATTAATGGTTATTAAATGGTTATTAATAAATTTTTACCCCTCTTTTTCTCTAAATGGTTATTAATGTACATTGCAATGTAAAAAGTTACCAAAGATTATGATTATTAAACTATAGAAAAGAAACCAAGAAAACCATTTAAATAATTAATTCTTTATCTCTTTTGCAAGATAAAGAAAAAATTATGAATGTAAATTTGAAGTATTTAAACTTAGAAATATGTAATATTAGATTGATAAAAGTAGAAAAATAAACAAAGATTACATAGTTTGAAATTGGAGACAATGATTGCTAGATGCATTCAAACTAACTATAAAATAATTTGTTTTAATTATTATACATTAAGAATCACATTTTTGAATAAAGAATAAATTAAGAATGTAAATTTGAAGTATTTAAATTTAAAAATATGTTGTATTAGATTGATGGCTGAATTGAGAGATTACGTAGTTTGAAATTGGAGACATTGATTGTTAGATGCATTAGGATTTGATTTAAATGTTTAAATTAGAAAATTAATCTAAAACTAATTATTTTGAAGGTTAGGTTGTACAACATGGAATTTCATTACGGGATGAAAGTAGAAGTGTGTTGTGATGACAACAGAGCATGGATCCCTGTGACCATAATAGGATATGTCGCCAATGCATAGAGGCCTAAGTTCATCATTGAATATGATAATTTTATAATAGATGAATGGACCCGGGAGCATCTTATAGAGGAATTATATACTGAATTTATTCAACCTTCACCTCCAGTTGTTAGCCTACCTAAATATATTTAAGTGGATTTAGTTGTCGACATGTTCGAGAATAATTGTTGGTTGACAGCTGTTGTTATAGATGTTTTTGAATCTCCTTTAAGTCACCAACAAATTTTTGAATTTTTTTTCCCAAAACTAAAACTCTTCAAGCATATTCTTGTTCCCTCATACGCCGA
This sequence comes from Cupressus sempervirens, assembly GCA_028749045.1. Lineage (NCBI taxonomy): Eukaryota > Viridiplantae > Streptophyta > Pinopsida > Cupressales > Cupressaceae > Cupressus > Cupressus sempervirens. The sequence continues at coordinate 883,933,870 of CM053786.1, forward strand.
GCCCATGATTGGGTTAATGGAAGATGGATACTAAAATAGTGGACTTCAATATGACATTGTTTTGTTTGGGTCAATATCCATATATCTTTGGAACATAAACTGTATTGCGTTTGACATAATATATTCAATTTTTACTGGCTATGGGAATTTATTTCCATGATTTAATCTTTCATTAAAATTTTCATAAATGTTTAAATTATTTCTCATATAAAAAATAACTATAGATGCAATTATTTTATATTGTCACCACTTTTATTTCCATGCATTGATCTTTGCTTCAACTTCTTCTGGTATTAAATATTTCTTACCAAAAAATAATGAAAAGTGTGTTTAATGTTTTTGACATCCACACTTTTATTTTCTTCCATATAAAAGCATTTCTCATTTGTCTTTTACATTTGTTTGCTTATTAATTTAAAAAAAAACAATATTTTCAGGTCGCATATATTATATTGTTCACCATGAAGTACAAATTTACAAGGAATCTTCATAAATCTAAGTTTGATTCAACATATAAGGAGATAGGAGACACAAATTTAGGGTTCATTGATATTATGGAATTTTTAGATAGAATGAAAAGGGGTGAGGGAATGTCTCTTCTCTGGCAGAGATTGGAAAATTTAGGATTGGTTGAAGCAGCTGCGTTCCCAATTTCTCTTCAATCTGTGGAATTGGTTTTGGCATGTGCACAGTATTATGATGTAGATGATAGGACAATTAAAAATTCCCAGGGTGTAATATTGTTGGATAATACACCTAAATTTGTCAGAGAAGCATTCAATATTCCACATCATGACCACTATGCTATTGTTGATATGAAAATTGCCAATAATTACTATTCCCAATCCAATTCAATTGCAAGACGGTTTTTGAATGATAAGTTGATGCAGCAACAAAATAGCAATGTGAAAAAGCTAGCCAGAGGATAGCACAAAGTTGATTTTATAGAAGAGGGTAGAGATTTTATCACTCTATTGAGTAGGGTTTTTGGTTGTCCTCACTCAACTCAATTTGAGACATGGATGCTTGATTTCATCCACAAAATTTGGAACAAAAAACAATTTGATTGGGCATCCATTATCAAAAATTGTTTGCATGAACAATTAATTGATGTTCTCCATAGCAAAACATTCTATATGGCATCATATTTGGTCTATTTTTTGGCCTTGCAAAATATATTTCTAGGAATAAATAAGAATGATAGGTTTGGAGAGGTTCAACTAGGAGTTTACAATTATTTTCCTCAGTTAGAAATGATTGAAAGTGAAAAGCATTTTTGTAGAGTCAATGATGGATTCACTTTCACTATCATAAGAAGACTTCATGATGAAATGGAAAGAAGAATATCCAATGAGACTACTGATGAAATTGCAAAATATGGAAATTGGTATATCCAATTTTGAACATTCACCTATGTAAGGGTTTCTGGCTTCCATGGTTATCCATGGAAGTTGCCACGCTACCCTTCTGATAAACTATTACTTTTGGAGTTGTGTAGACAAATTGTTCAAGTAACAAGACAATTTGGGGATTGATGTTTAGATTTCTTTAATTTTCCAATAACTATTGGTAACTACTCCTATGCTGATCTTGAAATAGCAAAAAGTGCAGAACTTGATGTGGCTCACCTTCAAATTAATACTATTGGCAATGTACGATATAACTTTGATCCAACAGGAAGGATATTTGGAATTGTAAATCGAAGTTACAAACACCAGGTTGCTTTAGAGGACCACTGGGCAAATTGTGTAAATGAAAAACAAATTAAAAAAAGGGACTATTGTAGATTTTCACTAGAGCTCATGCAATCTTGCAATATTCATAATATTCCAAAAGGCCTAAAAGAAGATGGGAATCAGTTGCTTCCATTATATGAAACACAAAATATATCTGGTCTTCCAATTGATCCAATAGATTGGTACTCTCATGAAGAAACTTCAATTGAAAGTCGTTCAATGGATGTCATATTACTATCAATAGAGTGGGTTGAAAAGTCATTTACATTACTTCCAATGCACTCGGTATATCACACGTTCGAATATCATACAAAAAAATTTACAAATGCAATGGATATTGTGAGAGATGATGTCACAGTGGGCCCACCTATGGTTTCACATGAAGTTCTTGGTGTAAATTAGGATTTTATTATCAATGATGACAATATAGATGAGGATGAAGGTAATTCACCTCCTCTTGAAGTGGACATCAATGATGTGACTTCTGCTAGTTTGAATAAAGATGAAAATTTTCATGTTTAATCTCCGCAAAATGTTGAAAATACATGCACTTCACCTCATGTTGAATCATATGAACATGTGCAATGTTCTCTATCGCCGATCAAAGACTTTGTATTTCATTCAGATAAGAACAATGATGATGGAATACACACTACATTTATAGAATGGAGGGATGATTTGGAAATTCTAGGTATTCACATGATTCAAAAGGCAGTCAAACAATATAAAAGTGTCCTTGACAAGGTAATTGTGGCACGAGATATTGACGAAACAATAGTTGGGGAGCTTGAAAGAGGATATTCCAATTATAAGAAAGGTAAAGACAATGCCTATTGATCAATTAGTCTCAATTGGTATAAGTCATAGCAAAGCCTCACTCCAAGAATTGTTAAAGGTATGTAATTTGAGAAGATCAACACTAATGAACTGTCATAAAAAATTGCACACAATAAAAAGTTTTCCATATATATCTATGACTATGATACAAAAGTTTATCGAAGGTTTGGGTTGTAATTTGTTTGATAGTTCTTTAGCATTGTGTTCCTCCGATTAGATTATTCAACAATTTTCTGAGTCAATGCACAAGAAATTACAAAAAGAGGACATTGATATTATGATGCAAAGAAAAAAAAAATGTGATTTTCAGTCACAAAGTTCAGATGCTGTGGATACTATTAGAGGTGTTAAAAACATAGTTAATTCTGTCGACGTTAAGCTCAAGTACCACTTGGGTCCTGACAAGAACCTATTGAGAGAAGTTGTTAGTGCCTTTGCACAACACTATTCTATATAGATGAGAAACAATGTCATCACAATCATATATTCTTTGAGAATATTCCAATTCTGTAATTTATATTTCCACATGTAATGCAATTTTTGTAATACAATTTTTGTATTTAATATGACAATGGCACACAACTTAGTGGTTCTAATGCAATTTTTTGTTTTTAGAATAAAGTCCTATTATTTCTTTGATAGAAACATATTAAATATATATATGTCCAGATGTTTTACATACAATTTCCCTATTAAATAGTCATTTCATGTGTGACTAATACAACATACTCCTTTTAATGATGAAGCATATTTTTGGCCTGCTTTTATAGTGTAATATTTCAAAGTTATTATGTTTTCCAATAAAAAATGTTATTTATTTTTAAACATGGTATTTAATTTAGAACAAGGGAAATATAGTCATTTGATTATCTCTTTGAAAGATAAAATTAACTATGGAAATAATGTGATTTTATATCTAAATGAATAAATACAATAAGTATTTTCAATTATATTTTAAAAGTTATGTATACTAAGACAATCTAACTTTATGTAAAATACATTAAAATCATATTTGGTTACATAAAATTATTTAATCTTTTATTGTATTTGAATTGTTCTAACAATCAAAGTAAAGAAACATAGTCTAAACAGTACTTTACTTCTCAATTTTTCAGATATGCTACCAAGACGTGCTAATTGTAAATCTGAAGATGAGAGAAGAGAATATAAAAAACTATATCAAAGAGAATACATATGTAGACAAAAACAAAAGATGGATGATACACAAATGGAGAAACAACATCTACTCCATAATGTGAGAGAGAGAGAGAGAGAGAGAGAGAGAGAGAGAGAGAGAGAGAGAGAGAGAGAGAGAGAGAGAGAGAGAGAGAGAGAGAGATTCTAGAAAAAAAGAAGACATCATGGATACGAAAACAAATCATCAACATAAATTTCTAAGTAGTACAAGAAATTTAGGTAGTCCAACTCTCTTAGAAAAATATAGACCATCTCAAGTTGAAAATGAACAAATTTTGATTACATCCTTTAACTTACATTCCATAGAGAATGATTTGCCTCAAATATCTCAAAATCAAATGGACTATATATCAGGTGAGCATGACAAGATAGATATGCCACTAAGACGTGCTATTTGTCAGTCTGAAGATGAGAGAAGACAATATAAAAGAGAATATCAAAGAGAATATAGACGTAGAAGAAAACAAAAAATGGATGATAGAGAAAGGGAGAAACAATGTCTAAACCATAATGAAAGAGAGAGAGAGAGAGAGAGAGAGAGAGAGAGAGAGAGAGAGAGAGAGAGAGAGAGAGAGAGAGAGAGAGAGAGAGCGGGAGAGAGAGAGAGAGAGAGAGAGAGAGAGAGAGATTCTAGAAAAAAAGATGGCATGATGGGTACAAAAACAAATCAGCAACAAGAATTTATAAGTAGTACAAGTAATTTAGGCATTCCAACTGTCTTAGAACAATATAGACCATCTGAAGTTGAAAATGAACAAATTTTGGTTACATCTTTTAACTTTCATTCTATAGAGAATGAAGTGCCTCAAATATCTCAAAATCAAATGAACTATATATCAAGTGAGCAGGACGAGATAGATATGGCACCGAGACGTGCTATTTGTCAGTCTGAAGATGAGAGAAGACAATATCAAAGAGAATATAGACATAGAAAAAAACAAGAGATGGATGATATAGAAAGGGAGAAACAACATCTACTCCATAATGAAAGAGAGAGAGAGAGAGATATTATAGAAAAAAAGAAGACATGATGGGTAAAAAAAAAATCATCAATGGAAATTCCTAAGTATTAGAAGTAATTTAGGCAGTCCAATTGTCTCAGAACAATATAGACCATCACAAGTTGAAAATGAACAACTTTCGATTACATCTTTTAACTTTCATTCTACAGAGAACCAAGTGCCTCAAATATCTCACAATCAAATGGACTGCATATCAGAGGAGCATGACAAAATAGATGAAAGCCAAAAAGAAAAGAATTGCAATGACTATATTGTACAAGATAACGAACATAATGTTGGAGACATGGAGCAAAGAATGTTGGAAGGAACACAAAGTGCAAACTTGTCTACAATAAATGTGGTTAGAAGGAATTCTAGGATGCAATATTGTAAAGATTATAGAAAACGATGACAGGATGAAATGAATGAAGCTAAAAAGGAAAATAAACATCTCATTCGTAATGAACAAGATAGAAAACATGTTGCTAGAAGAAGATCATAGCGAATACTAGAAGAAATACAAGTGCGTAATAATGGTTCGACAACTACATCAGTGATTGAAAATGATTGTCTTCCATTGATAGGTGTTGCACAATTGGATTCTATGATTGAAAACTTCGATAAAAAAAATGAAGATGTTGGTTGTGGTATAAATATTGAGAGGAGCAACAATGAAATAATTGGAAATACTTACCAAAACCTTCAAATACTCTTTCGACATCAATTAGATAATTTGGTTACGCCTACAATGTGCTACATGTGTCAGGAGTGTTATGTCGGCATTAAAGTTAAGCATACACAAGAAGGTCCAATGTGTAGTAGGTGTCAGTAAGAAAAAGGAAATAACATATTTTCAACTGATAACAATATGGACTCGGGTTCACAACCACCTAAACTTGCAGATTTGGCTCAGGTTGAAAAAATGTTAATTGCATGTGTAAGTCCAATTATGCAAGTGACACATGCAGTAGGGGGCCAATATAAATACAAGGGACACACAATATGTTTCCCTCAAAATATTGAGCATGTATATCAAAGTCTACCATGCTCAATAAAAGACTTGCCTATAATAATAGTTCGAAAAAAAGATCAATGTGGTACAAACTATGACTTTACAGTTAACAAAAATTGGGTCTACTGTGCTCTAAGGTATAAAATTGAGAATGATAAATTTCATGTTGATGTTAATGTGGATACTCATGCATTGGATGAAATTGAAAAAAATATTGATTTTAATATATTCCATCAAATAAAGACTGTTCATGTAGATGTTGAGAGTGATTCAGAAGAAATCATATGTTTACAAACTGAGATAGATGAGGGTAATGAAACAAACATAAATCATTCCACATCAATGGCAACGAGACCACTGAATTTTCAAAAGGAAATGGAACTCATACATGCATGGATTAATAACCCCAACATAAATCCTCTAAGTTTGATTGATTGGCCATCAATAGGTACATCTCCAGTTAATGAATATGTTACACTAGGTTTAATAGATATGGCATTTCCAACATTGTTTCCAAATGGAAAATGTGACTAGTTGGAGCCGCGTCTATGAAAAGTATACCTTCATGAATATGTGAAGCATCTAATTTAGTATAGGGATCATCACTTTGGTAGACATCCCTGATTTAGATATTACATGGAAACCATGATAATGAGGCACCGTGCACAAAATTCCAATTCAGTTTTTGTAAAAAGAAATATTGAAGAGTTGCCAATGACCATTGATGAGTTACACGAACATATGGAAAATTCCTCTGGCACGCACCTTGCTGATAGATTGATGCATTTTGGAACAACCTTAAGAGGTACAAGGTCATATTGGAAAAAATGTCAATCAGAATTATACAATTTGCTGAAACAGCTAGGGACCCCCACAATTTTCATTACACTTAGTGGTGCTGATTTGTATTGGCCCGATCTACATGCATTCATGCCTGGAACTCAACCATTAGATCCAAGGGAGGCTCAAAAGTGGAGGAGACAAAATTTTATTGATTATCCTCATATTGTTGCGCACTACATGCACCGCAGGCATACAATGTTTCATAAAGAAATTTTGGAGAAAGGCTTCAAAGTTAAAGACTTTTGGTCAAGATTTGAATGGCAACATAGGGGATCTCCACCTGTACATGGTTTTCTGTGGCTTCATGGTGCTCCAAATATGGATAAGTTAGATTGGCATAATGAAGAACAAGTAAGAGAAGCTAAATCTTTTTTCCATCACATTGTGCATGCATGGAATCCACAAGCATGTGACAGTGAAAAACATATGCAGGTCATTGTACTCTAAGTTTCATTGTGTGGAGATTTCTATAATTAATTTTTTATAATTGTTATTTGTTCGCAACCATCTTTTATTTCTCAATTTAAATGTATTTTTTTTCATGAAGCCATTGCAGAATTTTGCACAACATCCATGTCTTAGAAACACAAGCCAAATACTAGAAATGAATGTGGACAAGGACTATGAAGAAATATTGAATACTGTGCAACGACATACAATTTGTAAAGAGGGAGCATGTCTTAGAAAAAAAGAGAGGGAAAAATGACATGCAGGTACTATCTATTTAATTTCTGTTAACAAAACTATTAGAATAAATTATTTATTGCATTCTAACTAATTGCATACCAATTGTAGGTATAATGCTCCTTGGGCAGTAAATATAAATGGATCAAAATTGTATGAGGATGCAAAAAGTGGAGAAAAACAATTTGAACCTCAAAGGAATGATGATAGAGTCAACTCTCATAATCATTAAATTTTGCAATTGTGGAGAGCAAATATAGACTGGCAACCTATTTTTTCAGCACATGTTGTTATTAAGTTTATCGCAAAGTATGCATCCAAAGCAGAGAAAAGTTCTGAGACCTACCATCAAATGTTGACACGGTTGGCAAATATAGAGAATCCTGATGACTTTGCATCCAAAGTATACACAAAAAATTTAACTGAGACTATTATTGAAAGAGATGTTGGAGCTCAAGAAACATGTCACATGCTCCTAGAACTTCCATTGGTGGAATGCAGTAGAATATTTGTTAATCTGAATGTCTCCCGAAAATATTTAAACCTATTAAGACAAAGAATGAAGATTGTATTGAAGAGAAGAGAGAATCATTCATAGATTCATATAGAATAAGACCGATTTCTATGGACTCCATCTCTTTGATTGATGCTTCAAGAGCATGGATATATAATAAAAATAGAAAGAAAGATAATAAGTGGAAGCCTAGAAAAATAGCTGCAATTGTTAGAGTCTATCCAAGGTTTATTTCGATTCCACCAGGTGTATTAGACAAGTTTGTTGATTTTTTCTTTTCAGAACTATTGTTATATAAACCATTTCATGACATTCAAGCTGATATTGGTGATGATAATATAACAATAATTTCAAATTGGGAGTCACTAGATTATGTTCCATGGCATGTTGAACGAAAAGTGGACGTAGAAAGTTTATATGAGCGATGTTAGAATGCTAATAGAAACCAAATTTAAATAAAGCTTCTACAAACTAAACAAAATTCATAAACTTCAAGATAGACTAAGATGAACTCTCAATTGAGAATATGAGCCATTAATGGACTCTCTCAATGAGAAGCTCTCTTGTTGAGTGGCTTTGTCTAAATAGATAGGATGTATGCTCAAGCTTATGCTTCAAAAAGGGCTTCAAATGGAGTTGGAATTTGGGTGTGAGTGTATGGTTTTGATGTAAAATGGCTTCTTAAAATGGCATTATGACTTTACTTCATGGATTGTGTTATTTTGCAAAGGGGAAGGATCCAATTTATAGGCAAGAGGCTTGAGGGATTGAGGGCTAAGATGCAAGGATGGGAAAAAGCTCATGGAGGGCTCAGATTGCATGAGAAGAGAGCACATGGATTGTGCTTCCTTACAGCCAATCAGGGAGTGACACATGTCACTGGGTGAGAGGATGGAGGAAAGGGGAAGGATGAGTCAACAAAGGAGGCTCAAGGGATAAAATCTTATAAAGACCTTCATAATGGCTTCTAAGAGCAATAAAAGGGCTTGGAAGAGTCATTTATGACCTTGTGGGCTTCATAAAGTTTTATGGTTGAGATATTTTGAGGGAGATGAGAGCGATTTCGACTTGGGCTTGATTAGGAGGGTTTTAAGCTTGCTTAGGATTGTGCAAATGATTAGAGGATGGATTAGGATGGTTTAGGATTAGCTTAGGGATAGGCAAGTGGATGGCATTTAATGAGGGTGGGTGAAGGAGGAGATATTTGTTAACTTTGGCTTGGGTTAGTAAGTCTTAACCCATGTTTAGGGAATGTGGCAAGGTTAGGAGGGGATTAGGATTAGGTTTAAAGACATCTTCTAGAAGAGTCTAGACTTTGGATGAGGATAAAAACTTTCTAGAATAGTCTAGAATTTCCTAGGATGAGGATGAAGACTTTCTAGAAGAGTCTAGAACTTCTTAGGATGAGGACAAATTAGATTTTTAGGAAATAAATAAAGTTTTATTTATTTCAAGGGTTTGGGTTGAGGAGATATTTATTAAAACTTTTTTAATAAACATGAGGATTACTATTTTATCTTAATTAAATATTTTGAGTTGGGATTAGGGGTAGGAAATGATGGGATTAGCCTTTAATCAAAATTAAAGAAGGGTTAGAAGATTTTGGAAGAGGTTAGTGGTCTTAAGGAAATTGGCCAAGTTTTGGGCAAAAAATAAATTTTTAATTTATTTTGGGTTTTTTGGTCAATTTATTAATTAAATAATTAATAAATAAGGAAATAATGTTTAAATAATATTTAAACATTTTTGAGAGGGATTCCTTAATTAAATATTTTTAATTAAGATAAAGGGATTTAATGGCATAAAAATAAATAAATAAATTAAATAATTAATTAATTAATAAATGATGATGTCATCAGAAATTTTTCAGAAAATAAAAATACTTTATTTTCTAAAGGTTTTTAGGTGTCTACAGAAAGTAGTGATGGTAGCTCTGAATCTGGAAGTGACAACAATGTAATGGGTCCTCCTAACATTATAGAGCATGAATGGGAAATCATCTCACAGATGCATCATGGTCAACTAATGGAGATTTCTAAAGTTGATATGCTAGGAAGAAGGGATATGGATAGGCAACATAATTGGTCAGAGCAATACAAGTCAGATGAATATACTTCAGATGCAATCAATTTTATTCGTAGAATGAGAGAAAGTGGATACACTCCAAATCTCCAGCGTGAACAAGCAATCAATAGCAATAAATTGGGTGAAAAACAAAAAATGGCATTTGATGTTATTGTGACACACTATAATGGTGGTGATACTATAACACACCTGTATATGATAATTCAAGGTACAACTAGTACAGGAAAGTCATATTTGATTGGTGCAATCAATAAATTTTTAAAAGAATCTGCATTCCCTGACCATTGTCCACTGTTAATTCTAGCACCAACAGGAGTGGCTGCATACAATATAGGTGGTTCAACTGTACATTCCAAATTGAAGATTCAAGTAAATAATTTTAGACAATTGGAGGGAACACGTTTGACAAGTTTTCAAGAAGAACTAAGTCATATAAGATACATATTAATAGATGAAATGAGCTTTCTTGGGGAGAAGTTGCTTGAGAATATAGACTCTAGACTTCGTCAAGAATTTCCTCAAAATTCCCATCTAAAATTTGGAGGTATTCTTATTTCCAAATTATAATTGATGTACTAGACAAATGAAAAATAAGGATGACTAATTTTTTTATTACTGAATTGCTACTAAATAATTGATATATCTTTTTAGGTATCTCACTGATTATGGTTGGTGATCTTGGCCAACTCCGTCCTATAAAAGACAGGGTACCATATGACAGTAGGAGACGTGCAAAAATACTATGGCAAGACTTCAATATTGTGATTACATTGGAAAAATTTTATAGACAAGAGGGAGATAATCTAGATAAGAAAAAGCTCCGCCAGTTGCTCACAAATATTAGAGATGCTCAACCAACAATTGACAATTGGAAATTACTAATGTCATGAACAACAGGCAATATTCCAAAAAATTTAAATGATGATTTTTACAACAATGTTCATTTATTCTCTACAAATGAAAATGTTCACAAACAAAATTGAAGAAATCTCCATTCTCTTCTAGAACCAGTTGCACGTCTAATTGCTACAAAGTTGTTAAACTATACTTCAATAGATGATATTTGTGCAGATGAACTTGATATTGAATTATTGATTTCAAAGAGATCAAGAGTCATGCTCACATCAAACTTGTGGATAGAAGCAGGCCTTGTAAATGGATGTTTGGGTTATGTTGAGGAAATAGTCTACAAGCCAAGTACTACACCACCTCAACTACCATTATATGTAATGGTAAAATTTGATGCCTACTCTAGCTTTCCATTCAATAATGAACACCCTCAAATAGTACCTATTAGTGTTGTACAAAGAGGTTCAACCACTCAAATACAGTTGAGACTAGCGTGGGCGCTAACAATACATAAATCACAGGGTTTGACACTTGAAAAAGCAACAATTGATATCGGACCAAGAGAAAGAATAGGAATGACATTTGTTGCAATTTCTCATGTAAAGTCACTACAGGGTCTAAGGATAATGCCACCATTTTCTTTTGATCGGTATGAGAAAATGAAGTATGGAAAATAATTAGAAAAAAGAAAAGCTGAAGAAAATAGGTTAAAGGCTTTATAAATAAAGCATCATGATTGTATAGTTTAATAAGGTCTTTTCTACAACTACTAAATTATATGCATTTCTATATACACATGTTCAAAACATAGCACATGTTTTATTTGAGCAAAGAATACAAAATTTAACAAAAAATTAATTAAAAAAATATGTTATTACTTTGATGTTCATCATCTTCAATGCAGGGTTTACTTCCTCTATAATTTCTTTCTTCTTTTATATAACAATGAACAATTGTTAAAGATTTACCAAAAAAAAGAAATTGGACTGTTTCATATTCTCATTCAATATTTTTTTTTTATTGTTAATCAATTATTTTTATCCAAGAAATATTTGAACTTAACATGGTACAAGAAATATTATTTATAGAATAGATAGAATATATAAATTGTCTCTTTTAATGCTTTTTCTTTTTAATTTATAGATATTACAAGGAGAAAGAATGTTGAGGCAAAGAGCAATTAAAGTTGATGACAAATATCATCATTTTGATCTTCAAAGAATACACACTCAGGAAAGAACAAATTATTTATCTTGTAAAAGACATCTTCTAGAAACAGGGTTGTTGAAATATTATCCACCAGCTCTTCGAAATTTTGGTCACTTCTACCTAGATCCTGATTTTTCACATTTTCTTTGTTGTGAAGAATGTGGCCCTGCAGAGCTTTATTCTATTCCTTTGGAGATTTGGTTTGAGCAATCTCCTTATCCAATGGACTCTGTAGAGAATGGTCCTATTTGGATGGAAAAAATGGTTCGGTCTCCACAAATAAGTACTCATGGTCTACCAAACTACCATTATCATGGTCAGATTTTTAGATTGTAGTTTGGTGGATTACAGAACACCTTATGGAATCAAGTTGTGGTAGATAGATGGGACCTCAAGGGGTCTTCTTGACTCTACCCATCCATGAAAGAACAAGGAAGATTGTTGTAGAGAAAATACCAACACGGACACAAGCTACTTGTGATTTTCAAAGAATAAGACAAATATTTACAAACACATGGTGTTTGCAATGTAAAACTTATGAAAAACTATATTGGTTTGATATTTTAGATCCCACAGACTCTGTTTCATTTCAACAAAATATTGTTCAATTTGATGTTGATAGTGATTCTAATTAGAATATTTATCTCTCTATTACTTTCCAAGAACAATGTAACTTTGATGTTACTATAAAATTTATGAACATTTCAACTATCTTTATATGGATTATATATAAAGTTTATTATGAATATTACAGTTTACATTCACATATTAGCCATGTCTATTTGATTTTTCTAATTATATGATGTATATCCTTTTTGGTGTAATAATTTGATATTTGGTAAGTTTAGCATTTTTTTTTCACATTTAATAATTAAATAGATGTTTTCAATTGTTGTTGAATTTTTTATTAATTATTTAAAATTCATAGGTCACATTAATTATGAAAAAAATTCTTCGTTGTCTTTTGAGTTTACATATGTTATCTTTTCAATTCACCTATGTTATACATTACATTCATTTTTCACAAATATACATTTTAGACTTATTTTTCCTTGATCTATGTCTCAAACTCAATATGAATATTATTTTTCAAATAGAATAAGTGCTATGTTTATATTATTTAACAATTGTAGGAAATACGTTAATAAACTATACAATCATTATGCTTTAATTCTAAATCTTGTAGCCTTTTTTCTTCAGTATTTCAGTTTACATATGTTATCTTTTGTGTTGCCCTATGTTATACGTTACAATCATTTTTCTTATATATATATATATTACAAATTTATTTTCTTTCACCTATGTCTCAAGCTCTATATGAGTATTATTTTCCTATTTTTGTATTATATATTTGTTTCCTTCTTTAATTGATAAGTAATAATAGAATTTGATTCTGTCTTCAAATAATTTGATGTTCAGGAATGATTACAAAATAGATTTATCGGACAATGAATCTGAAATTATTGCAACAAGTCTCGTTGTTTCTTTAAACTCAGATGGCTCACCTCAAACACCAATCGATAAATGTGAAATGTCTATGCTGCAATGTTGTTACCAAATGATTCAACATTTTGAATCTACAACTTTGTCAATAGATTATGTTTTAGATAATGATATTTTGTGAATGCAAATTGTTGTCGATAAGATATGGGAGATGTTTAATCGAGTATCTTGATTTCCAAAATATTTGGAGGAAGTCCAACGCGATCATAATGAGAATGAAGGTCGTAACACTATGCTCATTGGTGACTATTTTATAAGGTCATTTCATCGTAACAATTAGTTTTTATCATAACTTTTTATGGTTGGTTTTGTTTACATATATGTTTACAGTTGGGATCCATACCTGATAGAAAAGACCATAATATTGAATTTTTGTTTTGTGACATATGTTACACTTTCATTTCTGTACAACTTGACACATGTATGTTTTTTCTTTTATTTCATCATTAGTAATTTTTATAGTTGGTAGTAGTGTACTGAAGAGATATAAATTATAAAATATAACTAAAAAATAATCATAGTATTGTTTACAAAATATAATTATCTAAACTTTGTATACATTACAACCACTAAGTTGTGTGCCATTGTCATATTTTAAAAGTAAAAAAATAGAGCAAAAAAAAGAAGGAGATTGGGTGAGAAAGCATTTAACAACCATCCAAACCAAGTTCAAAATCTTGCATTGTGTTCACTTAATATTTTGTTGACAATTTTATCTGTGTCTTTAATTTGAATATATATTTAGAAATATAATGTTTTGGTTTTCATTATGACAAAATAGAATGTTTTGGTTTTCATAACAACAAAATAGAATGTTTTGGTTTGCATTACAACAAAATATAATGTTTTGGTTCTCAGTTTTTTAACACATTACAATGGACACATTATATTTTGGTTTATAGTACAACAAAATTTAATGTTTTGGGGGTTAGAAAAAAAGATACATGAGAGAGACGTAGGGAGACTGTGTTAATATTAAAGGGTGGAGGGGGATTGTGGAGAGGGGGGGGGGGGGGAGAGAGAGAGAGAGAGAGAGAGAGAGAGAGAGAGAGAGAGGTTTCATAGAAATGGAGAAAGCAAAGAAATGGAATACATAAGAAAATAAAATAATTAAAGAATCAAAAAGGTAAATCTATGTTGTAGGGTGGGAGAGAGAGAGAGAGAGAGAGAGGTTGGGGGTAATTACAAAAATACAAGGTATCATAAGATAAAATATCACTAATAGGAAAATAAATGAGGTATAGTGAAAAAGAAAATAAAAATGACATAAAATAGATAGGCATGGTGAGAGACAAAGAGAGGGGGGGGTGGGATGGGGTGGGGCTTAGGTTAGGGCATGAGTTAGATAGTAAAAGAAGGGGTTAGAAATAAAGGTGGTGATACTATAACACCAGCTTTATTAAATTAATTAATTAATTAATTATATATTAAAACCTAAAAAATGACAATGAATCCTAAACATTACTCTAAATCAACTAAAACCCATATCCTTAACACTAAATTCATTTTAACCCTAACTATAAACCTAAAAAAAAACTCAATCTCTAAACCCACTTAGAAGCCTTGACATTTTTTACTATTAAACTATCCAGTAGTACAACCCTAAACAAACATTAAATTAGACCTATTTCACAAATTTAAATTTTTTTCTTATACATAATAGAATTATACAAATTCATCTTAATATATATATATATATATATATATATAAAATATTTTTTTTAGGTTTATATATATATATATATATTATTATATATATAAACCTAAAAAATAATAATGAATCCTAAATATTATTCTAAATCAACTAAAACCCATATCCTTAACACTAAATTCATTTTATCCCTAACTATAAACCTCAAAAAAACTCAATCTCTAAACCCACTCAGAAGCCTTAACATTTTTTACTATTAAACTATCCAGTAGTACAAGCCTAAACCTACATTAAATTAGACCTATTTCACAAATTTAAAAATTTGTCTTATACATAATAGAATACATAAAGATAGGGAATACATAAGAAAATAAAATAATTAAAGAATCAAAAATGTAAATCTATGTTGTAGAGAGAGAGAGAGAGAGAGAGAGAGAGAGAGAGAGAGAGAGATGAGGTAAATATGTTGGATAAATAAGGGGTGAGAGATAGTGAGATGAGGTAGAGGAGAGAATGAATGATAATGATTACTTGAAAGAGAGACACACACATGAGATTAAATGGGAGAATAAATAGTCACAATCTCTAGGGGACAAAGTGTTAGAGGGTAATTACAAAAATACAAGGTATCATAAGATAAAATATCACTAATAGGAAAATAAATGAGGTATAGTGAAAAAGAAAATAAAAATGACATAAAATAGATAGGCATGGTGAGAGACAGAGATAGGGGGGGTGGGATGGGGTGGGGCTTAGCTTAGGGCATGAGTTAGATACTAAAAGAGGGTGTTAGAAATAAAGGTGGTGATACTGTAACACCACTTTTATTTATTTATTTAATTAATTAATTACACACACACACACACACACACACACACACACACACACACACACACACACACACACACACACACACACACACACACACACACACACACATACCTAAAAAATGATAATGAATCCTAAACATTACTCTAAATCAACTAAAACCCATATCCTTAACACTAAATTCATTTTAACCCTGACTATAAACCTCAAAAATACTCAATCTCTAAACCCACTTAGAAGCCTTCACATTTTTTACTGGCAAACTATCTAATAGTACAACCCTAAACCTACATTAAATTAGACCTATTTTACAAATTTAAAAATTTGTCTTATACATAATAGAATTATACAAATTCATCTTTTATATATATATATATATATATATATATATATATATATATATAATCCTAAATATTACTCTAAATCAACTAAAATCCATATCCTTAACACTAAATTCATTTTAACCCTAACTTTAAACCTCAAAAAAACTCAATCTCTAAACCTGCTCAGAAGCCTTGACATTTTTTACTATTAAACTATCCAGTAGTAAAACCCTAAACCTACATTAAATTAGACCTATATCACAAATTTAAAAGTTTGTCTTATACATAATAGAATTATACAAATTCATATTATAAAAATTTATATAGTAATATAATAAATATTAGAATTGTATATTTTCAACATCCCCTCCGGATGCTACTAGCTATATACATATTATACATTTATATAATATATATATAGAAAAAGCAGAGAGATATCGAGGCTTTAATTTACTGAAAAATATATATCCATATAAAAAAATTAAAGTCTTGATATCTCTCGGCTTTTTCTATATATATTATATAAATATATAATATGTATATAGCTAGTATCTAATTAGTTGAATTACTTTATGAAGTTGAAAAATTGACAAAGACTCCTCCAAGATCATATCTTATTACGTGCAAGAAATGTTTGTAAGAGATAAGACTATAATCATGTCCTTGGTGATTTAATGAAAATGATATCCCTTAATTGTTGACTGTAACCCTAAGGAGATGATAATGCATGCACTCAATGTCACAATAGTAAAAATAAAATTGTATGATGCTTGAAATCCTCTTATAATTAATGATAGTAATTTAAATCTATTTGATGCATGTCAACAAATATCAAGGAAAATGTTGAATCTAATTCTATTTTTTTTAATCAATAAATGAAACACCAAATTCTTTAAAGAAAATGATATTTTTATAATATCTAAAAGAACTCGATTTCTTTTAAAGAATTATATAGAAAATTTACACAAATATTTGACTATTAATGATATTTAATTTATAAATAAAGAATTCTTCTACATGACTCTTTGAAGACTTTTACCTTTCAATTATATATTCAATTACCCTAATATATTAATACAATTTAAATTTGACTTTCAAATTATAGAAAATTTACACAAATATTTGACTATTAATAATATTTAATTTATAAATAAAAATTTCTTCGAAGACTTTTACCTTTCAATTATCCTGATATATTAATATAATTTTAAATTTGACTTTAAAATTATATCATTATATTTTAATATGATAATCTTTTCACAAATATATATTTATGTCATAATAATTATTACATCATCTAATTAGTTTCAAAACTAAACTTATTAGTTCGATGTTTTGAGATCCTAACATGGCGTCATTAGGCATTGAAAGGGAGGAATTTGTATAGCAATAGATAGTGTGAAGAGAATCAATAATCAACAAAGTCATAGAAACTACTGTTAAGATCTCTACTGGAGTCTTGATATCGGGACAATATATTAAGCAGTCAACTAACAACATTATCAAATACTTTCCATAATACACCTGCCAATACAAAGTGATGAATATTAGTGGGATTAAAAAAAATAAGCCATTCACTAATTTCCGAGGGCTCCACAATTTCAAATTATTATCGTATATCATAAATTAGATTATAGCTCCTTTAAAAATGATAAGATCACATTTTCAAAGATCTGGCCAGCATATCTTTAATAATTAAACAGCCACCTTCAATATAATTGCTCACCAAATCATTTGTTTTTTCTTTCAATAGCTTTGGTTATGAAGGAAAATTTATGGGCTCAGCTATTCCAATTAATTGAAAATCTATATTGTGAGATCGGAAGTCTGGTTAAATAGGCTATTCTAAGATTAAATGTTATTGGCGATCAAACTGAAAGCTGACATAAACACTGAAATTTCATTGACAAATAATACAATGGCTTCTCGAGGATGTCAGTAACTGCTTAGTGAATAATATCATATTTATTGTGAATGGATTTAATAATAATAATATCAGGTCTCAATCTATAGTGATTATATAGTATTAAATTTGTATTTTTCAATACTGTTTTTTATATTTTATATTCTATGATCAATGATCATATTTTTTTGCTAAAAGTCTAGTTATTTTTATTAATATAGAAATGTATTATTAACAAACATATGTATTTTTTTACAAAAATATTATTATTAATATTTATTAATTTTGAGTGGACTGAATCTACAACCTTCTAAATTAGAAGCTCACAATTCACAGTTTTATTATAGACTATTGTCAAATGATATTTAAATAGTTGTTTTCTATAAAATATAATTTAATTAATTAGAGTGAATAATTCTCTTTCCAAATTGTGTATTATTTTTGATATAATAGTATAATTACAAGGTTTGTACATATTAAAAAAATGCACTAACAAGATTCTTTTTAAGCATTCATGTCTCTATGTTCAAGCATTTTTCCTCAACCAACAAGCTCTCTAATGGATGGATTCAAAAATCATTGATTGCAACAAATGGAGTCTAGATTTCTAATTTTCCATAGGGAATAGAGCACACTCTCCTATACACTTAGTTTTCCTCCCAAACAAACAAAGACAGATTGTTCATACCTCATAAAATGTCTTGCTATTGAAGTGTCACACACTTCTATATTTTCTTATTTCTCAAAAGGAGAAAGTGCATAATCCCCAAATGTGTAACAAATCACATTATTTTCTAATTACTAAGTTCCTATAAATCACTAAAGGAAACACATGTTCATAAATAAATATAAGCTCACTTCAAATTCTAAAAACAAACTACAATCACCAAATGGAAATAGTTTGTGTGTTTTTGAGCATTTGAACAATCTTCTACAAGACCACAATTCACATTTTAAAATAGGTTAGGTCTTTGTCCACCAATCTACAAGAGGTAGTTTTTTATTAAAAAAAATCAAACCTCGATCCTAGATGATAAAATACATTAGTGACAAAGTGTTTGTATAGATGACAATGTCTATGCAGATGACCAAATTCAAAAATATCTAAAATAGATTTTTACTTGCCATGTGTCAATATAAAATCTAAGAAGTGTGGATGACTCAACACCTACACAGATGATAGTGTAAAATACAAGGTAAAAACATATTTAAAAAAGTCAAATTTCATGCCATAGATGATAGAGTGTAAAATAAAAGGTAAAAACATAGTTTATTAAAAAAGTGAAATTTCTTGTCAACATTTACTTTTGTGAAATATTTACCCTCCCCAAAAATTAAGATTTAAAAAAACTAATTGTAGCATTAAATTTTTAAAGAAAGAAAAAACATTTAGTGTATTAACCCAACACACAGATGATTGTTTATGGGTACAAACAACAATTTGTGCAGATGATGGAAAAGTGCATAAAAAAAATCTAGGATGAATATGATGTTGCATAAAAATGAAAATGACTCTATATGATTGAAACCTACAAGTTCCATAAATTAGGAAAAAAAAAAGTTTTACAAGGATGTGGGTCACACAAAGAATGCCAAAATGTTTGCAATAAAAATCTACTTTAGAGATGAAGATGAAATATGCAAAGGTTAGAGATATAAAAGAACAATTATAATAACATTTTGATCATAAATTTAAACTAATCACAAGTAGAGCCCATAAAAGTGGTTCTCTATTTTTCTATGAAGAAAAATCAGTATTTGAAAAAAAATCATTTTAGACCCCCTCGTGTGAAGTAGGATGTTCACATGAAGCCTCCTTGAGGGTTCACATGAAGCCCCTACACCCCGCGCACCAATTAATTACTATTTACACTTAAGTTTACTTAGGATAATGCATATTAGTTGTCATGTAGACACCTAGGAGTATGCATAGTCATATGAGTTGTCTTGTTGACAACACAGGAGTTAACAACTTATTTAGGCACATGGTGTCTAAAACATCTCTTTATGAGATACATCTTGGTATGCTTATCTTCTCATTATTGCACATACATTCATGCACAATGGAGGACAATCCACTCCTGGTGGATGTATGCTTAGTTGTGATGTTTATCTCTTTGCTGACTCCTAATCATTCTAGATGCCTTTATATATAGGCACTTCTACTATGTACTAATCATATATTCATTCTCATTATTGTTATTACGATCATACATTATTGGTCCATATTGTGCTAAGTGCTTGAGCTTCTTGATCTTGGTGTCATTTTTCCCTAAGGAAAATTCTTACATGATATTAGAGCTATACCAAATTCTTACATAGTATTAGAGTTGAGGGAGCTTCATTTCATAGCCATTGGAGACCATTTTTGCTTCATCTCTTGGAGGGCCACGATTTGGATCTAGACTATTTGTAGTTATTGGGAGTGTCTAGAGCCAATGTGGACCTCACCATTACATCTAGAGGATCAATTTGGCAAATTTTGACTATAAATTTGTTTACCCTAGGCCATAGTAAATTTTGACACAATTTTTTTTTCCAAACCAGAACATAAAGGCCCAATTTGTGAAATTGGTATGATCTCTTTAGATCTGTGTAATTAATTTTTCAGATTTGAATATTTTTTTCTTCTCTACAATTTTTTTAAAGATTTGCATCTGCAAAAAATTGGCCTTTTGGGCTAGTAGAAGAGCATTTTTTGCAGGTAAACTAGGCAATCAAACCCTGGCAACCCATGGCTGGAATATTACACATCGCAATTGAAATATTCCAAATCACCACTAGCATATTACATCATAACTACATTCAAATCATGGCGGATCACAACAATGGTGACTTCCAAGCTGATTTTCATTGTGTGGCTTCCAATCTTTATTTACTTTGGCCCCCTCACACATGGTACATGTGGGATTAATTTCCCATAGCACCACCAACCACTCCACCAACTCCTCCTCCAGCTTTTGCTCCCTTCGGCAACCACAACACCGCTGATCAACCGACCATGATGCTGCCTAAGCCATCATTGGAATTACTAGCTATCTACTCTCGTTGGTGACCAACTTTGACAACCTTCGCACCATCGAAAAGTCCCTCTTGGTGACACAACTTGGCTTCCAAGTCATCCGCCACGTGGTGACATGTTAGGGCCCCCAAAATAGTTAGCTACCACATTAGAGCCCTATTGCTCGGTTATAAAATTCTTTAAATTTTATAAGCCTCTGTTAATTTTTAAAACTTGCCTAGTTTTAAACATCAAATTGGCCATTCTACCTTTGAAATTTGCAAGTCTTTAAGCCTCCGTGTCTCCGGCTCGTTCTCAGCTCCGCACAGCACTTGAGATCATTGAGATCCAGCTTCTGAGCATCAATATATTAAAGGTTAATAATAACCTTCAAAAACGCGTATTTCTTAACCTTTAACTTCTCGATAGGTTAATGTTAACCACCAAAAATGTGTCTTTCTTAACCTCCAAGTAAAAAGTTAATATTAACCACTAAAAATATGTTTTTCCTAACCTCTTCAATAGGTTAATGATAGCCACCAAAAATATGTATTTCTTAACCTCTTCGAGACGGTTACTAACCTGTTTGAAATTCTTCCATGAGAAGTCAAAAATGTAAATGGGAGCTCGACTTTATGAAGGAATTGGATTGGAACATAAAATAATCTGATCATGTGCAAATTGTTGTCTTCACCAAGTGCAAGATAAGGATGTTTTTGAAGAAGCAATAAAAGCACACCAAATATTTGACGAAAATGGAATGCTCTAAATACAGGCTACGCTCAGAGTGGAAGAATGGGTGAAGCATAGAAACTGTTTGAAGAGGTGTAGAATCAAGACATAGTCTCATGGAATTCTATGATTGAAGGATTTCATAAGAGTGAAAACAGCAAAGCGGCCTTAGAGCAGTTCCGTCGAATGTATCAGGCAGGTTGGAAACTGAACCAGTCTAGCTTTGCTAGTGTCCTCTGTGCATGTGCCAGTTTAGTGGCTTTGGAACAGGGCTAACCAATTCAAGCTCATGTTTGAATCATCCAAACATCCACATCTCGAGTTTGGGCTGACATAGCATATCACATGGGCTGTTTATCTTCCCAACATAGTGTTATCGAATGACCTTCCTTGGCAATTGATAATCCACGCGAACAATGGACTTGGAGTTTGAAACGAATATGGAGAGTGAGCAAAGGTGAAAGTGATATCAAAATATTTTATTATTTTGATGAGCGGGTATGTGAAGGTGGAAAGAGCGCGACAACTTGGCGGGCACGATGAAGAAACAGATAAATTAGGTGAAGCTTAACTGATGTAAAGGCCAGCGAGTGGAGCGAGATGCAGAGACAGTTTCAAAATGTGTGATCCACCTCCATCGCCAAGCTTGAAATGCTCGAAATCTTGAGCCTATCAAATAACAATTTCACAGGCCAAGTCCCCTGTTCCGTTTCAATCAGAAGATGAACAAGCCATCCTTCCTTGGAAATCTAGGATTGTGCGGTAATTGTTCAGGATTGAATGCATGTTCATCAAAAACCTTAAAGCAACACCTCGACTTATGCAGATTTTTTGAGTTCAGTATAAAATCAAAAATGTTGGAAACAATGGCACAACTAGAGTATTTGACCCTGTCTGGTTGAACGCAAATGGAAGGGGTGCCTTGTAACAAAGAGACCTTTAATATCCTGATTACACATTTGTGGGAGATCAGATAGACATGGGATGCAATGAATTTGTATGAGGAAATGGGAGGATATGGATGTTCTCCAAATTTAAAACTTACGTTATTCTGATTAGAAGCCTGTTCCTTGCAGCAAGAGTGGTCGAGGGCCATGAAATGCTAGGAAAGATGAAAGAAGCTGGCTTTGAAGCAAGTGATAGAGATTACTTTGAGCTCGTTAAAGTCTTATGTAAGATTCACAGAGTAAGAACGAGATTGGGATTTCATAATACCCCTTACTTTTTAATATCGACCTCGAACTCTGCTAATTATACACTCTCACAACTATGCATGGTGTTCCCATAGGATGAAGAATGTAGCACGACGTACAAGTTTTTGACAGAATGCTAGTGATATGTTCGATGTGTGTCCTTGATAGAGCACCTAAAACAGTCATACCCAGAGGGATTGAAATGAAGAGCGCAAGTAGTGTACTTCTTCTTGTTCCTCTGTTGGATGAAGGCTTTGGCACATCAGAAGCAGCGAATCGAACAAACTAAGACTCTCTCTCAAAAGACATATCCTTGCTCTTGGTCTGCCAACACAACAGATCGCCAAACCACAATTTACAAACAATAGGATTTGAGTTAGTGAAAGAAAAGGTCGAGCCGGAGCTATTGTTGAGGCAAGTAGTTTTTCTTTCTTGGAGATTCAATGACTGTTGGGAATTTCCCGAAGCTTCATTATCAGACAGAGAAAGATTGCCCACTTGGAGAAAACCATCTGTTGTTGCAATATCACTGTGACTGCCATTAATGGCGACTTCAGGAGTGGCAGAGTGTTGCAATGGACTCCACCGAACACAACTGCTTAATCACCATTGTCCCAAATGCTAGGCATTAGCATCTGTTGGCTTGAATCCTTCGGCATAGCTACACACTTGAACATTTGCTCGGGTGAAGCAGACTCCATAAGCTCCACCAAACCCATAGACACCGCTATTGGAGCTCAACAACAGAAATCATGTTCTGGACTATCTTTATATCATCATCTTGCTCCATCTTTTTAAAAAGAAATAGTCATCTTGAAGAGAGGAAAAGATCACTAAAAATTTCAAATCCTCGTATCTTTATACAAAAGCTAGAAAGTGTTTCATTAAGTTGATGCTATCTGCTACAATAGCTGGTGATTTTCCATTTGTAACAGTATTAAGTGATGCAGGGATAAAGTTTGCACCATATCAATCAGGAAACCTAAGCAAAATAAGCTTTAAAAGCACGATCTCCACTTTCCTCTTACCCAAAATAACAATCAATGACTCTACAGAGACAGTATTGAGGAATCTTGCGGCTTTTAAACTTACTTTGTAGAGGAAGGAAAAGCCTCTCACACGGTACACATATCTGATGGATAGATTGATTGATACAGAGAGGGATGTTTCCATGGGAATTGTTTGACACAATGTATTAACCTTCAGTTTGTAATATAGAGGAGATGTTATATATTGGTAGTGATAGAACACTCCAAACCAGCCCATGGCGAGTTCAGATTCAGGCATCCATGGAAGCAATAGGTGAAAGTAGGAGGCATGCTTTGTCACATGGCTTATTCTGTGCTCGCCTAACATGATTGTATTCACTCCCTACATGAGAAATCCAGCTTTAGCCAATTTGAATCCACAAAGCCTTGGTTTTATAAAGTGGGCATGGAGGCAACAAAAGTTATGCATGAATTGAGTGAGAGCATAAAACACGTGAAGAAATGTCCTCCTCTACAATCCATGATAACCCAAATGAGCATTATGAAAAATCAGTGCATATTGGCATTACAATAGCTCACCTTAATGAAGGAGAGAAGAATGATGGTGATATGAAGATGCAGCGTGAAAGTACATGCAACGTGGCCAAAGGTGGTGAACTATTTGCCACCTTTCCTTCACTTCTAATTGAGATGGTAGGCAGATTGGAGCATCTTGTAGATAGTATATGTGAACTTGGGAAGGTCACTGTGTTTGAATTTTAGTTCACATATAATCTATCAGAGGGATCAATAAGGATCGATTATTGAATCATCTCCTCAAAATATCTAAGGTTCAAGTTTTAGAGCATATAGGTTAATTTTTTTGAGGTTAATTAACCTCACCCAAATCACGTATTTGGGAGGTGGTTATTAACCACGAATAGGTAGTTATTAACCTCTATGTCTATATAAGGGCTCTTTTGAGCTTTGTAAAGGGGACTTTTTGGTTGGAAAAATAAGGGAACACTATGCTGGAATTTTGATCTAGGGATAAATTTTGGAAAGTATGTACACTTTTTATCTCTGAATTGAAAAATCTCTATTGCTTTCTTGGTGCAAGGAAATGAAATGAGATATGCTTTGGGTTTCTTATTTTAAAATCCAAATTGTTATATATTGTAGTAGACATTCTCATGGTGCTATGCGAGTGTTTACGAATGATAATGAATATGCTTAATAACATTGGTTGCTTTCAAGCGTAGTTCTTGGACACCACCGTTATCGATCTTGCTAACCACAGAGGGTTGTGAGGGCGTGTGGTGCATTCGTCTTCCATGACTCTCTCCTGGAACTTTAAAGTTTGAATTCTTTATTTGAAAATCTATTAAAAATTATATCATACGAGGGAGCTGCCCCTCAAAACGTAGAGGAAGGCCAGATATCAAGGGCCTATCCAACTGTTGTGAACGATTTGCCGCATACACTCCATTGGGCAAATTCTTTCGTGACAAATCTATTTACCAACAAGCCCCCAACACAGTTAGCTAAGAAATTAGTGACATGTTAGCACTGTATCTACCATGTCATCCTGTTGCACTACCACATAAGCCACCTAAGCTATTTTTTTACTGATATCATCAACATATGATCCTAAATTTGATGGTCATTTAACCATCGTAAGTAGGCCAAATTGCACTATCGAGATGGTCATTTGGACATCAAATTTAACCGAGTATTTTCTTGCTGTCATTAGGCAAGACCCCTCACCATATGCAGTTTTGATATGACAGTCCAACTTTGGGAGGCCATATCTCAATCATCTAGACTCTAAATTAGGTGCATTTGTTATTGATTTGGGCTAGAATTTCTTGAATTTTTTAGTGGTGCTATTATTTTTTGATTTTGGTGCATGAAATTGTCAAAAAAATTAGTTTTGGGAAATTGTACCTACCCAATCCTACATTTTACAACTTCAAATGCTTCGTACGGGCTCATCTGGACACATAACTGTAATACCCCAAAATTGGCTCATTGCCGTTATACCAATTCTAGTCTATTTCTGATAATTCCAAAGTCCTATTCTAATAGGCAATTCTCATTCTGCTATTCGCTACTTGACTTAATTGTCAGATGCAGAAAAACCCTAATCTGCATTCATCATATTTCTTATTTAATTCCTATAGTACGTACTCATATTAGTTGCATTAAACCTACTTGATTAATATTTAATTTAATTATTAAGTATTTATACTTTAATTAAATTAAATTATATCCTAAGGCTAATAAACTATGGAATTAAATTTATTTAATTTAATAAATACGCCTATCTTAATTAATTAAATGTAATTATTTAATTAAATGAGAAAGGTATTTCTAATTAATTAAAAGAAATTATTTAATTAAATAGAGTACTTACTTCTAAATAATTAAACAAAGTTATTTAATTAAATGGGAAGACATTCCTAATTAATTAAATAAAGTTATTTAATTAAACAAAAGTGTCTCTAATTAATTAAAGATTATTTAATTAAATAGAAAAAGTAATTATGAGAGCATATTTCATTTTATTAAATTAAATATCTCAACAAAATCTCTCTTCAGTTCAAAAAAGGGGAATTTCCAGTTCACTATTGATCAAAAATGAGTTAACATAGTTAACTCTTTTTTCTACTCAAATTAAAACAGTTAACTCCTTATTTATCTCAAATTAAGTCTGTTAACTGCCTTTAACTTGAGAATCTCCCTTTATGACTGAAACTCATCTTCAATCCTGACCGTTGATCTGAATCAATCTCAACCATTGATGGATTCTAGGAAACTCTATTTAAGAGACCCTCATCTCTTCATTTGAGGGAGGATGAATTGATTTTCTATCGAATTGCTGTTGAAATTCATGCTCATATTTATTTCCATTTCTTGCACACATTCTCATTTTTAGTTTAATCTCATTTTAGTTTAATCATGCATATGCTTACTCTAGTTTGCTTCATTTGTTCTTAGATTACATTGCATCTTTCATTTTCTTAGATTAATCTGTATACTCATTCTTAGCTTAATTCCATTGTCAAATCCTTCATTCTTAGAGGGTCTAGTTGCCTACACCTCGATTCTGAGGATATTAACAGGCAAAATCCCTTTAGATTGAAGGCAACAGGTCACTTTGCAGGGCAAATTTCGAATGTACAATTCAATGTTCATTCCGCGATGAATCCTCAAATAAGGACCGTGTTGAAGTGTGTGTGTTAGTATAGGCTGCATTTTCACGCATACATTTCTGGCGCCCACCATGGGACAGGGAAAATAAATTTTTCTAGCCTCTTTTGTATTTTTTTAATCTTTTCTTTTTGTTCTTTGTCCGTACTATTCTGTACAGGTTCGAATCTTCGCGCGAAACTGTTCATTTTCGCGCGAGGATATAGAATCTTCGCGCGAAGATTCTTTCTGCATCGCGCGAGAAAGTTCTTCGTTGAGCGAATCTTCATGCGAGACTTTATTTTTTCGCACGAGCTAAATTTAATCTCGCGCGAGCCGGATTTGATTTCGTGCGGGCCGTAAAACTTCTTTGCGCGGACTGTCAGGAATTTTGCATGAAACTCTGCTGACAGAGGCAAAAAAATTTTTTTGCATTGATTTGCATTTTTTTTTCTGATTTTTCTGTTGACTGTTAGCAATTTCTAGTGTTTCTGTGTTTTGTCTTGATTTTTTTTGAACAACATAGTAGCAGTTTTAGGAATAATGGGAAAAATGTGCTAAAGTTGTCAGGAATAGGTAAGAATCTACTAAGCGCGTTGCGAGGATCACCAGGTAATCTTCATTAGCTGATAACATTTCATTTGGATCTAAAACAAACATCTTTTGTGTCGAGCTTGTGTGTTTCCTTCTGTACTTCCATTTTACAACACATGCATAAACTCATACTAGGGTGTAATCTCTGTTAGTATTCATTTAGCAGGCTTAGTCTTTAGTGATAGATCTGATTAACTATCTTGGGTTATTGGACTCGCTAATCCGTCGGCCCCTCGTTCCACCCTATGGTTGCAAGCTCAGCGCCGCGTTAAATAGGGGAGGGGTCTACAGGACATAAGCGTTGAAGGCTCCACAAGGCAACCCTTTTGTGCTTTTTAGAACTCACTAATTTCTGAGTTGTGGACTCGTTTTGGCTTGTGTGAGGGGTTAAATGTTCCACATCTTTGGACTCACCTCACATTAGTTAAAGAATTAAGTGTACCACCTTGTTCTTTTTGATTACTTTTAGATAGATTTGCTTTCAGGAATTAACATCTGTACACACATAGTAATTAAGCCCCCATGAACACTATTCATGGATCTTGAGGGAGTGGGTTCCTAGTGAAACTCCTCTCTAAGACGGATTCCTTATGGGTGGGGAGGATACTTTGAGCATCTCGTAGATAGATGAATCTTCGACTTGTTGATTAAGGCATCCTTTCTTCGGAGAGGTTGATAGATCACAGGAAGATGATATCATAGATCTTTAAGGGATAATCTTAGTCTAGCGTGTCAGATTAATCTGTTTGCTTTGATTGAGATAAAGGTGAAAAGGTGTCAGAACCTTGAATCTGGAAGCTAAGTCCCCTTGTGGTATACTATTGTGAGTCGGTCACCTTTAGAGAGGGTTAACCGTAGCAGACAATCCCTCTACAGGGAAAACTGCGATGACGAAACCTCAAGCGGTAATAGCCATTTTCGCCATGGTAGTGACAACTGCTATATAAATGTCCTTATGGAAGAAATATCAACAGGTGTGGTTCACCGTGGGTTGTCAGATCTCCCTAGCAACTCTTGAAGATTAAGTTCTCAGACTGTGTCAAAACCTCGGTGCGCCGGGATTGGAGGTCACCCCTATGAGCCATAAAAGTTGCAGAGTCAAACCATTATTAAATGCCTTAGAGAAGCCAACTTTTATTTTTCTAAGGAACATGTGCGATGATTGCAAAACTCTTTGAAAATGTACACAAATAGCTCTCTTATGGATTAAACACAAACTAAGTCACTTGATTGTTCATGCGCAAGGTTGCTTTTGCCCTTGCTCATTGTTTTCGGACGTGCTTGAAATCACTTGCTTGATGTTCTACGTGCTTGTTTATCTGCCTGGTTATTGGATCGATCAAAAATTTTGTCAAAATTAGTCGCTGTTGTGAAACTGTTCTGTCCGTTCGCGCGAAATCATTTTGGTTTTGTACGAAATCATTTTTCTCTCACGCGAAATCATTTGGATCTCGCGCGAAGCCATTTTTCCCTCGCACAAAATTAAAGTTCTATTGCGTATCTTTGCGCGATACAGAAACATTCTTGCGCAAAATTAAAAACTGTTACTAATCTTCGCGCGAGCTGTAAAACTTCTTCGCGCGACCCATAAAGGTTTTTCGGGCGAAGTTTTGTATCAGCATTTACAATCTGGGTCTGTTTTAGCTATCTGCAGCCTGCACACTGTCCTTTTTTGCGTCCATTTATCGCTCTCTATTTGCAAACAGTCCTGGAACAGCGACACTTTGCTTAATTGAAAACTTGTGTCTTATACCTTGACTAGTCTCGTCTCATACATCCTCGTCTTAATGCTTGCCATACTTTGTGTTGCAATGGTCATAATCTCTGGCTGTTTTAGCCTTTAAATCAGACCATTTGTGCCTTAGTGAACAGCATTCTTGTTACTATCTTGTCCTTTTTGAGACTCAGTCTTAGTATAGTCCTTGTCTAGGTTCTAGCTTCGTGTCCTTGCCTATGACTGTCACAACCAGAAGTGGCAACGTGTTTTATCTTGATAACATTAGACATGGTTGTGCTAGTGGTCGTAATCGCGGTAGAGGTAGCTTACCTTTCGCTATGCAATCCATATCTAGTTTGGCTAGTGAGGCGTCTTCACGGTCTTCCCCACCTGCAAGGTCATCTCAAGATCAACGAACATTTTCCAATTTGCAACAAATTGGGAATCTTTTTTACCAAAAGGATATTGAGACAGGTAGGAGTCCTGCATTCTCAAACACAATGTATGACCCTTTCTCCACGGACCCTTTTCAAACACAACATATAGAAACTAAACAAGTTCCTATAGTGCCTAATCGTGAACCTGAACAGGGTAGCCATAGTTGATATCAAGAACAACCTAGGGATGACAAGGAGAAAGAGAAAGAAAATGACACTGATGAAGAATAAGAAGAGGTGGAAATCCTTCCTGAACACATAGCAAGATGTCGACGAGACAAAAACTTTCATAAGGTCATGGGAATCCTAATCAACGAAGAGAAAGAAAAGTACTTTCTCAAACTCGCCCAAGAGGGAGCTAAACTGCCCACACATTTCGATGTGGAGACCATTATCACACGTGAAGAAGAAACTAAGACCACTAAACTCCAAAAACAACTAAAAATTATGCAAGACCAATTGGCTCAGATGATGCATGAGAAAGAGAAACCTAAAAAGACATACACATTGGACACTCTTTGTTCATTTCCATTTGACAAAAGTATAAACATGCCGCCTTTCCCAAGAGGTGTAGAACTACCCAAATATGACAAGTACTTTGGTACTACTGATCCCCAAGATCACTTGCAGGAATTTGGTGCTTTATCTATGGAGTTTATACACAATCAAACGTACCTCATGCGTTTATTCCCTAGAAGCCTAGGTGGTCAAGCTTTGGAGTGGTTTTCACATTTACCTCCTGGCATTGAGACGTTTGACGAAATTGCTAATTCATTTGTTCAGCAATATTCTCATAACATTCAACACCCTATAAATATTCGAGATCTATGCAACCTTAAATAGAAGGTGGGTGAGCATTTTCTCACTTTCCTCCAATGGTGGAGACAGCTTTATACCAAGTACTCCCGTAAAATCCCAGAAATGGAGAAGCTCGACATTTTCACTGATAACCTCTTACCTGATTTTGGGTATAGAGTCCAACTACTAGGTCCATGTACCTTTGAAGACATGATTACACAGGCTATCCGTATCGAAGAATTTATGGTCAAGAAGGGTGAGCTCACTCTTTAGAGAGACTCAAAACAAGGTTCCACTTCCAACAAGGATAAAATCAAACATGTCAACAAGAATTGAGAAATTGTACATG
Source organism: Cupressus sempervirens (assembly GCA_028749045.1). Lineage (NCBI taxonomy): Eukaryota > Viridiplantae > Streptophyta > Pinopsida > Cupressales > Cupressaceae > Cupressus > Cupressus sempervirens. Next base: position 883,965,026 of record CM053786.1, read on the forward strand.
ATAGGGTTGTTGATAATGTCACACCAAAACCTGCTAAAGCAGCATTTAATCTCATAGACTGCTTCAAAGTGGCCAAAAGTGCTGAGAAGCCTCCTCCTGACAATAAAATGTCTAGGAATAAACCGAGAAACTCATGGGCAGCACGACCCAAGCGAGAGTATACGCCTTTAGGAGAACCTTTGGATATGGTTTACAAAACATTGCTACAACACAAGCTTATCTCACCAATGGACAACCCTCGTCCCTATGATCCACAACCACGTCCACCATGGTGGAATGAGACCTCATTTTGTGAGTATCACCAAAACAAGGGTCATAAAACCATCAACTGTATAAACTTACGTCATAAAGTCCAAGACATGATTGATGCTGGTGAACTTGTGGTAGATGGACATAACAAAAACTTGGACCACAAGGCGTTCAAAGAGCCTTTCCCACCTTATGAAAAAGGAGAGACTTCGAAACTAGAACCCTACAATAAGGTCAACTATATGTATTCCAATGATGACAATGTCATTCACATGGTTGAACCTGTAGATTTTGAATACTGCGACATTATTACCATAAAGGGGAAACAAGATAACGATAAACCCAAGACACCATTTGTCTTGAGAGGCCCTACTTTCAATAACATGGATAATACGTCTTCGCAACACTGTGCTAATGCTGTTACTCGCTCTCATGAAAAATTGGTGCTCAAGGGTCCTACATCTCCTACTTCAAATCTTGAACAACACAAGGACAAAGCCCTTGCTGGTCCATCTGGTAAAGGTGCAAAACACACGACGAACTTGACTGTAACCAGTTATAGTGTTCTAGATCAATTGAAATGATCCAATGCTCACATTTATATATTTGAGCTGCTTAAAATCTCGCCCGCTCATAAGAAAATTTTGGATAGAGCCCTCACTGAGACAAATGTTCCTCAGGATCTTGATCTTGAACAATTTCAATCCATGGTAGGTCACCTGACCTCACCTCATCTTATGACCTTCTCTGAGGAGGATGACAACTCACTGAATCACCCACACAATCAGCCTCTACACATTGAGGTTATGATCCACCAGACACGTGTTCGTCGGGTACTCATTGACAATGGTGCTGGCCTAAATATTGTTTCTGTAGCTCTGCTTAGACAATTGAGTTATTCTGAGGATTATATCAATCCTCGACGAAAGATCACTATTAAAGCATATGATGAAGTAGAATGAAAGTCACTAGGTCTTGTGACTTTACCAATTCGTGTCGGTCTTGTCGAAAGGGATGTCACCTGTCAGGTGCTCGACATTCCCTTGGCCTACAACATTTTGTTAGGACGGCCATGGATACATGAGATGCGCGTTGTGCCATCCACATACCACCAATGCATTAAATTCCCATTTCATGGCTCTGAAGTTACTATTCCAGCAACTACTAGCTACACTTGCAATATGCTCAAAGCTGCTGAATCTTTCGTCCCTGCTAACCATGAGTCTACTGATTGTCACAACAATAAGCTGAAACAAATCGAGCAGTCATTTAAATTGAAAGAAACTGGTATGGGAGAGTACCACATGGAACCAGTGTTATCATTAACATCAATTCCAGAATCCCCTCGACATTTTGGGAGACCCTCACTAGCAAAGAAGCCATTCGTATTGACACCTCATACCAAGTTTAATGGTTCTTTTGTCAAAGCTACAGTTCCCTTAGAAGATGAAAGCAAAAACAGAGCCATTGTTGCATGGCTTTACAAAGAAGAGTCTCCAGTAGACCTAAAAGAACAAGTTTGAGAAATCACTCCTAAGAAGTATGGACCTGGTCTTAAGCTTATGAAGCGTTTTGGCTACAAGGGAACTGGCCCTATTGGGTGCAATAACAATGGTTTAATAGATCCTGTCAAAGCAACAGCTCGAAGCAACAGTGACACAACTGGCCTAGGGTTCAAGAAGGTCCCTTTCCATTTGGGATCCAATAAATTCATACCTGTATCTGAGAGTTCATCTAAAAATGAGTCACAATCTGAATCAGGTACTCAAAAGGAAGAATCTGATGATGAGTATTCTTACCCTCATCTTATTCCTTATGATCTTGCTAAATTCTTTGCTAAGCTAGATGACTTTTTGCCATGTGTTAGCACTCTGGATGATACTAGTGATTCTTCTGAGGACAATACTGAGCAACTCGAATATCATTCAGAAAAGGGAGAATCTAGTCAGTCATGTCATGTTGAGTATTTGTGTAAGAATCCAGAGGCTAAAGGAGAGTATGTCCCTATCACTGTTGGGGAGTTCTATAGTCTCTCACCATGTAGCACCGATTCTCATGAATATGAATTTGACAATCTTTCAGAAGCGACTACTGATAAAGACATTGACCAAGTGCATGTCTATGAAAATCAAATCGAAGTGAGTGAAACATCTAGGGATAGGTCACAGGGGTCTGGTCCAACTAGTGTCTTAGATTCATCAATTACTAATGTTCGTACTCTGAGAAGTTTGAATACACCTGTGGGTGAGGTCGTCGTAGGTCTCAAATTGTTTGTCCACGCATTTAATAACTATACTGTGAATGCAATTGAACCAGCCACTACTCTCTCACTCGCACATCCCGAGCTTATAGACTGGAACCCCAATGCATCTAATGAAGTCCCCACGTTCCAGAATGACTATACTCTTGCCTGTTACCTAAATACTATCGAACCTGTAATGTCTTCCACCAATGAGCAGAGTGTCAAAATGACTGAGGCTGACATCAAATATCTTAGTCACATAGTTAAAAAGAAAAATTGCAAGAGGTTTGATGGTGAAAACCACATTGTGGCAGTGTCAGATCCAAAAATAGTAAAAACAAAAGACGTATCCAAGGGTGAAAACCTCTCTGAGGTGCCCGCAGATGAGATATTTGATGTCCTTCCCAGTCATTTTCAGGAGAGATCATCAGTATTAATAGAGCCAACACATCCGATTAACCTAGGCACAGAAGAACATCCTCATGTAATAAATTTGGCTCAATCATTGTCAACTGAAGAAAAGGAACAATTCATTGCCTTTTTCAAGGGAAAGAAAATAAATTTTGCCTAGACATATTCTGACATGCTAGGATTGGATCCTGATCTTATTATGCACCACTTGTCCATAATGCCAGGCATAAAACCAGTTAAACAGAAGCTCCGCAAAATGCATCCTCATGTTGCATTGCTAGTCAAAGCCGAATTGGAGAAACTTCTGAAGGCTAGTTTCATTCGTGCAATTGATTATGCTAAATGGATATCCAATATTGTCCCTATGTCCAAGCATGATAAGTCTATCAGAGTTTGTACAGATTTCCGTGATCTTAACTTGGCATGTCCTAAAGATGACTTCCCACTCCCTAATATTGATATGATTGTGGACATGACAACTGGCTATGAAATGTACTCACTTATGGATGGTTTTTTTGGTTACAATCAGATAAAAATTGCACCAAAAGATCAAGAGAAAATAGCCTTCACATGTGCATGGGGAACCTTTTGTTGGAATGTAATGACATTTGGTTTAAAGAATGCTGGAGCTACATATCAGCGGGCTGTTACTACAATCTTCCATGACATGATGCATAGAACTATGGAGGACTATGTTGATGATACTTTGGTCAAAAGTGCTAAACACAATACCCATTTGCACGATTTGGGACCAATCCTAGATCGTATGGAAAAGTTTAGTCTTCGGCTCAATCCTAAGAAGTGTGCATTTGGTGTCACATCAGGAAAACTGTTAGGATATATTGTTTCTGCAAAGGGAATTGAAGTAGATCCAGAAAATGTACAAGTAATAATGGACATGCCACCACCTCGAAACATCAGTCAGATGAGAGGACTACAAGGAAGGCTTCAATCTATTCGCAGATTTATTTCACAATTGGTGGATAAATCACAACCCTTCACAAAGACTTTACATAAGGGTGTGAAATTCAATTGGAGCCAGGATTGTGAGCAAAGCTTAACACAGATTAAACTGTATCTTGTCAATCCACCAATCCTGATGCCTCCTATGCATGGGAAACCTTTGCTTTTATACATTTCAGCTACTGAAACATCTTTGGGAATCCTGTTGGCTTAGGAAGACAATGATAACAAAGAAAGAGCTATTTATTACTTGAGCCAAACATTGGTCTCTTATGAGAAAAACTACAGTATTATTGAGAAAGCTTGCTTGGCAGTTGTCTTTACTTCCCAAAAGTTGAGACACTACATGCTTTCCCACACTACATGGCTTGTGGCTAAAATAGATCCCTTAAAGTATTTACTCAGTAAGGCAGCTCTCACAGGAAGATTGGCTAAATGGGTCATGATACTAAGTGAGTTCGACATCCAATATGTTGAACGCAAAGCTATAAAGGGATAGGAAATTGCAGACCAGCTAGCTGAGGCACCCATACTGAGTCTCCTACCAATAAACATTGATTTTCCAGATGAGTCAATTCTAACACTCACTCACCATACATGGGTTATGTTCTTCGATGGATCCTTCACACAACAAGGATCAGGTGTTGGATTGCTTTTCATCACACCACAGAAATACTCATTGCCCAAAGCATACAAGATTTTGTTTCCTTGTACAAATAACATTGCTGAATATGAAGCTTTGATCAATGGTATGAAAATTGTAGCTGAATGGAGAGTAGATCAATTGGATATCTTCGGTGACTCCCAGCTTGTCATCAACCAAGTAAATGATGTGTATCAAACAAAGGATGAAAAACTAATTCCTTATAAGCACATGGTTGATGACTTGACAAAATATTTTGCACACATCACCTTCCAACAGGTTCCACGTGCAGATAATAAAGCGGTTGATGCCATGGCCACTCTGGCTTCCCTTCTACAAATGCCAGAAAATGATCTCCAACACGAGTTCTTGGTGGAAGCGTTACACTACCCAACCTATGACACACCTGATTCCAAGATGATCTGTTCTATTATAGGACAAGAATCATCCCGCTACCATCACATCTATTCCTACCTTTGTAATCAAATCATTCTGAAAGGTCTGACCTGGAATGAGAAACGTTACCTAATTCGTAACGCTTCACATTATGTCATTATTGCTGACGATCTATATAGGAGAGGTCTCGACGGAACACTCCTTAGGTGTTTAGAACCTGTCGAGTCCAAACATGCACTAATTGACATTCACGAAGGCATTTGCGAATCTCATTCCAATGGCCTAACACTAGCTTGCAAACTCCTTCGTGCTGGTTACTACTGGCCTAAAATGGAGCAAGAAGCTATTAAATATGCTAGGTCCTGCAAACAGTGTCAACTACACAAGAATCTCATTCATGCTCCAGCTAGAGAGTTGATTCCCTCTACTTCAACATGGCCATTTCAACAATGGGCCTTTGACTTGGTAGGACAGATTCACCCAACCTCTTCTAATGGACATAAGTTCATTATCACCACTACAGATTATTTCACGAAATGGGTAGAGGCAGTCCCTCTCACAATTGCTGATGGAAAAACTGTATTGCTTTTTATCACAAACTACATCATCTGTAGATATGGTATACCATCCTCAATCATTACTGATAATGGAGGACAATTCAAAAATAAAGACCTTAAGGAACTGTGCAAGAAATTTAAAATTACACAACATTGGTCTTCCATTTATTACCCCCAGGGTAATGGGCAAGCTGAGGCATCAAATAAGGCAATTCTCAAAATTCTTCATTGCATAGTCAGTAAGTCAGGGCGAGATTGGCATCTCCAGATCAATCCAGCCCTGTGGACATATAGAACAAGCATTAGAACTCCAACGGGCACGACTCCTTTTGCGTTGGTATATGGGGCAGATGCTGTGCTCCTGATAGAGATTGAGATTCCTACCTTGAGAATCTCTATGAAAGGCCTTATCACAGATGATGACTGTAGGATAGCTCGGCTTCAAGAACTTGTGTTGCTGGATGAACGACGACAAGTGGCTTGTGATCATCTACGAGCATATCAACAAAGAATGGCGCGAAGCTACAATAGGAGGATTAGGCCACGTGACTTCCAGCTGGGTGATCTCATCCTAAGAGAGAATCCTAAGAATCAACAACAACGAATGCAAAAGGGAAAGTTTGAACCAAACTGGCTAGGTCCTTACATCATTACTGCAGTATATGGATCTGGCGCCTATCAACTTTTTACAACTAAAGGAGAAGTGCTTAAAGAGCCTATGAACACTCTCCACCTGAAGCGGTTTTTCAGTTGATTCAATCTCAGCAAGCTCTCTATACATATCTAAATGTCCTAAAAAAAAATCCTAAAAATCAGAAAATGTCCTAAAAAATAAAAAATAAAAAATAAAAAAATCCAAGAAGGTGAGAACCTGGTAAACAGGCGCCTCTTGTTAGTCACTTTCATGCTTTTGCTTTCCTGCTTGTCCTGCTCATGTATCCATGGACTAAGTTTTGTCATAGGTCGAGGTCATTCCCCTCTAGTGTCACTCTTTTCGAGATTTTCCTCATAGAATCTCCTTCGTGACAGTCACCAGTTGTTCTGACTGCGTCTACCTACTGTCACCAGTGTCACTCTTTTTGAGATTCTCCTCATAGAATCTCCTTCGTGACAGTCACCAGTTGTTCTGACTGCATCTGCCTACTGTCACCAGTGTCACTCTTTTCGAGATTTTCCTCATAGAATCTCCTTCATGACAGTCACTAGTTGTTCTGACTGCGTCTGCCTACTGTCACCAGTGTCACTCTTTTTGAGACTTTCCTCATAGAATCTCCTTCGTGACAGTCACCAGTTGTTCTGACTGCGTCTGCCTACTATCACCAGTGTCACTCTTTTCGAGATTTTCCTCATAGAATCTCCTTCGTGACAGTCACCAATTGTTCTGACTACATCTTCCTACTGTCACCAGTGTCACTCTTTTTGAGATTTTCCTCATAGAATCTCCTTCGTGACAGTCACCAGTTGTTCTGACTGTGTCTGCCTACTGTCACCAGTGTCACTCTTTTCAAGATTTTCCTCATAGAATCTCCTTTGTGACAGTCACCAGTTGTTCTGACTGTGTCTGCCTACTGTCACCAGTGTCACTCTTTTCGAGACTTTCCTCATAGAATCTCCTTCGTGATAGTCACCAATTGTTCTGACTGCGTCTGCTACTATCACCAGTGTCACTCTTTTCGAGATTTTCCTCATAGAATCTCCTTCATGACAGTCACCAATTGTTCTGACTGCGTCTGCCTACTGTCACCAGTGTCACTCTTTTCGAGACTTTCCTCATAGAATCTCCTTCGTGACAATCACCAGTTGTTCTGACTGCGTCTGCCTACTGTCACTAGTGTCACTCTTTTCGAGATTTTCCTCATAGAATCTCCTTTGTGACAGTCACTAGTTTTTCTGACTGTGTCTGCCTACTGTCACCAGTGTCACTCTTTTCGAGATTTTCCTCATAGAATCTCTTTCGTGACAGTCACCAGTTGTTCTGACTGCATCTGCCTACTGTCACCAGTGTCACTCTTTTCGAGATTTTCCTCATAGAATCTCCTTCGTGACAGTCACCAATTGTTCTGACTGCGTCTGCCTACTGTCACCAGTGTCACTCTTTTCAAGATGTTCCTCATAGAATCTCCTTCGTGACAGTCACTAGTTGTTCTGACTGCATCTGCCTACTGTTGTCACCCTACTGAAGAGATTTCTTTCTTACATATTCTGGACATTGACACTTGACATCATCCCGAAAACATTAATCTCAATGATATACTTGTTTGGATCTTCTGAGCATTTTCTCTTATTGCTTTGTTTTGCTTTATCATATCTCCTCGAGCAACATCGATGATGTCATCTCCGACTAGAGAAGTAATGATTGGGGGCATGATCTTTTCATATGTTTTCTGTTTGCGGTTTAGTTCCAATACATTGATACATTCCTATAAGAGGGGTGTCCATTATAAGAGCCTCCATTCCATATTGGATGGCTGTGTGTACCTCGACTCCTTTTATACAGATATGTCAACGATATTAGTTCTTCTCCTTGTTTGTTGGAGTGAACTCTTCATGCTATAGTACATACTGATACTCGTCCTATTAAGTGAACGTATGGGTCACTGCGAGTATATTTAGCACACTTCTGTCTCAGGTTACGAATGCAAGGGTCATTGCAGATAGCATGAATATTGAATACTTTGCATAAGAGGAATCTCCTGTGTGTTTGGTGTGCCTGTCATACAAGCAACATTCAGGTCATCCTAGCATTCATGCTTTGATGCTTATGTTAACTTGTTACATTAAAAGGGAAAAATGTTCTGGTCATTCTGGCTTCTTGTGCCTCGAATTCTTACATTTAACCTCGACATTCCAATAACGTATGTTACATTCATATTTTCATGATTGCAATGTCAGTGGAAGTTGTGTAACATACAAGATTTGTTTTATATCCAATGATGATAAATCATCGAGGCTTGGTGACCAGACCTAAGGCTGCATTTATCATAGTCTTGCATACTTCATTGGCATTAGCACAGAATTTGATGGTAATCCTATTCATACTCCACATGCATCAGATTCCTCCACGACTGCACAAGCGTTTGGTTCATCGATTCTCATTCCTAGATGGAATACTTGTGACTATCAAATAAAAAATGCACAAAACTATGTCAGATGTCAGTTCATACGTATACGCTCTATCTAAACATACATCTCATGAACATCAGAGCAAAAAAAAATAGACAATGACATGTACACAGGAATACTCAGCTCAAAATCTCGTATATGTATATATCAAAGAATGGGTCAGTACAAATAAAATGGGCGCTACTTGAGCGCAATCGATCAAAAATGATCCATCTGGTGCTGGAACACCAATCAATACATAGCCAGAGATCAAAATAAAAGTCAGGCACAAAGCATCTAACTCTTTCCCAAACCCTCGCCTTTGGGAGGAGTGGGAGGGTCAAGGGCAACAAGTGGTGGAGGCAGTGGTGGCATATCCAGCCAGACAGGAGGTCGTGCACCTCCGAACTCTCGTGCGTACTGAGAGAATCGCTACACCTGCAATGTCTCATTAGGTACTGCACTAGTGTATGCAGCATAATAATATGCGGCTCGAGCAGACTGGAAGCGGATCTCATCCTGTGCCAACTCTAGCCTCCGCTCTGTAGCCTCCACGCACTCTCTCTAGCGATCTGTCTCTCTTTGTCTCTCTACCAGCTGCGCATCCCTGACTGCAACTGCAATCTGCAACTCTCCCAACTGTCGGGAGGCTACACGAACTCGCTCTCGGTATCGCCGTACCATGTCCTATACTCGACCTACCAGCTGATCCGACATATCCTCATCGACCATCTCTAGTGCATGCTGAGGTGGAGGTACCTGCTGCGGTGCAAGTGTCTGCCGCTGTGGGACCTCCTGCTGAAGAACCTACTCCTCTATCCTCTGCCTCCTCCGCTGACTGTGTCCTGCTCCACTACCCCCAGCACCTGGGTCTGATCCCATCTGCCGTGGGGGAATAGGCATCTGCTGTACCCAGTGTTGGACCTGTGGTGGCACCTGTGGCTATGCTTGCTGCTGCTGTGATCCCTGTCCCTACCCTTGTACCTGTCCTGCCATCCCTAATGGATCTGTGAAGCGTGGGAATGGATGGCTCATCAAAAATGCCTGATATGCAGGCGTCATCCCAGCATCTACTACCTCTGGCAGGTAGTCCCACTGAACTGCAACCAAACTAGGAATATCTATCATGGATCATCCTGGATCCATCTGTGGAGGCCATCCCTGCTCTATATCCTTCTGTACCCTGGCATAGGCACAGTACTCAGCCGCAATGTCCTTTGGTCTACCATACTGTCGCCACACTCGAGAGATGACAAATATCTCTATGACAGATGTCATCCTGCCTGCCAGCGGTCGATAACTAAACATCCAGGGCAGCTCTCTCGGGGCATCATCCCAATCCTCTGTCTCTCTCCAGGGTCGCCATATAATAGACACCAGGTCATCGAGATGTGCTTGCCAATGCTCAGTCTTACCCAGGTGGGCCTGGGTAATATGCCCTCGATATCTGCAAATATAGGGCTCCATGGGCTCCCGAGAATCCTCAAAAATCGGTCTACATACAGGGAGATGCTCCTAGGCCCAGATCTATAACACATAAACACCTACTGCCATGGTCTTCTTCTCATGGAAGATGACCTCATGTATCTCATGAAAAAGATGGGCCAACATACACTGACCCCACCCAAACATCTCAGGTGCCTCAACCATCCTACGGAGCATGACACCCCATCCACACTCCAACCCATGCTGTCCCCTGTTAGGACATAGGAAGCAGCTCAAGAAAATACCCAATACAGATGCTAACCTATGTGTAGGTCCATAAGTATGCATCAGCTCATCCCAGCTGATGGCCCTGCCCCTCGGTAGCTCTCTCTCAAAAACAATGGATAATGCCTTTGTCCCTAATTGAGGCACTGCATCATATACAACCCGGGCACTGTGAAAGGGAATCCTCAAGATCCTCCATATGTCCTCTAGTGTGATGGTCATCTCACCCATCGGCAAATGAAATGTGTTCGTCTCCGAATGGAAACGCTCTACCAATGCAGTCAGTAAACCGTGATTCACCATCATGGCTGGAATCCGGCATAGTGAAGACAAACCCAATCGGGCAATGTGTGCCCGATCTGCGTCATCCAAACTCCGCAATAACTCTCCATAAGGTGGATAATGAGATCTAAATGATACGTCTCCAAATACCTCCTGCACGCACAACAAAAAAAAATGATAAACAAACGATCAGTATCAATTCGAATCGAAGCATCAAAACAAAATACAATGTAATTTCTAAATGCAAAAATTACAAGAATGGCACAGAATTTTGCGTGAGATTGTTGAAATCTCACGCAAATACATATGCTTTCACTCGAAATAGTTCTCTCCTCATGCGAAGAAACTCTCCTTCGCGCGAAAATAGATCTCCTCGCACAAAGATAGATCATCTCGCGTGAGAAAAGAGGTTCTCACGCGAAATAGGATTTGCCATGCGCAAAGAATCTACATCTTCGCGCAAAGCCAAAATAGCCTCGTGCGAAGATATTCCGACCGCGCGTGAAGAAATAGCACATCCTATTTCTTCACACAAAGAAAGAATATCTTTGCGCGAGAAGAGATCGGTCTCGCGCAAAGAAAGAATTGCACATCCTAAAACATGCTAAAAATGTGCATAAATGATCTTGAAAAATGTGTAATCGAAAGTACGAAGATGGGAGATCGATGACTCACCGGTGGTCCGTAGTCTGCTGGTTGGCTGTGTCATCTGGAGCACTCAAAATGATGATATCTCAAGTTCACTGCCATGTATATATCAGAGCTCAAAATCACTAAAAGACAAAAGCACAAATGAATTGAAAATGACCCTTCAAGCCATTATATAGGTGTTGACCAAATTTTTCAAAGTGTTCGAATTTGCGCAAAAATCGCACCCTTGGCTAATTGGACCATTTTGGATCCATTTTTGGGATCAAATTCGAGATCTGACACACCCAAAAGCCTTAAAAATGCATTTAAAAATTTTAGGGACCAATGTGATCGAATGTTTGTGCAGTCAATCTTTCTGATACTTTATAATTCTTGGAATCTTTTCAACTTTACATTCTCCATATTTTCAAAATTCATTTTGAAAATAGTCAACTGAAGTCAACTTTACTGCTTCAAATCATATTTCTGGTGTGTCATCTTTTGATTTTGCTCCCGAGGGGGCATGATGATTACATCATTAAATACTTATTGCTTAGGGCATTTAGTTCCCATCTTATGTCCTAGTCACTTGGGGCATCTCGTCACTTGGGGCATCTCATCACTTGGGGCTTTTTGTTCCCTTCTATCTGACATTTCTGCCATCTATCTTATCTTTTCATCAATTGATCAACCTTATAACAACTCTTCTCAGAGTTCAATGGATAGGTATTGGGACAATCTAAACCTCGACTCTTGAGGATCAAACCTCGTTCTGGGGATGATTCTATGACTCTAATGAGACCTTGTTATCTTTTATCAATTTCGGGTATCTAGGTGTTCTATCTGGATCCTTGAAGGTTAAGCTTTGTTCTGGAGATAGCTTTCTAAATGCTATTAATTTCGGGTATCTAGGTGTTTTATCTGGATCCTTGAAGGTTAAGCTTTGTTCTGGAGATAACTTTCTAAATGCTATTAATTTCGAGTATCTAGGTGTTCTATCTGGATCCTTGAAGGTTAAGCTTCATCCTGGAGATAACTTTCTAAATGCTATTAATTTCGGATATCTAGGTGTTCTATCTGGATCCTTGAAGGTTAAGCTTCGTTCTGGAGATAATCTTCTAAATACTATCAATTTCAGGTATCTAGGTGTTCTATCTGGATCCTTAAAGATTAAACTTCGTTATGAAGAAACTTTTTAAATGCTTATCAATTTTAGGTATCTAGACATTCTGTCTAGATCCTTAAAGATTACACTTTGTTTTGAAGATAGTCTTTTAAATGCTATCGATCTTAGGTATCTAAGTACTCTGCTTGAATTCCTTAGGATTAAGCTTTGCTCTAGAGAAGGTCCTTAAAAAGCTTATCAATTGGTCTCTGTGTCATCACCTTCGAAACCAATCTCATGTTCACATCATGCTTTCTGATTATCTTTGAATTGAACGTGTTGCTCGCACATTCATTCAAAGAGGGGAAAAATGTAATACCCCAAAATTGGCTCATTGCCGTTATACCAATTCTAGTCTATTTCTGATAATTCCAAAGTCCTATTCTAATAGGCAATTCTCATTCTGCTATTCGCTACTTGACTTAATTGTCAAATGCAGAAAAACCCTAATCTGCATTCATCATATTTCTTATTTAATTCCTATAGTACATACTCATATTAGTTGCATTAAACCTACTTGATTAATATTTAATTTAATTATTAAATATTTATAATTTAATTAAATTAAATTATATCCTAAGGCTAATATACTATGGAATTAAATTTATTTAATTTAATAAATACGCCTATCTTAATTAATTAAATGTAATTATTTAATTAAATGAGAAAGGTATTTCTAATTAATTAAAAGAAATTATTTAATTAAATAGAGTACTTACTTCTAAATAATTAAACAAAGTTATTTAATTAAATGGGAAGACATTCCTAATTAATTAAATAAAGTTATTTAATTAAACAAAAGTGTCTCTAATTAATTAAAGATTATTTAATTAAATAGAAAAAGTAATTATGAGAGCATATTTCATTTTATTAAATTAAATATCTCAACAAAATCTCTCTTCAGTTCAAAAAAGGGGAATTTCCAGTTCACTATTGATCAAAAATGAGTTAACATAGTTAACTCTTTTTTCTACTCAAATTAAAACAGTTAACTCCTTATTTATCTCAAATTAAGTCTGTTAACTCCCTTTAACTTGAGAATCTCCCTTTATGACTGAAACTCATCTTCAATCCTGACCGTTGATCTGAATCGATCTCAACCGTTGATGGATTCCAGGAAACTCTATTTAAGAGACCCTCATCTCTTCATTTGAGGGAGGATGAATTGATTTGCTATCGAATTGCTGTTGAAATTCATGCTCATATTTACTTCCATTTCTTGCACACATTCTCATTTTTAGTTTAATAATGCATATGCTTAATCTAGTTTGCTTCATTTGTTCTTAGATTACATTGCATCTTTCATTTTCTTAGATTAATCCGTATACTCATTCTTAGCTTAATTCCATTGTCAAATCCTTCGTTCTTAGAGGGTCTGGTTGCCTACACCTCGATTCTGAGGATATTAACAAGAAAAATCCCTTTAGATAGAAGGCAACAGGTCGCTTTGCAGGGAAAATTTTGGATGTACAATTCAATGTTCCTTCTGCGATGAATCCGCAAATAACGACCGTGTTGAAGTGTGTGTGTTAGTATAGGCCGCATTTTCACGCATACAATAACCTAGTTCTATTTTTATTGGAAGTGCATATTTTTTCATCTACTTTCCAAATTTTTAATCAAATTATAGGCTTGTGTGAAAAAAAATACCACTTTCAAAAATAGGTCCTTTTGTGCATTGTATTGCTTTGATCAAACTTCAAAATTGTTGTATATCTGAGCTACATTGCTAAGTACTAGATTTGAACTCCAAGAGGAGGTTGTAAACATCAAAATCAAAAGTTCACTTAGGCCCTAAATTGGCAAGTGGCTATTGTAATCATACTAAATATAAAGTGCCTAAAACATCCTTTTTTTGATTGAGTGAAAGGGGGAGTGTCTCTTGGTGTTGTGTTCCTTTCTTCTTGCTATTATCTTTCTTTCCTTACATTATGAGAAACATTAAAGTTCCATAATTAACACCACATAACTATGCCACATGATCAGTTAAAAAATGGTGTGAATTAATGAATGAAGAAGTTTCTCAATATGTAGATGGATCTTTTCCTAAACCCGCAGGTGATCAAGTAACTCAAAGTGATATCTATAATTGGGAATCAATAGATAGAAAAGCCCCAAGAATCATTAGGTTAGGGTTTGATGACAAGATCCTCTACCAGATCATAAAATATGATACATCCAAGGAAACTTGGGATGTGCTTAAAAATCTATATGGAAAAGTGACTAAGGAGGATGTCTACAAGATTGAAGATGAGCTTATCTCCCTAGATCGTAAGAACTTTGATTCCATCCAAGATTTTATCATTAAGGTGAATGAGTTGAGATAATGATTGTGGTAGTCCCATTAAAGATGACAGGGTGATTTATCTAATTCAGAATAAGCTTCCATCAGAATACTCCACATTTGTCTCTTCTTTCAACACCACAAAGGTTATCTTAGGGGCTTCTTATAAAAAAATCACTTTTGATGAATGTGTCTAGTTGTTAGAGGATAAACAAGCTATGTTGATAACAATGGGGATTCTCAAGTCTTTAAAGCATAAGGCATTGGTGGCTAAAAATGAGAGTTCTAAAAATTCAAATGGTGAAAGTTCAAACAAAGGCAACGAAAAAAAGAAGAAGTGGAAAGATAAAAAACAAGGGGACATAGAAAATTCACCACCTAAATCAAATCAACAACAAGACAAGTCTTCTTGTAATACCAAAAAAAAGGGGGACAATAATTAGGAAAATAAGAAGTGTGCCTATTGTAAAAGAACTGGTCATGACGAGCATTAGTGTTATCACAAGAAAATTGATGAATTGAAAAACATCATGAAGAAGCACAATGTTCCATTGCCTAATGCTTATAAGAAAAAATGGTCTTCATCTTTAGATTCTAAGATCAAAGGGTAAGCTTTACTCACAAACACTGTTAGTCAGGGGGAATGGATTATTGAATCAGGTGCTACACATCATATTGGTGCTTCAAAGAGAGATTTTTCTTCAATGACACCTTTAGAGTTACCTCACATCTTTTTAGGGGATGATACTAAAGTGGAAGTTGAAGGAAAAGGTGAAGTTGAGATGGAAAGTAGAGCATTCAAGGATGTTCTCTATGTTCCTAATCTTACATCCAACCTTCTTTTAGTCTACCAAATCACTCACTATGGAGGTGGAAACAAGGTTGAATTTCCTCCGGATTCAATTGTTGTGAAAAGCATCAAAGATGGTTCTATGGTTACAATAGGTGAAGCTGATCATGATTCAAGGATTTATGCTTTCTCTTCCTTTGTGCCTAAATTTAATTCACAAGCCTTGTTAATGCATTCAAATATAGAAAGCAGACTATGACATGAGAGGTTTGGACATCTCAACTACAAGAATCTTCAATAGCTTAGCAGCAAGAACATGGTTCATGGTCTACCTTAAGTCCAATTTTTAGATGGTTTTTGTTCAAGTTTCACACTTGGGAAGCATTCAAAAAAAATGTTTGATAAGGGGAAGTCTTGGAGAGTACAAAGTGAACTAGTTCATAACAATGCGACGGGCCCATTTTTAGTGCCATCATTTGGAAAGTCTCCTTATGCATTCACCTTCATTGATGAATACTCTCACTATACTTGGGTATTCTTCATAGCTCATAAGATTGAAGTGTTTGAAAAATTTCTCACCTTCAAGGGTGAAGTAGAAATGTAGTCAAAGAAAGCCATCAAAGTTCTTCGAATAGATAATGGAAGGGAGTATGTGAACTCAAGACTTATAGATTTTTGTACTCAAGAGGGAATTGACCTTTAGCATTTAGTACCATACACTCCATAGAAGAATGGTGTTGCTGAAAGGAAGAACATAACCCTCAAGGATATGACTACTTTCATGCTACTACATAAGTCTCTTGATCAATTTTTTGGGCTGAAGCAATGAAGCTACATCCATAATAGGAGTCCTCATAAAGCTTTGGATGGTGTAACTCCTTTTGAAGCTTGGAATAAAAGGAAACCTACTGTAAAGCACTTTAGAGTCTTTGGTTGTCTAGTATGGGCACAAATACCTCCATAGAAATGCAAGGCATTGGAACCTCAAAGTAAACCATTCATCTTTGTTGGTTATGCAAACTCTCATAAAGGCTACAAGTTAATGGATCTAGAGACCCATGACATATTCTATGAGAGGAGTGTACACTTTGAAGAAATTTGTCCAAGCTTTACTTATTCAACTCATTATTCTTCCTCCATCATTGAAGAGAGTGACAATGATGATAGTAACTTGGCAGATGTTCATCTATGACCCAAACAAAGGCAACAGACAGGTAAGGTTGAGGAAATTCCTTCTACTTCTACATCATCTTCCACTAGACCTAAATGGGTCCAGTAGACATTGGATGTAGTAGGACTATTGGTAGGGAATCTTTTAGATACTAGGAGGACAAGATCACAACATATAACTCACTCCCTCATGCTTATATTGTAGTTGCTACTGATCCTCAATCATTCAAAGAAGCTCTAGGAATTCTTGAATGGGATAAAGCAATGGAGGAAGAATACAATTCTGTTATAAGAAACAACATGCGGGACTTACTCTCTCCCCCTAAGGGAAGAAAATTGGTTAAGTGTAAGTGGATCTATTGGACCAAGTTTGTAGCAGATGGAAGTGTTAATAAGTATAAGGAAAGACTTGTTGCAAAAGGTTTCTCTTAGGTGCATGGTATTGACTTGTACATTGAGACCTTTGCCCCAGTTACAAAAATGAACTCCATTCATTTGACACTAGCTATAGCTGTAGCTTAGAGATGGGTTGTTCATTAGATGGATGCGAAGAGTGCATTCTTGAATGGTGATCTATATGAGGAGATTTATATGGAGTAACCATAGGGTTTCATTTAGGATTCTACCTTGGTTTGCAAGTTTCTATCTATGGACTAAAACAAGCTCCGAGAGATTGGTATGCCAAGATGGATTCTTTCCTTCTCTCAGTAGGGTTCACTAAATCTCATTTGGATCCAAATGTCTATATTCTTCAGTGGGATGATTCTCACTTGCTACTTGTGCTTTATGTTGATGACTTGATCATTACAGGAAGTATAATATCCATCATTGATAGTGTCAAGTCTACTTTGCAAGATAGATTTTCCATGATAGACTTGGGTCTACTTCATTATAACCTTGGTATTGAGATATAAAAGTCTTCATCAGGGATCACATTATCACAACCCAAGTATACTCTTGATCTACTTGCTCAATTTTGCATGAGTGACTACAAGACTACATCTAGTCCATTTCTTTCAGGTGTTAAGTTAGAAGAAAAGTGTTCTGCTCCACTTGTTGATGCTACTTTGTATAGATAGCTGGTTGGAAGTCTCATCTACTTGACACATACATGCCTTGACATATCATTTTTAGTTGGCATGGTTTCTTGCTTCATGCAAGATCCACATGAAATTCATTGGAAGGTAGCTAAATGCATCTTACACTATATCTAGGGTACACATACATATTTGATATGCTATACAACTGGTACTGGACTAGCATCAGTGGGTTATACAGACTCAAACTATGTAGCAGATCTTAATTCTCACAAAAGCACTTCAAGATACATGTCTCATCTTGGTTCTATCCCCATTTGTTGGTAGAGTAAAAAGAAGAACGCTATTGCTCTTTCATCTATAGAGGTTGAGTATCGAAGAGCTATTACTGCGGCTACAAAAGCTATTTTGTTACAACATATTCTTAAGGAGTTTGGTTTTGACACAGATAGACCCATAGTCATACATTGTGATAATCAAAGTGCCATTGAAATCTCAAAACATCCAGTGCAACATCAATGCACAAAACACATTAAGGTTCATATGCACTACATTAGAGAGCTGATTCATGAGTAGCTCATTGCATTGCAATATTGTCCTATAGAAAAGTAGATTATAGATATCTTCACCAAGCCCTTCACTGAGGTCAAGTATCTTCATTTGTGAGATCTCTTAGGGGTGTAGGATTTTTGACCGGGGGGGTCACTTGACTCTTCTCTTCCTTATTCTACTTATCTCTCTTTTTGGGGGAGGGTTTTTCCCATGAGGTTTTCCCTCTTTCTTTATTTTTAGAAAAATTGCATTGCATTGCATTACATTGTATGTACAACATTGCATTTGTACAAGGGTACCTAGCATGGCCTAGTAGATGAGACCCATCATAGCTTTTCTAAGCTTAAGTGGATTTCCCTAAGTTGCACTTAAGAGGGGTGTTAGTTTAAATAATTAATTACTATTTACACTTTACTTAAGTTTACTTATGCTAATGCATATTAGTTGTCATCTAGATAGCTAGGAGTATGTGTAGTCATATGAGTTGTCTTGTTGACAACACAAGAGTTAGCAACTTATTTAAGCACATGGTGTCTAAAAATCTCTTTACGAGATACACCTTGGTATGCTTATCATCTCATTTTTGCATGCACATTCATGCATAATGGAGGATAATCCACTCTTGGTGGACGTATGCTTAGTTGTGATGTTTATCTCTTTGTTGAATCCTAGTCATTCTAGATGCCTTTATATACAAGCACTTCTATTGTGTATTCATCAGATATTCATTCTCATTATTGTTATTATAATCATACATTATTGGTCCATATTGTGCTAAGTGCTTGAGCTTCTTGATCTTGGTGTCATTTTTCCTTAAGGAAAATTCTTATGTGGTATCTGAACTATACCAAATTCTTATAGTTTCAACCTCTTTCAATGATTTCTCACACTAGGTATACAATATTCTTTTTGTCTTTATGTTTTTTTTATTGTGGATTATTTATTTTAAATACATCTTAGCAATTTATGTTTTATGTGGTTGTTTTTGTATTTTTCTCATATATCTTAGTTAGTTTTATGTTTGTTAGATAATTTTACACATCAATTGTTATAAAATATTAAAATACTATATTTAGAAACTTTTAGGAAATCCTAGCTAGAAAAATCAAACTTGAAAATTGTAGTTTAAAAAATCACTTAGAAAATCCTAGTTAGAAAAATAAAACTATAAAACCCTACTCAGACAACACAAAGAAAATATTTTTAAATGTTTATTTTTATTTGTTTAGTTAGATATATCTAAAATAAATACTTTATAAAGGAGTAGATATTTTTTCATGTTAATGTATTTATTTTTATATATTTAAAAGTTTAAAGTTTTTTTTATATTGAAATGATATGTACATATATTTAAGATTTTTTTGTTAAAGATACTTTTACAAACATAGTGTTAAAGTAGTGTTTGAAAATATTAGATAGAAAATAATATAAATCTTATTTCAACAACTAGAGTTAGAAAATGTTATAAAACCCTAGTTAGAAAATATTAGAAAATCTTAGTTTAATAACTAAATAACTTTTATTTTTAAAAAAATTGTGCATGTGTACTTAGACCTTTAAATATTTAGATTTATTTTTGATATGTTCAAATATTATGTATATATTATTTTTTCAGTTTACACATTATCATATTATTTTACTTAGTCATGTTAATGTATTGTTTTAGGAATCAGTATGACATAAAAGCTTTTAAGAGTCCTTACCTATCCATCTATTAAATGACATAAAACCCATTATGGCATAAAAAAAACTTTAAGGACCCTTGGTAGAACCTCTTAAAACACATATAACTACTTAGACCTATTAATATATTATATGAACTATTAATACTTAAGACCCCTTAAGACATGTACTAGGATCTATTAATGTAACATAGGATCCATTAGGACCACTTATGACACCTATGAAACCTTAAGACATTCTAGGACTCTTATTCATCCCTTACAATATGTTAAGAACCCTTACAACCTATTCATATTTCTTAGGTTTCATTAATACATACGAGGACCCATTGTAGCACTCAGGTACCTTTAAGACATACTAGGATCCCTTTTGACAATTTATGACACATATGACCCCTTAAGGAATTCTAATACTCTTATCCATCCCTTACAACATGTTAAGATCCTCTAGGATCCCTTAGGTGTTAGAAATGTTTAGAATAACTAAGAGGGGGAGTGAATTAGTTACTCAAGGTCCTTATGTACCATTTGAAAAATAGAACAAACACTCACTATTTTGCTAATCCTGTTGTTTCTCAATCTCTACTAAAAATATTTTCTTAAACATAACTTGATGTGCATAATGAAAATATTATCAAATGTAAAACATATTTTTAAAGAATTCATCACAGATTTGACACTAGGATTTTTACGTGGAAACCCAATTTGGGAAAAACCACAAACCTCATGTCACTCTTTCAAAGTGAGCTCTCTTATGAAACAATCTTGCTAAAGGTTAAAAAACAATGACTTTGTTAAAGGATTTAATCACCCTATTTGGAGTGCCCTTGTTAGAGGACTTTGATCATTACATTTAGAATGTCACCTAGTTAAAGGATTTACACAGACTATTAAGTCTTCCAAATGACTATTAGGTCAACCTCTTTTAGAAATATTTCAATAGAATTTTTTTTTACAATGACTAGAAATAAAACAATAGGTCTTGATCTATGAGATTACAACTCACTTTTGTTGGTTCAGATCTTTGTTCAGTTCTTGTCTTGACTCAGTGATAAGCCTTCCATTGTCATCTCTAATCTTGATTCACCTAGAAACTCTTCAAGCAATCAATTGACTCTTCTCAAAAAAGCTTAAGCCTTCTATTTAGATTCACTTGTCAACATCAACATCATCTCTGCAAGCTTTCTTCTTTAGCTTCACATTCATTCACACTTGTGCATTTTTTATCAACCTTTCTCTATATGCATCTCTTCACATACTCACTCACACATGCATGCACACAACACCATTTTTTGGCTATTTATCTCTTCAAATAGGAAATTCATTCTTTACCATTTTCTACAACCAGCGTAGATCTTAGGGTTTATGATTAGGTTCAACCTGATTCATTGTATCTATCCATCTTCTTGATCTTCTTCTAGAAACTACTCTAGAATTCATCTAATAGGTCTTTACCTAATCATTTCCTTGAATTTAATGATCCAACTCACCATTCTTGTCTTCAACATGGTTTACACCTCACAATAAATCAACTATGTCAGCTTGATCTCATAATTTCCTTGAATTCATTCTCATACTATCTCTAAATTTTGACACTTGGTCATCACTAAATTACTTGGTCATTGTAAATCTTTCTAGCTCATCATCAACTATCTCTCTTGGTCAATGCTAATGCTTGGTCAACACTAGATTTTATTGGCACTTGGTGTAGCTTGGTTGACACTAGTTGTAGCTTGGTTGACGCTAGCATTACTCAACATTCCTTAGAATTTTACTCTATTTATTAGCTTGGCTTATCTTTCTTGACATAAAAAATCACTTTTCTTTATCAAATTCTATCTAATCAAATGTCCATTTTAACTCCCTTTTTATAACTCAACATTTCCTCTAGGTGCTATTTTTATGAGAAACTTCTCAAATCCTCTTCATCAATCAAATAGATATGAAATTTAGATTAGGTAGTAATATGTCCTATCAATAGATTTGACATCAATGCCAAAACAATAATTGTTCCAATTGTAAGTTTCCAACACTAGGACGACTGAGACTCATTAATGTATCTTAGCATGTCCTAGGAACCATTCATATATCTTAGGTTTCATGAATACATTCAACAATGCACTATAGCACTCAAGTACATTTAAGAAATAATAGGATCCCTTTTGACAACTTATGATACCTACAAACCCTTAAGGCATTCTAGGACCCTTATCCATCCCTTATGACATGTTAAAACCTTTGAGAACCCCTAAAACCCCTAGGACCCAATAATATATCTTTGCATGTCCTAGGACTCATTCATGTATCTTAGGTTTTATTTATACATATGAGGACCCATTATAGCACTCAAGTAGCTTTAAGACATACTAGAATCCCTTTCAACCACTTGTGACACCTAAGACCCCTTAAAATAGGCTAGGACCTTCATCCATCCCTTACAACATGTCAAGACCTTGTAGGATGCCTCAGACCCATTAATGCATCTTAACATGTCTTAGGTGTTAGATAATTGAGAAGGGGGAGGGGGTGAATTAGTAATAACCAGTTATCCTATAGGCCTTAATAAAATATTTCAACAACTTAAAATTCTTCATCTTTTAGATCATTAACGTGATAACCAAATCTAGCATCATAACTTAAATAGGAATGAACTTTTTTAAAAAAAATTCAACATACTCTTCCTCAGTATACTAAATATAAAAGTAAACATATAGGTTATATACCAAGTTACAACATTAAACTGTTAAAATGAAATAAACATGCAACACAATAATAATTCATAAAATTTGACACAAGTATTTAACATGGAAACCCTCTAAAGGGAAAACCCACTTAGAAAGTGACAACCAATATTTTTCACTCTTCTAGAATGAGCTCTATTAGGAGAAAATCTTGTTAAAGGTTACATATACATTGTTTTTTATTAAGTAAAACAAGTTTTACAGGGATCTTGAAACTCAAAATTTTTACATAATATCTGAAATTGAAATAAAAAGTAAAGTCTAGCAAGTATGCATCTGCTTATAATAAGCCAAAACCAAAAGACATGCCCACAACCAAGGAATAAAAACTAGTAACTCTAGATAAGGATGCAACAAAAAATGAAAACTAAAACTATTAGTTCTCCCTATCTAGAACCTGTAGAGTCTCTGTAATGCCCCACTCGGAGATCCTTGGAACAAGGATTCAATTCAAGACAAGATTATTTTTTTTAAAGTATGTAGGCACATGTCAACATCATATAGGGATCACATAGATCATAACATAAGACTTCACCAATAATCTGAGCAACCAACAAATCTCCAAATGCCAGTACCTAACAAAATGACTAACAACGAGAGATCCATAGCTAAATCTAAATCAAAACATAACAAATACAAAATATTACTCCAAAGGATTGAAGAAAAATGAAGAGGGCACCCCAAATGATTCCCAAAAGGTTTGGATCAAATAGAAAAGTGCCTGCTACCCTCTCGCACAAATCTTGCAAAAATATAGGTGATACTTTAATATAGCACTAGAAAGTATCATACGACATTCCTAAAGAAGAAGGGTGATACTTCACTCAAAGGCATGTGATACTTTAAGGGTATCATACAATAGTTCTTACAAGGAGGTGCGATACTAGAAAGTATTGCATGATATTTCTCCAAGTGGCATGCGATAGAACCAGGGGATGTATGATACAATTTCAATGGGCATGCGATACAATATTGTATCACACCATGCTAATAAATGGTCACCTGGGAAACACAAGAAACACTTAAGGAAAACACAAAAGGGAAAAAATAGAGAATAAAACCTCCACAATGGGGAGTACCAAATCCACATAGATCGAGGAGCAAACACTTGAGTACATAAACAACAAGATTCCATGAGATAGGAAAGAGGAACATCTATCCATCTAAACCAAAGCAGTAAAGAATGTACTGAAAGCAACATCACAATGAACATAAGAAACATAACAATGTATAGAAATAACATCATAATAACCAAACAACCAAACTAAGTACGCAGTTTCTCCCAACCATCAATAGCATCATAAAACCATTGTGGGTCCTAGCCATCCCTCCCTCATAACATCCTAAGCCATGGACTAGATCATTGATACTATCATAATAGGGATGTCACTACTAAAATATGCTACAATATGAGCATAAGGAAATCTAACATGCTAGTAGTAAAGCCTAAGATAATCCTACAAGTAGATAACATCACCTATCACATGATAAACATCAATAAGAAATAGATGCACCAATAGAGCACTTCACATCATATAATCATATGCTAAACATCATAATATAGGAATGTTTCAAATAAACTAACATCATCTAAAGATGATATATAAGCATTCCAATGAAAGCATAAATAAGAACAAAGCATACTCTGAAAGCCAAAGTACCAAGTGAAAAAATCTAGCACCGATCGCACTAAGATAAAAGACCATCTCTATACACCAGTACCTAGAAGTGGTATAGGTAGCTAGGCCTCCCAACCATGTGGCCCTTGTAGGTCCACACCCACCATGCTAATGGAGATAATGGTCCAACCACAAACACACAAAACAACATCCATGGCTAACACTCATGCCAGATAGTATGATGGTTGCAACCAAAAACCTAAGACAATGCAAGGAGTAAAGATCATGGTCAAACACTAAATAGGCTACTAAGTAGGGGCTGACATCATGGAGAGTCACTTGGCATCGAAAAGCCCAAGCTCAGATCATGCAGATTTAGCATCCCTCAATGGAATGGCTTGACACAAGCATTTTATTATCTTAAGTTTTATTACCACTCACACATTTTATTTAGTTATCACTTGATTAAAAACTTCTTTAGTCAAATGGGAAATGGACACCAGAATGCATGATAGAAGCCCCCTTTATATGCTACCCTACCCTGCCCATGCTCATATGACAAGTGCCAATGGGCATGTATATTCCCAACCCAACCCCAATGATCATAACTTCTGGAAGTACCATGGAAGATTAGCCCTCACAAGTCACCTGACAATCGTATGCATATGTACTCGTGTGTGGCACACCACCATCACAAAGATCAAAAAACAAAGATTGGATGAGAACATAATGCAAAACAAAACACTCAACTGAAAGCAACTTGAGAGGATGAATTCTACATGAATCCCAAAGCCAGTAAAACCATACATCATGAAATCACTCAATCGACCTCAATCTAGGAGTATGGATTCTTCATGAATCCCAATGATGTAACAAGACCAAACATAATGAACTCACTCAATTGGCCTCAATCCAGGAGCATGGATTCTACACAAATCCTAGTGTCCACAAAATAAAAGCAAACATTCAAAAGACACCATAACATGAGGTACAAAAATCACTCAAACAAACACAAAGTCGAGAGTATAGGTGTGACATGCATCCTAATGCAACATTAAAGTGCAATAGTTGGCTGACTAATATCCAAATAGATCATCTAGGTCCACAACCCACCTTGTGACAATAAAACTTGAGAAAATAGAGCAGCATGCAAAATAAGGTAAAATCCCCAAAAATTTGGAAAACTTTGAAACTAAAACCCATTTGTCCTTTGGGTACAAAAACCTCAAAAATCCAAAAATAAATAAGTTTGAACACCATATGTGAACATAGCTAGCATAACGATGCAAAACTCCAAATTCTCATCTCAAAAAATAGGGAAATGTTTATACCCACCCAACTGGGTAGAACTAACATATAGAAATAGAGGGGAACACTAGTTCTCAACCTCCAAACAAATGGCTACCAAAAATAGAAGTAGAAACAAAGAAAAAATAATAAAATAGGAAAGCCCTACCTCACAACAAAAAGGGCAAGATAGAAATCTGAACCATAAAATGAATAGCCTATAGAAGTAGCTGAAAATCACAGAAATCTAATGTTTCCTTGAGCAGGATCCAACGAGCTCAACTTCGAGATGATCCCATGCCTGTAGCTCCCACAACGAACAAAACAATAAATCCTCATGAAGAGGATTTTGGATTTTACTCTCCAACTTTCTAAATTCAAAAGTGAGAAGTGAGGAATAAAATTCCTTTTTGGATATTTATTTACTTTTTGAGTGAGTAATCGATTAGGGCAAATAACTAACCAACCTAGTTAAACCTCGAATCGACCCAAACAAAAATAGGCTATTCCTAGTAATAGGAATTCATCTATAAAAAAACTGCTAGAAATTAAAATAAATCAATTGAAAGGCCCAAAAACCTAAAAACACATAAATTTCCTTAACAAATTTCATGACAAAGCAAACCTCTAGATGCAAAGACACACTCACTAGTCTAATCACATAATGCAAATGAGTTTGGATTTAATAATCATCGAAAAGTTTAATTTAAAATTTTAATTAAGGATATGTCAACCATACAGGGACAACATTGGTAAAATATGAATGGCCGAATCACTAACTCCATGGGCCACTACCAAGGATATAAATCTTGCACACTAAACAACATGATCAAGTGCAATTGCATATAATAACATAGCCAAAGCAATAAATGCATTAAATCACCTAATTTAACCATTTATTTAATTATATTTAAATAATCTATTTACATCACTCATGTTCACATAAAGCATAACAACACAGGAATGAAGTAAATAACCATAGCATTATATCTATCACCTAACATAATCAGTGATGTGTCCAAATACCAGATAACCAGATATCATCATAAAACACACTGTCATCTCACAATGGCATTATCATGCAATATGATCAACTGAACAACATAGTAGTCTAACATCTATGATACTAAAATCAAAGTATAACATCTAACCCTTAGGTCCTCTCAAATGTAAAACATAACATAAGTAACAAATATCTCTCAGATCAAAATATAACAAGGTAAATTTTTACAACACATAATCAAATAATCTAACATAGATAACCTATTTATAATTATTTAAGAATTTAATAATGACATTTTACACAACATGAAAAGGAACTTAAAACACATAAGCAACTACAGTCATAAACATGACTAACCATTGCTAGAGGAACCTAATCGAGTGCAACATGGTAATAGTACACAATGCAATCTCTGCACACATGTCAAGGTAATCATAGAAAAACCTCATAATACCACATTGATCCTGGTAACCATTGACACAAACCTTAGTGAACTATAAATCACATCATAATCTCATAAATCATCCATAAGCATAATCAAAGCAACTAATACAAAAACATAAATCAAATCACCTCAACAGTGTAGACTACTCATGGTTACAATCATGATCCATAATAGTGAAAGATCAACAAGGTTGCATCTATCAGGATGACTTATAGAAGTCAAATGGGAGATGCATTGCATCATCCCTGCCAAAGACTAGGCTTACTCCTGGAAGCCTACAATCCAAGAATAGAAACCAAAACATACCAAGAACCAAAAATTCAAGCTAAGCAATAGGGATTACCCAAAAAAATCACCACAAGTCAAACTAAAATCACTCCAAAATTCTCAAACCATCACGTCAACCCCCAAAAAGGTCAATAAAAAGTGAATGGTGTCACACTAGCACAAGGTTCTCCAACAAGGAACCTTCTATGCACTAGGAAAAACCCATCTAGCAATAAAGTCGACAATACAAGGTAAGGGAAAAAAAACCTACTCTACCTTATCAACAGGTGCCCAAACTAAACATGCACCTACCACGAGGCCATAAATCAAGGTGAAAACAAAACACACTTCCAACAAGAGTTGGAATCATGGGGAATAACCATCCCAAAATTCTGAAGAATACTATCATGTCACACATGAGCATTCTCAAATCCACGTAAACTCACCCTTTGAACAAAGAGAATGACAATTTACCAACAAAATTACACACTCCAAAAGACTACTCACCAACCACCAAGTGTAGGAGCACAATGCCTCTCCAAGGTATAAAAGCTCAACTATCAATGGGAACTAGGGTTATATAACCCAACCAGACAAGATATCACCTTTGCACAAGGTTCGAAGACTTTTTTTAGTAGACACAATCATGTAATCTCTGCATCCCAAATCATAATATGGTAACATGTGTTCGATGATACCATGTCTCTCTAGCACTATGTTGGGAATACTACACCCAACCCACTGCTAAACTCAATCTCTAGCCTCAAGTCAATAGTCAATGAGAAAAATTGACCAAGATAATCCTCTTGAAGAAATAATCTTAGGGAGAAAGAACTACATAGTATTAGGACTGAGAAGGAGTCTCTCTCTCAACCTCTACACTAAATCAATCCATGACACTTTAGGGAACTCACAATTCTACCATCCATCAACATACTCATTTGAAAACACTAACTAAGCTAGTGGCATAACCACACTAGCCTACTCTCTCAAGAGAGAAAAGGATAAAAAGATGCGCCCAAGTCAACATCCAAAAAGGAGAATCTAGACTCATGAAAGAATTGAGTCACTCCCAAATGATAAGGCAACATCAACCTCAACCAAGGAATGCTCTCAAACAACACTTCACCTCACAAGGGTAGTTTTGTGCTATAGGAAACACACAAACTCCAACAAGTACCTGGTGGATTATGGAGACTATATAACTCTCCCATTATGAATAACATGAAGAGTTAAACTTCTCCAATGGCCATAAATATGATATGACATGATTTAATTGGCCTCTACTCAACAAAGGTACTCAAAAAATTGATCAACAACTCTAGAAGTGCAAAAGAGTTACTTATTTTTCCCTACGTGAAAATTTGCATTAGCATAGTCTCACATGAAGTTTCTCAACAAACCAAGCAAGAAAGTGAAATGAACCAAGCAAGAAAGTGCATAATCACCAGTTTCTCATACAAAAATTTCAAATCACCACAAAATTGCCTTCACTCTAGAGACCATAACTTTCACATCCAGACTTGGATTGACTCCATTTAAAAAGTGTTGAAAAGATATTGACAAGGACTACAACATGTTGGAGCTTAGAGATTCCTAAGATCTAAGAGTTTGAGTGATCACTCAAGACAAAGCAACATAGGTAAAATAATAGTCTCTGTTACTAAGACAAGCAATGGATGAAACATCCAAAACCACTCAAGAACACACATGCCCAGAACAACATAAGACATGGAATGAAAGGTAATTCACACACTAAAAACCATCATTACTTATCTTTCATAATTTCATTACTTAAACATAAAATGAGCACTAATGCACAATGAAATTGAAAGGTTTTCAAAGCAAGGGTTCAAGAGTCACCATAAAACAAGTACATATCTTTCAATTTCTTTCAAGAACAACATTATGTTTACTCATCTTTTAAACCATCCAACTACATTAATAAATTTAATTCTATCAAAGATACATTAGCATGTTCTCTATGATATTATCCCTTGTGCGTACTACTAGAGGTTCAAGATGAACATGATAGAGTCACAACACACAACTAGGTAGCAACTAAAACACATTCAGAATAGTCATCATGAAACAAAAAAAAATTCCAAATGGGGAATTGTCAATTTCAATAGTAAATATCAAAAAGAGCTCATTTCAACAATAATTCAAGTGTGACAACTGCCACAAAGAGAGTGATAGATAAAATTTGATGACTATTCCAAGAGAGGAAAATATAGAAAACCAATGCTAGCCCAACAACATGAGGAAAGTACCTCTAACCAAATAAAAATAAGGCATCAAAAAAATCACATTACATGTGATGGCTGAGAATAGTCACACCAAAGGGATAAATCACCACACAATGCTAAGGATTACATCATCCCAACAATGTTAGAGAACACACTTGCTCACATCAAGCAGTATACCATCAATAATCTCATGCATATGCAAACAATAATAATTTCCTTAATTATTATCCATGCAATGCAACATTTAGATATTCATCAATTTAATGCAAATTTCCATAAGCTTAAGAAGTAATCAAATTGGGGAATTAATTCATTAACCCAAGGATATAATGCAAACCTACTTCGTTGCAATGATTCACAATAAACACTTATCTCTCAAAGAAAGAAACCATTTCATTTCTATAATGAAAAAACACAGAATCAAAAATAAGATTCATTTATTTACTTACAAGTAGGAGAAACCAGGGAAACAATGCACCTTACTCCACAAGGAGAATAAAAGAGGCACTCAAAGCCAACACATGGACACCAATCAGTGGTTCCATCCAAAAAGGGTCACACACACACAACCAACCAACAAGGCACATTGATTCTGTTAACAAACTAGGAAACACTCACTTCCTTCTCCTTACAGTGCTCTAGTCATATCTACTAGAGAAGTAAGTCCATCCCAAGTAGATACTGAAGCAACAAAGATCATGAGATCTTCACCAAGACACTCGCACTCAACTAAGGCAACACCATCCATATGGGAAAGATAAATGTAGAGATCCCAATGTTTGAACATGAGCTATGATACCAAATGTAATGCCCCACATGGAGATCCTTGGAACAAGGATCCAATTCAAGCCAAGATAAATGTTTTTTACAAGTATGAAGGCACATGTCAACATCATACAGGGATCACACAGATCACAATAGAAGACTTCATGAACAATTTGAGCAACCAACGAATCTCCAAATGCCACTATCGAACAAAATGACTAACAATGGGAGACACATAGCTAAATCCAAATTAGAACATTATGAATACAAAATGTGACTCCAAAGGATTGAAGAACACCTAAGAGGGTACCCCAAACAATTCCCAAAAGGTTTGGATTAAACTGAAAAGTGCCCATTTCCCACCCGCATTGGTCTTGCAAAAATCAAGGAGATACTTTAATACAACATTGGAAAGTATTGCATGACATTCCTAAAGAAGGAGGGTGATACTTTCAAGGACTGGGTGATACTTCACTTGAAGGCGTGCGATACTTTAAGGGTATCATACAATAGTTCTTACAAGGAGGTGCGATACTGGAAAGTATTGCATGATATTTCTCCAAGAGGCATGTGATAGAACTAGGGGATGCACGATACAATTTTAACAGGTGTGCAATACAATATTATATCGCACCATGTTGATAAATGGTCACCCAAGAAACACAAGAAATTCTTAAGGAAAAAACAAAAGGGGAAAAATAGAGAATAAAACCTCCACATTGAGGAGTACTAGATCCACATAGATCGATGAGTGAATAGCCGAGTGCATAAACAACAAGATGCCATGAGATAGGAAAGAGGAACATCTATCCATCTAAAATAAAGCAGTAAAGAACATATTGAAAGCAACATCACAATGAACATAAGCAACATCACAATAATTGAACAACCAAACTAAGTACGCGGTTCCTCTCAACTGTCAATAGCATCATAAGACCATTGTGGGTCCTAACCATCTCCCACGCCTAACATCCCAACCCACTGACCAGATCATTAGTACTATCATAATAGGGACGTCACTACTAAAACATGCTACAACATAAGTATAAGGAAATATAACATGCTAGTAGTAAAGCCTAAGATAATCCTACAAGTAGATAACATCACCTATCATATGCTAAACATCAATAAGCAATAGATGAACCAACAAAGCACTTCACATCATCTAATCATATGCTAAACATCATAATATAGGAATGAGTCAAATAAACTAACATCATCTAAACATGATATCCAAGCATTCTAATGAAAGCATAAATCACAAGAAAGCATACTCTGGAACTCGAAGTACCAAGTGAAAACATCTAGCAGTGGTCACACTAGGATAAAAGATTGTCTCTATACACTAGTCCCTAGCAGTGGTATAGGTAGCTAGGCCTCACAACTACGTGGCCCCCATAGACAATACTCACTATGCTGATGGAGATAACGATCCAACCACAAACACACAAAACAATATCCATGGCTAACACTCACACCAGATAGTATGATGGTTGTAACCAAGAACCTAAGACAATGCAAGGAGTAAAGATCCTAGTTAGACACTCAATAGGCTACTAAGTAGGGGCTAACATCATGGAGAGTCGCTTGGCATCGAAAAGCCCAAGCTCGGATCATGTAGATTTAGCATCCCTCAATGGAATGGCTCAGCAAAAGCATTTTATTATCTTAAGTTTTATTACCATTCACACATTTTATTTAGTTATCACTTGATTAAAAAATTCTTTAGTCAAATGAGAAATGGACACTAGAATGTAGGATTAAAGCCTCCTCCATATGCTACCCTACCCTACCCATGCTCATCTTATGACAAGTTCTCGTGGGCATGCATATTCCCAACCCAACCCCAATGATCATAACTTTTGGAAGTACCACAAAAGATCAGGCCTCACAAATCACCCAAAAATTATATGTGTACATACTCGTGTCTGGTGCACCACCATCACAAAGATCAAATCACAAGGACTGGATGAGAACATAGTGCAAAACAAAACACCCAACCAAAAGCAACTCAGGAGGATGGATTCTACATGAATCCCAAAGCCAATAAAACCATACATCATGAAATCACTCAACCGGCCTCAATCTAAGAGTATGGATTCTACATTAATCCCAATGATGCAACAAGACCAAACATCATGAACTCACTCAACCAGCCTTGATCCAGGACCATGGATTCTACATGAATCCTAGTGTCCACAAAAAAAAAGCAAAGGTCCAAAAGATACCATAACACTAGGTATAAAAATCACTCAACCAAACACAAAGTTGAGAATACAGGTGTGACATGAATCCCAATGCAACATAAAAGTGCAATAGTGGGCTGATTAATATCCAAACTGATCATCCAGGTCCACAACCCACCTTGTGCCAGGAAAACATGAGAAAATAGGGTGATACACAAAATGAAGTAAAATTTTCAAAAATTTGGAAAACTTCAAAACTAAAACCCATTTGTCCTTTGTGTACAAAAACCCCAAACCCTCATCCCAAAAAATAGGGAAATATTTGTACCCACCCAAATAGGTAGAACTAACATACAGAAATAGAGCGAAACACTAGTTCTCAACCTCCAAAAAAATTGCTACCAAAAATAGAAGCAAAAATAGAGCAAAAACAATAAAATTGGAAAGTCCTACCTCACAGCCAAAAGGGAAAAACATAAATCTAAACCATAAAATAAATAGCCCACAAAAGTAGCTAAAGACCACGACAATCCAAGGTTTCTTGGAGCTGGATCCAATGAGCTCAACCTTGTGATGATCCCATGCCCGTAACTCCCACAATGAGCAAAATAGTAAATCCTCATGAAGAGGATTTTGGGTTTTACTCTCCAACTTTCTAATTTCAAAAGTGAGAAGTGAGGAATTAAATTCCTTTTTGGATATTTATTCACTTTTTGAGTGTGTTAGAAATGGAAAAAGAAAATATGAAAATAAGCAAAAACCAAAAAAGAATCTAAGTGAGTTAATGCATGAAAAGATATTACCATAAAATAGGAGAGGAAAAGTTTAAAGATCCAACACCATGAGCCAAGATATTTGGAAAGGGGAAAGAAAAGAAAACCCCTTGTGACATTATGAATGAGGCATGAAAAGCCTAAGAAGAAAGAGAGATAGAGCAAGAGAGCAATTGCTCATACAATAATTGAGAAGAGGAAGAAACCTCATTGGAAATGAGAGAGGAGGGTCATCTCTTAAATAGAGATGAGAGAGAGGAGTTAGAATGTAACTCCCATGCCTATGAATGCCACCATTCATAAGTGTGTGAGGCCAAGTGTGAGATTCCTCTTAAGGAGGAATAATCTAAATTAAAAATTACAATAAATATTTGTCCTCACATATTCCACTAGATGACAAAATAAGATGTAGTGGATAAAGGACAAAAAATAAATATATTAGGATACCTTGGGTTATATCCTAATATATTATAACAATAAAGAAAGGAGGTCTAACCTTGGTTTATAAACACACCAAGGAAAGATTACAACTTCTAACACCCCCCTTTAATCTTTACTTGGGGTAATTACATCAAAGGGTATTAAACTCATAATTTACAAAAATCTGCAACTGAATCTTCAATATGAAGTAATTTGATTGTCTTGAAGCCATATGGTACATTTGCAGATCCAAGAGAAGTACATGAGTCCTTTGAATGCAATCAAGTGGAAGCATAGACACATCTTCATAGGTGAAAAATCGAGAAGGTTCCTTGATGGATCACCTGGAAAACAAAGAGAACAAAAAAACAAGACAACTATCCACAAGTAGAATTTCATCTTATATTCAAATTAGAAATCCTTTTTGAATAAGGATAAGAAAATTTTCATAGAGAAATAGAGGAAAATAAAACATGTTACCACAAAGTAATGGAGATAACCTGATATCAAGATAAATTATATGCTCAAAAAAAATTGTCAACAAGGACAAATTGAGTAAAAAGCTTGATCAATGCTCTCATGAAAAGTATATTATGCTAATGCACAAATGACCATAGACAAGGCCAACTAATGATACTTGCATCAATCTTGCATCAATCACGTGGATATAGACAGTCCACTTAATGAATCATCTCACTGCAAGTTAATGGGGGCGTCCCTCCATAACGTGCATGACTCATGATCTAAGCAATAAAGTATGCAAATCATTATCACATTAATATATGAAAATAAAGTAAAAGAGAGACATGTTGATCAAATTAGTATTATCATGATTTTTTAGGAAACTCAAACGAATGGATTATGAGGATTTAACAACATATTGCCTTCAAATTGGAATCCATCATGAACGAGTAACTTCATTGCTATGAAAAAATTATCATGGGTCAAAACAACTTTCTCAAATAGAGTCTCCAATTTTGGAGTGCTCCAAGATATGGTAGCCTTGTCACCTATCAAAAAAAAATGAGCAAGGTGTAGGAAGTCATACCATGAATAAATCACAACTAGGTGTAGACACCTAAATTTGATTACACTATTTTAGTAATCCTATTTAGTTATCTAAAAAGGTATTATTAATTAAATTTTTATTTAATTAATCCTTTGTCATCCCCTAGTTGATTAATTTAATTAATCATCTATA
Organism: Cupressus sempervirens; assembly: GCA_028749045.1. Classification (NCBI taxonomy): domain Eukaryota; kingdom Viridiplantae; phylum Streptophyta; class Pinopsida; order Cupressales; family Cupressaceae; genus Cupressus; species Cupressus sempervirens. The sequence goes on from CM053786.1 coordinate 883,999,847, forward strand.
GTCCTAATTGATAAATCAAATAATCTATTATTTATCAATTAAATCCTTTTCTCCTATCTAATTCCAAAAATCCCCATTTATTAAATAAATCTATTTGATAAATGAAATCCTCAAATTCAAAACCCCCTAACCTATCTCTAATCCTCCATTTAGCCTAATCCACCCCATCCACCCATACTAACCAAGCTTAGCCACTAACTCACCCACCCTCATTAATGCCATCCACTTGCACATCTCTAACATCCCTAAGCTAATCCTAAACCCAAGCCTAATCCACCCCCTAATGTTGTCACATTCCTTAAACAAGTTTAAGACTTTCCTAATCCAAACCAAAGTCTCCCCTCAAAAAACCCAACCACTAAGTCATGAGTGCTCTTACAAAACATAAAGACTCTTACAAGCCCACTCATGACTCTTACACCCATCTTCCACACTCTTCCCTCTTCCACACTCATTCCTCTTACATCCCTCTTACATACTCAACCCCACTCATCATGATTTTAACCAACCCTTTACCCTACCCTCTCACACTCATCCTCCTTGTGACAAGTGTCACCTTCCCATTGGTGCTAAACAAGCACAATCCATGTGCTCCCCTTTGAGTGCATCTTAGCCCTCCTTAAGCCTTCATCCATCCTTGCATCTAAGCCCTCCATCTCTCTACCCCTTAGCCTATAAATTGAATCCCATCCCAAGCCATTTCATCAACAATCTTTGAGCTAAAGTTACCATGCTATTTTGAGAACCAAAGCCATCAATATTACCCTTATAATGCCAAATTGAGAGCTCACAAAGCTACCAATTTGCCATTACCCATCTCCATTGAAGCAAGCTTTTGAGCATCTTGAGCATACATCCACAGCAAAAGGACACATCTATAGAATCAAAAAAAGCATGGAGTGCTTTTTCTTGTGAGGTTTGCACTTCTTGTTTTCTTCCTTTGTCTAAGCATATATGTGAATTTAGTTTTTGGATTGTGAATGTTTACTTTATTTGTTAATGTTCTTTGCATACTGATTCTGGTTCTACACTAGGAGCATACACCAAGGAGACATGTAGAATGGAATGGGAAATCCCCATAAAAAAATATCATCCTCGCATTGAGGAACAAAATGGAACAACATGGAGAGAAACTCCATAAATATTAACCTTTCAAAGTAGAGCATATAGAATCAAATGGAGGGAAACTCCATATAAATATTAATCTTTCAAAGTGGAATCAATATAACCAAACGGAGGGAAAATCCATATAAAATGAGTGCACACCAATATAGGATGAAGGTATACTCCATGGGCCAGATAAGGAAACTATGTATCAGTTATATTGAGGGGACCTACATAGTTATCCTTGAAAAAAAATTGGCTCCGTATGCAACTCAAAACAAATATCATATAAATCATGTATATCAATGGTATAAAACCATAAAGTGCCAACATGGGCATAGAATGATCAAAATATCACAATAAAGTTGAAGGAAAATGTGTAAGATAACTTATAATCCAATCAAAATGAATTAAACTTTATTTTCAAAATGCAGAGATCCAAGGATGATCAAAATAAACAAAATAGAATATGGATATCAGGTATAAAACTCCATTGAGGGTAAACATGAGTACTTAATTCATTTTGTGGAGGTATAAATTGATTTATGAATAAAATTATATATTTATCTAGGTATATATGTGTGCACCCATATATACTTAAATAAATATATGTAAATGATAAGTCACAATATTGAGAGGAGCCTTCTAAAATATATATATATATATATATATATATATATATATATATATATATCAAGTAGAATGAACATTTTGAATAAAGACAAAATCTTTTATTAATTTTTGATAAATGTGAAATAGCAAAATCTAATCACAATAATTAGTAAGATTTTTTTAAAAATACTGCATTTTCTTACTATTAAAGAATATAGATTTACTTAATAGGCATGGCCAAATAAAGACAAATACAATAATAACAAGAAGAGAAAATAAAGAATGAAAAGGGCCTATTTAATACTATGATGTGCATGAGAGTCGTCCTGCTGGTAGTAACTGATAGAGCATTTCTACAAGTCTCACCATCATTTGGGTGCTATCTTCAGCATTGTAAGATATGTCTGGGTAGCTGTCAGTATATTTAATGCAGAGAAGTAATGGTGAACAATAAGATAGGGGAACAATACAGATGGTTGGAGCATGATTTAGCTAATGTTGATAGGAGTGAAACTCCCTGGCTTGATGCTACTTGGCATCCACCTTGGTACAACAGTTACAAAGCTCATTATCATGAAGCCGATTGCATGTGATAGGAAATGGAAGAGCTTCTTTACAAGTATGGGGTTGATTCCATTTTCAATGGCCACGTTCATGCTTATGAGAGTTCAAACCGAGTTTTCAACTATACATTGGATCCATGTGCACCTGTGTACATAACTGTTGGAGATGGTGGTAATAGGGAAAAAAATAGCCATAAGTCATTCTAATGATCCAAGAAATTGCCCTGAACCTTCTTCCACACCAAACAACTTTATGGGAGGTCTACGTGCCTATAATTTTACATCTGGTCCAGCAGCGGGGAACTTTTGTTGGGAAAGGCAGCCTGACTTTAGCGCATATAGAGAGAGCAGTTTTGGGCATGGAATACTTGACGTGAAAAATGAAACTCATGCACTATGGACTTGGCATCAAAATCAAGATGTGTAAAATAGTAAGAGGGATCACATATATATTGTGAGGCAGCCGGGTTTTTTGTTCAAACCAACCCAAGGTGATGACAAACATTGCCATGTTGTGAGATTGGAATGTACTGAATGATTTCCTATGTGTATCTTTGAAAGTGCAAAAAGGGTGATGTGAAATGCAACATGCTTGATTGCTTGACTACTTGTGTGGATCTCTGTCAAGGAATCAATATTTCCATTTTAACTTTGGGTTTGTACATGAAGCGAGCCATTTTAAATGTACTATAATTTCCCCAAGATTGTCATGTATTTCTTGGTAAAGAAGGCAGCAACAATGCCAACCTTAGTGTATTTGATTGAATTCATGCATGATATAGTTCACTTCAAGCACAGGGATGCATAAATGCCCAGCTTTTGAAGTTAGCTCAAATCAACATACAAGGGTGGCTCAAAAAATGACCTTAAGAATAGTGCCAATTGTGCTTACAACAATATGTAAGAAGCAAAATGAACCACAACCATCTGAAACTATACTCCTATTCCACCACTAGGAACAAAAAGATGAAGATGATAGAGATTCAAGAAATTAAAGATAAAATATTATTAGGATTGATAAACAGAAAGATGAAGGTGATCAGAAATCGGGATGGTTCACAAATTCAATTGAAGAACCAAAGATAGCTACTATGAACACACCACCATTTTCACCAGTATAAAAGGATCGTGACAAAATCAATGCACCCGAACGAGATCCAAGCTAAATTTCTACCTGTACCTACCTTATATGTGACCAGTAAGTTATAGTACACCATTATAACATTCAAATATTCTAACAGAATTCAAAAACTTAATCATCTATGAAAGTGATGGATATCAATTATAACAACCTCAACAGATAGCCTACAAATATGAAAAATGACAAATAGTTAAAGCTTGTATAAAATAGATAGAATTGTTGTAAATGCACTTTAAAAGAGAGACATGCATTTGCAAATGTATTACTATAATTTATATCCTGATCACGAGAAGATAAATGCTAGTATATTAAATCCAATAAATCTCACCATATAACTTTGGTGTAAATGGATATGAAAGCACAAGTAACCCCCCAAGAAAATCCTATGTTCCAGTTTACTAGATCCAACATAGATGTACCAGAAAGGACTGAAAAAAAAAAAAAAGAAACTTGCCCAAATAAAAGGTAAAAGCACGATAACACAAAAAGAAACCACAAAATCTGGCGATTATAATAGAAAGGTTTAAATATTTTTCCAACCTTTCTTAAACAACAAATCGGAGTAATAGGGACGATCTAAAAACCAATCCAATGCCCTTGGGGTTAGATCTAAGAGTCTGAGCATCAAAACCTAATAAAAAAGGCTACTGATCTATATCAAGTAAGCCAGAAAAGCAAGCATACTTTGAGATCCAGACACCAATGCATCATACATTCCACCAGCTTCAAATGTTAGATCTATTTCAATGAGGGACATAGGAACATAAATGACTCCTATTGTGAGCCAAGAACCCTCAAGAATAGGAACTCCCTCTAGTTTATCAATTGGGAATGTTTACCTGTATGATGATGAAGAATCAACTGCAAGCTTGCAAAAGTGGTCAACTAGCTTGACCGCCTTTGCCATTTTGGAGAAAAATGAAGTGTTATGAACTTCCAACAGAAAAATGTTGTGCAACGCTCGAGTAGTGGGTTATAGAACCGAGAAGATGGGTTGCCCTTATAGAGAACTAACAGATTTGTAGCCGGCTGAAACAACAATTTGAATATAGTTTGCACAAAGGGTTATTGAATTGATAGAGTACCAGAAGCAACTTCATGCTTACCTTGTAGCTAAGATGCAGGATGTAGCTCCAAATCTTGCATCTTTGATGGGTGAAATGGTAGGTGCTAGACTTATATCACATGCGGGAAGTCTCACAAATCTTGCAAAATGTCCAGCATCAACACTTCAAATTCTTGGCACTAAGAAGGCTCTTTTTAGGGCTCTTAAAACTCGTGGAAACACTCCAAAGTATGGCCTTATTTTCCATTCATCTTTAATTGGAAAGGAATCTGCTCGAAATAAAGGCCACATATCTCGCTACCTGACTAAAAAATGTTCCATAGCTTCTCAAATAATAAAATTTGCAGTTGTAAACCCAAATACAAATCGAGACATCCAAGTGGTAGAGAAACATGAAGCTAATGTCAAAAGGCATGCACAAAATAAAAGGTTGAAATGGTCCCTGACAAGGAGCCAAAAACTTAAGGCCAAAAAACCCAAGTGTGAGCCAAACCTATGCAAGAAACTAGAATGCTAATAAAAGGCAAAAGCTGAAGGGAGGATAGGCAAGACAGATATCAAAAGAGAACAGAGTTGCTAATAAGGAAAACCCTTTGGCGGCAAGCCTTCCAAAGGGGGTTAGATGAAAACTAATAGAAAATAAGAATTAACCTGTACAAATTAGAGCAAACAAAAGTTAATCGAATTTGGCGGTAAACCAGCCAAATCCAAAAAAAAATTAATTTCTTCCAACTTAAGAAGATTAAAGAAGAAATTAGTGAAATCTCTCTAAAGAGTATCCTTTCGAATCTTACCTTCATGCAAACACTCAAAACAAATATTAAACTGCTCTGATACCATGTTAGAAATGGAAAAAGAAAATATGAAAATAAGCAAAAACTAGGAAAGAATCTAAGTGAGTTAATGCATGAAAAGATATTACCATAAAATAGGAGAGGAAAAGTTTCAAGATCCAACACCATGAGCCAAGATATTTGGAAAGTGGAAAGCAAAGAAAACCCCTTGTGACATTATGAATGAGGCATGAAAAGCCTAAGAAGAGAGAGAGAGAGAGAGAGAGAGAGAGAGAGAGAGAGAGAGAGAGAGAGAGAGAGAGAGCGCAAGAGAGCAATTGCTCATACAATAATTTAGAAGAGGAAGAAACCTCATTGGAAATGAGAGAAGAGGGTCATCTCTTAAATAGAGATTAGAGAGAGGAGTTAGAATGTAACTCCCATGTCTATGAATGCCACCATTCATAAGTGTGTGAGGCCAAGTGTGAGATTCCTCTTAAGGAGGAATAATCTAAATTACAAATTACAATAAATATTTGTCCTCACATATTCCACTAGATGACTAAATAAGATGTAGTGGATAAAGGACAAAAAGGAAATATATTAGGATACCTTGGCTTATATCCTAATATATTATAACAATAAAGAAATGAGGTCTAACCTTGGTTTATAAACACACCAAGGAAAGATTACAACTTCTAACAGAGTGAATAATTGATTAGGGAAAATAACTAGCCAACCTAGTTAAACCCTGAATTGACCAAAATGAAAATAGGTTATTCCTAGTAATAGGAATTCATCTATAGAAAAGCTACCAAAAATTAAAATAAATCAATTAAAAAGCCTAAAAATAAAAAAACACATAAATTTCCTTAACAACTTTCACGACAAAGAAAACCTCTAATTGCATAGACACACTCACTGGTCTAATCACATAATGCAAATGAGTTTGGATTTAATAATCACTGAAAGGTTGAATTTAAACATTTAAGTAAGGATACATCGACCATAAAGGGACAACACTGGTAAAATATGAATGGCTAAATCACTAACTCCATGTACCACTACTAGGGATATAAATCCTGCACACTAAACAACATGATCAAGTGCAATTTCATATAATAACATATTCGAAGCAATAAATGCATTAAATCACCTAATTTAACCATTGATTTAATTATATTAATATAATTTATTTACATCACTCACGTTTGCATAAGGCATAACAATGTAGGAATGAAGTAAATAACCATAGCATTAAATCTATCACCTAACATAATCAATAATATGTCGAAATACTAGATAACTAGATATCATCATAAAAAACACTGTCATCTCACAATGGCATCATCATGCAATATGATCAACTAAACAACATAGTAGTCTAACATCTAACCCTCAGGTCCTCTCAAATGTAAAACATAACATAAGTAACAAATATTTCTTAGATCAAAATATAACAAGGTAAATGTTCACAACACATAACCAAATAATCTAACATGGACAACCCATTTCTAATTATTTGAGCATTTAATAATGATAGTTTACACAACATGAAAAGGCACTTAAAACACATAAGCAACCACAGTCATAAAAATGACTAACCATCGCTAGAGGAACCTAATCCAGTGCAACATGGTAATAGTACATAGTGAAATCTCTGCACACATGTCAGGTTAATAACATAACAACCTCATGATACCACATTGATCCTAGTAACCATTGGCACAAACCTTAGTGAACCATAAATTAGCCATAAGCATAATCAAAGCAACTGATACAAAAACATAAATCCACTCACCTCAACAGTGTAGACCACTCATGGTCACAATCATGATCCATCACAATAAAAGATCAACAAGGCTGCATCCATTAGGATGACTTATAGAAGTCAAATGGGAGAGGCACTATAGTCTCTGCAACTTCATTAGCCTTCCAGTTGTCTGCGCCCACTTGGTCCTAGTTCTAATCATCCATCGATCCCCTGGTCTCTTTCTTTTCTCCCTCAAATTTCTCAAAGTCCATACTGGCCTTATCTTCATTTTCTCCACCAAAACAGCTTCCTTCAGTGATTCACCCAAACTATTGATATTCTCATTTAGGGTGTTCAAAGTTGTAGTCACCTGATTAGCCAAGTTCTAATTAGAAGTATCCATCCTTAGAACTCTTTTTTCAACCATTTTGTTAGAGGGTTTTCATGATAGATCATCTAGACCTTGTTCAATTCTTGAAACTTCTAAGAAAGTGGCCAACTCTAAAGGACTTACAAACATTACTATTGAATGTTACCATATAGGATTTTACTAGACTGTCAAGTCCACTCAGTTAAGATATTTCCTACATTACAATGGTAAGAAATTAATAGTGAATTGATTTGTTAGGTTTTAGCACTATCTTGCTTGTTCATATATCTACTTTTTTCACTGACTTTCTTTTGATCCCTTTCTAGCTGATTTACATACCTCATACATCTACTTCACACTTCATATAGTTGATCTTCACAATACTACTCTACTTGGTTCACCTCCTCTTCCTTCTTGTTCTTCTTCCACAATCAGGTAATAGTCAACATAATCAATATGATCAACAATAATGAACATCTTGTTCATCCCTCAAATAGAAATTTTTCATCCTTCTATAATCTTCTAGGTTTTGCCCCTTAAAAGCAATTGTTAGATATTCATCAAGCTCAAATTCATTGAATCTAGACTTTTAGGTTACCTTGAACTTTTTTCTACATTTCACTTTGTCAAATCTCCTTCATAAATTCTTCTTTAAATTTCTCCATCCATCATTCTCATAACTAAATTTGTTCTTATCCTTGAAACTTGTCAAACAATATTAATTTTCATCAAACATTAGTCTCAGATTAAACATTTTTAAAGCATGTTCTTGTTTTTTGAGACTCGGTGAACATTACATCTTGCTTGATTGATACTAGACTTAGTTAGCACTGAAATTACTTGGTTAACACTATATTTATTCACTTCTCTTATCATGTGCTCAATGGAATCTATAGTGACTCATTTACTACTTTAATTCTTCATTCAGCAACCAAACTATCTCCAACACTTTATGATTTTTAATGCTAAATCTAATCATGTAAAAAAATCAAACCAACACTATACTATTAGAGTCTAACTCATTCAAGTTCCCATTGAATGCCATACACTTATCATACTTTCTTCAAATTTTCTTTATCAGTCAAATGATATAGCACTCTACTGAATTAGAATAATGTCTCAATAATTAAGGCTTGACATTAATGACAATACAATAGCTGATATGACTCTTTCAAAGACATTAACAATATTGTCAATTGAAGCTAACAATATCCCCCTTTGAAATTTATGGAAACACATAAACATATAAGATATTGTTAGTGAATGGATTTATCTTCCAAGAAAACACTTACAAATTGACCCTAAAATGCTTAGACAAGAAGACTCGGTCAACACTAATAGTTGGGTTGCTTTACTATTGGAATGCACAAGTGCCCTATGAATGATTTAGGTACAACTTCCCATGCAAGATTTATAATGAATTTTCCTATGCTATGAATTGTAATGCTTTTAACCAGAAAGAAAGAAAGTTAATTGAACATCTATTCATACCTACACCACAAATGATAAAAATAGATTTATAGAATATCTAGAAAAGAAGTGAGAAGAATGGGAAAAGATCCCACAAAGTCAATCCCTTCCATCCTTCTATTGTCAAAAAATAACAATGAGACTAAAAGCTCTAGTTTTTAGGAACAGAGTTACATAATACTCAAAGGTTTTATAGCAACTAATATTATGAACATATCAGTGTTTAAAGATAATTAAAAAGACTCAAAGTTTTATTTTAATAAGAAAAAATTAAATTCAAAGATTTAATTAATGTTCTTCTCTTCTCGTCAAATACTCATTCAAAGCCTCAAAGAACAGATATTATTGAGCATAAACTTCCTAACTTATACCTATTCCCTTTTACAAATCAGATATCTGAAGAACATCCATCCCTTCTCTCTATCACTTACAAATAGAAAAAAAAAATGACTCACTTTTCACCAATAGCAAAAAGTCTCTCAACTCAAAGGTAGAACCCTTTCTCAAATGCATATTTATCTCTCCGTTTGGTTGGCCATTTTGTAGTTTTAATAGCTGACTCTTTAAATTATTTCTCATTTTCTTGTATTTCTATTTGTCTTTTGGCCTTTCTTCTTGTGAGGGTATTATGCAAAATTACATTCGAACATAGAAAATACAATAATATTCTTATTTAAGTTTTGGTAAATGGTATTCCATACTTATTTGGCTTAACTTGTATTTTACCCTGAGCTTTGTTTTGGGTATCAAATTATGGTTTTCTTGACAAAGATTACTTTAATATCCCCCTGATATATAAATATGAATATATACCATCCATAGTCAAATTCCTAATATCTTTTTCAGTAGGCATGTGCCTTGAAAGTAGGTTGTTCAATTGAATAGAGAGATTAAATAGAGTAAAAAAAAATGTGTTCAAATTGACAACACATGCTCAATTGGGGCCATGTGTCTCCATGTTGTAGAGATGATTTTTCAGAATAATGAATGGCAAGAGAAAGATCTAAATTCATCGAGTTTGATAATTTTGAGCCAGTTGAACATGCACATTTTCATGTGTAATCATCTCTCCTTCGAGTTTTACAAATAATATCCTCTAGTCAATGTCTTAATGCTCCTTTCCAAAATAGTGACTATTTTGTCTGTATAGACATTTTGCCAAACAGTTTCTAGAGTATCTATTTCTTGATGCTCTTCTTCCTTTTGCAATATCCATCTACAATAAACTTTGACATCTATTTCCACAAGCCATGACCATATTGACATTTATTCAAATGGTTCACATGCTTCTTTGATACCTCCAGAGTGACCATAGAGTGTTGCACTAAGAAAGTTGGTTCACTTAAATTTTTCATGGGGTCATGTCAAACTTATTATTGGAAAATTCAAATCATTATCAATTATTACCCAAAGTTTACCATGAATGAGGTGTTAGGTGCTTATTTTGGTATTAGACTCATCTAGTAATTTGATCGAATAGGCTTGGAAGATCAATTTTTTTATCATCACATTAAATAGATGACTTGATAGGAATCATATCTTGTATCCTTCATCATTAGGATCAAACAAGACCATCTCCTCAATTTTCACCACAAACCACCTCAGATATGATGTGCTAGAAATCCAATAACATAAATAAAATTGATTTGTGATTGGCTTCACTTAATTCACTTCTATTTGACATGGATTTTTCTTTATGAATATGTGGATTTCCTCTTAAGTGCTAAACATTATCAAATCTAAAGTGAGGGGCGTCCATTTACATCTTCAATATTCCACTTCATGCTAGAATCTCACTGAGTGCATTTCCATATGGAATCTTGATGAAAATCCATAGACTAATGGAAACATCAAATTTCTATATCTTGTTGCGACAAATGTGTATATCCTTAACTATGAAGGTGATGTCAATTTACTAAAGGGCATAATTTATAATACTCACATTGATGTCATAGACTAAGCATGACTTGATACAAATGCATTTAGAATAAGAACATGTCCTCAGATTCATTCCTATTAGCACTACCTTAAGAAATTTGCATCCTTTAACCACGTTTTTATATGAATTAATCATTTGTAATGAGAATGAACTAAGTCATCGTTTCTTGATGATGTTCTAAAAAATTTATGTCAAGACCACAGATAGTCTTCTACCATCTGACATGTCGAGCATCACTAATGTGACTATTCTATGAATTTGAAGACCGACCATTACATATTATCAACATGATCTATCATTCCATTAATTAGGGGGTTTTCTCATCAAACTTAGAAAGAGAAAGACTCTTCAAAAACAGCCAATCCTTGCAAGAGTTCTTCTGGAACTAAATGCATTGTTCCTCATTGCACATGAATTTGAGTTTAAACTATCACTTTTAAATCAATGGATCTTAATCCTTTGGATTGGTTATCCCTAAATAATAATTCCTTGGATGATGAAAAATACATTTAAAGTTATTAAGGAGTTTACTTACTTCATAATTCCTTGAAAAAAAATCAGCCCTATTTTATCAAGATTTTGGGTTGAGATGTAATAATTAATTATAAACCTAAAGTGGAAAAAAATACTTGTATAAAAGAGCTTAGGCTTAGGAATTTTCATAAGGTGTGATGTAAAAATTAATTCTTGCAATGGTATTGAGCTATAAGGGATTACATATTGTAATTAGGTTGTAATCACTGGATTTAATAATATTGGACTTATTTTTTGGTGGATGTAGCCTAGGGATTGGGTGAACCACATTAAATCTTGGTGAATTGTGTTCTTTCCTTTTCAATTTATTATTTCCTAATATTATTTGTATGTACATGTAATTATTATTTTTATATGTGGCTAATCCTAACAAATCAGGTCCTTCATGCTTGAACTTAAACTAAAACTAATATAAAAAATTCTAAACCTTAAGCATTTGAGATCTCTAGACTTTGAATCACTCTAAACTTCATTGAACTAGATGAACTTGAGCAACCTGCACTTATGCATCTGTGAGCTTATTGAAATCAATCTAAACCTATAGGGTGAACTACCTTGAACCAAATCAGCCAAGATGAATCGAAATAAACCACTTAAACCTACTTTAGCAAATTAAACCACTTGGAACTACTTTGAACTTAGTTCAAAGAGTTTCAAGAACCTAAATTGAAATTTTTATTACAAGGGTCTATATGGGTACCAAAAAATAGTACATAACATCATGAAATAGAAAACATAAAATAGCAATAAAAAATTCACCTCTCTAACTTCATTTAGGTTCTCTACAATAGGTTCAACATTGGGTTCTTCACATGTTCTCTTCCATTTTGATAGTTTCTCCTCATTTGGGTGTGTTTGGAAGGATATGTGAATTAGGGGTATCAAACCTAGGGTCAACACATAATCCACATACATATATGTATATTATAATGTATTGTGGATGTGTGGTATAGAAAGGGCTAGATAAGGAATATGAACCTTTCAATCCCAATTCTAAAGGACTAGATCTAGTGAAATTAATTCTAACCAAGTGAACAAGGAACATTGATGCAAACTAGATCTAGAAGAATAAGGGAAAGATAGCTAATTACATTAAAGACACTTAATATGTGTATATGATGGATAAATATATGATGAATTGATAAAGGCGGCAATAAGAACTCACTTTTGAAGTATATTTTTTGCTTGCTCAAATGATTAAAATGAGAGGAAATATTCAAATCCAAGCCTAAAATGGTGCAATGAAAAAAACCCAGAAATATATCAATGATATACCATAGTTTTGAAGGCAGAAAAGGGTGTGGGGATATACAACCTATTCCTTAATCCTAGATTTCCAACCCGAAATAAAAAGGTTTTTTTTAATACTGTTGATGAGAGGTTTCCCTTGGTAAAACCATAGTTTAGGAATTAACCTTGAATTGAAATGATTGAAATAGTACGAATGTAAAGTAAATGTATGAATTCACCTTACAAAGATCAATCTCTTGAATCAAATGCAATGTGTTTGTCTTGACCAATAGATCTAGACCAAGAAGATGAAAATGAATAGTTGTAGAAGATGTTCCAAAGGAGATTGATGAAGATCTTGAAGATAAACTCCTTCAATTTCTTTACTGCTTGAATCCTTGATGTTTAATAAAGGAACATTTGAATGGATACTTGAAGGCTAGAAACTTGTAGAATTGAACACTTGAAGGCTTGAATATATGGATTCTTAGATATGATCATGTATGTATGATTGTAAATGAGAAATGGAGAAAATGGAAGGGTTTATATAAATATCAGAATCAACTAACTCCTGCATGCTGGCTGATATAGGAGTTTGTACCCAATTGTTCAAAATATGGGATCCAAAGAAAAATAGCCAACATATGGCCCTATCAAGGGTGCAGTGCACCCCTAATTGGTGTATAAGTGTTGTAGTGTTAGAAATAGATAATATAAAGAGGGGGGTGGGGGTGAATCAGTATTTTCAATCTTGTTTCCCACAACTAGATACTATTAATTACTTTTCCATATGTATAAGAAAGTAAACCAATAATACTGAATAGTATAAACAACCATACATAAAGAGAGCTCATAACACCATATTTTTTTAACTAGGGAAACCCTAGCCAAGGGAAAACCATAGTGGGGATGAAACCCACAAGATGATTCACTATATAAAGAATCTAGTTAAGGATATTGAACCTGTTAAAATTCTATGAAGAATGTATTGTGTCTCGAGTTGCTATTAGGAGACTAGGCTTTGTTAGAAGTCTCAATCCTATTAGGATTTGGTGGATCATATACAAATGTGTGCAACAAGAGCCCACTACCCTAACATGCAACTATACAATTAAGTTCTTCAAAGAATAGATATACATATAATATCAGATCACTTGTTGTACTTCGTAATTCCTCTAATTGTCAACTCTTCATACAAGCCTTTAGTAGAATGTAGAAAATCTTCCATCTAGTTTTCTCAATGTTATAAACAAGGAGTAACTACGCATATATCAAATTGTGTCATATCTCGCATTATTATATCCAAACATTTTCTTGCACTACATAGCATTACATATATTTCTCTTCTTTTTTTAACTTCACAAATGGAGTTCTTTACTTATATCAATCATATTAATAAATCCTTCCTTTATTGGCTCACATATCATACTTAGAGTCAACTCATCAAGACTTAATAATCAAAATGATTCTTTAAGTCATACAACTCAATTTGCTAACTTTCTCTGTTCTGTAGTGTGAAGTATCTACATCAATATTTCCTTCATAACTTGAAATTGGTTGTTTGTACAAACATGTGCACCAGTATACATCATTAAGATGACCTCATGCATTTGTAGTCAACTGCATAAGAGAATATTTTGCTATCAATAAATCTCATTGTGCTGTTGTAACATTGTCCAATACTTAGAGAATTTTCCATCACAAACAATCATAACTAAACTATAAAACATATGTTACCATGAATGACAATCACATATCCCATCCCGATTGACTAATTGGTCATATTGATAATGATCTCCCCATTTGGTGTTGATTGCAACATTTTGGGAAAATTGGCTAAGTTCTCACAAAAAATGCTATCATACCAATCAAAATAAATAAACATACACAAGACAACACAATATATCTTAGATTATATCAAATAGATTACATCCCTTATAACTCCAATTACAAAGCTTTCTTGAAGAAAAGCTTACTACTATACTTCAAAATATAACTATATAATTTACAATTACAATTTTTCTTATTTCTCCGCCTTTGACATCAATGAAAAAGGTGTCAAAAATGGAAAATGTCCTATGAAAATCTAAAAGTTGCATCAAAATTTGGAGAAACAATCACTGAAGTCATTCTTCAACTATGTAAGGTGTTTCTTCCAACTGTATTTCAGTGCATCTAACACACTCATTAGTGCACATAGGGAATATGTAGCTAACTCTAGTACATTCAAATTTGTAGCCACAAACTTGTCATATGAAGTTTTAGCTGGCAAGCATTTCTCCAACTAATTTTGTAACAATGTAATCTATGGGGATAAATGATCTCTCAACAGAGTAAACATTTTTAAGGCTTTCTCTTTTTCTACTTGTATATGCTAGATGTTGTCATGAATTGCTTCCATTGTATGCTTAAAGTTCTCCAACTTTTGATCTTGTTTTAGAAAGTTATCAATTAGCATCTATAGCTAAGTTATCTTTCCTTTGATCTGTTCATCAAAACTATGAAGGTGAAGGTATGCCAAGTTACACTTAGCATATATCTACTTTCCTTCCTCCATACTCTACCTCAATACCGTAATGCATATATTTTATGTATCTATATCATTTATTATATTTATACACATAGTATTAAGAAGATTAGCATCATGCTTAGTCTATGCTTGGACTATAGCAACATTGGTAAGCATTATAAACTCATTGTCAAAAGTTTTGCACACAATTTCTGCTCTCTACTGAATGTTTGCAGATGTATCCACAGAACCTACTATCTTCTCTAATCTATCCAAAACTGAAGTTAAAGTCTTCTCAATTAACTTAACTAATTTCTTCTTTTCAAGGAATTTACTCAAAGAAGATATAAAGTTTTGTGCTTCATCTTCATCATTAATTGTACTGCTATGGTGACCATTGCTACTTGTGTAGGTGGTGTAAAGGCTTTTACTATTACTATGGCTATGGGTGTACTTGTAGTAACTACCTTAGTGCTGGTTGACATAGTTTAAAATTTCTTCTCAGAAGATACATCTTCTTTCTTTTTCTCTTGCTCTTCCTCTTCATTATCAGAGTTTCTATAGTCAACAATATTACAAACAATGTCAAAGAAAAAATCTTTGAATGGATCTACAATTCTATCCATTGTTACATTAGTGTTATCTACTTGCATGGATTCACTATCAATGGCTTCAATTGGTTACTCAAAACTATGAGAAGGATTGACTACTGCCACAATAGGGCTTGTCTCCCCTGATTGTGCAATCTGCTCAGTCTCCTTAGGCATAGTAGACATATATGTAATATTTCCTTTTGAGTTTCCATATTTACTTCTTTATAATTTACTCCCATAAGAAGAATGGATCTCTTCTTATTCCTCAACAAGGGTGCTATAACTTTCAAAATTTCCTTTAACTCTTCTTCATTGTTTACCATACATAGCTTTTTCACCATATTCAACCTTATGTATTTATCTTCCTCAATTACTCTACTCTTTCTATTTCTTAGTCTATTATACAAATCTTCAGGGATTTAACCTTTTATGCTATCAAACCTTTTATCTTTTAGAATCATATTTCTAACTACAATATTCTCTAGTTGTCTCCTATCCATATTATTGTACAAGTCATAATACTTGTTCAATTGCACAAAATTGTTGTCATTAATAATTTGCATACTAAGATTTTCTACTTTTGGTTTCCATGATTTCCTTCCTATTGAAGTCTTTACTTCTTGATCTACAGGCTCTACTATTTTGTCACCAGTCTCTTCTTCAAAATTTGAGGAACTAATTTGCAAGGTTTTCCTCCTCTTACTTGCTCCACTTGTTTTTTTCTTAACTCTCTTCTCAAGAGAGGGGGTCTTGCATAGGTTTTGTTTTATGAAACCTTGTATACTTTCTTGGTAGTGATGCCTCCTTTGTTTTCTTTTGGTTCTTCAAGGGTTGCTACTGTAAAACTACTACATATGGCATTTTAGGTGCTTGCACACTTGTATGTGCAACTAAGACCTCAATAGTAGGTCTAGCCATTGCAATAGGTGTATGAGTTAGTAGTTTAGTTTGACCACTAGCCTTCATCTCTAAGGCTATCCCTTTCACCTCTTCAAATTATTTCCTAGACATCCCTAATTCTTTAAGGATAGAATCAATTACTTTTTCTACCTTCTTCTTGATGTCCTTGTCCATTAGATTTGTTTGGACCTCTTTCATCTTTTCAGTCTATGTACCCCATCTAGGGCATCCAGAATCTACTTTAGAGTGTAGAATTACTTGTGCATAGCCTTCAAATAGTTTAGTGCTCATTTCACAACCCATAGGTTCAATGAACTTTACTTGAGGAACTACTACCTCCATTCACGTGAATTCTATTTCTACCATGAAACATAGTTCATCCTTATATTTTTCCATTAGCACAGGTGGTATCCTACACCTTTGTTTCATTTTAGCTTGGAATGATTTCATCAATCTATCAATATCATTGTCCTTGATTGTTTATGATTTAGATCTGTAAAATTGAGTGATAATTTTCATTGTGCGCTCACTTCCACCCCAACTTGAAATACCAAGAAACTTCTTTGCTATGTAGAAGAATATATGAGTCAATAGGGATTCAAACCTAAAGATTGTGCTCTTAGACTTCTTAATCTTTGATATGTTATCCAACAACTAAGTTTGGATAATATCACATAGATTAACCTTTTCACCCTTTACTGCCATCACATAAGTTGTGTGAAGAAATCCAACTAGGACTGAATCTAACCTAGATGCACGATTGAATTTATAACCCAAAATTTTCCTATGGAGTCTTACTCCATCATCTTGAATGGTTTTAATCTTCATGTTTCTTCCATTAAATCTTGTGTTGACATATGTTTCAACTATTTTGCACATATTCTTTATGTTTACAGGATTACATCCTTCATTGCTCAAACTAGTGACCTTGTGAATTAGGTCATTATCAATGCATATAAGTGAATCCCCTAACCATATAAGGTCATCATAAACTCTACTCAAAATGATTCTTATCCATTCATGGTTTTCAAAGTCTGTATAGAATGTGTACTTAACTAGGTTAAGTTGTTCTGGGTATGCATATCTTAGTTTCAATGATAAATCATTGTTGCACATTTTCTCCAATTCTTTATGGATCGTAGTATCTCCTATTCTTTCTATCTTATAGTGAATATAACTTCTTATGTCCTTGACATGAAGAACATTTTTTGTTACTTGAAAACATACTCCAATGGGATCATCAAGTAGAGAAATAAATGGGTGGTTCTTGAAGGTATATCTAGGTCTATCACTGATATCAAACACTTCTTTGTTTCCATTACTAGAAATATGCGCAACAAATTCAAAAAATACCTCAATTTTGCATTTTAAGGCTTTCAACAATTGTGCATATCTGTAAGCTTCTTTAGCACTTCAAATAGCTTTTAGATCACTCTTCAATATTGCACTTAAGATTTTACATAAGAAAATGATGCTTGTAAATCAATTTACATCTTTTAAATCTTTTACAATCTATACTTTGCATTAAATGCATATCTACCAAAAATTTAAAATATTGTCTCTATGTAATAGAGAGATTATTTTTTGCATACCCTTATACTAATCATATCAAGCAATCCACACTTTATTGTAGACTTCTCTTAGTGTCTAGTATATATTGCTAACTGTGAAACTTGTGGTATTTTCTCTAGCATTAGTTTTCATTAACTAATGCATTGCTTTACTAAGAATACTTAATTTAGGTAGGATGAGTCATAGATAGTAAGTGACTTTACTAATTTATCAGGTGCATTAGGATGTATTTCTTCTAGAAGCGTATGAGAACTTCTAAGTTCTTTTTCCTTTAAAAATGTTTCCTTGAAATCTTTTGTCTACTCCTTCATTTCTTCCTTTAGACTATCATCATTTCTTCTGTTTTTCCTTTTATAATTTTGATTCCTATTTATGTTTCTTCTATCCATTCTATAGAACTTTTTTGTGTGTCGAAAGATATTACATAACTAGCATACATGTACAGTCCTTCTTTGTTCATTATATTGGTTGTTAGGTGCTCTGTAATTCCTTGCAATGTGTCCAAGATTATTACATCTGTAACAAACAATTTGTCTTCTTTCTCCACTTTCATTATTGTGAGATCTTCTTGTATTACCTACATGGTTAGTGTTCCTAAACATTCTACTATTTGCATTATCATTATCAAATTTAGGTTTCTTACAATCTACTACATAATGTCCATATCCATGACAATTATGAAAATAAAAATTTGAAATAGGTTTAAAAGACTTACCTTTACAATCATCTTCAATATGTTTAGGTTCATCATATGTAAAGCATTTAACATGAGATTCCTTTGTTTTTGTACTTTTCCCATCTTGATCAGATTCCTTGATTTCTTAGAGTGAATAACATTCTCTTTGTCATTGGATGTATCATTAGATTTTCTCATGTTTAGATCTTTCTTGACTTCAAGAGGTTTAGGTTATTTTCTCTTAATAGATTTCTTGGCAGATTGTCCAAGAAAGAATCCAAGTCCAATCTTATCATAACTAGGTCTTTGTATAGACATTTTTCCTTCAATCTTTTCACTATTGGTATACAATTTCTCAAGTTGTTGTTTAGTTTGCACCAATTCACCTTTCACAATAGTATTGTATTTCTCTAATTGTGCATGTTCCAACTTGATAGATTCTAAGTCAAATGTTACTTTGCTTAACTAGGATCTTAGATTTGTATTTTTAGCTTTTATTTCAAAATCATTCTTTCCTCCATTTTTCTTAAGACTTAGCTTAGGTTTTACTATTCTTAACTCATGTTTGAAGATCTCATTTTCTTTCTTTAGATCTTCAATATCATCATCACTAGTCCACTCACTAGGTCCTCTTCACTTTAGGTTATCTATCTTGTCCTGTAGTTTAGCAATATAGGATTTTGCATCTTCATATCTATCCTTTAGGCCATCTCTTTCATCAATAAGGAGATCAATTTTCTCAGGAGTTTCTTCAAGATTCTTCTTCAACTATTCCATATCCATAGGGATTTTATTCAAGATATTAAGATTCTTCAAAATAACTAACCTCTAATAGAAATTGTTATAAATAGATAATACTGAGAGGTAGGGGGTGAATCAGTATTTTTAGTCTTTTTGCCCACAACTGGATATTATTAATTACTTTGCCACATGCATAAGAAAGAAGACCAATAATGCTGAATATTATAAACAACCATACATAAAGAGAGCTCATAACACCATATTTTGTTAACTAGGGAAACTCTAGCCAAGGGAAAACCCCAATGGGGATGAAACCCACAAGATGATTCACTATATAAAGAATTCGGTTAAGGATATTGACCCTATAAGGAGTCTATGAAGAATGTATAGTGTCTTGAGTCCCTGTTAGGAGACTAGGCCTTGTTAGAAGCCTTGATCCTTTTAGGAGTTTCTTCAACCCTATTAGGATTTGGTGGATCATATACAAGTGTGTGCAAGAAGAGCCCACTTTCCTAACATGCAATTATACAATTAAGTTCTTCAAAGAATAAATATACATGCAATACTCGATCACTTGCTATACTTCATAATTACTCTAAATTTTACCTCTTCATACAAGACTTTAGTAGAATTTAGACAATATTCCCTCTAGTTTACTCAATTTTATAAATAGGGAGTAATTGTGCATATATCAACTTGCATAATATCTCGCATTATCATATCACATAGCATTTTCTTGCATTACATAACATTTCATATATTTCTCTTCATTTTTTAACTTCACAAATGAATTTCTTTACTTATATAAATCATATTAATAAATCCTTCCTTAGTTGGATCACATATCATACTTAGAGTTGTTTCATCAAGACTTAATAATCAAAATGATTCTTTAAGTTGTACAACTCAATTTGCTGGCTTACTCTATTCTGTATTGTGAAGTATTTGCATCGATATTTCATTCATAACTTGAACTTGGTTACCTATATAGACATGTGCCCTGGTATGCATCATCATGTCATGCATCTATAGTCAACTATATAAGAGAATATTCTACTATCAATAAATCTCATCATACTATTGTAACATTGTCCAATACTTGGACAATTTTCCATCACAAACAATCATAACTAAACTGTAAAACATATGTTTCCATAAATCAAAATCACATATCTCATCTTATTTTACTAATTGGCCATATTTCCAAATGTAGTGCACCCCTATCACATCACAGGTGAGTTTACCCATGATTACTGGGCACAAAAATCTCAGGGATAATCTAGGTACCCCAAAATAGTTGTCAGAATCTAGAAATCATGTCCAAATTTTGAGGAAATCCTATTTCATTGCTAGGATTAGATTCCAAGCAAAAAGATGGATGGAAATGAAGGACCTATGAGAAATAGATCCTAATTTTCTCTTAACACCTTGAAAATAGTAGCTTTAAAAAGGATCTATTAGGTTTTACCCTAATTTTGCCTAGGAGAAGGGACATAAAATGGAGGAAGAAATGAAAGAGAGAGAACATGATGATCTTGCATTAAATAGGTGCTAAACCTTCATTAAATTGGAGTGCTTCCAATTTAAGTGGATACATTTAGCCCTCACTTTAGTGAGAGGATGGAATGGGTCCAAAATCTTTGTAAAGTAAAGCACTTGAGGCATAAGATACTCTTATTAAAATATGGGAGAGAAAGACTCAAGCACCCCAAGGGTTTGAGACTTTGGTAGCTCCCAAATTACAATGAGAGAGAGATCTTTGAATGAAAAGATAAAAAAGGTGAATATCTCACCCAATAGAGTGCCAAGCCTACTTTGAATCAGAAAAGGAGCTATTGCAAAAGATGACATTGAAATAGTCTAATGTGGTGGTAACCTGATATTCAACCCATCAAAAGACCCATCCATGGATTGATGTTATGTGCATTACCATGGTAAGGTTTATAAAGGATGTATTACCCATATATACATGCAAAGGAAAGATATTCATACAATATGTGCATTGAAAAAAAAGTATGAAGCAATAATGTATAGATTTGATGTTATCTTTGGAAGCATACTATGAAATGAGGGATAAAGTACCCCAAGTTAGACTTAGAATCCATGTTCACTACCCCATGGTTGAAATGTGAGAATGTGAAGATTATATGCCCCGACATTAAAGTCATTTCTAAACACTTTAACATTATCAATGGATTTAATAGAGTATATCTATAATGATCAAAATGTGTTTTTACTATGAGATGCCCTCACTAGTGGACAAGTCAAGGGAAATAAAAATATAACATGCAAGAGCATAGAAGGGATCTACTAAATTTTGGGTTAGTATAATCATATGATAATATGTAAGAATGACATCAAGTATGGCATGGAATCATCCCCCAAAGGAAGTATAACTACAACCTATGGAAGAAAGATACATAAGAGTTACAAAGAAAAGTTTTATTGGATCACCATCATTGAGTCCAAAAAGAATCAATGCTACCATTTGGAGAATCCAAGTGGAAAACCCAAGGAGACAATTATAAAAAATATCAAAAGTAAAACATAATGATAACATAGACCAACAAATAGAAGAAGTAAGATACAAATAGAAGAATGTGATAAAGTGACAATTTATTTATCACATTGTGCCAATAGAGAAGCATGGGCCATTTAAAGAAATCTAAACACACACTTAGAATATAGGATGTATAGGAAGCACATAACAATAAGAAAATTCATAGAAAGCTAGTATGCTAGGGCACTCACTTTAGGAACATTACCCTCCTCTCATATTTGATTAGTAGTAATAAGAGAGTATGGTTAACTTGCAAGAGGAGGTATCTACAATACAATAGGAACAATAGGTAAATCCGAAGGAAGACTCTTAGCAGAGTCAATATGCTCAAGTGTAGATGTAATTGTAAGTTGCATAGAAAGCATTTTTGGTATATCAACATCAATATAAAAAAACTCATACTCATCATATAATGTATCCCCCTCATGTAAATTAATAGTAACCAAATCCAAAATAAGAATATGCATATCATTAACCTCTTCAAAAAACATAGGCTGATGAGAAACATTCATACAAGATTTAGCATGAGGTTGGTGGTTCTTTCAACATTCTCAAGCATGCCAGTTACAATTAATTTTATTATATATATTTTGTGAAGACAAAGGAGGATTAAAAAACATAGTTTCCTTACCTTTTTATGAAACAAGGGGTGGAATAATAGAAGGCTAAGATCTATAAGAAGGAACAACACTAGGAGGAGCACCCATACTAGAAGAATGAAGCACACTAGGAGGATCAAGACATGCAAGAGGTGGTTGATCATTAAAAATAGAAGAATTAGAACAAATAGGAAGTAAAGTTATAAGGTAAAGACTACAAGGTTTAGTTAACTTGAAAATATTTCAACAATTATATATTCTTGGTACAAATGAAACATATAGTTTGAATGAATAGGAGGTTTAGTATGAAGAGAAGGCCATAAGAAGTCAAGAGTAGTGCAATGTCAAGGTCTAGGTGGATGATAAAGACTATAATTGATCATCTTAATCTCACCATCATAATTAAATTTAATACATTAATGAATAAGAGAAGAAATAGCTTGAATGATGGTCAACCAAGGTAGGCCAATATTCATTTGAAAATTGATCAAAAGTAGAAATGATGAAAAATGTACTATTAACTACTTTACCATAGAGTTCAATAGGAAAAGAGATGGAACCTTGCAGAGGATACAAGAAACCATTACATTTTGAATTGAAGTATCATTTAATTCATAAAAGTCACAATTTTTACCTTTATTATATAGATTTTCTTTGGTGATGATGTTAACCATAGAAGTAGGATCAACAAGACACCCATAAGAAGGATATTTAAAAATTAGAGTAGCAATATAAAAAACCATCTAGAGCCTTAAACTTATCAGCGTTAGTGAACAATAGTAAGGGCTCTAGTACACTTATGTTTTAGTTTAGGTTAATCATTAGATGTAGAGGGAATGTCTTCCTTAAGTGGAGGTGGAGGTTTAGCTACATGTTCTATAACATTAATATTATTATCATTTTATTAATGTAAAGTATTTAAGAACCATTAACTTTAGGAGGAATAGAAGAACAAGGATGCTAAAAAATAGTGTTTGTAGTATACTGAGGTATAGGATAAGTATAAATCTAAATATTTTTATTAGGATGTGCCACATATTTATTCCCACTATCTTCACCCTCAATAGATAAAGAATTAGCATCAATCGAATCCTAGATATTATGTTTTAAAGAGTAACTAGCTTTAGTGTCATGTCCAAGCTAGAAATGAAATTGATAAAAAGCTTGACAATTAAAATATGAACTTTATGTAGTAGAAGAAAAAAGTGGTTTAATAGGTGGAAGTGTAGTCATATTAGAACTAAAAAACCTAGCCATAATGAAATGCTCAAAGAAAGGAGTAAAGTTATGATTCATCCAAAAAATAGAGGAAGAAGCAGTGGCACTCTGAGAGGAAGTAGCTACTTGATCATCTATTTTATTTTTAGTTTTTTTGGTCTTGACATAATTGTTAGGTTTGTTACATTTTATAGATTTAGTTGTGGCACCATTCTCATCAATGAGTACAAGAGCCATTGGAATGGTGCTCTCAAATTGATTCACTTGTAATTGATAATGATCAAGCCCTATAAAAAGTTGTAAAAAAGAGGAAACTCAATAAGAAAAATCTTATCTCAAATATCATTTTTTAAAATTGCAATAAAAATATGTTGTATATTAATATCAAGCACATGATAAGAAATCTAAGAATGCAAATTCTCAAATCTACCAATAAAATCATCAATTTATTTTTAGGAGTTTGTTTACAATGCATCAAACCAATAAAGAAACATAAGGACCAATATTATTTTGAAATTTTTGGATGAAGTCATTAGAAAGTTTATGAAATGAACCAATAGAATAAGGTCAAAAGGAAGAATACCATTGAAAATAATTATTATGAAAAGTGTGAGAAAATAACTTAGCTAAAATGCTATGGTTGTGAGCATAGTCACTACATAGAACTTAAAAAGTCTTAAGATTTGCTATAGGACCACCTTTACCATTAATATAAGTGTCAAGGAAAGTAATATTAGCTTGTAGAAGAGAATCATTATGGATAAATTCAAAAGATAAAGGACTACCCATATCACATGTAGGGACATTGAACTTAGATTGTGTGAAAGAAGAAAGTTGTTGTTGCAAAGAAGACATCATTTGAGCCAAGATAAGGATAGTAGAATCATTAAAAGGGACAAATAGAATAGGAACATTCAGCACACTAGGAAAATTATACAAATTAGTTATAATGGAAGAAACTATAGATGGGACACTAGGAACCATAGTCGAAGGGTTAGGATAAGTAAAAGGAATACTATTATATGAAGGTTGTTAAGTCAACAATGAAATATACAGAATGCTAAGATGGAAAATAGGTAGACCACTAGAAGTGGTCATAATAGGAGGGATATATGTGGAAATGCTAGATATAGGCATAGAGATGGGAAAAGAAGGCTCAATAGTAGAAATGGGGGGAGGTAATCCAACTTCAAAACAGCTTGATTCAAAGGCTTAACATGAGTATGGGCAAGATGAGTAAGACCATGCAAGAGATCAGCACCATGTTCATCATTATGGATCACTTTCTTTAGTGAATCAAAGGAAGCAATATTCTTAGAGTTATAATTTTGTTGTAAAATCCAATCATACATTTTATCAATCTCAATAGCAAGCTTATCAACTTGTTTAAGGGGAACTTATAAGGCCTCATACTTATCATGAGATGCATAGGAAGAGTCATGCTCTATATAAATTATATGATTATGAGAAACCATAGGGTCACTAAGGTTTTGAAAGAGAGGAGAAGAAGAATTTGGATAAAACAGATCCATGAGTCTATGACTTCTCCTAATGGGAATACTATAGGTAGGACTATAAGTAATAAAGATCATGCACCAAACAAGGATAGAAGACCCTTATGATATGAGCTCCAAACTAATAGAATGTAAAGCATTCAGTGAACAATAATGTTGAAGAAAATATGCAAGGATCTAACTCTAAAATAAACAAGGAAATATCAACAGTAAGGCTCACTAATAAGGGTGAGCACACAACTAAAACATGCCACACAATAAAAAAAGATAATCTAATGCCACAAGAGAAAGGTTTGACATAGTAGGGTTCACCAGTAATTGTATGGGGGGGAATATGAATCAATGGTATAAAACCTAAGTTCATCAGATAACCCACATACATGTATATTTAGTTGTATTGTATTATAAGTGTCTGATATGGAAAGGGGTAGATAATGAATAGAAACCTTTCAATCCTAATTTGAAAGGACTAGATCTAGAAAGATTAATGCTAACGAAGTGACTAAGGAGGACTAATGAAAACTAGATTTAGAACAATAGGAGAAAGATAGCCAAAACCATTAAAGACCCTTAATATGTGTGTGTATGCTAGATAAAGATATGATGAATAAAAAAAGGAGGGAACAAGAACTTACATTTGATGTATATTTTATGCTTTTTGTAATAATCAAAATGAGAGGAAACCTTTACATCTAGGCCTAAAATCATATGACAGACAAAACCCCAAAATTTTTCACTCACTTGTTTAGGGAAAATTGGTGCATCAAGGGTAAATTGGTGCATCAGGGGAAATCTAGTGCAGGTACAATGCAACCCTAATTGACTATGTCTGATGCTGGTTCTATCTTTATAGTTTCAAAGAAGGCCAAAAAGGTTACTTCTATCTCCAACCTATTCCTCAATGTGAAATTGACAACCTACAATAAAAATGGTTTTTTGTTGTTGATGGAGTGTTTCCCTTGGTCAAACCCCAATTTAGAAATCAACCTTGAATTGAAATTAATAAAATACCATGAATGTAACATAAATGTATGAATTCACCTTACAAAGTAGATCTCTTGAATTGAATGTGATGGCTTTTCTTCACCAACAAATTTGGACCAAGAAGATGAAGATGAATAGATGTAGAAGATGTAACAAAGGCGATTAAAGAGGATCTTGAAGATAACCTCCTCGAATTTCTTGAGTTCTTTAATCTATGATCTTCAATAAAGGAATAGTTGAATGAATTTTGTAAGGCTAAAAACTTACAGACTTGAACACTTAAAAGATTGAATACATGAATGATTATATATGATCATGTACATGTATGATTATGGATGAGAAATGTAGAAAATGGAAGGGTTTTTATAGATATAAAATTCAACTAACTTGTGTGGGCCAAATGGCATAGGAGTCTGTACATGATTGTCTAAAATATGAGACCCAAAAAAATGATCAAAGACCCTATCAAAGGTGCAATACACCCATGATTGACCTATCAAGGGTGTAGTGTGCCCCTAATTGTCCTATTATGGGTTTAATGCACCCCTCAGACATTAGGAGTGAATTGTAGCTATAATTTCTTGGTACATGAACCCTGAGAACAACTCAAAGACCCTAAAATAGGTCCCATAATCTAGAAATCATGCCTAGATTTTGAGGAAACCATATTTAGTGCCAAGATCATATTCCAAGTGGAAATATGGGTGAAATAAAAGGAATTAGGGGAAATATATCCAACCTTGAGCTTAACACCATAAAAATAGGAGCTTTAAAGAGGATCTATAAGGTTCTACCCCAAGTCTACCTAGGAGAAGTGATAGAAAAGGGAGGAAGAAATGTGTGTGTGTGTGTGTGTGTGTGTGTGTGTGTGAGAGAGAGAGAGAGAGAGAGAGAGAGAGAGAGAGAGCATTATGATCTCACATTAAATAAGTGTTAAACCTTCATTAAATTAGAGTGCTTCCAATTTAATATGGTACAAGGTGTACTTTACTTTCAAACTCCTTTAAGTTATCCTCCCCATTTCAGTCACCCCCATATACTTCACTCTCCATATAATACTTCACTCTTTTAACAATTCTCTCCTTTATTGATTCTCTTCCCGTTTGAAAATAATGCTTAAGGAAACTATAAATTCCAATGAGAAACTTGTAAGAATTTGTAGTAATACCTTGTACCTTACATTTACTTAATGTATCAACTTTATTATAATCACTTTGATGTAGGAGCATCCTAGGTTGCCTTGTTATCTTGCTCATTTTTGTTCATTCTACATGTTGATGCCGAGTTATTGTATCTCTAATGGATGTTTAGTTACTATAACTCTAGTGGATGCTAATTTACTATAGCTCTAATGGATGTCAAGTTACTATAGCTCTAATAAATTTCAAGTTACTATAGCTCTAATGGATTTTGAGTTATTTTAGCTCTAGTTGATGCCAAGTTATTGTAGCAATCTAGTGTTGACCAAGTGTTCCTTCATGTGCTGAGTTACCCAGTGTATGCCGAGTGACTCTTCATGTACCAAGTTACCTAGTGCATGCTGAGTGACCCTTTATGTGTCGAGTTTTCTTGTTTATGCCAAGTGTCAACATTTGGATATGATTTTTGTGAGCTAAATTTAATGATTTATTTCAATCATGACATTTATGTTAAGATCCTTTCTTGGGATGTGTCCAAACTATTTTTGGGTTGGCCTTCCTCTTATTTAATGTTCTAGAATGATCTATAAGTAGTTTTGGCAAGTATATATAGAATTTTTAGGCTTAGAGTTAAGGATAATTTTAAGAGACGATTGGAGAGTAGAACTCAAAAGTGTGAATTTTAAGCTAGATCTTAGTTAATGAATGTATATGTATCTAGCCATAATCAAAGAGGCCTTACAGTTGGGCATGTATACTAATTATTTGATAAATCAATAAGTGTTTTCTCTTCTTCATCCTTTGATTGTTGTTTAGTGTGTTGTGTTTCCACTATTTTAACTCTTGCAAGGTGGGTTGGATAGTTAGATGTGCCTTTGGCCTTAGTTATTCATCCTTCCCTATATTAGGTGGTATCAAAGCTTGAATTTCATCCTTGTGGTGATTGGATTGTGTAGAACCTTAAGTGAATTTGGTTGTAGGGTTGCATATCTATGGATTTGACCTATTACTTGACGAGGGTTACTATCTTGCAAGAACTTGATTTGTAGATGAAATGTTGATAATCCAATGTTAGATACATTAAGACAAATTGTAGCTAGATTAGATGTTGTGAAGATAGCCCAGAGGAGAGGAGCACATCTAGATGATGTAAGTGATGATGAAACAGTAGCACTAAATCCAAATCCAAAACCTAAAGAAGACCAAGATGAAGCAAGGTTGTTGAGAGTATTGTCTAGGGAAAATTCAAAGCCTACCATAGAAGTTGTTCCTTATAATAAAAAATTGGATACCAATGCTGTATTGGATTGGATCTTTGATATGGAGAAGTTCTTTGAGTATGAAAACATTCCTGATAATAGGATGGTAAAAATTCTTGTTACAAGGTTAAAGGGTCATGCCTCACTATGGTGGGAGCATTTTCAAATTGATAGACAAAGGAGAGGAAAGGAGATGATCAGAACTTGGCCAAAGATGGTGAAGAACGTAAAGAATAAATTCCTCCCTGTTGATTACCAAGTTAGCTTTATGAGAAAGATGTAAAATTTTAGACAAAGAGACATGAGTGAGAAGGAGTATACTAAGGAACTCTATAGATTGGACATTAGATATGGATATGTGGATGATGATGTTGAGAAAATTGTAAGGTACATAAATAGATTGAGATTTGGAATACAATATGAAATAAGTTTTGTGAAGTTGGAAAGTGTGGAAGAAGTATACCAATATGCCTTGAAGGCTAAGGAGATCTTGACAAATAAGCATGAACAAAGATAAAGAGGTAGAGGTGTTAGATTCTAAAGAGGTAGAGGTAGATCTTATGGTGAAGGTGCCAGATTTGACAATTTTGTATAGGATAAAGGAAAATCTGAGTGGAAGAATGATGGAAAAGGCAAGACCAAGTGGAAAAGTGGTAATTCTTACCGAGGAGGTACTAATTCTTATCAAGGGAGAGGTAGTTCTTATTCTAGAGATGGTTTTCATGGTAATTGTTTTAGATGTGGTAAAAAGGAACATAGATCTTTTGAATGTAGATCCTCTGAAAGTGGGCAAGGTAATAGAAATGTTGTGACTCAAGGAGATGATGAGGGTTCACCAAGTGGACCTAAGGCTAGGGAAAATCTAATGGTGAGAAAAACCTTATGTAATAAGGGAAGTGATGAGGAACCTATTCTAAGGAGAAGTATTTTCAAGATAAGATGTAAGATGGCTGAAAAATGCTGTAAAGTGGTAATTGATAGTGGAAGTTCTACAAATTTGGCATTAGAAGAGTTGGTTACAAAGTTTCAATTATAGTGGCTAAAGCATCCTAAACTCTGTCATGTTTCATGGATCAAAGATGAGCATAAGATATTGGTAAGTGAGCAATGCCTTGTGAAGTTCAAGATTGGACATTACTTTGATGAAGTTTTGTGTGATACTATGCCTATGGATTGTTGTCCTATTCTATTGAGTAGACCTTGTCAATATGATAGATATGCTATGCATGATGGAAGATTGAATTAATATACTCTTTGGGTGAATGAGAAGAAACAAATATTGTTTCCTTTAATTGAAAGTCTAGATGAGGTTAATTATACTGCTGTAAAAATTTGCATGGTTAATGCAAAACAATTTGAAAAGGAAATGAAAAAGAATCAAGTTTGTTTTTCTATAATTCCAAAGAAACTAAGTTGTGTAAATAGTAACCAAGTGTTAGAAAATAGTGTTAACCAAGTGCCAGTCAGAATGACCAAGTGATAGCTAGTAGTATTTACCAAGCACTAGAAGAAATTATAGAATTTTGAAATGATTATAAAGAGATTATTATAGAGGATATACCTAATGTTTTACCTCAAATGAGAAGTGTAAGTCATTTAATGGATCTAATTCCTGGAGTTAGTTTTCCAAACAAACCACCATATAGATTGACACTTATAAAGAATGAGGAGCTTAACAGACAAGTGCACTAGTTGTTGTAGAAAGATTTGATCAAAGAAAGCTTGAGTCCATGTGTTGTATCTATTGTATTAGCACCTAGAAAGAATGGATAATGGATAATGTCTACCGATTCTAGAGCTACTAACTAAATCATAGTGAAATATAGGTTTCCTATGCCAAGGATGGATGACATAATGGATTTCTTAAGTAGCACAAATTATTTTACCAAGATTGATTTGAAGAGTGGCTATCATTATATTAGAATTAGAGAAGGTGATGAATGGAAGATTTCTTTCAAGAGAATAGATGGTTTCTATGAATAGTTGGTTATGCCTTTTGGTTTGACTAATCCCTAGTACTTTCATGAGGTTGATGAATGAAGTTCTAAAAAGATTCTTGGGTAAGTTTGTGATTTTTTATTTTGATGATATTTTGGTATTTAGTGAGACTAAGGAAGAACATCTTGAGCATATTAGACAAGTATTGCAGAGGTTGAAAGAGGAAAAGTTGTTGATTAATCTTTAAAAGTGTTCTTTTATGCAAGAGGAGATTGGGTATTTGGAATTTGTGATTTTAGTTGATGGATTGAAGATGGATCCTAAGAAGGTAAAATAAATTTTAGAATGGCCTACACCTAAGAATGTGAGTGAGGTAAGATTATTTCATGGTTTGGCTAGTTTCTAGAGAAAGTTCATAAGAAATTTCAATTCTATTGTAATGCTATGACTGAGACAATGAGAGGAGATAAAAATTAATTTCAATGGACACATGTAGCTGATAAGAGTTTTGAGACTTTGAAACAAAAGGTTTTTGAGTTACCTCTATTGGCTTTGCCTGATTTTAATAAGGTATTTCAAGTTGAATTTGATGCAAGTGCTAATGCAATAGGATCTATGTTAAGTGAAGAAGGTAAATCTATTACTTTCTTTAGTGAAAAGTTGAATGATGTTAAAAGGAAGTATTTTGTGTATGATTAAGAGTTTTATGTTATTTTTCAAGCCTTGAAGAAGTGGAGACATTATTTAATTCCTAAGGAGTTTGTGTTGTATACTGATCTTAAAGCTATACAATTCTTGGGAAGTAAACATAAATTGAATTAGAGACATATGAAGTGGGTTGAGTACTTGTAGAGTTTCACATTTGTTATTAAGCATAAGAGTGGAGTTACTAATAGAGTTACTAATGCATTAAGTAGGAGATGTTCTTTGTTGACTAAAATGAAGGTTGAAGTTCTTGGTTTTGGTGAAATGAAAGAGTTATATGATGTTGATCCTGATTTTTCTGAGGCATGGAGAGAATGCAAAGCACCAACTCTGATAGATCACATAAGTAAGTATGATGAGTATTTCATTCAAGAAGGTATGTTGTTCAAAGGCATTTAGTTTTCTATTCCTACAAGTTCTATGAGGTTGAATTTGATTAAGGAAAATCATAGTGGTGGATTGGCTAGACATTTTGGAATTGATAAGACATTGAGTTTGCTAAAAGAGAAGTATTAATGGCCACAAATGTATAAGGATGTTCAAAAATTTGTAAAAATTTATGGGGTTTGTCAAGTTGTAAAAGAAATAAGTCAAAATACTAGTTTGTATACACCTATTACTATTCCTAATAAACCTTGGAATGACATTAATATGGATTTTGTTCTTAGATTACCTAAGACAATGAAGGTGTATGATTCTATATTTGTTTTGGTGGATAGATTTTCTAAGATGGCTTATTTTATACCCTATAAGAAGACATCAAATGCTAAGAATTTTGCTAAACTTTTCTTTAAAGAGATTGTGAGATTGCATGGATTACCAAGAAGTATTATTTCTGATAGAGATAGTAGGTTTGTTGGTTATTTTTGGAAGACTTTATGGAAGACAATGGGTACTGAGTTGAAGTTTAGTTCTATATTCCATCCATAGACAGATGGATAGACAAAGATTCTGAATAGAAGCTTGGGTAATTTGCTAAGATGTTTAGTCAGAGATAAGCCAAGTAATTGGAAAGTAGTGTTGGCACAAGCTGAGTTTGCATATAACAATTCTTTGAATAGGAGTACAAGGAAAATACCTTTTGAGATTGTTACTAGAATGCAGCCTAGAGGTATATTAGATTTGAGAGATTTTGCTAGTGAAGAAAAGAGAAGCACTACAAGAGAAGAATTTTCTGATTTTATGGAGCCTTTGAATAAGGAAGTCAAGTTGAGGTTGGAACAAAGTAATTATAAGTTTAAGGAGAATGTTGATAAGTCTAGAAGACATTATGATTTTGAAGTTAGTGATGAGGTGATGGTTTCATTTAAAGAAAGGAAGATTTCCTATTGGAACATACAATAAGTTGAAGATGAACAAATTTGGACTTTGTAAGATCTTGAAGAAGTTTGATAGTGGTAATGCTTATGAAGTTGAGTTACTCGATGACATGGATACATCTCTTATATCAATATTGTTGATCTGTATAAGTGTCATGAGTCAGATGATGAAGTTGTTGTATCAGAAGATTATCCTAAGAAACAAATTGAAGAAATTGAATAGATATTGGATCAGAGAGTTGGCAAGAACACAAGAGGCAAAGATTACTATGAATATTTGGTAAAGTGGAAGAATAGGCCTATTGAATATGCTTCATGGATTTATCAGTCTAAATTGGATTCAACTCAGATTGTGACATATCAATGATTTAGGAGAATCATTTCTTTCAACCCTGGTTGTTTGATGTAGGAGCATCTTGGGTTGCCTTGTTATCCTACTAATTTTTTTTCATTTTTCATGTTGATGCTAAGTTACTATAGCTCTAATGGATGTTGAGTTACTATAGCTCTAGTGGATTTCAAGTTAATATAGCTCTATTGGATGTCAAGTTACTACAGCTCTAGTGGATGCTAAGTTATTGTAGCTCTAATGGATGCTAAGTTACTGTAGCTCTAATGGATGTTGAGTTACTAAAGCTCTAGTGGATGCCAAGTTACTGTAGCAATCTAGTGTTGACTGAGTGTTCCTTCATGTTCTGAGTTACCCGATGTATGCTGAGTGATTCTTCATGTGTCAAGTTACTTAGTGTATGCCAAGTGACCCTTCATGTGCCAAGTTTTCCTATTTATGCCCAGTGTCAACATTTGGATATGATTCCTACGAGCCAACTTGCTAGATTTATTTTGATCATGACATTTATGTTAAAATCTGTTCTTGGGATGTTTACAGACCTTTGTTGGGTTAGCCTTCCTCTTATGTAATGTTCTACAATGATCTATAAGCCATTTTGGAAAGTATATATAGAATGTTTAGGCTTAGAGTTAAGGTCAATTTTAAGAGATGATTAGAGAGCCGAACTAGAAAGTGAAAATTTGAAGTTGGATCTTAGTTAATGAATGTATTTGTATCTAGTTGTAACCCAGAAGGCCTTATAGTTGGGCATGCATGCTGATTATTTGATGAATCAATAAGTGTTTTCTCTTTTTCCTCCTTTGGTTGTTTTTTAATGTGTTGTATTTTTGCTATGTTAACTCTTGCAAGGTGGTTTGGATAGTTGGATATGCCTTTCACCATAATTATTCATCCCTCCCTACACCACACTTTCACAACTTTAAGAAAAATAGTCCCTAAGGAATGAGCTCTTGCATCAACTCCAAAAAGATATAAATGATCATATATAAATTAATGCAATAGGCATCCTTTCTTAATGAATCTTAGATAGGGGAAGGACCCCTAACTTACCTCTCAGATAATCAAAAGCATCCTTAGTCAATGTCCTATTAAAAATATCTATAATTTTCTCATTAGACTTTACATA
The DNA here is from genome assembly GCA_028749045.1 of Cupressus sempervirens. Classification (NCBI taxonomy): domain Eukaryota; kingdom Viridiplantae; phylum Streptophyta; class Pinopsida; order Cupressales; family Cupressaceae; genus Cupressus; species Cupressus sempervirens. The sequence continues at coordinate 884,034,106 of CM053786.1, forward strand.
TTCTAGTCTCACTTGCTTCTCTTGTACTTTCTCTCTCAAGTAGTGATACTTGATAGATATAAGCTTGGTATTTGCATGCATCACAATATTCTTTGATATATTTATTGCACTTGTGTTATTATAATATATAGTAGAAGGTTCAATAACTTTCTCTTGCATTCCTTTTAATAGTTACTTAATCCAAAGTATATATGGACAATTAATAGTTGCGCTTGATCTGTAAACTATGATATAGAGATTTATTTCTTGCTCAACCATGTAATCAATCTTTATCCTAAAATAATTCTCCACTGATTGTGTTTTGTTCCTTGCCTAATCATTATGAACTTATAATCTATAAGTTTAAAATCACTTTCTTGTTTGTCCCACAATCCACAATCTTCTATTCCTTTCAAGTATCTAAATATCCTCTTAACAAAAGTCATAAATGTTCCTTAGGATTAGAGGAAAGTATTGTAACAATACCAACTATATGTGCAATATCAGGTCTACCATATACAACATATTGTAAATTCTCAATCATTGCTATATATTGTCTCTCATTCACTTCAGCATTTGTATCTTAGGTAATTTGCATCAAATGACCATAGGTTTACTAAATTTTCTTGCCTTATCCATACCAAATCTCTTCAAGATATCCTTAATTTACTTAGATTGAGTAACATATATACCACTTTTTATTTGACAAACTTACAAATCAATGAAAAAATTAATCTCAGCAAACATAGATATCTCAAACTATTTACTCATTTGATTAACAAATAATTTTCATAGAAAGTCATTACCACCAAATATTATATCATCAACAAATATTTCAGCAACTAGTACATTTGTTCAAGCTTCACTTTTCAAGCACATGTTATTATTCTCACTTGTTCTCACAAATCCTGTCTTGATCAATTATTAATATAGCCTATCATACCATGCTCTTGGTGCTTGCTTCTATCCATAGAGTACTTTATTTATTTTACATACCATGTGCATCTGATCTGGCTCCATAAATTGTTTAATGTATACTTCTTCTTCCAATATTCCATTTATAAATGCATACTTAAGATCTATTTGACATACTTTGAATTTCATGTAAGTCGCATAAGCCAAAAAAATTTGGACTCATTCCAATCTAGTTATAGGTTCAAAATTATCACTACAATCAATACCTTCTTTTTGGATCTCCAACATTATCATTACTTGGTTGGGGCTCAAACATTCTTCTTAGGCTATTCTATCTGTGACTTAAGTAATAAAAGGTGTCTCTTGGTATCTCTCTGATGTTTCTTAGTGTCTCTATATTGTCTCTTAGCATCTCTCTATTATTTCTTGGTGTACCATTGCAGTGACTTGGTTAAGTACTTAGGTGCAATGTCTTGTCCATCTTCATAAACATACACAAATATGCAGTAGTCTTATGTTCCCTTTTTCTTCTCATTATTATTTTTATCTATAAATTCATCAATTCTAAGATTTTCACTTTCAATCATAGTGTCAATCACCTTCTTCAAATATTTTTAAGTCTTTCCCCTAATAGAGTAACCTAGGAATATACCTTCATTACCTTTTGAATAAAATTTCCCATTCCTTACATATCTATGTATATAATACCTACTTCCAAAGATCTTGAAACAACTTACGTCCAATGTATGACCATACATGAGTTCATATGGTGTCTTGTTTCTTTCTTTCTTCAACTAAACTGGGTTGAGAGTGTAGATAGCAATGCTTACAAATTCTCTTCAAAAAAGTTGCAATTTTTTTTTCAATTAATAGTGTTCTAGAGAAATCAACAACAGATCTATTTATTCTCTCTAAAATCCCATTCTCCTTTGGTATTCTTGGTGCTTAAAACTATCTCTTTATTCCATGCTCAATACAATAATTATTAAATTTATTAGATAGAAACTCTCCACCTCTATCCGATCTCAAATATTTTAGTTTCTTACTAGACTCTTTTTCAACTTTAGTTTCATACAATTTGAACACTTGAAAATCATCAAAATTTACTTTCATAAATATTAGACTCAAAATTCTAGAGTAAACATCAACAAATGATATTAAATATGTATCTTGATAGTATCTATTAACTTTCATAGTTCCACACAAATTAGTATTAACTAGCTCTAGAATATCATTATGTGGATGTGTCTTCCTTGAAAAACTAGATTTTGTCATCTTACCAAGTTGACATTGTTTACACATAGAATTCATAGGTTATGAAAATTTGATAAGCCTCTCACTCTCTTCTTTTTACTCACTTTAACCATATTCTCAAAGTTAACATGACATAATCTCTTATGCCACAACCATGTATCTTTAACTTTTAAAAATAGGCATGTACTAATAGAAGGATCTAGGTAAAATATATTACCTCTTATTTTCTCTCTGGTACCCATTAAATTTTCTTCATTATCATAGATCTTTACCTTTCCATTATGAAATTCTAACTTATGACATGTACTATTTAGTTGTGCAACACTTAATAAGTTATATTTTATATCTTAAACCTAATAAGCATCATTAGATTTGATCTTGTCATTTAACATCAATAGTCCTCTACCTTTGACTAGATAGGGAGCGTAATTTCCTAGCATAACAAATCTACCATCACATTCCTCTAGTTAATCAAACTGACTAATATGACTAGTCATATGATGTGAACATCCAATATCAATAATCCATCTATCATTTTTACTAATATGAGGAATAAGAAATTTTCCATTCTCATACCTTTCATCATCTGGGTCTTCTTTAACAACATAAACTACTTCCCCAGTTTCTTTATCATCAATGTTAGACTTGGTGTGATGTTCCTTAGCAATATAGCATGACTTCTTTCCTTTGTGTTTGTAGTCCTTGATATTTCTATATTTATTCTCCTTCTTGTCTTTCTTGTCACTATTGTTCTTGTTAGGACATCTAGTAGAAAAATGACCAACTTAATTGCATTTAAAACATATCAAAGGAAACTTGCCTTTTTAATCTTCCTTTACCTCTAGGTAGCCTTCTACCTAGCAGTGCTTAAAGTTCATCATCATCTTTCTCAAATGAATAAAAATTACTACAATCCTTTTTAATCTTCTCTTTTTTTTAAACTTCCAATGGTTCAGGAAGACTTGAAATCATTTTGAATCCTAGGTACACTATTATCAAAGTTACTCAATTCAAATGTACTCAATACACCAACTAAACCATCAAGTGTGAGATCATTACCAAGAAAAGCTCTAAATTATTGTATAATATATACTCTAATTTCATAGATATGAAGTAAGGTTCTCAAGACTTTACTTAAAATTTCCACATGTCTAATAATTCCACCAACAACTCTAATAACACTAACAACTTCTTTAGTTTTGTTATATTTTTGAATAATATTTTCTTCTTATTTCACTCTCATTTCATCATACTTACTTCTTAGTGTTGGAATTAAAGGTAGAGTAACTAAGAGGTGGGGGGTGAATCAGTTACTTAGAAAAATTGATCCAAAGATCCCTTAGATGTCTTAAAGATCTAGTTACTGCTGATACTTAGTAAACATAACAAAAATGTTGTAACTCGATAAATTAAATTGTTACTTATCTTCAAGCAAACATGCATGCAATTGAAAACAAAATGAACACAAGAGACCAGATTTAACATGGAAACCCAATATGGGAAAAACCACCAAGTAACTAGTCACCAATTTTTCACTCTTCTGAAGCGAGCCCTCCTAGGAGCCAACCCTATTAAAGGTTACAATACACACTGTTAGGTGTCACCTTGTTAGAGGATTTAATCACCCTGTTAGGAGTGGCCTTGCTAGAGGTTTTAGAACAATTCAACTAAACTGTCACCTTGTTAAAGGATTTACAAAATGGCTGTTAAACCAACTCTGTTAAGAGATTTGAAATCAAAGCTACAATGTTTAGAAAGCAACAATGAATTGACTTAACAAGATGCAACTGAATTTGCTGGCTACAGGTCTCTATTTAGCATCATTAGATCCTCCTTGATCAGATATGTCTTCATATCATATTAATTCCACAATAATTAGTCTTCATATCATATTAATTCCACACACTTCCACACACTTAGAATTTGTAACTTGACCTCTTACATATACCATTTAGATTATCAAGTCAGCCCATTTATGTGTTACATTTACCAATAAACCATACATCAGTCGGCTACAGATATTACTCTAAACAAATAAATGTTATTTCATAAAGTAATGAAATCCTTTACTAGTCGACCCTGCTCGGTAAATACTGCTTTCGAAAATTTCTTAAGTTAACCTACTTGACTCGGTTAACATTGCAATATCTATAAAATCCTTTGGCTGCCGAGTTTACTCGGTAAGAATTGAATTCCTTCATGAGAGCTTAGTAAGAACTGCTTCTACCACATTCCCTTTGATGACTGAGTGAGCTTGGTAAGAACTGTTTTTGCCACATTTCCTTTGATGACCAAGTGAGCTCGATAAGAACTATTTCTTTTACCTCGCTGACTGTCTGAGCTCGGTAAACATTGTCTTTTTCTTTGCTAACCTTCTAAACTAGGTAAACAATGTCTTTTGCCTTGCTGGCCTTCTGAGCTCGGTAGATACTGTCCTTTGCCTTGCTGACCTTCGAAGCTTGGTAGACATTGTCCTTTTCCTTGCTGACCTTTTGAGCTTGGTAGACACTATTTGATGACTGATATGACATTTGTGTGACATCAAAGACAACACACAATTAAACAATTATATCCAACAATCTCCCTCTTGTGCATTGATGGCAATAAAACATGTCATAGTAGAATGAAATTTAAAAACATGTCTTTTACTGAAAAAATACTTCACTTTCTTTTTCAAATACAACAAACTCTCTCTTTCATAATAATCTCTCCCTCTTGCACAAACTCTTATTATTTTGCAAATTTTAGAAAGATATGATAGTATATTCTCCCTCTTTGACAACATATGCCAAAGACAACTCAAAATAGTTGAATAGCATTGTACCTGATGTACTGATTCATATGCAATGTCTTCAATTATTTGTTGCATCAACTGATAGTTCTTCAATTCTGTTGATGTTGATGCATCACTAGAACTATATTTTAGTGAGCTTTAGATAGGGGAATTAACCCTAACTTACCTCTTAGATACAAGAATGCATCCTTAGGTAAAGGCTTTGTGAATATGTCAACAATTTGTTCCTTTGTATGGACATATTCCAATCTTATTTCCTTTTCTTGTACCAATTCTCTAACAAAGTGATACTTTATGAAAATATGCTTGGTTTTTGAATGCATCACTAGATTCTTGGAGATGTTAATTTCACTTGTGTTATCACAAAACATAACAAAAGGTTCTTTGATTTCTTTCTTCATACCTTCCAATAATTTTTTAAACCACACAATGTTTGAGCAATTTACTGCTACTGCAACATATTCAGGCTCTGCTGTGGATTGAGATGTAAAATTTTGCTTTTTGCTTGTCCAAAAAACCAACCTTTTTCCAAGAAAGAAAGCTCTTCCACTTGTGCTCTTTTTGTCATCAATATTTCCTACGCAATCTACATCTGTGAGCACCTTTAAATCCAAATTTTCTCCAAGTTTATACCATAATCCATATTCTTCAGTTCCTTTTAAGTATCTCATGATCCTTTTGATTGCCACCATGTGATTTTATTTTGGTTTTGCTGAGAATCTTGCTACAATTCCTACTATAAGGGCAATGTCTATTCTTGTGTGCACTACATATTGCAAATTTTCAATCATAGATCTATACAATGTTTGATCTACTTCCTTTGATTCATCACCCTTGGTAAGTTTTAATCTAGTACACATACAAGTCCCAACTAGTTTGTAGTCTTCCATACCAAACTTTTTTAGTATCTCCTTGATGTATTTAGATTGAGTGATGTAGATGCCATTCTTATTTTGTTGAATTTGAAGACCAACAAAGAATTTGATTTCACCAAGACATTTCAAATTCCTTGTTCATTTGTTCTAAAAATTCTTTGCAAAGATCATCATTTCATATGAACAAAGTATCATCTACAAATATTTCTACCAAAAAAATCTTATTATCTAGTCCTTCCTTTATGTACTAACTACTATTGTCATTAGTTCTTTGAAAACCAATTTGAATATGATAGTTATGCAATCTTTCATACCATGCTCTAGGGGCTTGTTTTAAACCATATAATACTTTATCCAATTTGTAAACCATGTCCTTCTTGTTTCAATCAAAAAAACCTTTAGGTTGTTCAATGTAAACCTCTTCATCCAATATGGCATTGAGAAATGCTGACTTGACATCCATCAGATAAACTTTGAATCCTTTGAATGCAGCATATGCAAGTAAGGTTCTAACACCTTCCAATCTTGCAACAAGAGAAAAAGTTTCTCCATAGTCTACACCTTCCTCTTGAGAGTATCCTTTGCATACTAGTCTAGCTTTGTTCCTTGATACCTTACCATATTCATTTAGTTTGTTTCTGAATACCCACTTTGTTCCAATCACATTTTTTTCTTTGGGTCTAGGAACAAGAGTCCATGTTTTGTTTTTCTCTATTTGTTCTATCTCTTCATTCATAGCTTCAATCCAACTTTCATTATATAATGCATCTTTGATATTTTTAGGTTCAAAATCAACAAGTAAACAAGTTCCTTTCAACTTATTTTGTGTCATTGTTCCTTCTGATTTATCTCCAATGATCTAATCTGGTGCATGATGCCTTCTGACATACTTGGCTAACATGGGCTCCTTGCCTTTTGAATGACTTGCACTATTATCCTTCTATGTTTCAACTTCTGGTTCTGATTCTGGTTGCTCGAGCTTAGTAGATGCTAACTCAGTAGCTTCTATTTGCAATTTGGGTTCTTGCAAGTCGGTAGGTACTAACTCAGTTTGAACTTCTTGTGTCTCAGTTAATGAAGAATCTAGAGTTGAGAATTCTTGATTAATAGGTATACTTAGCATTGTATCAAGTTCAATGTAAACAAATCTTTTGTAGTCTTCAGGTTCCTTTTTGCTTTCTTCTTCTGTTCTTTCTACAAACTCATCAACTTTCACATGTGCACTTTCTATGACTTTGTGAGTAGATAAGTTCAAACATCTATATCCTTTGTTTTTGCAAGAGTATCCCAAAAAATTCCTTCATCACTTTTTACATCAAATTTACCTTTTCTAGATTCTTTCAAAATGTAACATTTTCTTCCAAATACTTTTAGATAACTTACATTGGTTTTGTAGCCATACCACAACTCATAGGGTGTTTTGAATGAGTCCTTTTTTAGCTATACTCGGTTCAAGGTATTAACTGTAGTGTTGATTGCTTCCTTCTAGTATTTGATAGCAATGCCTTTCTCAATCATTAAGGTTCTTACACAATCCATGATAGATCTGTTCCTTCTTTCTACTATTCCATTTTGTTTAGGAGTTCCAGGTGTTGAAACCTATCTTTTGATTCCTCTTTCAATGCAAAAGTTATTAAACTCATGTGAAATGAATTCACCACCTTTGTCAAATCTTAAGCATTTCAGTCTTTTACTTGTTTCCTTTTCTACTTTGGCCAAATACCATTTGAACTTTTCAAATGCTTCTGATTTCTCTTTGAGGTACATGACAGTCATCATTCTTGAATAATCATCAACAAACAGAATAAAGAATTTTTCACTGATATAACTTTCAATGCCAATAGGTCCACACAAATTAGTATGCACAATTTCTAGAACTTCTTCAGTCTAAAAGTTCTTTCTTTTAAAACTAGTCTTTCCCATTTTACCAATTTGACAATTCTTGCATAGACCAACCTCATGTTTCTTAATGTTAGGAATGCCTCTTACTTTCCTGAATTTTATTGATCTTTATTAAGTTGTCAAAGTTTATATGACATAACCTTCTATTCCACAACCAACTTTCTTCGATTTGAGCAATGAAACATGAACATTCACCAAGTTCAAGATAAAATAAATTACCTTTTGTTTGAGTTCCTAATCCAATTAGCTTTCCTTTTCCATCCAACAATCTTTATTTTCCATGCATAAATTCTACTTTGAATCCATTATTGAGTAGTTGTACCACACTCAAAAAATTATGCTTTAGTCCTTCTACCCAATAAGCATTATCACATACAAGTTCCTTGGTTAGTGAGATTCTTCCTTTTCCTCTTATACAACAAGGTTCATTGTTACCAAATCTTACACTGCCATCATCATAGTCTTCAAAGTATTAAAACTTAGTTTTATCACCAGTCATGTGATGAGAACAACCACTATCTATGATCCATGTATCATTTCTACTCATATGAGAAATAAGTGCCATTTTATCATCATTATCAGACTCATCTTTCACAAAAATGTAGACAATTTCATCATCTTCTTCATCATTAGAATCGTTAGAATCTTTAGCCATAAAACATGTTTTCTTACCTTTATCCTTGAATGATTTGAAGTCTTTCTTGCCATTTTACTTGTGACCTTTCTTCTCATCTTTGTTCTGCTTATTTGGGCACCTAGCTACAATATGTCCAATTTCTTCACAAGAAAAGTAGATTAGAGGAACCTTACCTTTGTATTTCCCTTTGCCTCTTGAATATTTTCTTGCTAGTAGAGCTTCAACCACTTCAAGATCACTATCTGAACTTTGTTCAGATTCTTCATTATTGTCTAATTGTGGATCCTTCATATTTTTCCCTTTTTCTTTGAGTAAAAGCTTGGCTTCAAATGTTGATTCAACATTCTTGGCAGCTGGAACATAATTGACATAGTTGTCTAGCTCAAATGCAGTCAATCTTCCAACTATGGCCTCTAAATTTATTTTATGATTTACCTCACATCATCTTTCTTGAATTGTAGAGACTCTGATTGCATAAATGGGAAGTAGAGTTCTAAGAACTTTACTTATAACTATCTCCTCATTAATGTCTCCTCCAAATGCTTTGATTGCACTAACACATGCTTTAACTCTTTCAACATACTTTACAATGTTTTCATCCTCTCTCATCCTCATTTGATCAAATTTTCCTCTCAAACTTTTTGCTTTGGCTCTTCTTACATTGTCATCTCCTCCATAGACCTCTTTCAGCTTGTTCCATATTTCAAAGGTAGTTTTGCAATCCTTGATGTCATCAAATTCTTCATAACTTAGAGTAGATGCTATATCTATCATCATGTTGTTGTGAGTCTTCTTTTCAGCAATATCATTGACATATAATGTACCAAAAGGTTCTTCATATTTTTCATCAAGGTACTTCAGCCTTGTATCACCAATAGAAGCCAGACGAAGCCTCATCAATCCTTGCCATGCTGAGAAGTTGTCCCTACTGAGTCTTGGAATTTCCCTTTTGTAAGACATCTTGATCTTTAGCTTAGATCCTTGAAATATTTTCTTGTAAGCACCAAAAGCTCTAATACCAATTGTTGGAACTAAAGGTAGAGTAACTGAGAGGGGGGGTGAATCACTTGCTTAGAAAAATTGATCCACAAATCCCTTAGATGTCTTAAAGATCTAGTTACTGCTGATACTCATTAAACATTACAAAAATGTTGTAACTCGGTAAATTAAGCTGTTACTTATCTTCAAGAAAACATGCATGCAATTGAAAACAAAATGAACACAAGAGACACCAGATTTAATGTGGAAACCCAATATGGGAAAAACCACCAAGTAACTAGTCACCAATTTTTCACTCTTCTGAAGTGAGCCCTATTAGGAGCCAACCCTGTTAAAGGTTACAATACACACTATTAGGTGTGACCCTATTAGACAATTTAATCACCCTATTAGGAGTGGCCTTGCTAGAGGTCTTTAGAACATTTCAACTAAACTGTCACCTTGTTAGAAGATTTACAAAATGGCTATTAAACCAACTCTAATAAGAGATTTGAAATCAATGCTACAATGGTTAGAAAGAAATAATGAATTGACTTGAACAAGATGCAACTAAATTTGTTGGCTATAGGTCTCTGTTCAACATCATTAGATCCTCCTTGATCAAATATGGTTCTGCTACTCCTCAATGATCTCTAATCATCCTTCAAATTTGTTTCCATAATAATTAGTCTTCATATCACATTAATTCCACACACTTAGAATTTGCAACTTGACCTCTTATTTATACCATTCAGATTGTCAAGTCAGCCCATTTACATGTTACATTTATCAATAAACCATACATCAGTCAACTATAGATATTACTCTAAACAAATAAACATTATTTCATAAAACAATGAAATACTTTACTCGTCGACCTTTCTCGATAAATATTGCTTTCAAAATTTTCCTAAGTTAACCTTCTTAACTCGGTTAACATTGCAATATCTATAAAATCCTTTGGCTATCGAGTTTACTCAGTAAGAACTAAATTCCTTCATGAGAGCTTGGTAAGAATTGCTTCTGCCACATTCCCTTTGATGACCAAGTGAGCTCGGTAAGAACTGTTTCTACCACATTTCCTTTGATGACCGAGTGAGCTTGATAAGAACTATTTCTTTTGCCTCACTGACAATCTAAGCTCGGTAAACACTGTCTTTTTCCTTGCTAACCTTCTGAGCTCGGTAAACACTGTCTTTTGCCTTGCTGACCTTTTGAGCTCGGTAGACACTGTCCTTTGCCTTGTTGACCTTCTAAGCTCGATAGAAACTATCATTTTCCTTGCTAACCTTCTAAGATTGGTAGACACTATCTAATGACTGATATGACATTTGTGTGACATCAAAGACAACACACAATTAAACAATTGTATCCAACACTTAGACTTAATAATTTATCATTCAATACATTCAAATCTCCACCATGTATACCAATAAGAATATCCCACATATCATTTGTAGTAGCATAGTCCTTAACATCATCAAATTAAGTGTCATTAAGGGAAGTAAAAATCACAAATATCACATTGTTATGTTATTTCTCCTAGTTTATATCATCAACTATCTTAGGAGGGTTTGGAGATGTGCGCTGGTTATCTAGAAAATACAATGCATGATCTCTAATTCTTTATAGGTGCAACCTCACCCTACTCTACCACAAGGAAAATTTCTCCTTCTTATACATCTTCAAATATTTAGTTTGAGTCCCTTTAAATATTCTTCTTCAACCGCTTAGGTCTCATACCAAACTTTAGATAACTATAGGGGTTGGCGGGGGGGGGGGGGGGGGGGGGGGTGTGGGGGGTGGGCAGGGGAGGGGATGAATGGGTGTGTGGTGATTCACTTATAACCAATTATCCTACAAGACTTAAAAACACTTTTCAACAACTTAAACTTCTTAATCTTTCAGATCATTAACTTAGTAACTAGATCAAACATTACAATTTATTGTACAATAATTTTCTCTTCATATTGTCAATCTATTGTTCCTTAGTATATCAAGAATCAAAGTGACCATATAGATTATATAGCAAGATGCAAGATTAAAAAGTTAACATAAAATAAGAATGCATCAAAATTAGAATTTACACAATTTGACACAATTAATTAATATGGAAACCCTATAAGGGGAAAAAACACCTCAGAACTGACAATCTAAAATTTTCACTATTCTAAAAAGATCTCTATTAGGATCCAACCTTGTTAAAGGTTACATACACATTGTTAATGTGAGTTTGTTAGAGGGTTTTCACCAAAGCCCATCTAGACCTTGTTCACTTCTTGAAAATGCAACCTACTCTAAAGGACTTACAAACATTACTATTGAATGTTACAATATAGGATTTCACTAGACTATTAGATCCACTCTGTTAAGATATTTTTGTGTTACAATGGTAAGGAAGTAATAGTGAATGGTAAATTAGGTTTTAGCACTACCTTGCTTATTTAGATCTCTACTTCACTCAATCAATTTATTTCAATCCCTTTTTGGTTAATTTACACATTTCACAAATTTACTTAGCACTTCCTCTGCTTGATCTTTTTTAGAGTAAAGCATTCATTTAATTTAATTTACTAGATTACCTTTAGTCCCTTCTTAAGATTTCCCTTTATGCACTTATGCATTCACATTTAATAATTGATTAGTAATTATTAAGTGATGTTTACCTTTTAAATTACCCTTTTTTGGGTTTTGATCTCCTTCTATAAGGATTGATCTTTTGTAATTATCTCTCTTCTTTTTCATTTCTAAGAATTTTTTTTGCATATCTTCAGAGCAAAACCCATGCCTCTTCTTGTTTTTCTCTTCTCTATGACAATTTTTTACATATAGGTATTCTACGGGCTTTGTGGATTTGTATTGCACAAATCCTTCATGGTATCAGAGCAAATCTACTATAGCTTGTTTGGTATTTAGAGAAAAAGGAGAATGAGGGTTTGATAGAACAAATCTGGTATTTTTTGGGAATTTTATTTGATTTTTGGAGGTGCAATGATGATAATTCAGAAAAATAATTATAGAGGTGATTTTCAAACAATGATATCTCACTCATACAAATTCCTTTTTTTGAGATATTTTTTCTATTTTGGTGTAGAACTTAGTGATCTACAAATTGTTGTAGGTTGTTTGTAATATGCTTTCTTTATTTTTTCAAAAAATTGCAAATCCAAAATTTTGCAACTTTAAAGGCTTCATTAAGGTTCATACACACACTTTTAGGTGCTATTTTTTTTACAAAGTGCATAATTTTTTGTGTACTCTCTATATTTGGTGTCATTTTGGAGTAATACTGAGTGGAAATAGTACTTTAAGTATTTGATATTTTTTTTTTACCTGCAAAAAAAAAATCAACACCTTCTAAAACAATGGCCAAGACCTCTTCTTGTCTAGAAATTTTGACTCATCATAACTATCACACTTGGAAGACCTCGATTACTTAGCTTCTCTAGTCAAAATGATTGTGGTCTTGTTTAGATGTCATGTGACAAATTTTTTAGAGGCCTTATAAGGTCATGTAGCATAGGAACAAGATGGATGAGGCAATAGGATTGATTTCTTTACAGGTATCAGACACTCTATAGTTTCATCTAGACAAGTGTAATACTCCTCTAGCTATATGGACCAAGCTTCATGGCTTGTTTGGTATTGTTAATGAGTTTAGGGAACTTTAAATAGAGGTAGAGCTTACCTCTCTTATACTATATTTCCTTCCTTCTATTGAGGACTTCTTGATGAAGTTCAGTCAACATAGATCTTTATTGCAAGGTTGTGGAAAGACCAATATTAATACAAAGTGCATTTATCTTATTCTTTCTAAGCTTCATGGAAACTTTTAGATTTTTCTTCTACCTTCTATTCCACCAAAGATGCTTTGGGTAATAAATTTTCCATGCCATCATTTGAGGATTTTTGTGATCATTTGACTTGAGAGAAAGCTAAGTTCTCACTTCGATTCTCTCACAAGCTCACAAACTTATCCATTGATAGCTCAACCATCTTTAGGCACGAAGGAGAAGACATAGAAATCTCATTCTATAGAGTCTCATATTAAGTCTAGCACTCATAGTTCTTCAAGGGCATCTCCTCCTAATGGGGGTAAACCAAAGCCAACAAAACTAAAGTATGTTTATTGTAATAAGCCTAATCATGATGAATCACATTGTTATGAGAAGAAGTTAGATGGCTATGCCAAATATGTTTCAAATTTGACAACTCTCCTTTAGAAGAGAAACATTTATATTCCTTCTACTTCTCACAGATCTTCTTCATCATCATCGTTTCAATTAGATGGTAAAGATATAGGAAAGGGTCATGCAATATGTGTAACTAGTATTCCTCATTCTTCTAGATGGACTAGATTGAGGTGCTTCACACCATATGACATCTTCTCAAAATTTGTTCTCTTCTTTCAAGGTTTCTCCTACTCCACATATTTTAATGAGGAACAACACAATTATGATTGTATATGGGAAAGTTTCTATTGAAATTAATGATGGTACATTTCATGATGTACTTTGTGTTCCATATTTGTCCTCTAACCTTCTCTCTATTTATCATATTACAAACAGTGGGATAGGAAGGATAGTTGAGTTTGCACAAGACTTAGTGCACACCAAAAATAGTGAGACATGCAATATTATTTCTATAGGGACTATTGATCATTCTTCCCACCTAGATTCCTTATTACATTTTGGTTCACCATCTCCACTATCCAAGACTCATTCCTTTTTTTTATGAGTCTACTAAGGTGAAGTCTAGTTGCTTGAACTTATGTGTTATTCCTAAGACCAGTATTGTGACTTCTACACCTCCACCTCATGTTCAGATCCCATCTCTTGAACAAGATTACTAGTAGAATAGTTTATAATAACTAGAGGGGGTGGGGGGGGTGTGAATAAGTTATTTAAGGTCCAAAAATACTCTCAATGAAACTAGTCAGTGCTTAGCATAACTTGTGCACATATTACTTTATCTTAATCCTTGCATGCAACCATTAAATCAATACAAATTGCAATTTACTATCTTATGTCAAAATCACTTTGCAAAAATATAAACATGAAACATAGTTAAATCATTCACACATTAGATCAAGGATTTTACATGGAAATCCAATTTGGGAAAATGAGTAGTAATGTGCTACTAATTCTCACGCTTATGAAGTGATGTCCTATGAAAGGCCAACCCTATTAAAGTTACAAAATATATTGTTAAATGTGACCCAGTTAAAGGATTTCAATCACTCTATTAGGAGTGAGCCTTGTTAGAGGACTTTAGACCATTCCATTAGAATGCCACCAAGTTAAAGTATTTAAAAATAACTATTAGGTCAACCTTAATCCAAAGGATTTTACCTAGATTGATACAATTGTAAGAGAGTAATAGTAGGGCTTGATCTGATTACTAAATACAACTCACTTTGTTGATTACAAATCACTATTCAATGTTCCATTCTACTTGGCTTTATTCACTTCAACTCTGATAGCTTGTTCACCCTTCAAGCATTCATCCTCTTAAGCCTTCACACTTTGCATGCCAAATTGTAAATTCTTTCCTTAGGCCACCATATGAAACAACACCCTAGGCCTCTTGTCTAACTTGGGTTCTCACACATGCCAATTGTTTCATCTAGCCTTGCATTCCCTCTTTAAGATAATTTAGATATTTTTTCACTCAACCACTTTCATCCATTTCATGATTAGGTGTGATTCATTGAATCTACCCATCTTTCTATTCTACTCCCTCTAGAAGTTTCTTTAAGAATCCTCTTTGAATTTATCTCAAAATAGTTTACCTTGAATTCTATGCACCAGCTCATCAAGCTTATCTTCCACACAGTTCACATAATCCAAGAAATCAACCTTGTCAGCTTATATTCATTGAATTCATGATAAAATGCATAATTTTGTCACTCAACATTAGCTATCATTCTGGTGCTCAAAACACATTGTCTTTCTCAATTTCCTCTACCAATTCACTTAGCACATACCAAAGTTTACTAGTGCTCAACATCAACTAAAATTAACTCAGCTTCCACTAAATTCCACTTCATTGGGCATTTTCTATGGTTTACTTAGCATACACTAAAAATATTCTTTCCTTGACTCCAGCTGATTTTCTATCAGCTTGCACTAACATTACTTGGCACCTATTGTGTAGTTTATCAAGATTTGCAAACTTAGTTCCTTTTAACTTGTTCTTCTAAACTTAATCATTGTACCCATATTTTGCAACCATAAGTAGATATTCAATCCACTATATCATCAGTATCTCAGTTGATCCTTATACTTCTTTTTCATATTATAACTCAACCTTTCCTCTAGGTGTTATTGTTACCTCATTTGATCAAATCCTCTTCATCAATCAAATAAATGATAGTACTCTAATCATCCAAGAAATTATCTCTCTAGAAAGTAGGAAGTTTGACATTAGTGGAGAAACAATGATTAAAACACATTCTTGTACTTCTATCAATCTTGATCAACAATTACTCTTTATTATTGCCTACTATTATAGCTTCAATCGTTGAGCCGCCTACTACCATTGTTGAGGATATATTAGACGACACACATCTCCTATCAGATGATAGATTCAATACACCTATTATCCCACCTCCATTAGAGATTCCATTTTAGGATTCTCATGCTTTCTCTTTTGAGCATCAGTTAGGACTTCTAGTTGTACCTTACATACATGGATTTTATAATCCTTTTTCACTCCTTTCATTTCCTTTAGATTGGAGCCACGTTGGTATGTTCATTGACATAGGATTTTTTCCATTTTTTTAATTTTTATTTTTTGAGGGGGGGGCTATGGAGTCTCAAGCTTCTATCATGGGGGCCTTCATTGTACTTGTGGTCTTGAGAGAGTCTCCTAAGATGTTTCATGTGTGCATCCTTTTCTATTTCTTTTTGGAGTAGGTTTTTTCTCTATTTCCCTATTTCATAGATATTTGATTGTGTTTGGGTACCTCATCAGGTCTTGTTGTCGGGACCTAAGTTTGCTTTCACCATTGTATTATAGTTTTCTTTCTCTTTTTGCATTATTTTTATTTGCAAGGTGTTAAAGTAAAGTGCTAATCTAATTTAATTCATTAAATTACCTTTACTCCCTTCTTAAGACTTTAGTTTATGAATTCACATTTAATAATTAATTAGTAATTATTAAATAACATTTACCTTTTAGGTTACCATTTTTGGGGTTTTGATCTCCTTCTATAAGGATTGATCTTTTGTAATTATCTCTCATCTTTTTCATTTCTAAGAATACAATCTGCATATTTTTTGAGCAAAGCCCTTAGGTCTTCTTGTATTTTTCTTCTTAGTGATAGGTTTTTGTATGCAAGTGTTCTTTGAGGTTTGTGGATTTGTATTGCTCAAATACTTCAATCTTCACAATAATGCTACACTCAGTTCACTTCTCTTCCTTCATCTTCTTCCATAATTAGGAAATAATCAGCATAGTCACCATCATTAGCAATGATAAACATTTTGTTCATCTCTTAAATAGAAAAGTAACATCGTTCCAAAATCTTCCATGTTTTTCCACTTAAACACAATTGTAGATCTTCATCAAGATTAGATTCATTGAATATATACACTCAATTTACCTTGATCTTTGTGCTCCATTTCACATTTTCAAATATCCATCATCAGATCTTTCTTCATCTATTTATCCTTGAAATTTATCAAACAACCTTAATTAATCAAATGTCAACCTTATATTAAATTATTTCTAAGCATGTTGTTTCTTTGCATACTTGGTGAACATTACATCTTATTTGGTTAATAGTACACTTAGTTAACACAAAAATTACTTGGTTAAGACTACAATTTTTTTATACATATAGCATCTCAATCCTTGTTAGAGGACTAGCCCCTGTTAAAATCCTTAACCCTATTAATATTTTTTATTTACAATAAAAAATTGTATGCAAGATGAACCCACTGCCTAAACATGCAATATAAAATAGAGCTCCTTGCTATAAAGAGATAGGTACAAAAACCTCTTTCTTTTTGTTGATATCTTCAATATTTGATATGTAACTATTGCTCATTACAAAATTTGCAATCCTGTAATTATACAGAAAAATTTTGCATCATGCAAAGTTTGCAAAGCCAACATTAGAAGTACACTTTACTTTGTATATTGTAATATGCCTTCATACCTTTGCAATTCATAAAACATTGTCCAATCGGCCTTCAAAATTTCACATGCTTGGAAAAATAAAAAACTAACTCTTGTCCTCTTAGGTTAACATCTATGATTTCATCACTAATTATTTTGTAAAGAAAATAATTTATTAACACATAATTACCCATTTACTATTATACTTTGTTCTACCTATATACTCTCACAACTAGTAAATTAGTCATATCTTCTTCTGTACCCATCGTACTAACTCCGACACCTACATATGTCATCCTAATACTCTCTACTATATGTACCTAACTACACATGTACCAATAAGACTTATGTCATCTATACATATCAAAACTATCTGTGTTCTACTAGATAAACTATTTTGAACTTAGACAATTTTCCATGTCTAACAATAGAATCTTTATCTATGCGCAATGCCTTCTTTATACAAAGTTTATGTTTCCATAAATGATAACTCTTACTTTATTCCAAATTTTCCTACTTATCCAAATTTACAAAATCCTCCCCCTTTGGTATTGATGAAAACATATGGGAAAATTGGCCAAGTCACAAAATGTTGATCAAAACTTAGCAAAACTTGGCTTTTACAAAATTCACAAAATTTCAAATTGTGGATCATTACATTTATAACCATCTTTCCTTATATCTCCTATTACATCATGCAATTATTCTATTACTCCCCCTTACATAATACTTATACTCACCCTAAAATTGGTAAAGAGCTAAAACACAAATTTTGATCAAACAACACAAATTAGGAACAAAATCAAATAATGAAGGAAACCAATAAACTTTCAAATCAATGGTAGCACCAATTCATTAATCAATAAATCACCTATCAAATAAAAAAGGACCCAAATCACTTTAAAAAGAGGGAAAACAATTCATAAAACTATAAAATGAAATTAAAAAAGGAAAGCAGAAAAGATAAAAGTTGAAAATAAATAGAACATTTAATAAATCAACAAAATCCATTTATCCTCTCAAAAGTGAAAATCCTCCGTTTTGCAATTTACAAAATTGAAAAATCCTCATTTATCCCACAAACTAAGTCTATTGGATTCTTCCTCTTGGTGCCTTATGAGATATTATAGTTTCATCATTACCCTCAAGTCAAAAAGTAAAATCTTGATCCTTACCTAAACCCCCTTCTAAAATCATATAAATAGGAGGTAAATTCAAGAATAAAAGGGACCCAAGTTTTAGGCATTTGCACTATAGGAACATTTATAGTTATTATCTCTTTTACCATTGTTATTATAGAAAATTCATGTCTTTTGATATCATTTTAGCATTCATTTAGTGTCATTTAATATCATTTAAGCTTACACATACACACAATTCTATCATTCTAGTATTATTATCTTCACATAATCTACATTTTCATATAGATCTAGAATAGATTTTGATAGATCTACATCCTTAGCATACTCCCATTCTAGAACTATCACTAAGATGTTGGTCTAGGAGCTATTTAAGTAGTTGTAGATAGGGAAACATGAGATATTCATTGAGTCTTTGTTTGGCAGTGATTTCTTGGGTCTAGATTAGTTCATTATTATTTTGATTGCACTCTGCATTAAGGTCTCATGAATATGTGATTCCACCATGTAAAAATTGATGCCCATTGTGGGGCTTTGTCTTAAAGCTTCTTTGTTCTTTAACTTTTTTTTTCTAATCTTCTATTTTTCTTGTAGATCTACATTTTTCTCTAGTTTCTTGTGTAGATCTAACTTGTTACAAGGTTTACAAATTCAAGAAGACCCATAATAGGAGGAGCAATCTTTTGAAGACATTCCTGAGCTCACAAACATCAAGTGTGAAACTTCTCTGACATTTTGATGCTTCTAAATACTATTTTAACACTTCCACATAGTCTTTTAACACATTTGAAGAATTTTGTAATGCATTTGAAGTTTTTTTGTAATGCATTTGAAATATTTTCTAGCACATTTACTAGATTTTGTAGAACATTTTCATGTTTAAATAGTGCATTTGACTATTGTTATAGCTCATTTATATATTTCTATAAAGTAATATTTCATTTTCTATAGCACATCTGATCAGAGTTGTAAACTGCGATATCTAACATGCAAATATGATTGCTTTCTATTTATAAAGCTCTTATAAACTAGACAGGAACTCTTGAGCTACTGAAATCATGAGAAGGGAATAAAAATAATAAGAAATATGCCTAGCCTTTGCTAGCATCAAATTAGGTAAGCTTGAACTTTTGTCAATTAGATTATGGCATTTCTAAATTTATATCCTAGCTTAAGTAGAAAGTTTAGTTTCATTGGTATGTTTAAAAGTAGGCCTATTCTCTCAACTTATTGAGTTGATCAAAATGCCAAACCTTTTGTAAGGGTTATTAGCAATCAAGTTAGGAATGAGCAAACATATAGATTAAATAGGAGCCTCTTGTCTTCTATAGGCAAAGGTTGGTAAGTGAACAATTTTGTGTTAGGAATAAGGTGTCTCAACCTTGGATAATTCCTATTCTTATTATTTGTTTTGTAAATTTATTTTTTTCAAATAATGTAATTAAGTGTGAATGTACATATCTAGTTGGCATGTTGATGTGTCACTCCACTTGCATGTGTTAGCATCTTGAATTATGTGTAAGGATATCATGACTGAAATGGTCATGATAGATTCCTATGACATGTGAGAGCTATATTTGTATGATTTGATGATGGGTGAAGTTAGTAAGACACATGGCAATTGATCATCGAGTACTGTACACTCGAGTCTCCATCTAGTGCATGGGGTTCAAATTTTTTTTTGGGTTCCTACTTTTAAGAGAATGGTAAAACCCTAATACAATTGTTCTTTGGAAGTTTCCCTAAAAATGAAAAGCGCATTATATAAGTATTTTTAGGGTTGTAGATAGGAGAGTGTAGAAAGAGTATTATTGGTTGCTACTAAATTAGTCTTCCATGTCCTGAAAGAACTTGCACTACAAGTGTGTTGTAACCTTTGTGTTAAAGATAATACATTGTATAGGTTTTAGAGAGGTAGGGTTGTTTTACTGAAAGGTTTTTCCCCACCAACATATCCTTTTGTTTATGTATTTTCTTTCTCTATTTATTTTCTATATTTATGGTTGACTACAATATTATTGTTTACATAATATCAAATCTAAAATTATAAGGATTTTATAGGAATTTGCACAATAATTTCATTAAAGGATTAGTGTAGGAAGTTGTTTCTGCACCTGAGTTTCCTTACAAGTGGTATCAGAGCTTAATAAACTTTTGATCCTAGTTGTTGGATAGGCTTTTTTGAGCTAATTTCAAGTTGAGTGGGAGTTTTGTGCAAAACATTCTGAATCTTATTTGTAGATTGAGATGGCTAGTTCATCATACAAAAAAATGGAGGTGGAGAAATTTAATAGTAGTAATTTTGAGTTGTGGAAACTCAAGATGAAAGACTTTCTTGAAGATCATGATCTATGGGAGGTGAATTGACTTGATGTGAGACCTACAACAATATCTCATTGGGATATCAAGGATAAAAAAGCTAAGTGTCTCATTAGACTCTGTCTAGCTGATTCAATTCTCCTTAATGTTCTTGATGAGAAGACCACAAATAGTTTGTGGACATGACTTGGGTCTATATATCAGGCCAAATCTATGGTGAACAAGTTATTCCTAAGGAAGAAGTTGTATTCTTTAAGAATGGAGGAAATAGGATTTGTTATAGATCATCTAAATGCTTTTAATTTACTGATTACATAATTGACATCATCTGGTGTCAAGATAGAGGAGGAGGATCGATGTATGACCCTACTATGTTCATTTCTAAATTCATGGTACCATCTTGTGATGGATCTTGGAAGTACTTTAGTCACTTTTAGAATGGACAATGTGGTGTATTTGCTATTCTTTGAGGAGAAAAGGAGAAATTCATCAGATTTGGCTAAGGAAGCTCTTGTTGTTCATGAGAGATCCAATGATAGAGGGAAGAAAAATGACAAGTAGTTTGGAAAGGGTAGATCCAAATCCCATGAAAAATCAAAGAATCTTGGAAAGTCCAAGGAAAAATGTTGGAATAGTGTTAAGACTGGGCACTTCCATAAATACTGCAAAGAGCCAAAGAAGAAGAAGAAGGTCTCAGATTTAGCTTTAGAAAACTGTTAAGAAGACGGAGATGTTTTCATTGCAGCTTTGGTAGCACATGCATCTAATGATGTGTAGTTGGTAGACTTGGGTGCTTCTTTCCACATGACCTCTCATCAAAGATGGTTCTCATAGTATGAAGTTTTTAATGGTGGAAAGGTGTACTTGGGTGATGATTCTCAGCTAAAGATAGTTGGATGAGGATGGGTCACTATCAATCTCCCTGATGGATGAGTAAAGATGATCAACAGGGTAATCCACATCCCTAGTTTTACATGAAACCTATTATCTATAAGTATTCTGAATGGTGTAGGTGTGCAAGTTGTTTTTTCTAAAGATGAACGCAAGATGATGAGAGGAGCTATGGTGCTTGCTAAGGGTACTAGGAGAGGTAGTTTTTTAGCTTGATGCATGCATTTCTTAGTGCAATAGTTTTTCTATTTTAGAGAAGAGAGTATCCATCACTTCATCTCCACCATCTAAATGAGCAGTAAAGAAGACTGTGGTTATTTTTTCTGATGATAGTGCAACATGTACACCTAAGGGTGCAAACACAATGGAAGGAAACCTTCTTGCAGAAAAGACAATGTTATAGCATATGAGATTTGGCCACATTGGTGAGAAGGGTCTCAGAACCCTAAAAAACAAGAACCTCATTGAGGGGTTAAATGGTTGTAATCTCAAGTTTGACTTCTGTGAACATTGTGTCTATGGTAAACAAAATCATGTTCAATTTTACTCTAGTTCTTACAAATCTTTTGATGTTTTGGATCTTATTCATTCTGATGTATATGGTGCTATAAAAGTTCCTTCAATCTCCAAGCCTATATTTTTTGTATCTTTCATAGATGATTATAGTAGAAGGACATGGATTTATTTCTTGAAAATTAAGACACAAGTATTTAGTTGGTTCAAGGAATTTAAAGCTCTTTTAGAAAATTAGACTAGGAAGAAGATTAAGTGTGTGAGAACTAACAATGGTGGTGAGTTTTTCTCGGTAAAGTTTGAATAGTTCTATAAAGAATGAGGTATTGAGAGGCATAAGACAACTCCTTATAACCCACAACAAAATGGAGTTTCATAAAGAATGAACATGACACTAATGGAGAAGGCTAGGTGTATTCTTAGTAGAGCTAGTCTTGAACAAAAGTTTTGGGTTGAAGCTATGGCCACTACTTGCTATCTAGTTAACAGATCTCCTACATCAACTCTTGTTGGTAAGAAACCCATGGAGGTGTGGTATGATAAGAAGCCTTCAATTAGACATCTTTTTGTTTTTGGTTGTGAAGCTTATGCACATGTTCCAAAGGAGAAAAGATCTTAGTTAGAAAATAATGTTGTCAAATGTATTTTTATTGGATACAGTGTTGGTATAAAAGGATACAAGATTTGGGACCCTATGACTAGTAAGGTGTTATACAACAAAAATGTTATTTTTAGAGAGCTAAAATCTTCTCCTATTGTGCTACAACTAGATGAAAAAGAGAAGAAGGAAGAAATTGTTCATTTGCCTCCTACCCCTGAGAAGATTGAATAGAAAGACCATGTTGGATCTAGTGATGAGGAGAGCTCCAATAGTTATGATAGTTCAGAAGAAGGGGAAGAAAAACCTTAACCTCAGCCCTTGAGGAGATCCATGAGTGTAAGAAAGTAGCCAGAAAGGTTTGGTTATTCTATGCCCTTTGCTTTGATTACTAACACTGATGAGCCTAGATATGTGAAAGAGGCTTTGAATATAGAAGATGCAAGTTCCTAGATTGAGGCCATGGATGATGAGATGGATTCATTGGATAAAAAGAAAACCTGAAACCTTGTACCTTTTCTTATAGGATGAAAACTTGTTGGTAGAAAATGGTGTTCAAGAAGAAATTTTGTGTAGATGGCAGTGTTGAAAGGTACAAAGCTAGATTGGTTGCGAAGGGGTATTCACAGGTAGATGGAATAGATTATGGTGAAATATTCTCTCCTGTTGCAAAGTTGACATCCTTTAGATTTCTATTATCTCTTGCTACATCATATGATTTAGAGATAGAATAGATGGATGTGAAGATAGATTTCCTTCATGGTGATTTGAAGGAAGAGATTTACATGTCACAACCTAAACACTACATTATTAAAGGTAAAGAATATTTGGTTTGTAGATTAAAGAAGTCTCTATATGGTTTTAAACAATCTCCTAGGATGTGGTACCTTAGGTTTGATGCCTTTGTGTTTTCAATTGGATTTGTAAGATTCAAATCAGATCATTGTGTTTACTTTAGAGTTGAAAATGATTTCCTTCTTATTGTTGCATTATATGTTGATGATATGTTGTTGTTTGGGAAGGGTAAGGGTATGATTTCTAATTTTAAATATTAGTTTTTAGTGTTGGAAATGATTGAAATAATTATAAGAAAGTTGAGGGAGATTGTTGGAATAAAATATGGAACTAGTAAAGAATGTCCTCAATCATTGTTTTGTCATTGATGTCAAACTTGCTACTTGCAGGGATGACAATTACTTTAGTGATCCAAATACTATCAATTAGTTAATTGTCAAGGTGGAGGCAATTAATAAGATATAACTAAAATACCTAGAGAAAGGTTGAAGTTATGATGTTGGAATGAAGTACAAGGATCAGCTAAGCCATTGATGAAAGAATGTATTTGATGACATACCACAAAGAATGGGCACACTGAAACATATCAAAGATTTAAGGTTTTAACTAAGTCTTTTGTAAAGCTCAAACTAAGTTCATTAGAGAGAAGGAGTCAGGCAAGCTAGTAAGAGTTGAGCAAGTTCTAGTTAATGCCGAATAAACTTTAGATGCTGAGTGGTGCCGAGTAGAATCAAATGCCGAGTAAGTTCAAGTGCCGAGTAAGTTCAAGTGCTGAGTAAGTTCAAGTGTCGAGTAAGTTCAAGTGTCGAGTAAGTTCAAGTGCCAAAAATTTCAAGTGCTGAGCTGGTATAGGTGTCGAGTAACACAGAGGTGCCGAGCACCAGTAACTCAATAATGTTGAGTTGATGCATTATTTAAGAAATCGAAGATTCGCCAGATCTAAGCCGACAAGGTTTTTATCTAGAAATCTGTGAATTAAAAGGAAGATAAGAATGATGAGTTGGTGGCACAGAACACCATGTAGAAAATTTTTAAGATACAACTGGTGAAGTTTCAAGAAGAAAACAAGATATGGGGTAGATATATTGTATCCTACCTAATCAATTTTGAAACCCTAAAATTGAAGAGGGAGAATTGAGAGGTAAAGGCAAATCAGACTTCTATATAAGAAGACATAAGTTAATAAAACAAGAGAGAGAGCGAGAGGGGATAGAAGGAAAGGAGACAGTTGTCAAGCATAAAAGCATGAAATGCTAAAGAATGTGCCTAAGAGAAGATAGCGTAGAAATTCTATTTGTATAGATGACCACAAAGGTGATTGCATTGGCAGAATGAGTTAGAAGACTCAAGGAGATGAAGCTTGAGAGGAAGACAAGCCGTCAGAGCTAAAGAGATTAAAGCCAAGAATAAGGATTGAACTAAAAGTGTGATCTAAAATCTGCAAAGTATGTTGTAAGTTATATTAGATCAAAAGACCATTATTGTTACTTTCTAGCAATTGTAACTGTAAGTCTAAATCCTATGGACTTAGGTTGGTTTAACAGCCATTAGAAAAATCCTTTAACAGGGTGACATTCCAAGTGAATGTTCTAAAGACCTTTAACCAAGCCCATTCCTAATGGTTTGGTGAAATCCTCTAATAAGGTCACATTTAACAGTGTGTTGTAAGCCTTTAACTGGGCAGGCTTTTAACAGGGCATCACTTCAGAAGAGTGAGAATCAAGTAGCATGTTACTGGTGGTTTTTCCCAAATTGGGTTTCCACGTAAATCATTGTGTCATGTGTTGATCTTGAGTGTTTTATCTTTGCATGATTGATTTACTGTAACTTGCTTATATGATTGATTTAAGTTTGAATAGACAAAAATGGTATGGATTCATTAAAAGTAGTAAAAAGGTATTAATAGGGAATTTGGACCTTGAATAATTGATTCACCCCCCCTCTCAGTTATTCTAAAGAATTCTAACAGTTAGCACAGTTTGAAATGCAAGATCTTGGAGCAACAAGGTACATCTTGGGTATGGAAATTAGTAGAGATAGGTTTAACGAA
This sequence comes from Cupressus sempervirens, assembly GCA_028749045.1. Taxonomy (NCBI): domain Eukaryota; kingdom Viridiplantae; phylum Streptophyta; class Pinopsida; order Cupressales; family Cupressaceae; genus Cupressus; species Cupressus sempervirens. The sequence continues at coordinate 884,059,869 of CM053786.1, forward strand.
AAACTTTGGTTGAGTCAGAGTAAGTATGTGAAGTTTGTGTTGGAAAGGTTTAGCATGGAAAATTGTAGACCATTGTGTGTTCCTGTTTCTATGGGAACAAAGTTATTTGTAGATGATTGTCCAAGATATCCTACTGAGGTGGAGGACATGAGTAGAATACCTTATGCTAGTGTAGTTGGCAGTCTTATGTATGCTATGGTTTGTACTAGACTAGACATTACCCAAGTAGTGGGAGTTCTGAGCCAGTTTATGGCTAATCTTGAATGGTTACATTGGGATGTAGTTAAGCAAGTATTTAGATATTTGAGGGGTACATCAAATTACTCCATTTGTTATCATGGTAACTCTTTTGGAGCTCCGAATTCAGTTTGTATTCCTGGGTTTGTGGATTTAGATTAGGCAGGTGATATTGATAGAAGGAGATCCACCAGTGCTTATGTGTTCACTATGTTTGGTGGTGCCATCAGTTGGATGAGTAAGTGATAACCTATGGTTACTTTGTCCACTACAGAAGCTGAGTACATGGCTACTACTCATGCTTGTAAGAAAGCCATTTGGCTTAGGAGATTGTGTTCTAATATTGGTGTTGATGTAGGAAAAATTAGTATTTGTTACAATAGTCAGAGTGCTATTTGCCTTGCAAAGAATCCAACTTTCCATGGCAAAACAAAGCACATTGATATGCAATTTCACTTTGTGAGAGATATGGTGGAAGATTGAAAGGTAAATTTGGAAAAGGTAGATACTATAAAGAATGTTGTAGATGCAATGATGAAATTAGTGGGCATAGAGAAGTTCAAATGGTGTTCAGAGTCTATGGGCCTTTTAGCCCATAGCAGTTAGTTCATGTTATGTTCCTTTTGCTCTTACAAGGCATTTGATAAGTGGAAGAATGTTAGGAATAAGGTGTATCAACCTTGGCTAATCCCTATTCTTATTCTTTATTTTGTAAATTTTTATTTTTTTAAATAATGTAATTAAGTGTGAGTGTACATGTCTAGTTGGCATGTTGATGTGTCACTCCACTTGCTTGTGTTGGCATTTTGAATTGTGTGTAAAGAGATCAGGACTAAAATGGTTATGAAAGATCCCTATGATGCATAAGAGCTATCTTTGGAAGATTTGATAATGGGTGAAGATGGTAAGACAAGTAGAAATTGATCATAAAGTACTATGCACTCGAGTCTCCATCTAGTAAGTGGGGTTTAAATTTTTTTTTGGATTCCTACTTTTTCAGAGAATGGCAATACCTTAATACAGTTGTTCTTTGGAAGTTGCCCTAAAAATGGAAACTACATTATATAACCTTTTTTAGGGTTGTAGATAGGAGAGTGTAGAAAGTGTATTGTTGGTGATGCAAGAGCATCGTAGGTGCAAGGGCAATCTTGCATCATGGAAAAATATTTTATTTTCAGTCTTTTCTATTTTAATAAGGACTAGTAGACAAGGTGATTACTATTTATGGGAACTTGCTATTTTTATTAATTTTATCATATGAGCTGAAAATGTTCTTATTTTCTATAGGAAGGTTCATTCTAGAGATAGAATCCTACCATAAAAATCTCATTGCCCTAGCTTAAGTATCAGAGAAGTTATTGTAGATTATCGGTGGAACAATTTGCAAAAAAATATTCTGGCTCAATGTTGGAGGCCTTAGAGTTCCTAGATGGGGTCCAAAAGCTTGATGGAAAGGTGCTAGCACCATTCTAATTTTGTAGATCAGGAGCTAGCATTTCCAAAAAGTGGTTATAATAGTCAATCGAGGCAATAGTTTGTGAGTTATGGCCTTCTGAAGTTGGGCTACCTGAAACTTCCAAAATAATTATCAAAGATGTATTTGGCTGACTCTATATGTTTTGCTAAGTCTATCAGCCCTAGGTATTAAGTTTGAGCATCTAGAACCCTCTCGGGTGGCATAAAACTACCTATTTAAGAAAGGCCCAAACATTGTCTAGGATAGCTTTGAGTGATAGCTCGTAGCTTGTCTTGCAAATTATTATCTTGTAGGCACCCATGTGGGTTAGCATATTATAGTTATTAATTCTATAATTCCACATTTTCAGTGCAAATAGGAAGTTCATATTTTTTTCTTTCATTTTTTCATGTTTCTATGTTTGTATTATGAGTTTATGGTATTAAAGGGAGCTCCCTACATCAAGTGGTATCAGAGCTAGAGTTTTTGAGTGTGTGGATAGATCACCAACTATGAGGTAGTTCACACTAGGACCATGGTTTGGGCTAAGTGTGTAGATATATTGTTCATTGTTATGAAGTTTGCACTAGGGTTTCAGAAAAAGTGGGAAAATGCCTCCACAAAGAGAGTGTGGCAGAAAAGCTATAGGTGTTACATGTGAGGGTTTCTAAGCCCTCCAAAGAAAAATAAAAGCATTGGAAAAACAAATGCATAAAGGAAAGAATCTTCCCATAAGAGATGAAATCAAGGATGAGGATGAAGTAGAAGAAAATGCCAAAGCAAAGCCAGTTCTAAATCTAGAGGAAGAGAGGCTTTTTAGGGCCATCTCCAAGATTGGAAAAAAACCTAAGTTTGAGGTTCCTACATTTTTAGAAAATCTTAACCTAGAGGAGATGATCGATTGGATCAATGAACTAGAGGAATACTTTTAGTATGAAGATATTGATGATCCTAATAGGATTAAGCTTGTAAAAGAAAAACTAAAGGAATATGCGAAGATCTGGTGGTAGGAGGTTCAGTTGGAGAAAAATAGAAAGGGAAAGGAAAAAATCACCAGATGGGATTGGATGAAAGATAAACTAAAGTGAAAATTCATTCCCATTGATTATGAGCTTTATTTGTTGAAGAAGATGTGAGGGTTGAAGCAAGTGGTAAAATCTATTCAAGCGCATACTGAAGAGTTCTATCAAGTTCTCATTAGAAATGGCCATGCAAAAGCTGATAAGGAGAAAGTCAACCATTATCTTAATGGGTTAAGGCCCAACATTCAGGATGAGTTGAGTCTAGTTCGAATGTGGAGTATTGAGGAGGCATACTAGTTTTCCCTAAGAGTTAAGGAGAAACTAAGAAAGAATTTTAACAATAAGAATAGTGAAAGAGGTTGTGGTGGAAGATCTGGTGGACAATCTTATGGTGGTCATAATGATGATCAAAAGGACAAGAATAAGGATAGAAGTAGTAGTTAGAACTAGATGGGAAACAATTTCAATCATTTCCATGATCAGAACAATAGAGATTAGAGGGGAAGAGTTAGAGGACAAGGATCTAGAAAAGGAGGCTTCCGTGGAAAATATTTTCACTATGGAGAAGAAGGGTATAGAGTATTTGAATGTACCTAGTACCAAGGAAGAATAGATCAAAGAATAGAAGGTTAGGCAAGAGTTGCACATGTTGATAAAGATTCCAGATCCTCACATTCTAAAGATGTTGAAAGAGGAGAATTCCTAGTTAACCGAAGGGTCCTATTGAGTGCTAAGAATGAACCTAAGCAAAGAAGCAGCTTGTTTTGCACAAGGTGTAGATGTGAAGATAAGTGTTGTGATGTGATCATTGATGGTGGAAGCACTAACGATCTAGTATTAGAAATGATGGTCACCAAGTTGAAGCTGAAGAGGAAGAAACATCCACATCCATACTATATTGTTTAGGTGTAAGATGACCACAAGGTTATGGTCAATGAGCAATGCTCAGTGAAGTTTAAGATTGGAAGATACTAGGATGAGGTACTATGTGATATCATACCTATGGATATATGTCATATGTTGTTAGGTAGGTATGGTAGTTTGACAAGCATGTTGTACATAATGGGCAAGCAAATACCTATGCTTTAACTAAGGATGGAGTGAAACATAAGTTGAAGTCATTGAAGGATAAAGAAAAAAAGGTATGTAGTGCTGCCAGAATATGTTGATGGAAATGAGTTTCATAAAGGTATGAAGCATGAGCATATTTGTTTTTCTATAATTCCTAAAGTTAGTAAAGAATAAGTAGAAGAAGTACCTTTAGAAGTTGTAGATATGTTGGAAGAGTTTTCTAATATTGTATCATATAATATACCTATGGATTGCCCCCAATGAGGAACATTAGTCACCAGATGGATTTGGTTCTAGGAGCTAGTTTTCCAAACAAGGTAGTGCACAAAATGACACCAGTAGAAAGTGAAGAGTTGAATAGACAAGTTCATGAGTTGTTGTAGAAGGGTTTGATTTGAGAGAGTCAGTCCATGTGCTATACCAATAGTATTAGCACCAAAAAAAAATGGAGAATGGAGGATGTGCATAGATTATCATGCTATTAACAAGATCACAACAAAGTATAGATTTCCATTGCCAAGGATGGATGATATTATGGATTGTTTGAGTGGAGCTAAGTATTTCACAAAGTGAGATCTGAAGAGTGGGTACCATTAGATTTGTATTAGAGAAGGTAATGAGTGGAAGACTACTTTCAAGACAAGGGAAGGACTATATGATTGGTTAGTTGTGCCTTTTGGGCTAACCAATGCACCAAGCACTTTCATGAGGCTCATGAATGAGGTCTTGAAGTAGTTTCTATGTCAGTTTGTCATTTTTTACCTAGATGATATATTGATCTTTAGTAAGACATTTGAGGAGCATTTGATTCATATTTTTAAGGTGTTTGATAAGTTGAGGGAAGAAAAGTTGCTAATAAATCTAAAGAAGTGCAATTTTCTAAAGAAAGAGTTGGTGTACCTAGGATTTGTAGTCTTAGGAGAAGGTCTGAAAATGGACCCAGAGAAAGTGAAGGCTATCCTTGAATGGCCTACTCCAAGGAGTGCGATAGAGGCAAGATCTTTTCATGGACTAGCTACATTTTATAGAAAGTTTATAAGAAGTTTTAGTAGTATTGTAGACCCTTGATAGAAACAATGAGAGGAGATAGGAAAGAGTTTAAGTGAACTATAGAGTAGATAAGCATTTCAATCTATTGAAATAGAAAGTTACTGAGCAACTTGTTTTAGCACTTCCTAATTAACAAGGTGTTCCAAGTAGACTGTGATACTAGTGGTACTATAATAGGAGCTATTTTGAGCCAGGATGGTAGACCTATTGCTTATTTTAGTGAGAAATCAAATGATGCAAAAATAAAATATTTTGTTTATGATTAGGAATTTTATGCTACAGTTCAAGTATTGAAGAAGTGGAGACACTATCTTCTTCCCAAGGAGTTTGTTTTGTGTATTGATCAGCAAGCTTTGCAATATTTGAATAGTCAAGAAAAATTGAACCAAATGTATTTGTTAGAAGTTGTAATCTTTCCTTGGTGTGTTTATAAACCAAGGTTAGAACTCCTTTCTTTATTGTTATAATATATTAGGATATAAGCCAAGGTATCCTAATATATTTCTTTTTTGTCCTTTTTCCACTACATCTTATTTTTTCATCTAGTGGAATATGTGAGGAAAAATATTTATTGTAATTTGTAATTTAGATTATTCCTCCTTAAGAGGAATCGCACACTTGGCCTCACACACTTATGAATGGTGGCATTCATAGACATGGGAGTTACATTCCAACTCCTCTCTCTCATCTCTATTTAAGAGATGACCCTCCTCTCTCATTTCACAATGAGGTTTCATCCTCTCCTCAATTATTGTATGAGCAATTGCTCTCTTGCTCTCTCTTTCTTTCTTCTTAGGCTTTTCATGACTCATTCATAATGTCACAAGGGGTTTTCTTTTCTTTCCTCTTTCCAAATATCTTGTCTCATGGTGTTGGATCTTGAAGCTTTCTCTCTCCTATTTTATGGTAATATCTTTTCATGCATTTACTCACTTAGATTCTTTCCTGGTATTGCTTATTTATAGATTTCTTTTTCCATTTCTAACAATATTTAAAGTGGGTTGAGTTTTTTTAGAGTCATACATTTGTTTTGAAACAAAGGAGTGGGAAGTCTAACAAAGTTGTAGATGCTCTAAGTAGAAGATAACTTTTTCTTATAGAAATTTAGATAGAGGTGGTTGGGTTTAAGGAACTCAGTACATTGTATTTGGATGATCCTAATTTTGGTGAAGTGTGGAAGGCTTGTACATAACTTGTTCCACTTGATAGCACAAAGTGTTTGGATTTCATGGTCAAGGATGGTATGTTTTTCAAAGGAAGCTAGTTGTGCATTCCTAGAAGTTTAATGAGAGAGAACCTCATCAAGGAGAAGCATAGTGGAGGATTGGCTAAACATTTTGGAAGAGATAAAACCATAGCTTTGGTTGCTGAAAATTATTATTGGCCACAATTGTAGCAAGATTTGATAAAAATTTTATAATGTTACTGAGTATGTCAGATGGTGAAAGGAGTAAAATAGGATATAGGGTTGTATCAGCCATTACCTGTACCAAAGAAGCCATGGGAGGATGTTAGCATGGATTTTGTTCTTGGATTACTGAGGACACAGTGTAGGCATGATTATATTTTTGTGGTGGTTGACAAGTTTTCAAAGATGGCACATTTTATTTCTTGCAAGAAGACAAGTGATGTTGTTCATGTAGTAGAGTTGTTTTTCATAGAAGTGGTGAGATTACATGGTCTGCCAAAGAGTATAGTTTTAGATCGAGATACCAAATTTTTTGGGTATTTTTGGTGTACATTGTGGAAGAAGTTGAAGATAGATTTTAGGTTCAGTTCATCACATCATCCATAGACTAATGGATAAATAGAAGTTGTGAATCATAGTTTCGGAAACTTGTTGAGACGCTTGGTTGGAGATAAACCAAAAGGATGGGATATGATTTTACCATAGGAAAAATTTAAATATAATAATTCTGTCAATAGGAGTACTGATAAATCACCATTCTCAATTGTATATGGGAATAGTCTTAGAAATTCTTTTGAACTAAGTTAGTTGGATAAATGAGAGATAAGTAGTGGAGAAGGAAAATATTTTGCTGAACATTTGAAGAACATCCATGAGGAGGTGAGGAAGCACATCATAAAGATGAATATACATTATAACGCTAAGGTAGATGTGAAAAGGAGATATAAGGAATTTTGGATTGGAGATGAAGTCATGGTTCATTTGAGAAAGGAGCCTTTTCTAGTGGGTACATATAATAAGTTGAAGATGAAGAAGTTGGACCATGCAAGATAGTGAAAAGGCATGATTCTGGCAATGTGTATGAAGTGGAGTTGCCTACTGAATTGAATATTTCACCAGTATTTAATATGTTAGATTTGATAGAGTATTATGAATGAGGTGATGGAGATGAAGTTGTAGAAGCACAGTGGATTATTCCACTAGCTAGTTAAACTACCAAGGAGATTGAGGAGATAATAGAAAATCATGTTGGAAAATGTACCAAAAATAGAACTTATGAGGAATATCTGGTCAAAAGGAAAGGGAGACTAGTTGAGGATTCATCATGGCTAGAAAAGGAGGATGTTAACTATCTTGGTTTTCTTCTAAACACTTGAGATGTGATGGGGTCACTTCTCAAATTATCCTGGGTGTTTGATGCAGGAGCATCCTGGGTGCAAGGGTAATCTTGCATCACCCAAAAATATTTTATTTTCAATCCTTTCTATTTTAATAAGTACTAGTAGATAGGGTAGTTACTATTTATGGGAACTTGCTATTTTTAGTAATTTTGTTATATGATCTCAGAATGTTCTTATTTTCTATAAGAAGGTTCATTTTAGAGATATAATCCTACCATAAAAATCTTATTTCTCCAACTTAAGTATCAGAGAAGTTATTGCAGATTTTTGGTGAAAAAATTTACAAAAAAATCTTCAAGCTAACTATTGGAGGCTTTAGAGTACCTAGATGAGGTCTAAAAACTTGACGAAATGGCACTAGTTCCATTCCAAGCCTATAGATCAGGAGCTGGCATTTTCAAAAAGTGGTTATAATTGGAGCAATGGTTCGTGAATTATGGCCTTCTGAAATTGGACTACCCAAAATTATTAAAATAATTGTCACAGATGTATTTGGATGACTCTATATATTTTGTTAAGGTCTATTGGCCCTAGGTATTAAGTTTGAGCATCTAGAACCTTCCAAGTAGCATAAAACTACCTATTTAAGAAAGGGCCAAACATTGTCTAGGACAACTCTAGTTGATAGTTTGTAGCTTTTCTTGCAATTTATTGAACTTTAGGTGCCCATGTGGGTTAGCATATTGTACTTATGAGTTCTATAATTCTACATTTGAGGTGAAAATAAGAAGTCCATATTTTCTTCTTGCATTTACTATTGTTTCTATGTTTCTATTATGAGTTTATGGTATTAAGGGGAGCTCCCTGCATCGATTGGTTGCTACTAAATTAGTCTTCCCTATCCTAAAAGAACTTGCACTACAAGTTTTTTGTAACCTTTGTGTTGAAGATAATACATTGTGTAAGTTTTGGAGGGGTGGGGTTATATTGCCGAAAGGTTTTTCCTCACCAAAATATCTTTGTGTTTATGTATCTTCTTTCTCCTTCTCTTTTTTGTATTCATGGTTGACTACAATATTATTGTTTATATAATATCAAATCTGAAATTGTAAGGATTTTATAAGAATTTGTACAATACTTCCCTTAAGGGATTAGTGTAGGAAGCCATTTTTGCACCTAAGTTTCCTTACATCTTGTTTGTCATGTTTGGGATATCAAAGTAGTAGGGATATGCTCTCACTCTTTTAGGGTGATCAAATTCCCAAACCTGCTTTTGATTTCTACTTTTCCTACTTTTTTCTAGGTAGATTATTCAACTGTATAAAGTCTACCTCCTAAGATTTACCTTAGTAGGGCTGGTGAGAGAAAATGCCTTCTATTTGCATTCCCAATCAAATGCAAGCCAATTGTGTGTGAAACATAGTGTAGATGCTCAAAAATGGTTTGCATCTACAATTTCATCACTTCTTCATACTAATTTGTCCCATTTTCTCATTCTAGTAACTTTGATCTTTTGGCAAGATTGATCATACTTTATCATTTGTATCCTTCTTCACATCAATTTCATATCAACTCAAAACCATATCAAATCAACTCGAAATCACCCCAAATCAACTTGGAATCACTCAAAATCAATCCTAATCAACCCAAAACATATCAAACATCCCATATCAATCATCATTTGTCCAACTCCTAGGTATTGTTGTGGCTTTCAGTGCCTTGGAAATCTATCAACCTATCAATCTTATCAATCTAACCTTAGTAGTGTCGTGGCTCTCAATGCTAGGTCAAACTATCATTCATGTCATCCAATATTTGACATTGTTGATGCTTTCAATGTCAGATCATGACATTATCAACCATTTTAATGACATTGACAATGTCCATCGATGTTATTATGATCAAACATTATCAATCAATTTCAATCTTGTAGCATTTACAATGTCGATTAAATGTTACATATCAACCAATTCATGTCATGTGTCCTTGGCATGTTATCAACTTCAATCAATCAATCTGATCATGGCTTTGATCTACTGGTCATCATCTTATTCCATATCCATCATCATCACATTTTCATCAAAGGGTACAGTCGCATTCATTTAATTAATTTGGCCAATCATTTATTAATTTTCTCTATAGGATTAAATAACCCATAATTTAATTTTCCAAGTTCCATTTTCCATCATTAATTCCATTTTCTACTAACTCTTACTTTGTGGAATAAAAGGATTTTCAATTCAAATATTCCATAAAATATTGCATCATCATGACACTTGGATGTGACACCTCGTGGATTCTCCTTCGACACTTGGCTAAGACTTTTCATAATCAAATATGCTTATTCTCTTATGCATGTCTCTATTTGGCTTCTTTGTCATAGATTCTTGGCTTTAAGTGGGTTGAGGTGTCTTATGACGTGTCATAGATTCTCTTCCACATTTAGCCAAGTTTGACTTGCATGTGTCATAGAATCTCACAATTGGCATATTTTGCCATATGTGTCATGGATTCTCAAAGGAATCTCTTGCCACATCGCATATCTATGGGTGACAAATCCAATGCTCTCACTTTGAGTGTTGATTATAAATTGGACACTCTTTCTCTCATTTTTGGTCCTTGAATCTGAATGCTAAAGTCTTGAGTCCTTGAATCCTTGAGTCTTTGAGTCTCTACTCCTTTGCATTTTTCGTTCTTGCTCTCACATTAAATCACAACTTCAAGTATTCTCATGGCTTTATCCCTATCATAGGCTTTTGCTTCAATCTTGTGTGCACTATAGGCAAATTGGAGCTACAATCATTTGGAGAAGAAAGAAGGACATGGGAGCTACAAATGGAAAAGGGAGTTTTTAATTATGTTTTCTTTCTTTTGATTAGTTTGGCTTTCATGGTAGAACTAGTGGGTGCTAATATATGTTGATTGAGTTTGTGATTTTCTCATAGTATGTTATGCATTTAACCTATTTTCTGGTCCTACACATAGCCTTCCTCCAGTAGTCTTCAAAGAGATTGTTCTAAACCTCCTTAATGTTAGTGGGAAGATCTTTATCACTAGAGAGGTAAATTTGAACACTTTTGGTCAAACACTAAAACTTTGTAATCATCAACCTTATCGAGCCTTTTTAGGAAGCCTTTTTTTCCTTTCATTTTCTAGGTATCTATGGGTTTATTTCATTGTCATTTCTACTACTTCTATGTTTGGATTTTTCTGCTTTAATACATATTAATAAACTTCAGATTATAATCCTTTCAAGAAAATTCAAACCACAAGTTGGTATAAAATTGAATGAAAAAGTTGGTGTGTACCTTGAAGAAATGCATTCAATACTTCAAACAACACATTTGCCCATTTGCATAATGCATTTAAAGCCTATAATAGCATATTTAAATAATTAAATAGCATATTAGAACTTAAAACAACACTTTTTGTTTGCAAAATAGTGCTTGACACACCATAAAAATCACATATAAGAACTACAAAAGTGCATTTGAGAGAAATTAAAAACAAAGGCTATCTGAACACAAAATATTCATAAATAGACAATAGATTTGGATACCCTTTTCCTTCATTGACAATCTACACAACTAAGGAATCTTAAAATTGACTGTCATCTTTAAAGTAAGCAATGTTCCATCCTAACATCATATCTCTTATCCAAAAGCCATTTTTATCTCAACTTTGTATATTGAGCCAAAAATGAATGAAAACACACATTCATCCCCTACTTGTCTTCACAAAATTGAGTTTTATCATCATCAACATCAGTGAACACCTTTTTGAAACATAGCTTGATATTCCAACACATTGTGGTCTAGAAACAATCCTCACATCATTAAAATGAAAAATAATTAAGGGAGTCTCATCCACATCTCATACCACTATGTAAAACTAGTGTAGCCATGAAACAAAAGGAACCTAAATGATTTCCCATATAGGTAAGTGCTAGAATAGTGAAATAAACTATCAGATCTACATAGTCCCCAAGAATCACTTATCCAATTACACCTATTGACTATCTATCAACCACCATTACCAATGAATTACCCTTTTTCAAATGATAAAACTCACAACGCTTTAACAAAATGGGTTCATATAACATATGGGGTGAAAATGACCTTGAAATAAAGATTTAAGACTTTCAACAAAATCTAGAGCTTGTTAACATAATAAACAAAATACTTGAATGACATAAAAAATGTTACCTACTAGCATTGGTACAATAAAGTACAAAATTACCTTTAGAATTTGACATATCCAACCTTAAGAGGGATCAAGAAGAATCACCCTTGGATGTTGTCACACAAAAAATTCAAGATCTACAATAAGAGATGGAAATAATGAAATTAGGGAAGGTTCAACCTACTGAATTTAGGCTTGAGAAAATATGTCCCCTCCCATTTGACAGAAGCATCACCTTGATGCCATTTCCACTATAAATGAAACTACCAAAATATGATAAATATTTTGGCACAACTAATCCATAAGATCACCTCCAACAATTCTATATTTTGGTTATGGAATTTTTCCATGACACAACCTACCTCATGCAATTGTTCCCTAGGATTTTGTGGGGACAAGCCATGGAATAGTTCTCCAACCTTCCCTCCAACATCAAATTATTTGATCAACAAGCTGTTATGTTCATCACATAGTATTCCTATAATATCAAAAGGGAGACCACCATGATTGATCTATGCAATATGAAACAACTCCCAGGAGAATCCTTCAAGGTGTTCCTACAAAGATGGTGGCATACCTTTTCCAAATATCATCAAGACATCCCATATAAAAAATGCATATATTTGTTAACAGCCTCTCCAAGCCAATGAACTATTGGGTACAACTTCAAGGTCCTAAGGACTTTAAAACCACATTATAAAATGCAGCCAAAGTAGAAGAGTCCTTGATAAATAACAACATCATCAAGCTATCAAAATATGGCATGGGTTTCTCAAATAATTCCTCCCATTCTCATAATTTGTTTGACTAATCGAGTGGTAAATAGAAATCATGGTGGAGGAATAACAGAAATTCCCACCTCTTCCAATTAATAATATCCATTTATCAACAAAATCAATGTGACTGCTCAATAGGACACATGAGAGCAAGATCATGCTTGTCCTTTCTATTACAAGAATGCAAACACTCCTTTAAATCAAAATATCTTCAACCAATAGATGAAATATATTCAAGCCCCTCCACCAAAAGGCTACAAATCTGTTGATCAACCTAGAGTCTACATCACCATTGGGGAGATCTATGAAAGAGCATTTCAAATCCTCTTAGAAGATGAGCTCATTGTACTATTAAAATCCAATCCCTAAGAACCATAGGTCAAACCTAAGTGGTGGTAAGAAAGAAAATTTTGTGCCTACCACCACAACTAGGGGCATCTTACTAACAATAGTTACACTAAAAGGGGCCATCCAAAAGTTAATTGATAATGACACTATTGAAGTGAATAGTCTTTGTAACAATGAAGACCACACATCCTTCAAGAAACATTTCATGAGTCATGAGAAGAGAGAATCATCCAAAGACAACCAAGCCTCATCCTTAAATGACAAAGTCAACTATTCTCATGTTGGTAAATAGATTTGTCGTTGTGATAGTTACTTCTGAAACTAACCTTATTTGCTCTATGAACAATGAAAATTGTGCTAATAGTTGGAGAGATTGAAATTGATCATTACCAGATTACAATCTTTCTTTTTGTTTGAGAGGGACAGCTCCCTCATAAGTTAAATTTTTTATTTTTCAAATAAAGATGATTACAACTTAGAATATAGAAAGGAAACTATTGATGATGAATGCACCACATGACTTCAATGTTTCCATAAAATTGATGTAGACTACTAATGAAAATAAACAAAAACTACACTTGAGAGATATCGTCAATATAATGCTAATTTAGTAATTCATGAATATTTACACCATTCCATGAAAATATTCATACTAATGAATCAACACTTCAACAATTTAGATTCAATAGAAAAGAGAATGCAAAATGTACTTTCTTTTATTTCTTAGCACAGAGAAGATAAGAAATGATTGATTACAAGAACAACAATTGTACACACTTCCAAAAATTTTCTTGTTATCAAAACATAAGTGTTCCCTATCTCCAAGTCCAAAAAGTCCCTTATTACATTGAGCTTCAAGAATTCATAGCTATTCTAGAATAACCAACCTTTCAAGTTCGTAAGTACCTCAAAAGTTAGAGTTTAGATATTTGAAATGCATATTACAACCAACTCTAACCTTTTTCGAAATCTAAGGTAAAAAAATTTAACTTATGAGTTACAAACGACATGTCCAAAACTTAAAATATGCAATTAAAGATATTCATGTAATTGGTTTTGTTGAGTCAACCTTCTATCTTCATCTTCCTTTTCTTCATTTGTCATCAATTCACCACCTAAATAGTTAAATGTCTATGAGGTAGTCATGCTTGCAAAATGAGTGTGGTTTCTTTCCTCTATCCATGAGTAAACTTGATAGAAAAATCATCTTCCATTAAGAACTTCATCTCACCATAGCACAATCATGAATCTTGAATTATTTTGGGTTATTTGAAAGTTTGAAATCTTAAGGTGATTATTTCATTTCATAGATTTCTATATCATTTAAGCTTGATACATGGAGATTTCTACTAACAAAATCAACCTCTCAGAAATCATATCCAACACTCTCTCCTTAGATTTTGAAGGATCCAAATTATGTTTGAAGAGTTGGAGGAATTGTTCTACTTTACATCCATTGGAAACAATCATAATGTGTATCATCTTGATCATTGATTATTTTACCTTTCATGGGCATTGGGAATATTTGAGAAAGACATCCACTCAAGGAGCTTCCACCATGACTAGAATTCAATCAAACATTTCTTCATCTTCTATTCAACACAACCATGATATTTAGATATCTTTACGTACTTGTTGAAATTGTGCATCCATGCCTTAATAAAAATTTGGTCAAATCATTTCAAGTAAGTGGACTATGATAGCACTGGACTATTCTTTGATATTTCTATTTGGCTACTTCAATGCTTCTCACTATGAATATATCTCACTTTATGTGCAATGTGTGCATCTATATTTGCATTGATATCTTTGAATTCATTTGTCAAACAATTATTGTGTCACCCTTTGCACATTTTTTTTGTGGAACAAAATCTCCACTTGGCCTATGAGATATAGAATAATCTCTAGCCAATGTAAAAAATATTTTTAGAGGCTCTAGCTTGCAATACTACATGGTACACAACCTTTACATTCTTGTCATCTCACCAAACTTGTAGACTATCATGTAGGCTTCACATTTTGTGGCATCTTCTCATATCAAAATAGTCTCTTTATGAACAAACTTTCTGGATGAATGGCATGCTGAGAGTTGATAGTTGAAATATTCCATCATAAATGATACATGATATCTTCCTTTTTATCATAGTTTGGAGATTCAAGCATTTTGTCAAACATATGGTGACCAACATTAATTGTACCACCATATAGCTATAATTCTATGCACTTTTTTTAGATGGTGTTAGGATGAATGTGAAAATATTTTGTCAAACAATTCCAGTTGCATTTGTTGTTGCATATTGGGGAGACATCTTGACCCTCATATTGCTACTATCAAATAGTGCACATGCCTTGTCTTATGTTATTATATTGGGATCCTGCACCTTGTTACTTGAATCCTCCACTACATTAAAATTGAATGGATGATTAAACATCACTCATTATATGCATTTGACACTATCAAATGTCATGCTTTTCATATTCAAATCTATGACTACATCATGAGCTCAAGTAGAGATGACACCATTGTCAAATGACTTATACAGGCTAAGAAGAAATTATGATAAATAGTTCACATGCTTTCTATAATAAATTAGAGAGTATTTATGTTGTGAAAGCACCATATATTAGATAGTGTTTGTTAGAATTATTAATCTTTCCTTGGATGTATTTAATTTGGGCTATACCAAGGATCCCTAAATGTATTTTTTCCTATTGTACACATGTGGAGGACATATCATTTACTTTTCCTCTAGTCCACATGTGAGGACACCTTATTTTATAATTCTTTTTATTAAGGAATTTATTTTATCCTCCTTAAGAGGATCTTGACACATTGCACACACTTATTATGAATGTGGCATTCATAGAAATGGGAGTTACACATGTGAACACATGCAACTCCTTTTTCATCTCTTTAAAAGAGATTTTTTTTCTCTTTCTTCTACACACATCACCTTGATGTTATTGTATCTCTCTCTCTCTCTCTCTCTCTCTCTCTCTCTCTCTCTCTCTCTCTCTCTCTCTCTCTCTCTCTCTCTCTCTCTCTCTCTCTCTCGGCATTTGTCTTCATTCATAATAATCACATGGGGTTTTATTTGCTTTCCCCTTTCAAATCCTTGTCACAATTATTGATCTACTTTGGTATATGCTCTTGGATCTTTTTTTATCTCATGGTAACATTATTTCTTTCTTAAATCACTTGGATTATTTTCTTTCCCTGCTCTAGTTTATTGTTTCTTACATTGTATCAGAGCTTGGTAAGTAATCCTTGATTTGAGTTTTAGTTTTAAAGATTGCCATTCAGTGGAACACACCTTATTTGGGGAGTTCTATTTGAGAGAGGATTTTTTTGTAATTTTTAGCTCATTCTAACATATTGTGTGTGTTGGTTTCTTTCTTCTTCTTTCATCTAAGATCCTACCATAGGTGATGTGTGTTGGTTTTTTTTCTTCTTCTTTCATCTAAAATCCTACCATAGGTGATGTGTGTTAATTTCTTCTTCTTCTTTCATCTAACTCCCTTTGAAAGGCTTGTCGTAAAAAGATTATTTTCATGCAAAAATTGTTTTTATTCCTTCTCTTGTTTTGGAAGGCTTGCCACCAAAACAAGAGAAACTCTACTCTATTTTTTTGTAAGTCTCATTAATCTAATTTTTCATTGTAGGTTATATTAAACTCATTTTCTATGTTTGATCTAACTTTACTCTTATAGGAAATTTAATTACCAATATTAATTTGTTCTATTTATTTCAGATTTAAAAAAAAACTCATACCCATTTCTTTTCTTTTTCATAATAATCTGATTCATTCTATTAGTTTATTGAGGATGGATAATTTAATTTGATCTCTTATTTTGAACATTCAGTTTAATAATCTTGTGCATGCAACTTAGTAACTAGAACTCAATAAGCTCTTTTTAATTATACAACTATGGAATTATAAATCTATTATATCTAGTCCTTGCATATTTATTCCAAATTAAAAGTAGTTTCTATACTATTATATTCAAAATAAACTAGTTGCCATTTTGTTTCAATCATTCTAAAGTTACAACTTTTTTTATTTTATGTACTGTCTCTAGTCTACTTGGTAAAAAAAATTGGTTCTACTCATTGCTTGAGTGCATACCTATTGAAGCCACCTAGTTTGTTGGCCCTTATAATTAGCATATTATCTACATTTTTTTATCATATAGTGCTCCTAATTCAAATCCACAGTTGTTGAATTTTTTTTTGGGTTGAATGTGGTTCTCACTATGTGAGGAGTCTAGTTGCTCATTACTACTTTTTCTTGTAGCATGTGTTGCTCTAGTTTGAAGGAGTTTTTTTTTTTTTTTTTGATGAATAGTCCTTTTATTTTAATAAAAATATACAAAGAATATAATTCACAAAAAAGGGGTTGGGGGATATGAGATCACCTCACAAGAGCTCACATGGCCGAAGTTGGAATCATAAACTATTCATAAATTTTTTTTATAAGAAGTAGCCCCTTAGGTAGCTAAAGTAGTACTAGCTAAGGGGGGTGGTTCATATTGATCATGAAATCGCCAGTCATCTTTGGGGTTGGTATGCAGTCTGGGAATAGTCTAGTGAGTAGCAACATCATCAAGGGCCTACTCAACATCCTTTATATCAAGCTATAGAGGAGAGATGGCCAGTTCCAGGTGAAAAGGCCACTTTCTAGAAACCACTCATTGAGGATTAGGAGGAGGAGCTAGGGACTAGCCAGTGCCACCATGGGGTGAGGAAGCCAAGTAGTGCCTCTACCCACCATCACCACCATTAGGGGAGTAGCAGTGGGAAGCCTAGGAACGTGGCGTGTACATATGGTGGCCTGAAGAAGTGTGTCTCTGGCAGTGGCCTCTGGGCATCAAGGTATCAACCGAGGCATTTGGAGGTACCTAAAGGATTTTTTTTAAATAAGTATTTTTCTAAATTGTATACTATCAAATGTAAGTCTTATCACTGAAGTTCCCTTAGAACAACAAAACTCAATTTTTTATTTCTTAAGAAAAGACTTATAAAATTACTTTTTTTTGGCAACTTTTAAATTTTATTTGCTAACATTTTTTTTAATAAATATTAATATATAAGAAAAAAATTCCTTTTTCAAGTAAAAATTAATTAAAAATGTTTAAATTATTTTATTTTTCTTATCAACCTTTTTAATAAAGTTTTAGGTTTTTTAAGTTTTAAATAGTTTATCTTTTAAGATTCTAATACACACACACACACACACATACATATATACATATATATCTATACATACATACATACATATATATATATATATGTATATATATGTATATATACATATACATATATATATACATATAGATATACATGTATATATAATGTATGTATATGTATATATACATATATATATATATATGCATGTATATACATACATATATATGTATATATATGTATATATATACATATATATATATATATACAGATATATATACACACACACATATATGTATCTATACATGTATATGTATATGTATATGTGTGTGTGTGTGTGTGTGTGTGTGTAAGCTTTTTCTATTTCATTTTTTAAATTAATTTAATCAAGTGGGCCTTTTTAAAAAAAATAGTTATATCTACTTTAATTTTAGAAATTAAACTTAGTAGTTCTAATTATCACTCATGGAAAACACATATTTTGTTTATTTTTCATTTTAAGCACATGTTAGACATAGTCATTAATCCATCAGTTGAATCTGGTTCCGCAGCCACCCAAGATGAAAAAGATGCTTGGAAAATTAAAAATGACAAAGCTTTAGGTTTAATTGGTATTTCTATCATTCCTAAATTATATGTACTTATTGCAAATTGTTCCAAAGCTCATGAAGCATGGACAATTCTACAAACCACTTATGACAGTGCAAATGAATCCCATAAAATATAGTTGTAGGATCAACTTGAAGACCTCAAGTATACAGATTTCAAAACCATGGATGAATTTCTATTAAAATTTGATGCTATTAAAAGTCATTTAGTTGGTTTAGGTGTTTAGTTAGCTGACATTTGGTTGATTTATATTATTCTTAAAAAGTGTCTTCCTAGACAATTTCAACAATTTATAACTAATATACATGCTCAACTTGCAATTCCCACTTTAACTACTCAATTGTCTTATGTTATTTTTCAAAAATTATTGTGATAGGAAAAAGCTAAGCTAATTCAATTTGGTATTCTTAACTCAGGTGAACATCCATTTATGTCTAGGAATTCAAATAATAATAACTTTCATTCAAATAATAATAACAATAATCATAATAATAACAACTCTAATAATTCAAATAATAAATCTAATGTCAAACATAACATTAATCATAATAACAATCATAATAATTGCAACTATAATAATAATAGTCAAAGGAATCATTCAAATTTCAAACCTCATTGTACTTATTGTGGCAAAGATGGTCATGTTGTTAATAATTGTTTTAAAAAGAAAAAGTTTAAGCAACCTATCAATAACAATAATCAAAACTCTCATCCATCTTGTCATGCCTTTACTATTAGTTATAATGTTTCTAAACAATTAGAATGGATTATTGATATTGGTACTTCTCAACATGTTACATCTCATAACGAAGTGTTTGATTCTTTGTGACCCAATACTTCTAATATTCCAATTCAATTAGCTAATAATCATAGTTGTGAATTTGAAGGATTTGATAATGTTAGTGTTCCAAATGGAAAATTACATGATGTTCTTTATGTTCCTAGTTTGAAATACAATACTCTTTCTATTGTTAAATTATGTCAAGATTATAAATTTTAATTTCATAAGGACATGTGCTTTATTATTGATCCTAACACTAATGAAGTTGTTGCTAATGCTAAGTTAGGCCATGATAACTTATTTAAATTTTTTGGTTTTACCTCTTTAAGACACTCTTTGCATGAAAATATTGCTTTTAATATGGAGCATGAAAGGCTTTCTCATTTGAATACTTATCGTATCTCATCTAATATGGTTAAAAACTTACTTCCTATTGCTCCATCTAAGATTACATTTACTGGGTGCATGAGTAAAAAATACAAAACACCAAATATTATCAAGCTTATAATGCTATACTAACAAAGTGCAAATAACACAAAATGTTTTTATTGTAGAAAATCATGCTCATGATTCTTCTAATGCTCAAAATGAACAATTTGGTAGAAATAGAATTGTGTTAGTGGAGGACCAACCTCTTTCTCTAAACCCTACTCATATATCCACCTTTATGTTGGAATTAAAATAGGAAAGGTGAACTTCTAGGGGTTGGGGGGGGGCGGTGTGTGAATTAGTAGTTCAAACTTGGACCCATAAAACTTTCACCATACATCCATCTCATGCATTCAATGATAAAACTGAAATAACATGTAAAGCATATGCATCTAAATCATGTAAACATGCAAGCACTCACACACATAACACTGGATATTATTACCCATAAACCCTCCATGTGAGAAGGTAAAATTGGGGTGGGGATGACACCCAAAAATCTTTATACTATAGCAATAAAGTGTATCCAATGAAGGTTACAATGTTTTGGCCATGAAACATGATCTACCCTATGAAAGGTCTACCCTGTTAAAGGCTTACAAAGACTATTAGGTCTTACCTTGTTAGAAGATTTCAACACCCTATTTGAAGTATACCTTGTTAGAAGACTTTAACTTAAAACTAAGTAAGCACCTTATTAAAGGATTTCACACAAATTTTTAGGACTACTCTATTAAGAGATTTGACTAAAATTATGTGTTAAAATGTCTCAGCATAGATCCTACAGTTGACACTTGTTTGCCTGATAACATATCACCTCTAAACAATTCCTTCTTGATCCTTCTCGATTAGGTGTCTCAATGCTGTATCATTTTCTCTATCCTTTATTCTTCTCTGACTAATTCTATAATTCACTCTCTTGTCATAACTTTTGAGTCACCATGAATGCTCTATTTGCACATGCAAACTATGCTCTTCTCTCCTTCAATTCCTTACACACTCATACTAAGAGTTTAGGGTTTTGTCCTACTTAAGAAGACTTGGTGAGTTAGGGTTTGGTATGAATCTATGGCTAAGGTTCATCCATTTTGCTAATTAAACCTTCCCATTTTTTGATTGGCTACATGTAATTACATAGGGAATTCAAATATAGATTTATCCTTATCTCCAAAATATTGAAATTTAATCTTAAGTCAGCTAAAAAATGGTTTACATAGTTGTTTGTGTCATTACAAACAAATATGTTAAAAAAAATTTACTAAGCATTTGAAGTCTTCGATGCTCAGGATATACTGATCTTTATATTATGACTCAACACCTGCATTACTTAGCATCCACTATTCACTTGTCTCTTGAATCACTCAACATGGTCTATCTGCTCGACACTTGAGTAACTTGGCACATGAGTGGCTCAAAACTCCCTATAGCTCAGCTTGGTCTAATATTCACATTGTAGTGCTTGCCCTTATTCACATCTTTTTGGACATATTGTTGCTATTATTATCAATCTATGTTAGACTCGTGTTATGGATTAGTGGTATTCTTTTGAGACTATCAGACATTATGTTATGGATATAGTGGTTATATGATGAGATCATTCAGACTTTACATTTCATGTATGCATGATGATCATTACATTGCTTTCAGTTATTATGATGATTAATTAGATGGTTTATTATCTCATGTGCTTTATTATGGATACTTACCCCATACTTGCATGTGTATGGTGTGCATGTTTGTTCATATTGTATGGCGTTTCTGATATGGTTAAGGAAGGGAGTCATAGTCACCTACTAGTTGGGATCTACACGATGCACCACTTCTTGCCATTGTCTGTTTAGCTTAGCTTTATATATATTGTATGTACATTTATGGTTTTTATGTAAGTTGCAGGTACCAAGTATCGATTTCCCTGAATTGCCAGGATGAGCGTACCCTATTACATTATCTCAATGATAAGAGAAGGGAGATAAATTCTCAAGTCCAAATCCCAAACCCTTAAACCATTTGTCCGAGTGAGGTAGGACAAGTATCTAGATATTTTACCCACTGAATGTGTCGGATGACATAATTCATGATTTTTAACCCTTTAGACTGATTTTGTGTGAATTGTTTTATGATGGGTTTTCATATTTTATCTTGGAGGTCTATGGTGAATTTTCTATTAATTAAGTCTTAATAAATAGATTTAATTAATAAATTAATTATTTGAGAAAAATTAATATAAAATATCATGATATTTGATATTTTGATTATAATTAGTTAAATGAGGATTAATTGAGAATTAAATAAAAGAAAATTAGAAATTAAAATTAATAATAATTATAAAATAATCATAAAGTAATAAAAAAATAATAATAATAAAATTTATAAAATATTAAAATGAAAGTTATAAAAATTTAAATAGAAGTTATATAAAAAGTAAATTAGAGTTATAAGCTTTCCTAGGAGTTAATGCACCTTTCTATTTCTCATATGTCAACAACATGGGGGTTAGTGCATCAATTAAGCACATGGCGTCTACAACCTTATGACTCATCTAGAAGGTTGGAAAAGACACATGCTTAGTTGGTGACACCTTCTAGCTATTTTTAGAGACATTCTAGGTGTTTCCTGAGAGCTCTTTAGATTCAGGCATTCCTAGAAGCTTAGACATAGCGTGGAGAGCATTTGGAGCATTGGAGGACTCAGGAACTCTGAAGAAGGAAGGAGCTTGCTCTGTGGGTTTTCTAAGGAAGAGTGAATTAGCATCAGAATTTGGGTAGATTCTTCTGATTTTATTTATGCTATTTTCGCATCTTGCACTTCCTGTCTTCTTCGTGTCTTCCATATGTCTTCTAAGAATTTTTCCTATTTTAATTGTATGCATTCTCAATATGGGTAGTTAAAATTAATTTGAGAATCTTTATATGCATAGATTTGAACAGAACACGGGGATAGGGTTTAAATTGTAGCCAAATCCATTAGAAAACCATTGGGTAAATTTAGAGATCAAATAGCTTATAGGAAAATTCTGAAAATTGGAATCTTTAAATAAATTGTGTATATGTTCATACATGTTTATATTTTCGTATCTGCTATATATATATATATATAGAATAATCATATTTTATAGATCGCAGTGATGAAACTTTATTTCAATTTCGAATTGCAAATCGCATCAATGGGGAAATGTTTTATTAAAAATGTTATTTAAAAAAATAATATACACTATGAATTATATTCGGTACGTATGGTACCATACCCCCGTGGGTCGTAGAGGCCTGCCATCATAGGACTGCGACGACAGGGGTACGCTATACCTATTGTTGGTGCAGTGCCTGTAGCCGGAGGTACTGCATATCGCGGCAGGGGGAGATTATATTTATATATGTTTTGTTTTAAATGGATGTTGGGGATGGAAATCGACATGGTTAATTCGATTTTCATATTTCATTTTTATAAAATGATATTATTGATATTATAATATATGTATATTATATATATATATATATATATATATATATATGTAAATATGTATATATGTATATATATGTATATAAATATATGTATATTAGCTATAGATAAATATTTTATTTAAAATGATTTGTATAGATGAATCAATCTATAAAAGGTAAATGATTTAAAAATATGAATAATAATTTATCAATTATTATTAAAATGAAGAGATATTAATAATTAACTTAATTAAATTTAGTTTAATAAAGGTTACTTATTAGAATGTGTTATAAGTTAATGTTTTGAAATATGCAAATTTTGTTGATAATATTGGTTCATTGGAAATGTCATTTTTCAACAAAGTTTATATAAACAAAGTATTATTAGATCAATTAGAAAATTGAGTCTAATTGTTTTTGGGGAGAAACTTTTATCTATCAAACAAATACATGGGTTAGGTAAAACATGAAATTTCTCCACTTGATATCTAAATTGGAAAACGTAAACTGAAACCTCCACATTTAATTCAAGTATGCAAAACCAAAACATGTGTTTGCATTGTGTTTTCCTTATGCTATGTTTTGCGTTTTGGGCTGACTAGTGTTGACCAGTTATAGGACATCTACTAGAGGCTTGGGGGTTATGATTGTGATGTCATGATGATGTCTTATTTATGATCTTTATAAATCCAACCATGGTTATGTGATGGAATTCTCTATGTAATGTTTATAATTATTGATTGTTATAGTTGAGATTATTATGCATGAGGCACTTGACTTAACCAATTTTGAGTCATCGATTAGTTATCCTTGGGATATTTTCTAGTCGCCATGATGGGACTAAAATGTGATTTATGATGTCATGTTGTGACATGTTTTGACTCAACCATTTTGGAGTCTTCGATCAGTATGATTTGAGATATATTTTGGTTATTGAGAACCAATGGATACTTTTGATTATCAGTGATACTTCAGTTTCCAATAGAGAGCTGTTGTGGTCATGATTTTCTATGGATGCTTGCTCATGGAGATTTGATGCTTTTATGCATATTTGATGTTCTTATTATGGATTATCTATTATGATTTTGAGATTTATGATTCCATGAGCTTAGGGTAGGTTATCTGCTTGTAGTGTCGAGAAGTGGCTTGCAATGGGGGCTGGGGCCCTAAGAGGCTGCCAGGGTAACTCATTGTAAGTTGGTTAATATGTGAAAACATTCACACCTAATACTAACTAAATGAACTTAAAAAGATAAAAAAAAATTTCTCGCCCATGCCTAGAGTGCTTGTACAAACTAGGATAGGAGTAGAGAGAATGCATGGTTGCGACCTTGCATTCCATAGTATGCCTCGTCAGTATGAGAGGATACTAGTGGCCGCATGAGGGTCAATATGGACCCGTGGAGTTTAGCTAATTACCAGGGTAACTTGTACATGATATATGCGATGACACTTTCCCACTTGCATAGTAGGTTCCTACATGTCTTTATGTGCCTCTAGGAATTAGATGTCAATTTTTTGATTGGAACCTTTGAGTTAGTATACTTTTAGGATTCCTGGACTTACAAAGATTTATGCTATGTGTTTTGCGTAGCCTATTTGGGACTTGATATTATCTCCTCAGCATGGTGGGAGTGGACCACTTAGGTACCACGCAGTCGGGTGGTAGTGTTTTTCCACTCTTATCATTTGAGATTCATTGAGACATCATGGCTGATGCATCCTCCATGATGGTGGATATGTATCCTTTCATTGATGATTAGAATATGTTAGATGATGCTATCTTGTGCTTATATTTGCATGTTAGATTACTTTCTGCATATGATATAGTATATTTTAGGAGTGATATTCCTACTATGTTAATACTGATGATCTCTTCGATGATTTGGAATGTTACGCACGGAGGGATGGCTAGGGCCCATGATGGTCTAATGATGCTATTAACGGTTGGGAGGAGCTGTGCACTTAGTTTATTATGTTTGATCTTTATGATGGATGTATATATCTTCTATGATGATGTATCATGTGTATCATGTGATTATCTTTACTTTGATGTATCATGGATTAGAATAGGATGATGTACCATATTTCACATATGTATATTCTTTTAAGCTTTTTATACCCTGTGACATGTATAGTGGATGATTGAGCATTTAGAAATGTAATGTATAAACATTGGACTTATCATTATTATTTCATGTTGTTGTTATATTAGATGGATTCAATAATGTTAGTTGACTTAGATGTAATTCAACGTTAAGGGATCCTTAAAGAATGTAATCTATAATGCATGTTATGTTTACTTTTAGATGGACATTGCTATTGCTTTTGTTATTGTGTATAAGTTATATGTGGTATTTAATTTCATGTTTTAAAAAAACAATGCTACCAAACTTAGTGAAATTCTAGGTTAATTCTTTGGATCCCTTGGTGGGGCATTACACACATGTTGTGGTTGACATGTATTACTAGTTAAACATGAACTAAGTAGCTTAAGTGTGTTAACACTCACTTGTCAAAATGAATCTGACATCAACACTTTGTTCCTCCTATTCTTTCTTACAATGGTAATGGTAATGATGCATTTATAGATCTTGGTACTAATGCTAATGTTGATAATGGTAATAATTCTAATGTTGATACAAATGGTACATTCATACATCAGGAATCTTCTTCTAGTGATAAGTTTGTTAAAAGAAAAACTAAATGGTTTCAAAAATTACTCAGTAAAAGGGACCAATTTCTAGAATGGGTCAACTTTGACCTAGGAGGATTAGCTACTCCAAATATGGTTGATGGTTTATCTTACAAATTGTAATGATACCCATTCATTATCTTTGGTATTTCTCTTTAGTATGTTGTAAAGCCTAAAAATTATGTTGATTTTACTATTGGATAGTACTTTTCTTCAAATAATTGTATTCTATTAACTATTGACTTTTTGTGACTTTGATATAATCTTAATTGTATTTGCATGATTTCTTACCATGATATTTTAGTTGTATTTATTCATGTATATATGGGGACCTACACATATATATTGATAAATATACAAATTATTGTGTCTTTTGTGACTTGTCAATAATGAGTGCATTCTTATATATTTCACATATGTAAATGTTTTTTTTTTTTCTCTTTCTTATTCCTAGGGATTATGAGTTATTATATACTATTTCCTTTAACATTTCTTTAGTTATATCGATTGGCACATAGGTGCAATTTATGCTTTTCTAGCATCATTCTATTCCCATGTTAGCACTTTATGTTTAATACCATTTATTTTTGGAGTTTCCCTCCAATTTCGGTTAATTTGACCCATCTTGAAGGCATTTTACTATTATTTGAATGAAAGCTATTGTTAATACTCATACTCATTCCCTTTGGTATCTTTGAAATCATGTCATATAATATTTTGCATACTTCATTGCTTAAATTATGAGTCATGAAAATTAAGCATTGATCACCCATTAACCTGCTGCGAAATGACTTATTAGTGGACCATCTATATCCATGTGATTGATGCATTGTTGATGTTGGGATCATTATTTAGCCTTCTCTATGGTCATTTGTTCCTTGTGTATTCATTTCTTGAGTGCTTTGATAACATATTTTTTCTTTGAGGAATATGATTTATCTTGATTACTTTACATTTACATTTATCACTCTATTCCAATTTACACTACGAGAGTTTACTTATACTTAGATATTTTCTAACTTGAATTTAAGATAAAATTATCCTCCTGGATAGTTTCCTTGTTTCTTTTTTTAAAGTAATACATCGTGGCACATACAAAATATTCTTATTTGTTGAACAACTCCTAGGCTACATGAATCTACTTGAAGATGTATTACACCTAAAGGACTATCCACTTCTCTTGGCTCTCCAACAATGTACCCATGCTAGTACAAGACCTCTTACATGATTGAAGATATTTCAAAAAATCAAGTTATACTATTGCAAATTGGGTTTAACTCCCTTTGATATAAGCTCCCCAAGTAAAGATTAAGGGGGGTGTTAGAAATATTAATCTTTCCTTGCATGTATTTAATTTGGGCTATACCAAGGATCCCTAAATGTAGTTTGTCCTATTGTACACATGTGGAGGACATCTCATTTACTTTTCCTCTAGTCCACATGTGAGGATAACTCATTTTATAATTCCTTTTATTAAGGAATTTAGTTTACCCTCCTTAAGAGGATCTTGACACTTTGCACACATTTATTATGAATGTGGCATTCATAGAAATGGGAGTTATATGTGAACACATGCAACTCCTTTTTCATCTCTTTAAAAGAGATGTCTTTTTCTCTTTCTTCTACACACATAACCTTGATGTTATTGTATTGAGATATCTCTCTCTCTCTCTCTCTCTCTCTCTCTCTCTCTCTCTCTCTCTCTCTCTCTCTCTCTCTCATCTAGGCACTTGCCTTCATTCATAATACTCACAAGGGGTTTTCTTTGCTTTCCCATTTCAACTCCTTCTCTACATTGTTGATCTACTTTTGTATATTCTCTTGGATCTTTTTTAATCTTATGATGACATTATTTCTCACTTAACTCACTTGGATTGGTTTCTTTCCTTGCCCTAGTTTATCATTTCTTATAGTGTTTTCTAAAGAACCCATTTTCTTATAGAAATTTTTAGGACTGAAACTAGCTCATTTCCTCATTTGGGGTAGTACTGCTACTTATGCCACATGCTTTCTCTTTCATGTCTAGGCAATATGCCATTTTGAATTTTTTTTACACCATAGTCAAACCATCTACATTCCTTGGATAATATAGACTACCATTTCTCTGAGATAATTGGCTGAACAAGTCACGTTCAATGTTAACCTTAGTTTAAGCATTTTTTTTTCAAGAAACTTACAATCAATAGTCTTCTTGTGCTTTTGGAATTCACAACCTTCTCTACCTATGTGGAATCTAAATCTTTTGTCATGGCTAGTAAGTAGGCACATGTTGGATGGCTACATGCAAACTATGTGATGTCTATCTTCATACCAAGGCACTCTATGCTGTGAAATGTCATATCTATCTAATCAATATTCCTCACTTACTAAAAGAGTATGGAATGCAATGTTGGATGTCTTTGAATCATCATGTTGTCACATTACAATGCCATTGTCTGCTATAGGATTTTAAAGGCATCGACACTTTGTCATCTCTCAAAAACTTCAACATCCTTCTCTAGAATTTTGGCAGTCATATTACATCCATTCTTAGCAACACCCACTATTATCTATTTTTCATTGATCCAGGTTGATTACTAGAAAATTCTTCACCATCATTTTGCTATGGTAATATTCATTTCACAAGACAAGATCACCCTAAATATTTGGTCCAATACATTACCTACTCAAACTAATGGTAACATACATGTTTGATCATTTTGTCAAATATTTCTCATGCCTTGATTATCACATGCTTTATTTGTGAGTATAATTGCCACTAATCTCCATGTTCATCCAATGCTCCAACACCTCACACAATGATATCTACTATGCCAATATCTTGCAGAATCCATTAGGAATGGCAAGTGAGTTTTGACTCATAAGGTCACAACCATGATTTCTTCTAAATTGCATACCACATTGGACATTTTCTTCTTCTGCAAGTCTCCTTATGTCATGCATGTTACTTCATTCTCTATCTGTGTGTAGGTGGCCAAAGGGTGGTGGCTCAAAATTGAGAATTCGTGTTCAAAAGTTTGATTTAGGATTAGGGAAAAAAATTTAGTATGTAGAGAGAGATGGTTTTGGTATGTAGAGAGAAGTAGTTTTGAAAATTTGTATGTAGAGAAATCAATCCAAACCTGAGCTTCTTTCTAGAAGTTTTAGTACATAGTGAGAGAGGGGTTTGAGTACATGGAGCAAGAAAACCTTTTAGTATGGGGAGAGAGAAGGTTTTAGTATGGAGGGGGGAAAAAGTACACAGAGAGAGGTAGTTTTGAATAGTTTTGGAATTAACCTCTCTCTCTCTGGAATTAAGTTAACTAACTCTCATAGTAAAATATCTAGGTAATAGTTGGCTCTATCTAGAGACAAGGACTATGCAAGATGCTAAATGAGCCTAGAGTTAAGAAAGAGAAGTGCTTTATCAAAAGGGCTATAGAGTCACCTAAAAAGGGGGGGAATATATGAAAAGGGACTAGGCACACCAAAATTGGGAACAAAACCAAACAAAAGGGAGTGAAAAGGCACAATAAAGTTTCCTGATGAACATATGTACATGGTAGGAAACCCCTACCTCTAATAGCTCTAGCTCCAAATGATTCATGGAAACTTGTTGAATAGCTGGGAAAAGTATATGCCATGGTGACTTAACAAGCAACAACTCTCCATTACTCATGAACTCAAATGTAGGTCTTCTTCTTGGATTCTGAATTTTTGATTCCTGACATGCTTAATTGCTTTGGACAAGGAAATGTATCCAAATAATCATGTTTCATTGAAAACCACTAAATTTGAATGCAATTATCTGTCATGATGCACATCATGAATGACTTCATTTTGAAAGAATTGTAGAATTAGAATCTCAATTTTCTAAATGTATCTCTAATCTTCTCTATTTGGCAAGCCCTCTAGTTGAATTTCTAGTGATTGGTCATCATGAAGTCTTGAACTCATTTATGATACTAGGCACTCTTTCTTTTAAATGAGCATGATTATGGCTGAATCTTCTATAAAATTATTTCAACCTAGATGCATATCTATGTTAAAATGAATCTTCTCATGATCCATTTCTTCTTCTTCATCTTCCAAAAGATCATCTTGAATTTCTTGGCACTTATGAGATACACTAATACCATCTTCAAAATTAAAGGCTATAACTTCAGTTTTCATCCCATTAATATCAAAATTCTCTGTATGAAGGGCTTTCTAATGGTTAAGACCAGAATATACCAAACTTTGTATTGGATTTCCTTCATATAATCTATGATGTGAAGCTATAGTCATTGAACCTTGTCTTTGATTACTAACTTGAGAATCATCAATAGAAATACCTTCCTCTAAGAATAAAGGATTAAAGTAAACATTTTCTTCATAGAGGAAATTACCATTCAAGGATTTTGAGCACAAGCTTGGAGTAAATACATCATAAGAGATTCCTTCATCAAATTCTTCCATAAGATGCCCTGCTATGTCATTACTTCTTTTATCATGGTTATTCTTCTCATAGAATCTCTTTGACATAGGATCTCCTATTTGATAAGAAGGCTAAAAAAGAGGATTTCTTTGACCTTTTAATGATCGATAGGATTTTAATTGCACTTCCATTGGATTAGAGAAACTTTTCACCATATTCATACAACTTTGATTTTCAATATGCTCAATGACATCTACGTCCTTTTAAATTATTGATTTTTCTCCAAGACATCTTTCATGAAATGCGAAAGGTTGATATTCTTGTTGCATGCATGATAAAGAATAAAGGCTAGATGGATTGTCTTCTTCCCCTTGAAGCTGATTTTTATCTTTTTCATCAACCAATCTTCTAGTTACAAGTCCATCAATGACATCAAATATAAAGGTCTCCATTTCCATAGTGAAAGTAGATATTTGTAGAGGTTCATTGGTGCTTTTATCTCTATCAATGGTAGTGGTTTCAAATTGTGCCATAACATCTAAAGTATTGATGTTGTCAATAGATTCATCACCTTGAGTGATAATGGAAGGATGAATAGGAAGATATTCTCCACATAGGAAGTCATCATCTGAAGCATTAAGGCACCAAGTAGGAATAAAAGTGGTACAAAATTCAATTTGATCCACATTTCCCTTATCTTCTATCATATGTTGTGTAGTTTCTTGAGATTTAGATTTTTTTTTTTCATTAGGATCAAGATGATTGAATACTTTCTCTTGAATTTTGAAATTTTCATAGTGATTCCTTGACACATTAGCAAACCTTTCTTCTCTTATAAACTCCATTTCTTGACCATCTCCTTGATTAGACATAGAATCCTCATCTTCTTTCGTGCATGAAGATTTAGATGAGTCCATTCTAATATTTGGATTGGGAGATGTCCTATTACCAAGAAAATAATTCTTGCATGGGTATTCTTTCTCAATTTATTGTAGTTTTTGGCATAAAGAAGGATGTACTTTGTTAGGATCTAGGTGTGCATTTCCATAGAAGCTTTTAAAGAATTCAACCTAATTAGGATCAACGGAAGCATGATTTTGATGAGAAATAGGCACAAGTGTTGGGACACTTTCTTAACCACCATTATCCATCTTTGAGTCACATGAATCATTTTTTTGATCAAATTCTTCCTTATAATCACATGTTGAACTTCTTTCTGAAAATGATTTGGGCTTGTGAGAGAAAAACTGATTATCTTTATCGTATTCTTCATCTATCTTTCACAAAGTTTGGAGTAAAGATGGATGAATCTTTTCTAGATCTAGTTTATGCACACCACAGAAACTCTTTAAGAAGCTAGCTTACTTAGGGTCAATGAAAATCTGATGTTTTTGAGAGATAGGTTAATGAGAGACATTCCATTTATTCTTCATTGCTGATTTAGATGAAAGAAATTTTTCACATAAATAATCAATATCATAAGAAAGAAAATCATAATCTTTTCTGCCATCTCCTTAAATCTTTAGAAAAAATTTCAACAAGTAGGGATGAACCATTCTAGGATCTAGTCTCCTACCACCATAGAAATTATTCAAGAATTCAACTTGAAGAGGCTCATCAAGAATCTATTTCTTAGGATATGAAAAGTATTCATCATCACTATCACTACCACTATTACTTTCAACTTTTTGCTTGTACCAAACCATGATTCTAAATTTCCACTTTCAGATAAAGTCATCAATAATCAGTCTTTCAAATAGAGTCACCAACCTTCATTCAAGGCAAGGTAACTTTTATTAACCATGTTACTAATTATTGTTCACTTGATCTTGAATATGACCAATATTTTTCCTATTTCTTCTTGGAATAGAAACTATTCTTTCAACAACTACAATGTTTTGACCAATAGTAGCTCTTCACAAGATTTTTCCAAATTCTTCTTATTCTTCTAGAACCTAGTTCACTTGATGGTATTGTTGAGAAATTCATCTACACCTCTAGGCTAGAGTGTTTAAATTTGAAATAATATATTCTTGTGTGTCCTGGAAGCCGAGATTCTATTGTAGAACTAGAAATACATTCTCATGTGGAAATACCATCTTGATTCATTATAGACAACTGAATAACATTTCTTATTCAAATCCCTAGAAGAGCCACCAAAAACCTATTGGTAAATAGATTTGTCACTATGATAGTTACTTTTGAAACTAACCTTGTTCACCCTATTAACAATGACAACTGTGCCAACCGTTAAAGAGATTGAGACTTATCATTACCAAATTATAGACTTACTCTATATTTAAGAGGGGTAGCTCCCTCATAAGATAAATTTTTAATTTTTTAAATAATGATGATTACAACTTAGAATATAGAAAAGAAACTATTGATGATGAATGCACCACATGACTTCAATGTTTTGATAAAATTGATGTCAACTGCTAATGAAATCAAATAACAACTATGCTTGAGAGTTATCATAAACACAATGCTAATTCATTAATTAATGAATATTTTTATGGTATGGTGTAAATATTCTATTACTAAATTAGCATTGTGTTGATGATAGCTATCAAGTGCAGTTCTTGTTTGTTTTCATTAGTAGTCTAAATCAATTTTATGGAAACATTGAAGTCATGTGATGTGTTTGTCATCAATAGTTTCCTTTCTCTAAATTCTAATTTATAATTTTCTTTATTTGAAAAATCAAAAATTAGCTTATGAGAGAGCTTCCCCTCTCAAATGTAGAGGAAGATTATAATTTGGTAATGACCAATTTCAATCTCTCCAACTATTGGCACAGTTTTCACTGTTCATAGGTAAAATTGAGTCAATTTCAGAAGTAAGTATCACAATGACAAATCTATTTACCAACAACCCATAACTATGATAACATGATCAACATGATTTTTAGGTTTGATGATGTTGTTAATGTCATTTTTGTTAAAGACAAACACAAGAAGCAACTAGTAAACATTTTTACCCGAGCTCAAGCCTCCAAAATAGTTCTACTAGGGCCAACC
This sequence comes from Cupressus sempervirens, assembly GCA_028749045.1. Lineage (NCBI taxonomy): Eukaryota > Viridiplantae > Streptophyta > Pinopsida > Cupressales > Cupressaceae > Cupressus > Cupressus sempervirens. The sequence continues at coordinate 884,093,092 of CM053786.1, forward strand.
ACTAGTTCAAACTAAGCCACCACAAGTGCCCCCATATCCAAATATAGTCTACTCAATGAGTTATTGAAAACTCTTGCCCATATCTCTATTTTCAAGTTGTTAGAAATATCCCCTAAGTATAAAGAGATCCTCACTAAATCCTAAGTACCAAACACTTTGGTTGTCAATATATTTCAAAATATGGTAACCTAGTTGCCTCTCACTATGTGTCATTCTCAACACAAGATGAAATTTCCTTCATACATCCACAAAGTGCTCCGTTGCACACTAAATTATTCATCCACCAAAACAAAGTCAAAATAGCTTTGGATGATAGAGGGGTTGGCCTAAACATTTGCACCTTGGACCTAGCAAAGGCACCAAGGTATATAGAGGATGTTGTAGATCCTAAGAAAAAGATTACAATAAAATCTTATGATAATGAGAAACAATCCTCTAAAGGCATGGTTATTCTACCAATCAAGGCTGGTCTACTGGTAAAAGAAATTGTTTGTCAAGCCTTGGACTTAAAATTAACTTACAATATTCTACTAGGAAGGCCATGGATCCATGATATGCAAGGAGTCCCTTCCACCTACCATCAATATCTAAAATTTCCATACAAGGGTCAAGAAGTGAATATATGTGGGGATCAAAATTATACCCAATATTATAACTCCCTTGTTCCTCATAACAAGTGTTGGTTCTTCAAAATGTCATGTTTTAGAAACCTAGTGATATCAATAGAATACATCTAGGGACAACTAACTTCCATCTACAACATACCCATTCAAACACTAGGGCCAACTATAAGGCAATACCATTCTTATACTTCGAACTCTACAAAACCTAGGTGGGTATACCTCAAATTCATTCATATGGTGCCAGTGTTAAAGCATATACTTGAATCTAACAATGTAAATAATACCCTTAATCTTCTAACACTTATGCAAACAACATACATATGAAATAGCTACAATGATGACATATGAACTAGATAAGCTAAGTGAGAGAATCTCTTTTCATCTCCTAAATAGGAAGGGAAAAGGATTTGATTATAATTTTATTTCAACATAACCCTAACATGAACAACATAACATTTTCATCTTGTAGCTGATTAGTGCCTTATCTATTGGGAAATTCCACAAATCATTGGCATATATCCTCGGAAATTATTGAGACATTTCATGTATTAAGACTTCCTAACCTATCCATTCACCTTGTGAATCAAACATCTACATTAATTTTGAATCTCATACTCAACCTACCCCTTCATGAAGTATGCAACCCTATGATAATAAACCAAGCATTTACATGACTCCTTGAATCATAAGAAAACATGTCAACACATACAATCTAAAATAGATTATAACTAGATAATATGCACCTTGTGCATATATCATAGCATATTACAAAAAAAATGAACATGAGAGAAGATTTAGACTGAAGATTAACTTGATGCTACATTTTTATTCTTTTACTTGAAACAAATACATAAGGATGCACAAAAAAACTTCTAAAAATGTTGAATATACTAGAACTATTTGTATTATCACTACTTGTTGTTCATTATATGAGACAAAATGTTGAAGAGATGGTTGAGTCATAGTCATGAAAAAAATTTCAACCTAACTAGAACCATCCTTGTGGTATCATAGTAGTGAAAAATGTCCAAGAACTGGAACCAACCCTAAAGAAAGAGAAGAGAAGAGAATATAAGAATTCCTAGATCAAATTAGATGCAACTATTTATCCACTTGGAAAACTTCCATCTCTTATGAAGAACATCTCTCTACCTTCTTCCTATAACTAAAAATTAGATCCTTTTACTTGCTTCTGAAGAAAGCTTGAAAATATCTCTAGAATGATAAAGACATCTAACTAATTTGAATGCTAGATTTGATATTAAAGAGAGGGTAAAAATACCCACCAAATGACCTCTAGAAGCAAATATAAACTCTCAAAATCATTTTTATGCAAATCTAGAATCAACAAACCTTATTGCCTTCTTTTCAATTAATTTTGATGCTTCATCATGAAATTTTCCCATTCTATTGAGAATGCCCTAGAAATCACAAAACTATTTATATCTTGTACCAGTGAATACCTATGAAAATTTTTGATTTGATATATGGATAACTCATCTTCTCCCAGTTTGGACAGTATGCTATACTATATATTTTTGATAAAAATTTCCCCTCTAGCATACATTTGAATTTTCAGGTCCTAGTTCATAAGAAGAGCATTAAAATGAAAATTTTAAAAACCCCTATGGTCAAAACTATAGAAAATTCTTTCAAATTTTTAAATTTTTCATCCCCATTAAAATTTTTGAATGAAGGTAAAAAAGAAATCAATATTTTATTATTTCACATTTCCCCCCTTTTTGGAATCTGAGTGAACCCTCCAAGTTGACCACCACATTGGCACCATGTGGCAACCTCTCATTGGCTAAATTTTTCCACCTCATCACTACTCAACTAGACACCTTACAACATGTCACCTTATCCTTCACATCCTTAATCATCAACTCAACCTTAATCCTAGTGACCATATGATTGACCTTAGTTTTGCAATGTCAGAGCTTGCTGGCCATAACCATGGTTAAGCCTGGAAACCATGAAAAATAGACCATTTTATATGGTCACATCACTTTTTCCATTTAAATTTTTATGCTTGCGACATTGCACCTAGTGGTTAGCTAACCACTTTGTGTGGTTAGCTTCTAACTATGCAGTTAGGTCTATAAGAGTGTGACTGGACACCATGTGTCTGTATGCTGATGTCATCCCTTCTCTTTCCACCTGTAGTTTTTGATTAATTTTTTTTGTTTAGCCTCTGCTAGTTGTCCACCATCTAGGTTGGGCCATCCATGTATATGAGCTCTACCTTCAAAAGGCACTTGTCTTAAAGACAACTTACAAGTGCATGCTCATACATAAAAATACTTTAAAAAACCTTCTGCTCAACACATGTGGGATAATGCATTTTTAGAATAACATGAAAAATAGAGCTCAAAACCATGGTGATGTTTTTACATTGAAGCAACCTTCCTTCTTCTTACCACTATGGAGAGAAAGCATAATAAAGCTATTTTCTATGGCAATATGAATCCTTTCAAGAAACCCTTCCTTCAAAGAATTTGATCCTTCATGTAGATTCACCATTGTGGATTTATTCATATTTCCCAAAGGACTCATCCATTACCAAATGAATGTGGATCCTTCACACAATTTTCATGGCAATTGTGGCACTATTAACTTCGACCGTCTTCTTCAAGCAAGACTAGTCAAGGTGGTTCCTCAAGTTCTTGGTTTGATGAAGAGACCTACCCATCCAAACCAATCCAAGATAGGAATGAAATCCCAAATCCTGAATTGACCATGACCTTTAGCTAAAAACTCATCCATTGACACTCTAGAAAGAGCACCTTTTGCACTATTATTCTTTATAACCTTCCTATCACTCTTTATTTTCCTCAAACTACATGCTTTACACTTTAACTCCACTATCACAAATGACTAGGGAGACAATATTGGCAGTAATGGAGAGAGAGAAATGGTGGAGAACACCCATTGTAGATCACTGCATCCCATTGTAGACATAGTTTCAAGGATGTATTCCTTCTATTGATTTCTACTCTTATTGAGAAAACTAGCATCCATCATGCAACAACCAAAATGTGATGATTTCTCTCATGATATTAGAATTGTGTAACCCATGAGTTTATAGTAGGCACAATGTAGGTGAGACTTAACTACCATGCAAAAATAGATCTCAACCCATTGATATCAAAACAATGCATTAGTGGAGGTTTAAAGTTCTCACTACCTATGAGCTTTATTTTCATTCTACGCTTATCTCCTCATGAAAAACTTTGTGAGCATCCCACAATTGTGAAAAACCTTTTTTATTCTAATGGGGATCCATTTATGATTGCACCCACAAGAATTTTTATTAGTCAACATGGATGCCTAGTTGCTACTACACAATCTCTAATTCCTTGTCCTCCTAATTCAGAATCAAAACCTCATTCACGAAAGCCCTCTCCTATTCTTCCTTCAAATACTGACATGAGGTAGTGGCTTTCATTTTCTCCAATAAAATATTTTTCAAAATAATATGACCAATAAGATTTATAACAAACTAAAATTATATGCCATCTTTAGTAAGCTGAAAAAGGATAGACCACTTCAATGCATTATCTACTAAAATATCCATAAGAAGAGTCCAAGATTTTGAAGCTAGGAACAAAATTTTGGATCTATGAGAGCAAGCTAAGACCTAGCTCCAAAACATCCACTATGGTATTGCTCACTTTCTTAATAATATATTCTTTAACAATATTACCAACTCAAAAATTTGAACTGCCAATTCCACTCAAATCACTTGCTAGAACATTTGATTCAAGAATATAACTTGTAGATCTTCAATATATACCACAATTTTACAAGGTTTAGATTGAGGGATTTTGATTGCAACTATTATAACTCCTTTTTAATCCCTCCAGTTAAATAATGAAAAGCAATCTGATGGGATTAGTCGGACCCCAAAATGGGTCTGGCTATTTTTTTTTGAATTGAAACACCTGACTCTTGAAATCCATTAAATTCACTATTTTGAACTGACTATTATCAATTTAGACCATTTCTTGATCATATTTAACTCAATTTTTAATCTTTTACAAACTATTAATTTCATGTCAAGAGGTCCTTTGGCTGGCTTCAAAAACAAACCAAATCCAACTGGGCTTTGAAAACTAACATATTTTTTCTTTGGTCCACATTCTCTTACCTTGTTATATCTCATGTCAAGATGAAAATTTGGTCAAAAGATATTGACCATCAAAGTTGCATTTGTTGAAATTACCTACAAGCAAACATGTTAGAAAACCATAAAATTCATTTAGTTTTGGCTCTAAAAATAGGTCAAATAGATATTTGAGGGCTTGAAAATTAGGGCATTAGTTCAATTTCATAAGGAGAATATAATTATATAATTTGGGCTCATGATAAATAATAGGGTGTGTTTGGGGAGTGGTCAAAGTGGGGTACTTGGATTTGCAAGATTGGAAACATTGGTAGAAAAGTGTGCAAACAAATTTGTCAAGACTTGTAAACTAGCACACTTAAAAGAATTTTTAGAGTATGACATAGTGGTTCAATCCATTTGATCTCATCTATCATGGATTTGAAGTTATAACATCACAAACAACAATATTAATCAATCTGCACTTCTTGACACTAGTAAAACTTTACAAATTGCATTTGGAATCACATTTGAAAACTAATCAAACATATTTTTCGTAAGCTCAAATCTAAAACATAATAAGTCTCTGACCTCTCGATGCAATGCAAAAGGAATTTTCTCATATGTGTACTAAGCACTCCCAAAGCAATCAGTCATGAAACATTACCCTGTGCGAGATATTCAATTGCAAACTAGGCTTCTTGTCGTTGCTTTACACTTAGGCAAAAATGCAGATTTGAACATTGCTCAAGATGAAACTTCACATAATGACTCAGAATGGAAATTTATCCTCAAGAAATGCATAGACATGCTAAATGAAAAGTGTTAGAACATTAAACACTTCATATGCCTCAAAAGGATAGCTGGGTACGCATGCATTAAATGTTCTTATAGGGGCTCAAGATGACTCAAAAGCTTGGAAAGGTACTCAAAATGGGAATGTAATTTTGAGTCCCAATAATAGGGCTAGAACCAACATCCTAACAAATGACATCAGCTGGTCTATGTCAATAGACACTTCATGCTCCACTAGCTAAGATAACAACTGCTTATCCACATTGACTAAGTGTAAAGAGAAAGTAGGGTGTCGTAGCTCTTCTACTTCATCACCACAACCACCTAGAGACACTAAACAAACACAATATGAAAAGATGGATTGTTTAATGAAATAATTTGATAGGAAGTCCAAACTACAATGTAAGTGGTGGATGAATATTCAATTTCATTATGTTGACCCACCACTATCCCCTAGATCTCATGGTAGGGAAAACACAAAGAACACTTATCAGGGATATTTTGTTAAAGAAAGGGGCATATCTCCACAAACTCTAGAGGAAGAAAGAAAAAAGATACAAAATACTGATATCTCACAACACCTTTTTGGCAAGGGTTGTAATCTAATGAAGTGAATGGGTTATCTAAGAGAAGGACCCTTGAAAAAGGGAAAGGGCATTATGGAACCACTATTCACACATTTTAGGTCCTACAAGTTAAAAAAAACATTGGGCTATTCAGAAAAAGACAATGACAATTCCACATTCTGTCCTAAATTTTACTCTATACATAGAGATCCTTCTTCCTCTTCTCTGGTATGGGTACCAAAAGAAAAGGATGTCAAAATAGCTATCCCAAAGAATGTGAACCTATCCTTCTTTGGTCTACACCATACAAGAGAACAATGCACAAACACCATCAATGAAAAAGATGATGATGATTCCACCAAGTGGGAATTTGATTCATTATTCAAAGAGTTTGTTAAAGATAAAGAATGTTATTTTATTCACATTCCTATTGAAAGTACTTCCACAACACAAGATTCCACTCTACAGTGTAGTTTAGATGAGAGTATAGAACAAACACCTAATTCATTGCCACAAACTAATGATAAACATAATGATAGATTTGAGTTCTAGAATTTATTTCTAGAAGAAATTGAAGATGAGTTTAGCAAGAAATTCTATGCCTCTATTTCTCTATATCATCTACATGAAGTGCATGTAATAAACTTAACCAATATGATGTATGAGTCACCGAATGAGTTCATGTCTCTAAACCCCACTAAACACTATCTATACCCTGAATCATTATCCCTAGTCCATCTTGAGGTTATTAGATAGGATACAATTGAAACCCCTAATATCCTAAATTTTGACACTGACAAAGAAATTTATGTATACCTTAGTGTGGTTGAAACATCTCCTAGACAAGGACCAACATAAATACCTATGGTTGGGTCAAGTATCAATTATCTCAGTCACACAAGAAAAGGTCGAACACATCAAATAAATAATGAACTAAACCATGGTGGCGCTAGTCTCAACAAAAAATAAGAAACAAAAAGAAGTGACACATCTAACGGTGAAAACCCAACTATGCCACCCAAAGATGAGATTATTGATACCTTACCTAAGTATTCTAAAGAAAGATCATCAATCCTAATTGAATTGATGGAAAAATTTAACATTCAAATAGAGAAAGAACCCAAGATAATTCATTTGGAACAATCATTAACTCTAGAACATGTCATTCCATCAACTTTTCTTTGACACATTCCTTTTTTACGGCCTGTAGCTAAGTCTAATCTTACCTTGTCCACATGTCAAACACTTCTTTTCTGCTTTGGCTATGCTTCATGCAACTTTAGAAAGTGAGAATACTATTGTAATGATATAACTTGCACAACAGAAGAAATAATATGAAATATTATATAAATACTTGATAATAACTGAGGATTTTATTGCAGAGATCATGAGGCTCCCCACGGTGGGCATAAAATTCACCAAGAAAACCAGTATTTCAAATGCAGCCTATAAAAAGTTTCCAAAAATGGAAGACAAGCAGAAGCAACTAGAAAAGAGTGGTGATTTCTTCGATGTGCATTAGATAAAGGAGATTTGGAGGGATGTTCTTTTGTATATCCGTGAGTATTTCATACTTGATGGAAGAAGTAAAAGAGTTCATAAATGCCACTTTGTTTTTTTAAATCACTTTAGACACAAAGATAGAATATCTTTCCCCTTCTTTTTGCAATTTTCTTTACTTCATAGTTTAGAAGCCCATAAGAAGAAGGAGTCTAGACCCATTTTACATGAAGGGCTGATTCTTCTTATTGAGGGGTATTGTAAAAATAAACACATTGCCTCTACTCCCTCTAAGGACAAGAAGAAGGACTCCATTAAGAGTAAGAAGGGTGACTCTGTTAAAGGTAAAGATAAAGCCCTAAATTTGAAAACCTAGGCTTCTCAAAAACATGAGGATGAGGAGTCTGAGACCGAGAAATAGGAAATTCGTGAGAATATTAACCCTGAGGATGAGGATGATACTGACGCTAGGGATTTAAGCTCTAATTTGGATGGTTACCCAAAGACTAAAGGTAATAATGAAAAAGGGAAAGAGGAAGGCAATAGTGAAGGTAATCCTAAATAGAGTAAATCTATTAATGAGGGTAACCAGGCTATATCTAGTGGGGGTGATAAAGTGGAAGATAACACTATTGAGAACCCTATTGAGAAGAGTAAGGAGGACCATATGGCTAAGACTACTTCTCTTGTCAAGGGGATAGAGGAAGAAAAAAGGAAGGACTCTGCTCACATAGAGGACTCTGTTGGGGCTTGAAAGGAGGATCAAATAGAAATGGAGGCTAACAATGAAAATGTCTGCTCCCCCCCACACGAGACTGCCGAAGATGATAGTGATTCAATGTAGAGGGATACCATGCTCACCTTCCTACATTATACAAAGGTTAAAGCTGACACCATGCTCAAAGTTGATTCCTAGATCTACAATGAAATGATGGGTTTGAAGAAAAAGGTGGAAATTCTGCAACAAAACCAGGATACTATCAATGCCAAACTTAGCCAAGTGGAAGGGTAGATGGGAAACATCCCTAAAAAACTTAAAAACTATGAGCAAAACCTTAGAATGTTAATCAAGGAGAGTGGCACTAAGATGGAGCAGGTTACCTTGAGTATATGTGCAGGCACTGCAAGCCTAGGCAAAAGGGCTAATGAAGAAATCACTTTGGCTGAGGGTTCGAGCAAAAGAACAAGGCAGACCTCGAGGAAGCATGCAATGAAAATTGCTACTACTTTGGTTGCTGATACCATTCAAGAGACTGCAGTAATTGGTAAGGAAGCTACTAAAATGATCTTAAAGCTGCAATAGTGGCTCTGGATCAGGTTCTCTGGTTTTGTTCCTGTTTGGTGCTAGTTACTAGTTGGGGTCTCTGGTCCTGGTTTTTGGTTTTTCTTGTTTAGACTGTTTGTGGTTCCAGGTCCCTGTAAAACCTAGTTTAGTTTGTTTTTGGACTTTTGTAGTGGTTTTAGGTCCCTGTAAAACCTATTTTTGATATTGTTCTACAGTTTGTTGCAGGTTTCTTTTTCCTATTGGGCTGTAATGCTTTATCTTTCTACTTTTTGTTAAAGGGTTTTGGGGTCCCTGCAAAACCTTCTTTTACCATAATCTAAAACTAAGATTAATAGGTCACTTCGAGGGGGCAAGATCCAAATATCTCCAATGAGAACACACTTTATAATATGATGTTGAAATAAGACTCACAACCTCCTATATATACCTAATTATGCTTAGGTTGAATTGACACACCTCTACATAACACTTAGGCTGACCTATCTACCTAAATAATAATATAATAATGATAACATGACTTAATTAAGGATTAAGCTAGCCACAAGTTGACTATTCATAACCCTATATACACCAATATTAAGAGCATAGCATGCCCCCTCTCTTGAAAGAAGAATTTTCCTCAATGATAACCAAGTGTGGATTCTTTTGATTGAACTTCTCATCCTCCCATATGGCCTCTTCAACTAGTAAGTTCTTCCATTATATATGATTTTGAGTCATGGTTCTATTACTCAGTTTCTTTGTGCATGTTTGTAGAATGCATTCTAGTTCCAAAATTATTTTTCTTTCTTCATCAAGTTTTAGTAGTACTATTTGAGTATGAATATTTTTCCCAATTACCTTCTTTAAATAAGAAATGTGAAAAACTGGATGCATCTTTGTTGTTAGTGGCAACTCAAGCTTGTAGGTGACACCACCAATCTTTTGCATGATTTTTTATGGTCCATAATATCTTGGAGACAACTTATTATTCTTTTTTTGTTGCTTCATTGAGATTTGTTTATAAGGCTGCAATCTCAAGAAGACCCAGTCCCGAACTTCAAATTTTCTTTCACTACAATGTTGGTCTGCTTGTTGTTTCATTTGATTTTGTGCCATAGCTAAATTCTTCTTGAGTCCTAAAAGTACCTATTGTTGATGAATAAAGTGGTACTCCACTTCTTGAACTCTTAGTGACACCTTTAATGAAGATGTGATGGAAGGATGATGATATCCATAAAGTGCCAAAAATGGAGACATTTTTGATGAGCTATGTAAAGAGGTCTTGTACCACCATTCTGCAAGTAGGCAATCTATTCATTGAGATTTTTTTTCCTAAAGTGAAAAAGCATGGATATCATTTCCAACATTTATTAACAACCTTAGTTTTTCCATCTAATTGAGGATATTATGAATAACTATGAGCCAATTGAGTACGCAAACATGAGAATAAATCTTTTTAAAAGTGACTAGTAAAGATAGGATCATGATCACTAACAATAACCTTAGGTGTACCATGTAACTTTTGGATATGCTCTATGAAATTTTTTTCCATTGTACTTGGTGTAAAAAGATGTAATAATTCATTGAAATGTGCATATTTAGTGAGGCAATCGACTACTACCATAATGACATTATGACCTTTAGATTTGAGAAGTCCTATGATGAAATCCATGGATACCTCTTCCTAACGTTGGGTAGGAATAGATAAAGGTTACAAGAGACCTGGTATCTTAATTGTTTCCTCCTTATTTCTTTGACAAACCAAACATTCAGCCACAAATTTTTGAACATTACCTTTTAGCCCTTCCCAAGAAAAAATCTTTCTTGACTCGATGATATATCTTCAAAAATATTGAATGACCACCAATTGGGGAATCGTGTAGTTCTTTGAGAATCTTGTATTTAAAAGTGGAATTCTTGCATAGATACAAGCTCTCTTTATACCAAAGAATATCCCCCTTTAAACAAAATTTATCTAAACTACAAAGGTCACTTTTTATTTGTTGGATGAGATTAGTTGTTGCAACATCATTTTTCTACTCTTCTTTGGCTTCTACCACCCAATTTTCTTGTAATATTGAAAAGGCACACAATAAGGCTTCATCTTTTTCATCTTTCCTAGAAAGTACATTAGCCACAACATTTTCCTTCCCTTTCTTATATACAATTTCAAAGCTATATCCCAACATCTTATTGGCCCATTTTTGCTACTCTCCTGATGATAGTCTTTGTTCCAAAAAATATTTTAGGCTATCATCATCTGTCTTAACCTTGAAGTGTTGACCCATTAAATAAGGCCTCCATTTTTAAACTACATGAAGGATTGTTGGCATTTACTTCTCGTAAATAGGTTTGAGTTGATTTTTACCTTATAATTGATGAATCTCAAAAGTAATTGTTTGACCTAATTTCATGAGAACTGCTCCTATCCCATTTTTAGAAGCATCACATTCTACAATGAATTCCTTGGTGAAGTCTGGAGTGGAAAGCACTGGAGTTTTACACATAGCCTTCTTCAATTGCTCAAATAATACATTAGCAGATTCATTCCAATGAAAAAGGTCCTTCTTCAATAGAGTGGTGAGGGGTGCTGCTATACAACCATAATTCTTCACAAATATTCTATAGTATCCTATCAATCCCAAGAAACCCCTCAACTTCTTAATAGTTTTTGGAATAGGCCATTCCATGAGAGCCTTATTTTTTTTAGGGTCCATCTTTACTCCTTCATGTGAAACTATGTGTCCCAAATACTCCACTTCCTTAAGACCAAAAGCACATTTGGATGACTTAGCATAGAGTTGATGATCTTTGATTAATTTTAATGCTTGATCTACATGCTACAAATTTTCTTCCCAAGTCTTGCTATAAATTAATATATCATCAAGAAACAGTAACACAAAGTTTCTCAAGAACTTCTTAAAAAATGGAAGTCATCAAACTTTAGAATGTAGATGGTACATTGGTAAGACCAAATGACATCACCAAAAATTCATAATGACCGTCATGAGTTTAAAATATCGTCCTACAAATATCTTCCTCCTTAATTCAAATTTGGTGATAACCCGATCTAAGATCTAACTTGGTGAAACACATAGCTCCATTTAATTCATCTAGAAGATCATCGATGACTAGAATAGGAAACTTATCTTTAATGGTGTACTTTTTGTGGACTCTATTTAATCTGGACACATGTGCCAAGTGTCATCCTTCTTATGCACCATCACAATAGGTGAGAAGTAAGCACTTTGGCTATGATTGATAATTCTTGCCTCTAGCATTTCCTCAACAATTTTTTTGATCTCATTTTTTTGTATGTGTGGATACCTATAAGGCCTAATATTTGGTGGTTGGCTCCTTGGAACTAGTTTTATGGCATGGTCATGATCCCTCTTAGGAGGAATTCCTTTAGTAATATCTACAAGAATCACTGAGTGACAATCAATTTCAAATCTAGATCAATAAAAACATTAGATTGAGAGACTTCTAATGAACATAGGAAGGCCACAAATCCATCTATACCTTTCTTCAGAAGCTTTTACATTTGATGAGATCTTACCATCTATGGGGATTTTAACTTCAATCTCCTTAGCTCCACCAACTTTCCTTTTGATTGAAATTGCATGACTAGTTCTCGGAAGTTCATCTCAATTGTTCCCAATGTAGTAAGCCATTGTACTCTCAAAACAATATCCGTTGCACCCATGGATATTGCATACATTGGGGTATCAAGTTTATAATATCCCATGGATAATTTGATGCTATGAAACTTCCCTGAACAAATAACTATGGCCCCATCTATAATCAAAACCTAAAACTCTAGGGCTAGATATATAAAAAAAATTTAGAAGAGTTGTTAATTTTTTTTTTGATGAAATTATGAGTACTACCTAATTTTATCAACATTGTCACTTTCTACTTCTTTAAGAAACCCACTACTTTGATAGTTGTGGTGCATTGGAACTTGAAATTGCATGACATGAAATGATTGGTTCAGAATTATGTGATTCCTCACCTAACTCCTTATCCTCCTCTAATATGGGTTCATCCTCTTCTTCCTCACTTGTACCTTCAATATAGAACAATTTAATTTCACTACATTTATGTCCTTGACTATTTTTCTATCACAATTGAACACAACTCTTTTTCTTTTATCTCCTCAATTTGTTGTGGATTCAACCTAGTAGGTTAAGGAAGAGGTGTTGAATATCCCTTTTTTCTTGTCACATTATCCTCTTGCTTTATAGGAATCAAGAACTTCTCTTCTACCTAGTGTACCAATAAGAAAGACTCATTTATTGATCTGGGACAAAACATGTGTACCTCATGTTGAATGTGATCATTGAGACCGCCCCAAAATGAATCATTCAAGATCTCCTCTATAATTTTCTTCACTCTTAAGGATAGATTTTGGAATTTTTGAATATAATTCTTAACTGATCTTGTTTGTTGAAGCTTAGCAAGTTGGCTAAAGAAGTTTTTTGTCACACTATTGCTATATTGTGCTTGGAGTTCTTCTATAAAAATTGACCATGATACAATGAGTCCCTTTTTCCTCCTATGAGTACAATACCAATGATAACAAATGAATTGATCTGGTTCTAGATATAAGGAAGCCATCATGACCTTTTGTCCATATGGGATTTAATGTACTTAAAAATAATTCTCCATTCAATTTATCCATGTTAGAGGATCCTTTCCATCAAATTTTCCATATCCACCTTTGCAAAAAAAAATTAATATCCCATAGGATTAATAAAAATTGTGTCATTATTAGTCAACTTGAAGGTTTAACCTTGATTGCTTAAGAGCTCCTTCCTTGTTTCATTCATATAGGTGCATAACATGCTTCATTTATCTAATATATCTCCTCATAGGTCACACATATCCCTCTTAACCTCTTTAACTTTATAAGTTCCTCATTAGGATTACTATTCTCTATTGATTCCTAATCTTGATCAAAGGATTTCCTTGGTGTGGTAGCATTCTTTTTGCCTCTTGTTGAAGGCCTCATCATAATGAAAACCAATGTTTTTGAAACAAATCACACAAACAAAATGTAAATTCTTTGATTTATTTATTTATTTTTCATTGTAACTTACTAGGGCCAAGATACCCTTAGAAAAAATCTCAAAAAAAAATAGTAAATTTTTTGCCTTGAGAGAGAATTCTCATAATTTTGCAATATCTTTCTTATTTTTGTTTTTCAATTTCTCTATGAATTTAGGCTCCTCTACTAGGTATTCAAAAACCTAATACAAGTTATATTTCAATTTGGTAGAATGTGAAAGATATGAAGATCTCAATAAATTGTGTAGAAATAGTAATTTTCTCAAATTTGCTCTAATTCCCCCAAATTTTGGACTATATCTTGCTTAATATGGTCTTCAAAAGCCCTTTAAAAATATTTGAATTTTTTTTTAAAATCTGAAAGTTATGCTTTCCCAAAATCACCCCAAAGTTGAGAAAAAATCTTGCCTCTATGGTGCCAAGATCATGCTCTAATGCCACTTGTAATGAAATAACTTGGACAATAGAATAAATAATATGAAATATTATATAAATATTTGATAATAACTGAGATTAATAGGCAACTTCGAGGGGGAAACTTCCAAATATCTCCAATGAGAACACACTTCACAATATGATGTTGAAATAAGACTCACAACCTCCTATATATACCTAATTATGCTTAAGTTGAATAGACATAACCCTACATAACACCTTTTCCTACCTACCTACCTAAATAATAATATAATAAAGATGACATGACTTAATTAAAGATTAAGATAGCCACAATTTGACTATTCATCACCCTATATACACCAATATTAAGGGCATAGCAACGATAAGTGTTGATCTACTTCCATATCAATGTCAATGATTGGTCACATTGGGGTAAAAGCACAAACCTGTGTCACCTTTTATAAAGAAATGTGCTATCAAAATGTGACAATTCAACATTAATAACAAAAAAATGGTATTTGTGTTTAAAATATGAAGATGATGTAAATTAATGAAATATGTAGAATTGGATGCATTTTATGCCTAAAATTTTTATAATTTTTTTGAGTAAGAATTTATTCGTTTTATTTTATTTTGAAGTCCATTTTTTAACTGTAAAAAATATAGGGTTTAGTTCCCGTCAAACAAGTATATGCAAATCATCTTCTTTTTGTTCTGATTTGAAAATATCCTATAGATGACATGTATAGCTAGTGAACAAAAAAAGAGATAATTGTTTTTTATGTATATTTTCTTTGTTATAAGTACTCAAGTTCAACCTTATCAAAATCCAATAGTTTTTTCCTCCCATCAAAACTTCCTTGTCAAATCTATATCTTCTTGAAAAAAATTACATATTCGTGAAGAGGATTCTCTCCTCTAGAGATAAATTTTATTTTTTAATTTTTTTGATATGATTTACTATTTTTTTTCCTTTTTTGAGGGAGCATCTTCTGAAATGTTGAAATATCAAATTATAATATTTTGAGATTATAACATATTATAACTAATCAAAATACTCAAAAAATTATATAATGATGATATTGAATCTGATATCTATAAAAGGGTATTTTTAGTTTTTGAAAAAAAATGAGTTTTGATAGAGAAATGAGATTTGACCAAAACAAGTTTTGGTATCATAAATGGTGACACAAATCTATGCTTTTACCCCATGGCCCTTTGAATATTTTCTTCTTTCCATTCATCAAGACCTTTCAAAATGTTGACACCTATCCAATGCTATGCTGTCACCACCATGTCACACAAAAAATGGACTTAGGGAAAATATAAGGGTAGATGCGTGATGATTTAAATGAATGGGGAATGGGGGAAACACTTAAATAAAATAAACTTAGCAATGGGATCCAACTTAAGTGATGCATGGGTAATCTAACCATTAAAAAAAGTAATACAAAATTATATCATTGAAGGGGATAGTTAGGGTTTTAGATAGGTTTTAACCACATGCCTAGCTCGTTGTACAACCTTGACACCATGAATAGATATCTCTAATTAGATTTAAATGATGGCAACAAAGGGATAAGGTGGGGGGGCTAAAAATGGCTAACATTTTGGGTGACTCATAAGGGATGCTTGCCTAAGAATGGACTAGTGGCCTTAAGCAATCCATTGTGCTATAGAGTCTGAAAAATGAGACCTATTCTGCAACAAAAATTGTAATCTCTGCAACTACACAAACCTCAAAACCTTGCTATTTCACAAAGAAATAGCCTATGCTTGTGCACTTGTTAAAAAATGAGAAACTACTCTATTATGTACAAAAACCCTTAACCTTCTCTAGAACCAAGGCTTAAGGTAAATTCCATTTACTAGAATTGGTGGAATATCACCATTAGACCTAGCTAACTAAAAAACATTTTCATCTTTATAGTTTGTGATAGCATATGGGCTACTGCATATAGCACAAAACTTAGAGTGTCTTCTTGGTTTAGATCTATCTACATCTAACTTGAGAACAAGGTCTCCCTCCATGAAAATCCTAGCTTTAACCTTCCTATTAAAACTCTTTTTGACCTATTGCTAATGTGTCTTAAGTATCTACATAGCTTCCTATATTTTTTCTTCTAGTTCAATCAATTCAATCATCTTGACTATTATGGAATTATCTTTAATTAGCTCTAATTGATTAGCTAATTCAAGAGATGGAAACTCCAGTGAAATAGGAAGCCTTGCTTTCCTTAGATATACTAGCATGAAGGGTGAGTTATGAATCACTCTCTTAGGTGTAATCCTATTAGCCCAAAGAGTTTTTCTTAACTTTGAATGCCAACACCTCTGATTTTCCATAGTTGTCCTTTTGATAATCCTAATTAGGTTCTTGTTGGAGGAATCATCCAAACCATTTCCTTGGGGATAGTAATTTGAGAAATTTCTCAAATAGATACCATGGTCAACTACTAGAGAGAAAATGTGAGTCCCAGCAAAGGACTTGGCATTATTTGATATAATTGTTGAAGGGACACCAAACTTGGAAACAATTACATCAAGGGATTCCACTACAGAAGTCTCTATGGCATCCTTCAAAGCTACTACTTATGTCCACCTTGTAAAGTAGTTTATTGCAGCTAAGATCCATTTTTGACCAAAGCTAGAAGGTGGATTGGTTAGACCAATAAAATCTAGCCCATACTAGGAAAATGGTTGATCAACATGAATAGGATAAAGGGGAAGAGTTGTTAACCTTTGTTTACCTAAAAATAAGCCACACTTCTCACATTTCCTCATATGTTTATGAAAATCATTGAATAGAGTAGGCCAATAATAACCATCTCTCATTATCTTTATGGATATTTTTCTAGCTGAGAAGTGGCCACCATTAGGGCCATCATGAAACTCTTTGATCATTCTATC
Source organism: Cupressus sempervirens (assembly GCA_028749045.1). Lineage (NCBI taxonomy): Eukaryota > Viridiplantae > Streptophyta > Pinopsida > Cupressales > Cupressaceae > Cupressus > Cupressus sempervirens. The sequence continues at coordinate 884,110,324 of CM053786.1, forward strand.
CATTTGATTAGGGTTAATGCATCTTAATAGGACTCTATTGAGATCTCTCCTAAAAAAAATCCCACCCACTAGAACAAAAGGAATAGACTATAATATTAATTTTCTTTCTTTAGCTCTATCTAATCCATGTGGATATCATCCTCCCAATAAGAGGGTTTTCATATCATGTATCCAACTATTTAGATTTTCATCCTTTATTGGTTGTTCATCCACTAATACCACTGCAACCTCTTCATTCATTTCCTAGGGTGAAATCATCTGCTTACAATCCTTTACCTCTCACAAGCTTTGTGATTTTGTTGTTAGCATCATATTCCATGACCTTGGTAAGCAATCAAGCTCCTTTCTCATTGATATATTTTCTCAAGAAAAACTCCTTCACACTTGTATGTAGAACTAGGAGCTAGACCTTGTTATGTGATAATAGATGTTTTAATTTCTTTAAAGCCCTTATGATAGAAACAACTTGTTTTTCTACATAATTGTATGTGTTCTATTCTATAGGCTGCTCTTCATCCACATCATTAAATTGTGTCAAGATAGCTAATATGCCTGACTAACCCCCAAGGTTATAGAGACTGAAATCCTTATCAAAGTTTGGATTGATAAGGGTAGGATATGATGCTATTTTTTCTTTTATTTCTTTAAAATTGGCTCTCCTTCCTTTATCCAAGTGAAAATCATATTCTTCTTCAACATGGCTATGAGGGGTTTTCCCATGGTAGCAAGGTTGGTAATAACCCTTCTTACAAAGTTGATTCTACCAAGGAAACTTTGCAACCCCTTCTTACGCCTAGGAAGTGAAAGAGAAATGATTGCTTTTAGTCTTTCTAGATCAATGGTTAATCCATCTCTAGACACAATATCTCCTAGTAACCTTCCTTGACTGGTGGAAAATACACACTTTCTTGAATTTAAGGATGCACCATATTCCATACACTTGATGAATACCTGTCTTAGATGACCAAAGTAGTTTTCCACATTCTTTGAGTAGATTTTTATGTTGTCAAGGTAGACTAGTACAAATTTCTCAAGCATTCTCTTGAAAGCCATCTCCAATTCCTTTTGGAAGGTAGCACCTGCATTTTTCAATCCAAAAGGAATTTTTCTACAGGCACAAGTGCTCCATTTAGTAGTGAAGGTTGTCTTGTATCTATCAGAATCCTAGACTAACACTTGATTATAACCTGAAAACCCATCTAGAAAGGAAAATATTTCAAAACCACTAACCTTGGATTATATTTCTTCCATGGAAGGTAGGGGATGGTGATCTTTGAGAGAGGCCCTATTTAGGTCTCTAAAATCTACACATAATCTAATTTCTCCACTCTTATTTCTGATAGGAACAAGGTTGGCTACCCAAGAGGAATGCTTGATAGGAAAAATAATATTAACCTCTATTAGCATGGACAACTCCTTTCTCATCATAGGTTCAATCTTAGGATTGATTAGTATTTTCTTTTTCCTAACAAGCTTTGAATCATTATTTAAATATTTGGTATGTTGAAATAAACTTGGATCAAAACCCTTTGAATCATCATATGTCTATGTAAATAAATCATTGAATTATTGACACAAATGAAAAATAAATTCTCATTCAGCTTCAGAACATACCTTTTCCAAATTGAAAACTTTTCCATCAACAATAAAAACTAGTATGTGACCATCTGTATTTGTAGCTAGGTGCAAACCCCTACTCCTTGCTTGATTATTAGGATTGAAAACACCTTCTAAAGTGATTAGACCCTTAGTCAACTTGTTGGAGCTAAGGTTCATGATTTGATTTCTAGATTGGCCTTGTATCTTGGACTAATTCCTATTGTAGATGCTCAAAAATGGTTCGCATCTACGACTTCATCACTTCTTCATACTAATTTGTCCCATTTTCTCATGCTACTAACTTTGATCTTTTGGCCATATTGACCATATTTTGTCATTTGTATCCCCTTTCACGTCAATTTCATATCAACTTGAAATCATATCAAATCAACTCAAAATCATGCAAAATAAACTTAGAATCATTCAAAATCAGTCCTAATCAACCCAAAACATATCAAACATCTCAAATCAATCATCATTTATCCGCTCCTAGGTATTGTTGTGGCTTTCAGTTCCTTGGAATCCTATCAACTTATCAATCTTATCAATATGACATTAGTACTGTCGTGGCTCTCAGTGCTAGGTCAAAATATCATTCATGTCATTCAATCTTTGATGTTGTTGAGGATTTCAATTTCAGATCATGGCATCATCAACCATTTTAATAATATTGACAATGTCCGTCAGTGTTATTATGATCAAACCTTATCAATCAATTTCAATCCTGTAGCATTTACAATGTCGGTTAAATGTTACATATCAATTTATTCATGTCATGTGTCCTTGGCATGTTATCAATTTCAATCTATCAATTAATTTGACCATGGTTTTGGTCTACCTTTTCATCATCTTATTCAATATCCATCATCGTCACATTTTCATCAAAGGATACGGTCGCATTCATTTAATCAATTTGACCAATCATCTGCTAATTTTCTCTATAGGATTAAATAACCCATAATTTAATCCTATTCTTTCTAATTGTTCTTCCCAATTATCATCCTCAATTAATTAATTTTATTAATTAATTGATTCATTATCTGCAAACCATGGAAATTCTTAATTTCCTAAGTTCCATTTTTCATCATTAAATCCATTTTCTACTAATTCTTATTTTGTGGAATAAGAGGATTTTTAATTCAAATATTCCATAAAATATTGTGTCATCATGACACTTGGATGTGACACCTCGTCAATCCTCCTTTGACACTTGGCTAAGACCTATCATAATCAAATATTATTACCTCTTACGCATGTCCCTATTTGGCTTATTCGTCATAGATTCTTGGCTTTCATTGGGTTAAGGAATCTTATGATGCGTCATAATTCTCTTCCAAATTTGACTCTCGTGTGTCATGGAATCTTACTTTTGGCATATTCTATCATATGCATCATAGGAATTATTATTACCTCTTACGCATGTCCCTATTTGGCTTATTCATCATAGATTCTTGGCTTTAAGTGGGTTGAGGAATCTTATGATGCATCATAGATTCTCTTCCACATTTAGCCAAATTTGACCTACATGTGTCATAGAATCTTACTTTTGGCATATTTTGTCATATGCGTCATAGGAATCTCTTGCCACATCGCATGTCTGTGGGTGACAAATCCAATGCTCTCACTCTCCATGAAAATTATAAAATGGACACCCTTCCTCTCATTTCAGGGCTAGAATGCTTAAGTCTTGAGTCCTTGAATCCATCTAGAATGCTTAAGTCTTGGGTCCTTGAATCCTAGAATGCTTAAGTCTTGAATCCTTGAATCTTTGAGTTTTTGAGTCTTTACTAATTTGCATTTTGCATTCTCTCTTTCACATAAAATCACAGTTCAAGTATTCTCATGGCATTATCACTATCATAGGCTTTTGCTTCAATTTTGTGTGTGCTATAGGCAACTTTGGAGCTACAATCATTTGGAGAAGAAAGAAGGACATGGGAGCTATAAATAGAAAAGGGAGTTTTTGATTATGTTTTCTTTCTTTTGTTTAGTATGGCTTTCATGGTAGACTAGTGGGTGCTAATGTATGATTATTGAGTTTGTGATTTGCTCATAGTATGTTATGCATTTTAACCCATTTTTTTGGTCCTACATTTGGTGAACCCGACGTGAACATGCATATCTAACTTGGGTTTTCTTGTTTGTGCTTGTAGGTGCAAGGAAGGAGCTCACTTGGAAGGGTATAATGACTATTTTCTCTTCCTTTTCACACATAGATTAATCAGGGGGTCCAGTAAAATGCTTGTATGCTATTGTTTCATACATTCTATTACCTTGCTGTCCTAGGGCACACTCTGCTCTGTCAGGGTGCACTTGGGACCCTTAGGAGTAGTTCTAGGAGCCCAGAAGACACCAAAGCCTCTTTCTGCTATTTCCAACTTATCAAATGTGCCCATGTGGGCACCAACTACGTCATTGATGCATTTTTCATTGTTTGGGCGCACTTGGGAGTGTAGCTCTAAAAATTTCAATTTCTGGGTCTTGACTAGGCACCCATTTCCCCACACCCTGCACCTGACTTCCCAATTGCACCCTAAAACTACCAACTGCACCCAACTAGGCCCCAACTATGTCATTGACATAGTATTCACTGTTTGGGCACACTTGGGGATGTTAAGAGCCATTTTTTCCTTTTGGGGAGCAATTTGCACTGTCGGAGCACACTTAGGTTCACAGTGAGCACATGCACAAATCAAAATCTGCATTTCAAGTTCCTATTGTAGACACCTAAAAATCCTTTAGAAAATAATATTTTTTATTTTTTGAAAAAAAATTCCCTGATGACATCATCATTTATTAATTAATTAATTATTTAATTAATTAATTTATTTTTATGCCATTAAATCCCTTTATCTTAATTAAAAATATTTAATTAAGAAATCCCTTCCAAAAATGTTTAAATCTTATTTAAACATTATTTCTTTATTTATTAATTATTTAATTAACAAATTGACCAAAAATCCCAAAATAAATAAAAAATTTATTTTTTGCCCAAAACTTAGCCAATTTCCTTAAGACCACTAACCTCTTCCAAAATCTTCTAATCCTTCTTTAATTTCGATTAAAGGCTAATCCCATCATTTCCTACCCCTAATCCCAACTCAAAATATTTAATTAAGATTAAATATTAATCCTCATGTTTATTAAAAATATTTTAATAAATATCTCCTCAACCCAAACCCTTGAAATAAATAAAACTTTATTTATTTCATAAAATCTTATCCTAGGAAGTTCTAGACTCTTCTAGAAAGTCTTCATCCTCATCCAAAGCCTAGACTCTTCTAGAAGATGTCTTTAACCCTAATCCTAATCCCCTCCTAACCTTGTCACATTCCCTAAACATGGGTTAAGACTTGCTAACTCAAGCCAAAATTAACAAGTATCTCCTCCTTCACCCACCCTCATTAATTGCAATCCACTTGCCATCCACTTGCCTAGTCCTAAGCTATCTCTAACCCTTCCTCTAATCATTTTTACAACCCTAAGCAAGCTTAAAACCCCCCTAAACCCTCAAATTCGAATTTCATGGTATCTCTCACAAATATCCTCAACCAAAAAACTTTATAAAGCCCACAAAGTCATAAATGTTCTTACAAAGCACTTATGAAGGGTCTTTATGAAGATTTTATCTCTTGAGCCTCCTTTGTTGACTCATCCTTGCCCTTTCCTCCATCCTCTCAACTTGTGACATGTGTCACTCCCTGACTGGTTGTAAGGAAGCACAATCCATGTGCTCTCCTCTCATGCAATCTAAGCCCTCCATGAGTTTTTCCCCATCCTTGCATCTTAGCCCTCAATTCCTCAAGCCCTTAGCCTATAAATTGGATCCCCTCCCAAGCCATTTTAACACAATCCATGAAGTAAAGTTATAATGCTATTTTGAGAGCCAAATCAATACTAAAGCCATCTATCCACACTAAAAGTCCACAATCATCCATTGAAGCCTTTGGAAGCATATTGAGCATACATCCTATCCATTTAGATAAAGCTACTCAACAAGAGAGCTTCTTATTGAGAGAGTCCATTAATGGCTCATATTCTCAATTGAGAGTTCATCTTAGTCTATCTTGAAGTTTATGAATTTTTTTTAGTTTGTAGAAGCTTTATTTAAATTTTGTTTCTATTAGCATACTAACATTTCTCATATACATTTTGGCACGCCCGGTGGGACCCCACATGGGTCATCTTCATTAGCTTTTTTAGTCAAGTTTTGTATGTCATTTGCTGATTTTGGCTAATTTTGCTTGTTTTTGTGATTGGTAGGATTGTATAAATTGGTTTTGTAGGTCCACATGAGCATGAAGAAGACAAAGGAACTCATAGTCTATCTCATAGTATTTGCAGATTTTTCAAGCTTATAGGTGGACAAAGCACTTGGAATTCTTCTTCCTCTTCTTGTCTATATTCTTCTTATTCCATCTACTTCTTCTTCTTCTTCTTGTGGGAGATCTTGGCCATTTTTTTTTAAGGAAGCAAAATCATACGCACTTCTTTTTAGTGCTTAAAATGAACCCCCAAATCATACTTAAATCCATTAAAAACTAAAAATTTGCAAAAAAAAAAATCTTTTAACAAGTGAAACTAAACCAATCTAATCATTTGCATCCTTGCAACATCAAGGTTTTAGATGCATTCATGAAAAGTTAGGAACACTTCATTTTTGGGAATTTAAAAAGAACTTCAAGTTTCCATTTCAAAAGGTTCAAAATCAACACTAAGTGCACACTAAAATCTAAATCAAACTCAAAGCATCAATCAAGGATAAAATGAACCTCATTTGCAAATATGTTAAAGTTCTTTTAAAAATCTCATGAAAACTAAGAGTCCTAAATGGTTGCCAAAATTGTCCTAAAAAGCTTTGTTCCAAAAAAATGTCTTGTTGCAAAATCTTGAATGTTTCTTAGGTTTTTTATGCATCAAAACAATCTAGGAATATCATTTTTGGGCTTAAAACATGCAAACTAGAACACAAAATCTTGAATGAAAAGCAAAGTCCAAAGAGTCATTTTCACTTTTGAGTCCAAAAACAATCTTGAATGATCTAAGGTTAAAACAAAGCACTTTAAAGTTCTTAAAAAAACACACAAAATCTCAATCTTGAATGCTCAAAGGAAAAAACTTGAATGTTTAATCACTTGTCTTTGAATGCATGTTGCTAAAATCACTCTTGAGTGCCATGGATTAAAATCAAAGTTTGTTTTTTTATGAATGCATGATTAAAACAAAAAATCCAATCTTGAATGCTATAGATCAAATAATCATCTTTTGGAGCATAAAAAGAATCTACATTTTTGTAATCTTTTAAGTTATAAAAACAAATAAAAATGCTTTGAGTGAGTTTGTTTTTAGACTCACCCTCTTAATCACCCATCAATTTAACCATTGGTTGCAATCTCAGTGCCATCTATGGGGATGGGTCCACCTAAGAGGGTGTTAAGTGCTCCACGCAAATCAAACTCCACTCACTTGGGTTTTTAGTGGTTTTCCTAAGTTAGAAAATTTCTTAAATGCGCATTAATCTCGCTCACACTTCGTTTGGGCATAAAAATTGGACAAATCTTGACGTGGAGGGCCTTCGGGCGCGCGCTTGAAATTCAATCTCACACACCTTTGTTTTGGGCTTAAAATAAACTCACACTCAATCTTGAATGCCTTAAAGAAAAATCAATCGATACTTGACGTGGAGGGCCTCCGGGCGCACGGGTTTACCTTCTTGTTGACCCTAACTCTTCTTCTTGTTCTCATTATTTGATCAATTTTATTTTTGTCGACGCTTCAAAGTTGGAATAAACATTGTATCTTAAACATGAGTGCTTGCAAAGTCTAGATCAAAAAATTTAAGCGTCAGTTGGTAAAAGAACAAGCATGTTTTTTAGCCCAAGATCATCCAAGTCTTCTCTCCCCTTTTCGTCTTTCGAGGCCATCTTGGGTGCATAAGATTAGGATCCAAAATCTTGTCTTAGCTTTTTAGGAGGCCTACTTGGGGATTTCATCACCCTTTGGGATGACCTCAACTCCAGCATTTCGGCGGAGTATAAAGATCGAGAGGCAAATCCAAAGACACCTCTCTTGGGATCAAAATTTTGTCACTTGGGCTAAGCCTCAAGGAAATTTATACCCTTGAGAAGTGAAAGAGGAGAAGTGGGTTACCGCTCCTCTCGGCTATGTGACATCTTTTTGGTTTCATCTACGGATTTGGGCCTCACGTACCTTGTGTATATCAAGGAATCCCTAGCTATAACAAATTTCATCCTTGTAGAAAGCTTCCTAGGATGTTGGTGTGTTTGACGTGCTTGCTCAAAACTTTTGTCTTCTTGTTCATAGCTTTTGAATGAATGGTTACCAACTTTGGTCAAAATCCCAAAAAAGCAGAAATCTCCCAACTCAAGGCATACTTAGCGTAGTCACTGCCTCATCAAAAAATCATCCAAGCTCCCCTACTGCAACCAAATCTATCTAGTTCCTTGCTTTAGAACAATCCCAAATCCAAAGTCTCTCCAAATCATCCCTCCCCAGCCAGCTAGAAACCCAATCCAAAATCACACCCAAGCCTTTAGAGAGTTGTTGTCATTCTGCTAGAATTTGCTATCCAATCAATCCGACCAATCCACCAGCCTCACCAAGGTTATCCCTTTGACAGAGCTTTGTCTAGGGTAATCTATCTTTGTCACTTGTTATCCCTCATCACCTTGAGCTAAAATTTGGGATCCACAAGTGGTCAATCTCATGTCATGCCCATAGGATCATTAGTCTATTCTTAGGTTGACACAATCACCACCAATCTAGTGCATAGGAAAGCAAAACTCTCACTTTTTGACAGCATGACCTTGAAATCTTCCATCCACAGGAAAGCCAAAAATCTCCAGCCAATCCTCTTTAGGTCTTTCATACAACTTTGACTCTCCCTAGGAAATCTTTCATCAGCCAATCCAAAATTTGTGCTTAACCCAAATCCAACCATGAGCTTCCATGTTCATCCATATGCAAGACCCCATCCCCATAAAACTCATCATCAAAGCATGAAGTACCAATCCTATCATGATGTGTTTGGTCGCATTGTCCTTGCTCCTACCACCTCCTATTCCAATGATGATGAAAATCTTGTTGACTATGACGGGTATATTGAAAGCCTTAGAAAGATTCCCCCAAGCATCCCCCAAAATCCAAGAGTTATTCCAAACTATCTAGTCATGCCATCTGATATTCCAACTTCCCCTCCATCACCCCATCAACCAAGCTTCCAATCTTCCACCACCATCACACTAGCTATTCCTATCAATCCACCTCCACCTTCGACACACGAGTATCCAAGGAATCTCCTAGAGGAAATACAAGAAAAGTTGCCTCCAACAGTCAATAAGCCATGTCATCTAATCCAACCATTTGAAGTAGTCAGTGATGAAGCTTCCCCATCTATAATATCACCTCCATCTCCCATAGCTATCATCCCCATACCATCCATCAAATTGCTTAAAATCCTTCCACTTCCCGCAAGCATCAAAATCCCACCACCTATCAAATCCCTCCAAATCCTATCCACATCACCTCCAAGCATTTCCCAAATCTCTCGTAATAACCCTTATGCATCCATCTTCTACTCACCCATCTCCACTACCGAATCTCCCATCTATCCATCTGCTGCCTTTGAAGAATCCATCCCTTCACCTCCTATTGCACCACCCACTCCAAACCAATCCTATCAAGATCCTGCCCAAAAAAATGTTGACATCCCCCAAAGCATAAATGAAGATATCATCATACCATGTCTTCCATCCATAGTGCAGTCACCATCTCCTCCATCTCCAAAACCTCAAGCCATATCTCCTCCACTACAAGATATCTTGCCATCCCACCAGCTGCATCAAGATCCTATCCTTCCATCTCCCCCGCTCCATGCTTCCATCTTACCACCTATCCAAGCTATTCCACCATCTATAATCTACCCTCTTGGTTCACTTACATTCATCCACGGTGGCCCTCTCTCAGCAGAAGAATTAAGAACACTATCTCCCCATTGCAATACACCTAATAAATCACTTCTACCATTTTCTGCAAGCAAAAAGTTTCCTTAGCTTGTTCAAATGCTCAATCGATGGCATTATCAAGGTCAAGGTTTAGGACCACAAGAGCAAGGAATCAGAGAGCCTATTATTGCACAAAAAAATCTAGGATTTCATGGTCTTGGATATGTATCCAAAGGCTCACCATCTAAAGGTGTTGGTACACCACACCCCCAAACAAAGCCTATCTCCAAGCCCACCATGCCAGCCTCCCATCACTCCTTCAAGAAATCTTATGTCATCCCCCCTCCACCATCTTTGCAACCCAAAACAACCTACCATATCCCCCCTTCATCCGCTAAATCCATTTTGGGTCCCTATGTCCCAAAATCTACCATCCTCCATCCTCCTATTAGCCATCATAAAAATCCTATTCCATCCATTTCTATGCAAGATCAACAAAGGCACATATCAGGGCACATCATCCATCATCATCCCCCTACATGCTCTTTCATATCCTCTCCATCTCACAAAGCTTCTCCTAACCATCTTCCCAAAGCTTACCACAGCAATGTGAATGCCAACTTTAAAATGCATAAAGCTAAAAATCCACATCCTAGGCAATCATATGTCTATTCTAAAAGACATACTCCAAAAAGTAAAAATCCAATCAAAGAATGCAAAACAATGCAAAAGCCTATGAAAAGAAAATCCAAAACCATGTGGATCCCCAAGAAAAAAGTTGAAACCCAATGCATAATGGCATCCACCATTGCTAATCCCCCATCTAGTGACTCATGTCCCCCATCTCCTAACTCCATCTTGGGTGCCTATATCCCCAAGCACGCTTCCACAAATCCTCCATCACGCTCGCATCTACCATCTATCCCCCATATGCTCTTTTCACACCCGTTGCAACATGTGCCAATGTTGCTCTTGCAAGCATCCCCATCTCATGCTCCTTTCCAGCATTTTCATCCCTCCATCTCCTACCATCAATACCATCTAATCCGATCTATTGCATAAATCACACATCCGGTGTACCAACAGCTAGCAACAAAATTGAACATTCCAACAGCCAGTGAAAAATCCCAAAAAAGCCAAAATAGCTGAAGAAAGCCAAAATCATTCCAGCTAAGTCCAAAGTCAAAAAGTCAAAAAAGAAAAAAGAAAAATAAAGTGTCCACTGGTGAAAACTTGGCAATTCAAGCGCCTTGGACAAGTACAATGATGAAAACTTGGAAAACAAGCATCATGCATAATCCTGCCATCCCCAGCTTAGCCTATCACCCTCATGCTTTTGGTCATCTCTTGAAATCCAACTCCATCTTCCAATATATCCACCTATCCTCCATCCTCCAGCTTCCATCTCACACCATCCACTAATCTTATGCAGCTTCAGCCAATCATCTCAGCTATCATCCATCTCCCTAGCCCCTTCAGCTTTTTCCATCCTAGCTTCAATCCTATCACATCCATCATAAGACCTCCTTCCACATGTTATCTTCTAATTGGTGGCACTATATTCCTTGGAGATCTTGTCTTGACCATCCTCCCTTGTCATTGTTATCTAGCTCTAGGCTATCCTCATGCAAACCCAATGTCATCTCTTTATATCCATCATAATCCTAGCTATCTACCATCCTATCCAGCCATCTCATCTTGCTCCTCTAGCTATCCTTGGTCACAAAATCTCTCATCATCATTGGATGCATCCTGCCAAATCCATGTCTTTTGTTATCACCCCACCCTTAGCTTTCGCATCTTGCACAAACATCAAACCATCCCGCTATCCTATCATCCTAAGCTTTTTCCTACTTGTAACTATCTTGGTTAGCTTTAGCTTGTAAATATATTGGTTTGTCAGCTTGTACATCCTCTTTAGCTTAGTACCATTGTATCTATCTAGCTTTTGTGTCAGTTCCTCCTTGATCAGCATCTTGCACACATCACACAACCCTTGGTTAGCTATTCCAATGCATCCTTTAGCTAGATCTCCTATCACCAAAGTGTTATCCTTCATAGTTCAGCTTGCCAGACGCATCACTCATCTAGATCCATTAGCTTAGGTGCTCTCCGATAGATCCTTGTAGGATATAGCTTTCCTCATGTCTGATCTTGGTCCGTTAGTACCTCGTCCTACCCATCTCGTTGGCAAATGTTTCTATTTTGGATTTTCACTTTCTTTTGATTTGGAATCATCCCTTTTAGGTCTTGAAATATCTTTTCCAAGCAATCTTTTTGTTTCCTCCTCAAGGTTGCCACAATCTTCCATATCATGGTATGCTACGAATGGGGCAATCTGAGTGGAAGGTCTTGATCAAGTCTTTTGTTTGTTTTTCTTTTCTACTTGTGGGTTACCCAGTGTTGGTTCCACACTGCTTCCTCTTGGACTCATGTGTGATGCTGGGGCAATCCTTGCATGTTTGTTTTGAGTTAGTCCGTCAGTCCTCTGGACAGTTGGTGAAAAGGCCTTGATGTTATTGGTAACCTTGGCAATTAACCAACATTCCTATAGCAAATCTAGTGCTCAACTACATGGTGGTACTTCTCTTTGAAGTATCCCCCCCGCTCAAAAAGCTTCAATGGTTTTCCTTCATCTCCATTATCCCCCATCCATATCCAACATCTGTCTCTCCTACCCCAACTTATGCATCAGTATCTCTTTGAATCAATCTGCACTTTTAGGTTTAGGGATCCACAATCCTAGTCTTAGGGATCCACCAATCCAAATCAATCCACCAAGCCTCATCTTTCGAGATCCATAATCCTAGTCCTAGGGATCTCCAAAACCCATCTTCCGCCAATTTGACTCTTTGAAATCCTGTTGCATCAGATTTTTAATCCCCTCATCCATCTCCCCATCCTGGATTCCTTTTATAGTGCTCCACTCCTTCATCCTCTGCAATCCCTGAAGTCTTAAGCTTGCTTCCTCTTGTGCATCTGATTCTCCTTTATCATTCTCCCATAGTGAGAGTTTGAGCTAATTCAGCCCCTTCTCTTTGCCAATCTGAGTCTCCTTGCTCATCTCAGATTCTTGTACTTTTCAAGAAGTCGTTGAGCCTCGCTTTCTCTCCCTGCCACCTTCTTGAGGGGGCATCTCGCAGTCCATTCTCTCCTCTTCTGCTCTAGCCTTGGGCATCTTATTTTCTTATCTTTGATGTCATGCCACTTGCGGCATCACATCAAAGAGGGGCAAAATGTAGACACCTAAAAATTCTTTAGAAAATAATATTTTTTATTTTTTGAAAAAAAGTCCCTGATGACATCATCATTTATTAATTAATTAATTATTTAATTAATTAATTTATTTTTATTCCATTAAATCCCTTTATCTTAATTAAAAATATTTAATTACGAAATCCCTTCCAAAAATGTTTAAATCTTATTTAAACATTATTTCTTTATTTATTAATTATTTAATTAATAAATTGACCAAAAATTCCAAAATAAATAAAAAATTTATTTTTTGCCCAAAACTTAGCCAATTTCCTTAAGACCACTAACCTCTTCCAAAATCTTCTAATCCTTCTTTAATTTTGATTAAAGGCTAATCCCATCATTTCCTACCCCTAATCCCAACTCAAAATATTTAATTAAGATTAAATATTAATCCTCATGTTTATTAAAAATATTTTAATAAATATCTCCTCAACCCAAACCCTTGAAATAAATAAAACTTTATTTATTTCATAAAATCTTATCTTAGGAAGTTCTAGACTCTTCTAGAAAGTCTTCATCCTCATCCAAAGCCTAGACTCTTCTAGAAGATGTCTTTAACCCTAATCCTAGTCCCCTCCTAACCTTGTCACATTCCCTAAACATGGGTTAAGACTTTCTAACTCAAGCCAAAATTAACAAGTATCTCCTCCTTCACCCACCCTCATTAATTGCAATCCACTTGCCATCCACTCGCCTAGTCCTAAGCCATCTCTAACCCTTCCTCTAATCATTTTTACAACCCTAAGCAAGCTTAAAACCCCTCTAAACCCTCAAATTCGAATTTCATGGTATCTCTCACAAACATCCTCAACCAAAAAACTTTATAAAGCCCACAAAGTCATAAATGTTCTTACAAAGCACTTATGAAGGGTCTTTATGAAGATTTTATCTCTTGAGCCTCCTTTGTTGACTCATCCTTGCCCTTTCCTCCATCCTCTCACCCTGTGACATGTGTCACTCCTTGATTGGTTGTAAGGAAGCACAATCCATGTTCTCTCCTCTCATGCAATCTAAGCCCTCCATGAGTTTTTCCCCATCCTTGCATCTTAGCCCTCAATTCCTCAAGCCCTTAGCCTATAAATTGGATCCCCTCCCAAGCCATTTTAACACAATCCATGAAGTAAAGTTATAATGCTATTTTGAGAGCCAAATCAATACTAAAGTCATCTATCCACACTAAAAATCCACAATCATCCATTGAAGCCTTTGGAAGCATATTGAGCATACATCCTATCCATTTAGATAAAGCTACTCAACAAGAGAGCTTCTTATTGAGAGAGTCCATTAATGGCTCATATTCTCAATTGAGAGTTCATCTTAGTCTATCTTGAAGTTTATGAATTTTGTTTAGTTTGTAGAAGCTTTATTTAAATTTGGTTTCTATTAGCATACTAACATTGCTCATATACACCTATTACTCTCTAAGACATAGATTAGGTGATTTTTGTGTTACTGATGGTCTATTTGCAGCATGTGGCAATTGTGGGATGAAGACATGATCATAAACTACTAATGGTTTGTTTGCAGGATTATGTCAATGACTTTGTGTGTCTTTCAAAACTATGTGTGTGGATTTCCTAGATTAGATAACATTTTGTTTGGTGCTTAAAAAGAACCTTTTTCTTTTCTGCCTGGCATGTCTATGGTGTTAGATCCCTAAGAGTTGCATTGGATGTATCCTCTCCCCTCGCCATTCATGGATCTTGGGTGTAAGAGAAATCTGTGTAACTTCTATAGGAGGCCTGCCTTGGACCAAGATACTCGATATTGGGTATGCCAGGGGATGACCTTAGAGCGGTAATGGGCCAAAGCCAGGTCAATGTTCTAGCCGCTATATAAAACTTGATTACAGTGAAAGCTATGTCGGCGGTATTGTTGCATGATAGCTCTCCTCTAGTACCCTTGTGGTGCGTCAAACCCCAGTTCTCGAGGCTGGGAGACCTTCTGCAGAAGTTTATCATTAACTTGCCGAACAAAATGCCCTTACTAAAAACCATGTTTTAGTGGCCAAAATCCTTTCTATCCACTAGCTCAAGGGGTCACCCATGCCCATGAAGACATCCTACATTCTCATGGTCCTTAGTAGAGGCAACTGTCCCTTGGGAAGTCATGCCCCTTGGGAAGTAGATCTTGGTAGCCCTGAGAAGTGAGTGCACTATAAGGGGGAGCCTGTGGTGCCAAGATCCTAGGTTTTCTACTCTAGATAAGCATGGTTGAACTTTGGTTCAAGTAGGAATTCAGTGGATACATTCCTAAAAGCCTATGTTGTGGTGTGTTTGTTAACTTTTACAACAACTATTCTTGTCTTAATGTGTCTTGCGTGTGTGTAAAACATAATCAAGATAAAAGCCAAACTTTTAAATTTACACCTTGGATATCATTTGAACTTGTCAAAACATCATACATTTCCAAAACATTTCAACCTTATCAAACTTTGCAAACATCGATTCAACACACTCGAACCTTGGAAAACATGGTGACTTGTGCTCTTAAATGTGCTTGGCAAAATGTAGATCTCATATTTGCATAGATTTCACTTGCATTCACCCTAGTCCAAGCTTCATTCTTGCATCATATAGACTTCATATTGCACCTTTTAGTCCTCATTTAGTATCTATTACTTTTCATATTGCATCCATTTAGGTTCAGTTTTACTTTCCTTAGTTTTTTGCATTCCCATCTTAGAATCAACACTTTGTATTCACCACCTTGCATCTTTGCATACCTATCCATCATCTTGAAAACTTTATCCATCATTTTGGGTGTCCTAATCATCATTTTGAGCATCCAAACTGGCCCTAACACTTTCCTCTACCATTTACCTCTCTGTGACATCAATCCTGAAACCATAGCTTCTAGAATTGCCTAAGTTTCAGCTCAGCTTACCAACTGCACCCAGAAACTACCAACTATGGCCAAATGGGCCCCAACTACATCATTGATGCATTCTGCACTATCTAGGTGCACTTGGTGGTCCTAAGATCTAGTTTTGGGTTCTAGATAATATTTTGGGGCTTCAACAGTGTCCTTAGGTACCTAGTTAGGTCCCCTTGCACTAGCTTGCCCAAATCATCATCACCTTCACTTAAGACATCATTCTATATCTCATAACCTTCATTTTCCATCTTTCAACCCATCCTAACATCAACCCTAGCATCCTAGCTTCCTGGCATGTCAGTTTGGTAACCATACTCCTCAGAATCAACAAAGATTCTTCCTAGCTTACCAATTGTGCCTAGAAATTACCAACTGTGCCCAAACTGGCTCCAAGTGCATCAATGATGTAGTTGGTACTATTAGGGTGCACTTGGCATTGTTAGGGTGCACTTGGGTTCCTGCATGGCCATTTTGGGCCTCTGAACTACACTTTAGGACCCCAAAACTACATCTAGGAGCCTCTAGACCTCCCTGTTCTGCACTTGACCCAAAACTGCATCTTGTACCCAAAATCCCCTTTTACATCATATGCATTGTCCATATCAAATATCCGCTCAGAATCACCATCATTTTGAGTCCTCAAAACATCATTTTGAACCCCCAAACCTTTGAATTTAGTCAAAAATCTAGGAATAGTATAAGTCTTAGAGTATCTCCTAGTGTTGACGGATAATGATCTTGACTAGTCCTTTTATATTTTCTTATCATTTTCTTTGGTCAAAATTTATCTATGTCTTGATATATTTGACCTTTTCATCTTTTATCAATTTGATCTTTTCATCTTTTATCAGTTTTTGGTCAAGATCCAAAGTCCTTTATCACAAGGTTAAACTCTTAGGCAAAATACTTTCAAAAGGTTTTATCTAAGTTCAAAACTTTCCATACACCCTTTTCATAGCATCCCTAAACATTATTTTGACCTACCCTAGTAGTATATCCCCTTCATATTGCATTGATCAAAATCCTTAAAATCATTTTCACTACCAATCCCTATCAAATTGTCCATCAACCAAATTACCTTCTTGAGCATTTACCCTCATTTTGCATGTCCCAAACGTCATTGTGAACCCTAGAACATCATCCTTTACATGATACACCTTGGATACATCAACCTTGAGCATCCTTAACAAGTCCAAAACATAACCCTAATTGTCATTTTGCATACCTTAGAGTCATTTTCATCCCCTCTAGTCAAACTTCAAAACATCACCTTGCATTTTGCATTTGCATAATATCCCTAGGACATTTTCACTTTTCACATCAAAACCATAATTCATTTAGCATTTCCTCACATTGCATAACATTCCTAAACACTTAAAAATCCCAAAAACACTCATATCTTGCATACCCACCACTCTTTGCACTCTTAGGTATCATGCCAACACTTACTAGGAGACAAGCAGCTCAGAGACCAGAGGAACTCTATCAACCTTTGTTTTTTGAGGCACAAGCACAACCAAAACCTCATCCAAGACAAAGAAAGAGCAAGAAAATCCAACAAACCTTTGACAAAGACCAAATTGAGACATCACAACCATTACTATCAGACCCTTTGAATATGTATCTGCAAGATCCTCATAATCAAGCTATGGCACAACAAACCTTGAACAATGCACCTATCATGAGATTTCCTCCAAAAACTTCTCCCACACATGGGATGGTTCAATGGAGTCCTGACTTTGAACCTATATTTGTGCCAATGCCACCAGGAGAAGGAAGTGTACCAACCTCACCTAAAGATGAACAATCACATTCATTTGAATTCAACCAACCTAACACATCAAACATACAACAAGGTATTGTACACATAAGTGATGAATTTGACACTAATTATGGCATCACTGATGAAGAAATGGCTAGGGCATGTAAAGACAAAAGTTTTTGCAAGAACTTCAAACATTTGGCAGCTCAAGAAATTGTCAAATTTAACCCAAACTTGGAAGGTCCTAAGTCCAAAAATCAAACCAACACAACAATTGAAAACATCCAATCCATGATAAATTTGGACTTAGACAAGGGAAAACAACATTTGGAGTTTTCAAATGCAATAATGGCACCTATAAGATCCCATCAAGAACCAACAATTGAAATCCTCCAAAGTACATTTGAACACATCAATGTCAACCCCTTGTTTGATGAAATACCACCAATCCCTAAACACCCCAAAAGGACATTAAGACTTGATTTTAGTCACATGATGCAACAACAAGATGCACCTAAAGGGACCCATGCTCTAGGGATGCCAGACATACCTTCTTTGGAGGCAAATCAACAAAGTACACCTTTGCTCCTAACTTTACCTAGTGCTATGACATTAAACACTATGGAGCCTCTCATAAATACAACATGTGAAACATCAAGAACAACCATCCCTATAGACACACAAAGGAAAAGTCTTATTGACATTACACCCATTCCCAATAGAAATGTTTCTCATAGTCAAGTCAATATGATGTCGCAAGTAGGAAAATCTAAAACACAAAGGTACCAAAACAACAATACAAACATGACATTCAATTCTCAAGGACTTAGTCAACCCCCACAACAACAACAACCTACAATGGTACAAGGACTCAACACTTTCAAGGCACAACCAAGTCTACATCCACTTGACACACATCCCACATATCAACAACAACATCAAATGCAACAAAAACAACCACAAGTGGGGAAAACATCCAACATTCCTAATACATAGTCCCATGTGAACCCACTTGACTTGCACACAATTTATCAACAATAATTGATGTTTGCTAAACAACAAGAGAAACTCAAGAAACAATTAGAATACCAAAGATGCCTTGAGAAAGAAATCGCATACCAGAAACATTTGTTACAACAAAAACATGTGCCACAACAACCTCAAAAAATACCTTTACAACAACAAGCATGTACATGGTCTCACATACAACCAACAAAGGTATACCAACAACAACCACAACACATGGCACAACAACAACACATGGTACAACAATCACAATCAATCCCACAACAAGTGCCACATCAAATACCACAACAAGTTTCACAACAACAGGGACCTTTCTATCTTCAAGGTGCCAACACACCTCCACCACCTAGCGACACTTCATCAGACTCATCAGACACATAAATGTTAGAACCAAGTAGACATAGTTCTCACCACAGCAAATAGTCTACTCATAAACACAAAAGACTTGAAGGAAAGACCATCATGCAAAACCCCAATGAAGAACTATTACAACAATTCAAACAACTTTCCAAACAAGTCGAGGCATTGGGAGTCCAAAAGAAATAGGCTCTATATATAGAAAGGGACTTACATCCTAACTCATTTAATAAAAGTCTGTATATGCCTCCATTCCCAAAACACTTTGAAGCTCCAAGGTATGAAGAATATCAAGGAAAAGGAAACCCTATTGATCACATTCGATAATTTTGTGCTTCATGCACCAAACTCAGTGATGAGCCCATGTACCTTATGAGATTGTTCCCTCGTTCTCTAGGTGGGCCTGCACTTGAATGGTACTCCAAACTTCTTGGTAATATCAAATCTTGGTCAGAACTAGCAGACAAGTTTATCTCCCACTTTTCCTTTAACATCGCAAATGAGGTGAAACTTTTTGATTTGTGCTCAACTAAACAGAATGCAGGAGAATCATTCATCACATTCTTACTACATTGGAGAAACCTAGTTAGTCAATGCTCACTAGATATTCTTGAAGAACAACAAGTAAACCAGTGCATTGAAAACTTAGGCCTGAACTTAATGTATGAACTCAAAATCAAGAGTCCAAGCACCATTTCTAAATTGATGAAAAAAGGGGCTAGTATTGAAGATGCTCTTATCCGTAAAGGAATCCTCAAGATAAACAAAGAAAACACAAACACCAACCCATCTAACGACAAGGCAAAAATTTTCTCCAAAAACAAGAGTGTGACTAATGATGGCATTGTGGACGCCCACACAATTAGCACAACACAACCTCAACTGACTTTGAAGGGTCTAAACCCTACAAATTCACAAACTCCTAATCAAACAACACCTCAAAAATAGAAAATTGAGACTTCCACACAAGACAAAAGACATCCTAGAACCAAAGATAGGAAATTCACACCATTGGGAATACCACTTGAGACTGCATTACAACAGTTTTTGAGTAATAACTTCTTGCAATTACCCCCAATCAAAGATGAACCATTGACTAAAGCTGATTGGTGGGATGACAAAAAGTATTGTGATTACCATCACACCAAAGGACACAAGACTTCATCATGCTTCCAACTTAAACATGCAATACAAGACCTTATCGATGATGGTGTCATCACAGTTGATCCATCATTGTTAGCATCCAACTTTGATCACATTATTTTCAAAGATCCTTTGGGTAATCATGACAAAGAGAAACCCTCAAGTTCAAACTCAAACTCACAAGGTAATGTGAATTACACATGCACCGGCTATGACTACACCATCAATTGCTTTAATGAGTCTGACTTCCGCATATCCACATTCACATTGAAGGCTGAAGACCCTCGTTGTGCATTCACAACATGTCGTAGCAAGATCACCCTACCTAGAGCCCCATCTAGACCTAATGCTTCTATTAGACCTGTACCCCCAAGTAGACCTACTACTCCTACTTCATCTGATTATAGCCTTGTTGAATAACTTGGAAAAACCCCTACACAAATATCCATTTTGGACCTATTGCGTGCATCTCCCCAACATCAGAAGATCTTGGAGCAAGCCCTTAAAGATTCAGTTGTCCTAGATAACATTGATGTTTCCCAGTTCCAAGCCATGGTTGGGAACCTATCTGTGTCACAACATATCACTTTTCCACCCCAAGATATTCCTAAGGACAAACCTAACCATAATGATCCCCTTTATCTCAAAGTCTTCATCCATAACGCCAAAGTCAGATGTGTCTTAATAGATGGAGGAGTAGGACTGAACATCTGTACTCTAAAGGTTTTCAACAATTTGGGTTATTCTGAAGATGATGTAGATCCCTCTCGAAGAATCACAATAAAAGCTTATGATGATGGTGAACACTTCTCTAGGGGCATCATCACATTACCTGTCAGAGTTGGTCTAGCTACTAAAGACACATTGTTCCATGTCCTAGACATCAAAATGAACTGCAACATGATACTAGGATGCCCTTGGCTTCATGCTATGAAAGCAGTTCCTTCTACATATCATCAATGTTTGAAGTTTTCCTATAATAACATGGAGGTTACCATCCCTAGTGATCTAGATCCTTTCCAATTTTTTGCTAATCTAAGAGATGCTACTGCATTCCAAATCCCAACAAACAATGAAGTACAACACACAAATCCCTCCAAGTATGTGGATGCTAATATACTGCTCAGTAAAGCCAAGGAAAAGATGAAGATTGAAGACAATGGGTGTGGAGAGCACTTTATGTCTCAAGTCTCTCACATTAGGGAGTCACCACTTTCTCCCATCAGTACAAAGAATTATACTTCTATCAATGAGAATACATCTGTATGTATTGAGAAAGAAAAAGTAGAACGAGAACCCACTTTGATATCTC
The DNA here is from genome assembly GCA_028749045.1 of Cupressus sempervirens. Taxonomy (NCBI): domain Eukaryota; kingdom Viridiplantae; phylum Streptophyta; class Pinopsida; order Cupressales; family Cupressaceae; genus Cupressus; species Cupressus sempervirens. The sequence goes on from CM053786.1 coordinate 884,131,622, forward strand.
CTAGCAAGTATGGACTTGGGTTTACCATCATGCAGAAACAAGGCTATGATGGCTATACTGGTCTTGGATCTTAGAAACAAGGAATCATTGAACCTATCACTACAGAAGGACAACCTCCTAGTTTGGGGCTTGGATTTAAACCATTACAAATAGGTCCTCCTAGTACTATGGTACCTATGTGTAAGACTATGGATGTTTTGAATGATGAAAAGGCATCTGAGGATATCCCACTTGAAACCAAAAATCCCCTAGCCTCTGAGCATAACCCCAATGACCCAGTTGAATCAATTACCCATATATCTACCTTCAACCAAAGCCCATTCAACATTGATGATGACATCTCCTCAAGTTATCCTGAACCTTTGGATTGGGACCAATGTGGACCACCAATTTTTGATCAATTTGATGATGATGACACTCTCATAATAGACTTTGAAGGCATTATGACTGAAGATCATAAGGAAGCAGTTTCTCCTAAAGAGATTACATTGGCATATTTTGGGGAGCCAACTCCACTTTCTATTTACAAAGAAAAAAAAGAAAAAGATAGCAAGCATAGTTCTCTTGGTGAAAATCAAAAGGTGCCATTAGACTATAAAAAATCAAAAGCTAAGCAACTCCCACTGATACAAAATGAAAAATATGATGCCATGAATATCAATGTTCTAGTGTTCAACATGCCACAAATTCTTTTGGAGCTCTCTCAATCAGCATTCATGTGGAAGTTCATTGGTCTCAACCCTCACAACCCTCCCTTATATCCCTTTGTTTATTCCCCAATCCAGCTACCCAATTTGTCCTATAACTGAAATAAGTCCTTTATCCAACAAGCCTTTGCATATGTCATCATCAGTAACATCCCACATGACATTTCTATTGACCCATTTATCCTTAGATGCCTTGATTCACAAGAGATAGACATTGTCTTACATATGGTACACAATGGTATCTCTCGAGGCCTTTCTAGTGGTTTGATTTTAGCTACAGACTCGGAACAAATCCTATGTAGTTATGGTCAGTCATGGATTCATAGCTCATCAGCTAGTAGCATCAACAACATATATCTTCTCAGCATTTGTCAGTGACATTCTTGATTCCATCTAAAAGTCATGAAAAAATATCAAAAAATTGCAAAAAGTCCTAAAAAAATACCAAAAAAAAAATAGCAAAAAGTTATGAAAAAAGCTATAAAAAAAAGTGAAAAAAGTCATGAAAAAATGGATGCCTTGATGAAAACTTGGCAAACAGGTGTCTTGGCACAAAAATTTGAGTTAAGAGAAAAATTTTGTCCAAAAGTGAAAACTTGGAAAATAGGCGCTTTGGGCAAGTACCATGGTGAAAACCTGGCAAACAGGCGCCATGTGTAATCAGTTATTGCTCCTCCATCTATTAGGATTCCATCTGGTCTTTTCCCCCTCTATCATTCCTTGATCATATCCTTCATATTGCAAGACATCCTTGGTTCCTTATCATGGCTCATGAACTGGTTAATGTCCTTCGTTACCTTGCTTAAGCATCACCAATCTACACACACACTCTTTCATTGGCCTCTGTACATAATTTGCATCTTGTCTGGGGGCATATTACCTACATGGTGCATAAGTTTGAATTTGAACTAAGGGCATACCCCTAAGTGCTTTTTATCCATTGGATCTATCGCATAATGGATTGGAGCTAACACTTGTATATGCTTATACGATCCTAAAAAAATCCCTAAAAATCATAACATGTCCTAAAAAAATCACTAAAAATCATAAAATGTCCTGAAGAAATCAGTTACGCAAAAAAATCAAATATCCTCAAAAAGCCTAAAAATCACAAAACTCATCAAAAATTTGCAATAAACCTTGCACATTTTCACTATAGATAACCACCCCTTTTGCATAAACACTTGCACTTTGCAAACTGAAAATCAAAGTGCTATGCTTCAATGCCAATCACAATATCTATGCAGCATGAACCAACAATCAATCCAACATGTCACTATGAACTTATCAACTGAATCCACAACCAGAACTATCACATTATCAACATGTCGAACACTATCTACACACCTAAAACATTAACAAGAATGTAATAATGGACAAGAATAGCTGTTTGCTCATGTTGTTTAGTGAGTGATTTAGTTTTGCTTTGTTTTTTTTTTTTTATCATGTCCCTATGCTACTCGATGATATAAATTGATCTATGAGAGTGGCCAGGATGGTTCATGGTCATTTTTTTCCATTTTTGTCTGTTACAATGTACCTTTGAGAGTCTAGGGCATGTACATATTCCTTAGGAAGGACAAGGTCATTCTTTGTTTGTATCGTGCTTGTTTACGCAAAAGGCTTGCATTTGCACTCTAGCTCTTTATGCCATGATGCGTTGCATTCCATTTGCCATATCAAAATAAAGCTCCATTTGACATATAGTGTAATTTCTAGAAGAAAAAGTCTTTCCATAATACTAACATCTCCTCATCTCATCTTTCTTTGTCATCTCATTCTCCATCACCATGATCATGTCTTATGATTCACCAAATCATCTTCATCTTGCATTCATGCATTCTTGCATCATCCTATGTTGTCAATCAACTTTCTATGGCTTTCCACCTAGTTCAACTTTAGTCTAACATTTGTCTCATCATATTTGACCAAATAAAACCATTTTTTATGCTTCCCCTCATGTTATGACATCTTTACATCATTTTGGGCATGCACGCACAATTTTGGGTCATTCCGAGTCCAATCGGGCTGATTTTGGGCCCTGGAGCCTTTTAGGGCACAATTTTCCCTATCATGGTGTAGTTGGGGTTCCCAAGTGCATCATTGATGCACTTGGTCATGCCAAGTGCATCATTGACACACTTGGTAGAGTTTGGGTGCACTTGGGGACCTAGGTTATCCAGAATTGCTCCCAGAACCCCTAGGTTGCACTCTGGAGGCCATAACTTTTGCATTTCAACTCCGATTTACAAACTGTTAGTTGCGTTGGACTCATATCTTCCTTGTGAACAAAATGAGATATCATTTTAATTTTTTTGTCACTTTATGGAGTGTTAATTCTTTCAATTACTCTTGGGCTCCTAGTTGCCCCCCGTCATGTTGATTTTGGCCCCCAGGGCCTTCTCGGGCACATTTTTCACTTTTTGAGACCACTTGGGCTTCCCAAGTGCATCATTAATGCACTTGGTACTTTCATGGCACACTTGGGCTTACCAAGTTCATCAATGACACACTTGGTTGAGTTTTGGGCGCAATTGGGGACCTAAGATACCCAAAATTGCTCCCGGAGTCCCTATGTTGCACTTCGGAGCCCATAACTTTTGCGTTTCAACTCCAATTTATGAACCGTCAGTTGGGTTGGATTTTTATCTTTGTTGTGGAAAAGGTGAAATATAATTTTCATCATTTTGTTTCTTTCTTGAGTGTTAACCCATGCAATCACTCTCAGTCTCCGGATTGACCCTGTTTTGCACTCTAGGCCTCATAACTTTCACATTTTAGCTCTGATTTTCATTCCGTTAGTTGCTATGGTTTTGTCTTCTTTTTGTTGATAAATTGAATTATCATATGCTTATCTTAGTCAATTTTTTGAGGGGGTACCCATATATATCATCCCTACTAGGGCATGTTGTGGCTTTCTCATCAATTATTCTTTGATACAACACTCTAAATCACATTGTATCAAAGAGGGGCAAAATTTAGACGCTAAAAAATGGTTTGCATCTACGATTTCATCACTTCTTCATACTAATTTGTCCCATTTTCTCATTCTACTAACTTTGATCTTTTGGCCAAATTGACCATATTTCGTCATTTGTATCCCCTTTCACATCAATTTCATATCAACTCAAAATCATATCAAATCAACTCAAAATCACCCCAAATAAACTCAGAATCATTCAAAATCAGTCCTAACCAACCCAAAACATATCAAACATCTCAAATAAATCACCATTTATCCACTCCTAGGCATTGTTGTGGCTTTTAGTGCCTTGGAAACCTATCAACTTATCAATCTTATCAATCTGACATTAGTACCGTCATGGCTCTCAGTGCTAGGTCAAAATATCATTCATGTCATTCAATCTTTGATGTTGTTGAGGCTTTCAATGTCAGATCACGGCATCATCAACCATTTTAATAATATTGACAATGTCCGTCAGTGTTATTATGATCAAACCTTATTAATCAATTTCAATCCTGTAGCATTTACAATGTCGGTTAAATGTTACATATCAATTTATTCATGTCATGTATCCTTGGCATGTTATCAATTTTGATCTATCAATTAATTTGACAATGGTTTTGGTCTACCTTTTCATCATCTTATTCAATATCCATCATCGTCACATTTTCATCAAAGGATACGATCGCATTCATTTAATCAATTTGGCCAATCATCTGCTAATTTTCTCTATAGGATTAAATAACCCATAATTTAATCCTATTCTTTCTAATTGTTCTTCCCAATTATCATCCTCAATTAATTAATTTTATTAATTAATTGATTCATTATCTACAAACCATGGAAATTCTTAATTTCCCAAGTTCCATTTTTCATCATTAATTCCATTTTCTACTAATTCTTATTTTGTGGAATAAGAGGATTTTTAATTCAAATATTCCATAAAATATTGTGTCATCATGACACTTGGATGTGACACCTCATGGATCCTCCGTTGACACTTGGCTGAGACTTGTCATAATCAAATATTATTACCTCTTACGGATGTCCCTATTTGGCTTATTCGTCATAGATTCTTGGCTTTAAGTGGGTTGAAGAATCTTATGATGTGTCATAGATTCTCTTCCAAATTTGACTCTCGTGTGTCATAGAATATTACTTTTGGCATATTCTATCATATGCGTCATAGGAATTATTATTACCTCTTACGCATGTCCCTATTTGGCTTATTCATCATAGATTCTTGGCTTTAAGTGGGTTGAGGAATCTTATGACGCGTCATAGATTCTCTTCCACATTTAGCCAAATTTGACTTCCATGTGTCATAGAATCTTACTTTTGGCATATTCTGTCATATGCATCATAGGAATCTCTTGCCACATTGCATTTCTATGGGTGACAAATCCAATTCTCTCACTCTCCATGAAAATTATAAAACGGACACCCTTCCTCTCATTTCAGGGCTAGAATGCTTAAGTCTTGAGTCCTTGAATCCATCTAGAATGCTTAAGTCTTGGGTCCTTGAATCCTAGAATGCTTAAGTCTTGAATCCTTGAATCTTTGAGTTTTTGAGTCTTTACTAATTTGCATTTTGCATTCTCTCTTTCACATAAAATCACACTTCATGTATTCTCATGGCATTATCACTATCATAGGCTTTTTCTTCAATTTTGTGTGTGCTATAGGCAACTTTGGAGCTACAATCATTTGGAGGTGAAAGAAGGACATGGGAGCTACAAAGAAAAAAGGGATTTTTTGATTATGTTTGCTTTCTTTTGTTTAGTTTGGCTTTCATGGTAGACTAGTGGGTGTTAACTTATGATTATTGAGTTTGTGATTTGCTCATAGTATGTTATGCATTTTAACCCATTTTTCTGGTCCTACACCTATAAGAGAATTCTTCTTCTCTTTGCAAAATGTTGATTATTTGAACATCAAAGTCAAACATCTACCAATTGGCATGGTTATGTGGAACTATAGGTCTTGTAACTAGTCTAATGTGTTTCTCTCTTTTGTCCTCAATATGCTCTAGTACATCATAGTGATCACCTATTACTAAAAGTCTATCAACATGCTTTTTATCTCTTCTAGGGATACTTTGGATATTGAATGCTTGGAAGCCCTCAAGAAGATCCCAAACTCTGTGCTTGTATGATTTGAGAAGATTATTCTTTGTGATGTTCTAGCTCCTTACTTGGTTAACAACCAACTCACTATCTCCAAAGATGTTTAAAGATTTGATCCTCCTCCTTTGTGAAATTTGGAGGCCTTGAATCAATGCCTCATATTGTGCTATGTTATTACTACAACTAAATTAGAGCCTATAAGAGAAGTAAAAGTTCTCCAAACTAGAGACAAGCATCATACCAACTCCTAAACAATTCTTGTTTCTCGAGCCATCAAAGAACATGCTCCATAATCCATCAATTTCCTCTTCTATTTTTATGAGATTAGGAATAGGAGCACCTTTATCCAATATACAATATGTATCAAGGCCCATTTCTAGATCTTTTGGTGTTGGATCAAGTTGAAAAGTAGTGACCCATTCATCTAAAAGATAATCAAGAACCTCTAATAGGGAAGTGGCAAGTCCATGTGTCATGCACTTATCCTCTATCTTGTGGATTGAACAATTCATGTTTATAGGGGTAGGTGTGTAGGTCTCCATGTGATTAAGGGCCAGAGGTTGTCCCCTTATGGAAGATTTTGCCCCATATCTTGTCCTAAAGAACATATAGGACCAATTTGATGCAATATAACCACCTATCTATGCAGTGAAGTCTCTAGAAAGATAGATGCAAAATGTGGATCAACCTCAACTAGTAATATGTCTTAAGTGACAGTGCAATGATGACATGCATACAATGTCATTTCCACATTTTTCAAGATTCCTATTATTTTAACAAAGCTACTATCTAACTAAAGTACATATCTAACCATTGGTTCATATTTAATCCCAAGGAGTTCAGATACACATTTAGGCATCATAGAACTACTAGATACAAAATCTATCATATAGTTATGAACTATTTTTCCCCTATAATCAAAGAGAAATAAATGGGAGGAGAGCTATTTTTCTTACTTGTGTCTCCTCTTGTTGGTTGCACCAAACTTTTTTCCTCATCTAAGGTGGCTGACTAATTTGAAACCTCTATACTCTTTAAATCTTGTTGTAGTAGGTCCAACTGTGGTAGCATAGTGATAACATCACACATAGTAAAACTAATAATAGTCTTTTTTAATTGATCTATTATGTTGAGAGGAGTGCCAACTAATTTTACTGGAGCCTTGGGAGATATTGGAACTGGAGATTGAATTTGAGAAGCCTAAGGTTTAGTATAACTCTTATTGCTCATGTTTTTCTTATATTGGGGAGAAACATCTGATTATGCATTTATTATTGGACTATGAGAGACAACACCTAGAGTTGAAGCCTAGTTTGATGGAGGAAGTGTAGTATTCTCAATGGCTCTTCTTTTGCTTCTGGTATTATGAGCTATAACATCATAGTTATCATGGTTAGCATGACAATGCTCCTATGGCTGATAGTTTATAAAAGAACAATCACTATGCTATTGTAGGTGAGAAAATTAGTAAGTTAACTCACACTATACTATTATCCTATTGCTTGATCCTATGAGGTTGGTTCTTGGGATGGTTCTACCATATAGCATACACACTACTCATATGAATGATTTAAAGAAGAACAAAAATCTTTCTCTTAAGCAAGGTTGTCTTGAGGAACTAATGTCCTTACTAAATTTGTGCTTGCATTTGTAGTTTGGATATTACCCATAGGCCTATTTCACATCCATGGGGCTTGACCCTAATCTAGTGGTCTATTATATGTGGGGTCTTGGTGATGAGGTTGGAGAGGCCTATTGTTTTGAGCTTATTTCCTTTCTAAGATCACCACCTTATTTCTCATCTTTTGCACCACTAAGAAGCTATCTTCCAACTTCTTTTCTAGATTGGAACCTTGATCTTGAAATTTTTGCATCAGGGCCTACATCATGTTCTTTAAGTCTCCTAACTCATTGGAGGATGTAGAGGCTATTAGGGTTATGCAAAGTAGTTGGCTTGTGGATGTGGTAGGAATAGGGGCTACAATAGGTTGATGACTAGGCATGTTTGGAAAGAGAATCATTGGAGGCCTTGGAGCTAACTTCCCTCATTGAATCAAGGTATTTTCTTCTCTTATGGAAATTTCATATGTAGCTGGTAAGGTATCCCCTCCCATGGTTTGTAAAGTAGTAGTATTATCACTATTGAAAGCTCTTAGGTAATACAAGAAAGCATTTCCGAGGGAAAGTTTTACTATAGTAGGTATCCTATCCACGTCTTTTGGAATCTATAATTAAAATTTATCATATATTCATGGGGTGCTCTCTTAATGGTAGTTAGTTGTTCTAAAAGTGTTAGGTGATCACTTTTATCTTCAAAATGTTTCCATAATCTTCTTCCTAACTCATCCTAATTATTGATAGAATTATGTGGAAATCTCATGTACTGTTGTAAAGAATTTCCCTTTAATAATGAGGCTAAAAGTCTAACCACAACATCATTCTTTATAATACCAAGTATATTGTAGATGTTTGAAATTTCTTGAATATGTTCTATTAGGGAAATAGAAGTTTCACTAGTAAAATCTTGTAGACTATTAAGAGAAGATACTGGGATATCATGTCTTTGGGCTAGGATGAGAGGGCTCCCTTTATTGAAGCTAGCAAAAACTTGATTCCTAGGGAGGGGCATGTGGAATAAAGATCTATTCAAATGTAAAGATGGCACTCTAGGTTTTGATCTATTAGTTGGAGTAGAAAGAGATCTAATAGGTGTATGTGCTACTTCTAAACTCCTAACTAGTGGTAGAGAGAGTCTACTTCTCCTTCTTCTAGGATTTGAAAATGAAAGTTCATGAAACTAAAACTTACCTCTAGAAGATGCCCTCATTTTAACCTTGGGCATGAATTAAAACAATTCTAGTTTGTAAACCAAGACATAGAGATGGAGTCACCAAGTGCTTGAATGTGAACCTCTTAAAGGCTAAAATGATAAGAGAAACATTTCCTTCTCAATATAAAATTTGAAATCCTTTCTTGACACTAGTAAACTAGTGGACTTCTTAGTAAGCTTAAATGTGGTCTGATTGGGCATGCCAAAAAAAATTTTCACAAAATTTTTCACCCTTGCTTGAATTTTGACCTAAAGGCAATCTTGTGAAACATGGAAACAATCTCCAAATTGAGATTGAGTCTCTAGAGAAGGATGGATTCCTCACTATCAAGATGCATCTAACTACTTCTTTGAAGGAAAAGGAAGAAAAAAATTCATGAAATCAAACTACCTAGTCTAATCCAGAAGAGTGATACACCAAATAGTATGTTCAGTCTTACCTCTACTTAGAACTAAACAATTCATCAACATAATCCTAAAGTACTTAGATTCAATATTTTCTTTAAATCAAAGATAATTTATAGGTTATAAATCAATGGAATTATATAATGAAGGAACTTTACTCTATATCATTCAAAGGAAAAATAGATACAACATACAAGTTGAAGAATAAACACAATACATTAATAGAAGGCAAGAAGGTTTTGCACATGTATTAATGGAAGAAAGAGCTACAATAGAGAAATATATTCACTTAGAGGCAAAGGAAACTTTTATTAGAAGGGTATATAGTACAACTGCTATAGAATTAGAGAGAGACCAACCCTTGAAAGAGTGACAAAATTTTCCATTATAACTTAGGCATAACTGAGAAGACTTCCACTAAAAACCCAAAAATCAACCAATTTATTCAAGTTATAGAGAATAATTAACTTTTTATTTGAGGAATATTTGATTGGATGCATGTTCATATGTAGAAAATATTATCTTTATGTGCAAACTAGGGCCCTAAAGAGACATGAATGACTACCATAGCTACTTTGACCAATAGATGGATTACCGTGGCAATGGTAGAATGAAATCTACATTTCAGGCATTGAGAACACCAAAAGGTGGTTACAAATGATTAAAGAATGTATTTTCCATTTAAATGCCACTTGATAGTGTTCATAATAATGCTAGGTCAGCTATTTCATCATTCAAAAATTTAATAGTCAATCTCACCATGTGGCCTCACATCTTTGAAGTGCTCTACCACAAAATCTTGCTTTTCTAACTACCATGTCAAGCCTATGCTGAATTTCTTCCTCTTTATCACTACTTCACTACAACATTTCTTCGTTGACTACATGTCCTTGTGAAACTATGACCTCTTCATTCTAAGTTTTATTGTTTCTTCACAATTGTCTATTAATTTAGTTCAATAACCAGTGTGACCCTATGCTGACCATGAAACTAACTTTTTTGCAACTTCATGGTCATTTAAAACTTAACATTTCTATCACTTGTAATGTTACAAATACCTTAGACATTAACAGTGTCACCTCTTTACAACCATCAGATACAAAATCCCTTCTAAATCATGTGATGTTGCGATCACTATTTTGATTGACCACCATCATTTTTGGCTGCTTCACAACCAAGAACTTTAACTATAGATGAAACCTTCTAATGATGTTATTAGCCCTTAACTCAACTATTTCATTCCCTTTGTTCATAGTATCATAGCCTCAAAGCTTAACCTCAAGTTTAACCCCACAAATGAGCAAACAAAAAAAATTTATACTTTGTTACCTTGATCACATGTTAGCCCTAACTCTTAGCAAAGCTATAATCAACATAGACCTCAACTATCCTGATTACTATTTTGCACACTCATAACTTAAAGCTTACTTCAATAAAAAAACCTTGCAATGGTGCAAAGACCATTTATTTTAAGTGCCAGATGGTTTTTGGGATTTCACAACTTAAAATCTTTGCCCCTGGCCTAACTATACAATATCATGATGATCATCATCATAACTTTGTGGCTCTTTATTGCTACTTCTCAACTAAGAAAAAATTAACTAGGTTGTGACTTGCAAAGCTATGAAAACCTCTTTATTTTGTTGATCACTTTGTCGTAGCCACTTACTATTTCCCTCTACTAACTACTACAAAATGGTGACAACCATTAAACTGACTACTCGCATCTTCACAATCTAAAATATTAAACCATCTTTTAACCCTGTAAAAGTGAGATCAATGATCTTTTGTAACTTTTCCACCTTAACCATGGATTACTCTTGTCTCCTTGTGGTGATGCAATAGCCATTTAACTTAACTATTGCTATGTTTCACACTTTGCAACATAAAAACTAGAGTTTATATAACTATTTGTGATCATGGAATGGTTCAAAATTTGACTACATGGCTTTTATAACACATGTCATCTTCTCTCTTTCTCTCTTTGGCTAAACATCATGCAACTTTCAAAAGTAAGAATATGACAATGTTTGATCTAAAAAGAATTGATAGTTTCTATATAACTGAAGCTCACTCTCATATCTAACACCTTCGACCAACCAGAATATACCATTATTTCAAGTTTCCTCTAACACATTCCTTTTTTGTGGCCTGGAGTTGAGTTTGGTCTCACCCTATCCATGTGTCAAACTCTTGCTTTCTTGCTTTGGCTATCCTTTGCTCAACTTTAGAAAGTGAGAATATGATGAACATTGATCTACTTCTAGAGTACTAATCGTGATTGATCAGGGACCTTTGAATCTTTTCTTCTTTTGTTCCATCAAGACCTAGAATCTTGACACTTGTCCAATACTACATCACCTCCACTAGGTCCCACTAAAAATGAGCTTAGGGGAAATATAAGGGTAGACACGTGATGATTTAAATGAAATGGGTGTGGGAGCAACACTTAAAGTGAACAAACCTAGCAAGAGGACCAAAATTAAGTGATGCATGGGTAATCTAACCCTTCAAAAAGGCAATACCATTGAAGGGGATAACTAATGTTTTATTTAGGTTTTAGCCACATGCCTAGCACACTACACAACCTTGATGCCATAAATAGATATCTCTAATCGAATTTTAATGATGGTAGCAAGGGAAAAAAGGGAGGCTAAAAATGGCTAATAGTCATCAACATCAACATCAAAAGGTCATCATCATAAATAACATGCTTGATAAAACAACAAAATGTAATTCAAAATAATACACAAATCAACCTTATGTCTCACTACCTACATCATCTATATGTGTATGATCTAGAGGTCCCTTCTTGCTAGGGGAACTTTTCCCATCTTGAGGAGCCTACTCTATCGCATATGTCACTAGTGTCATAGGAATAGATATGGCCATTTGACTTTTGGTAGCCCCATATGTCCTTAGTAGTAGTGGTGGTAGTGGTGGCCTCAATGCCATTAAAGCTATAAATGCATACAAAGTATTGGTCAACTGGGTAATCGGTGTCTCCATTACTCCCATCTATACCCCCATGGCACTAATTGGAGTCTCCACCCTCGATGAAACACTTGATCTATCTAGTGATAGCTACATCTATGGCTATATCTACGGTTGCCTGAGTGGCTATAAACCTTGTGCACCCATGATTGAAACCTAAATATGTGGCCTCTATTGCTTGATAAATAGTATATCGTCTAGTAGTTTGGCCTTGGTCTGCTTGGTCCTACCATGAACCATATCATCTTCTCATCAATTTGACCCTACACCACTACTTATTCCTCCTCTTGTCATTGCCCCACCTTGTCCATGGACATCTCTAGGTTTCTATGTTCCACCATCTCCCAACCTCTACATTGGGCCCTGTATAATTTTTTAATTTGCCACTCTGACAACATTGTTACTCAATCTTAGCTTCCATATCTTCCTTTTACCCTAGCTACACCTCTGGCTCTACATCTAACTTGGTTCCAACCCCTACCTCTCTCTCGACAACCCTCATCATCATCATCTATTCTCTACTTGACTCCTCCTTAATACCAAGAATTGGGTCTACTAAATCTATGTATCTCAGGAATGTGTGCTCTCTAGACCATCATGCATCATCCCCTAACTATAGTATCTCTATCATCTACATGAATGTCTCATGGTATGCCTCATACTCCAATTTTGGCTCCTATATTGGTCTCTCTAACTACACCCAAGCATAGTGTGTTGATCCTTGTGGCATGCCTTGCCAATGACCAAGCTATCTCACTACCCTCTTGAAAAAAATCTCTCTATCACTGAGGGAATCTAACAAATAACAAATTATGAACAAAAGAAGTACACCATCTCATCATCATCGATGATCCATTGCTCTATAAACCTATATGGCCTCCATATGACCTCATTAAGGTTATCCAACATCCATTACCAATACTTTGTCTTGTCTAGATGGCATTGAATGATCATGCCTATATATATATATATATATATATATATATATATATATATATATATATATATATATATATATATATATCACACACACACACACACTATCCTATTGTCTTTATCAAACACATATCGATCAAGTAATGGGAAGATGCTCCCATGTCCATATCTACAATAATACCACCCTTGCTAATAATGAAACTACCTTTGAATACACCATATGATGAAAATCATGATAGAGGTAGGATAATATGCAGCTCCCCCATGAAAATATTCATATTCAATCAATCATATTTTTGATAATATGGCCTCATCCCAAAGGAAATCCATGTTCTCGTCTATCTAGTAGGAGAAATCCCCCTATCAATCCAACTAACACTACAAGAAATGACTCATACTATAGCATCTAAAACCAAGACACACTATCATCCCTAATGTTTTCATCCTCAAATACACATTTGAAAGTTGTCCCATTGGTGGCCTGATCATAATAAACTAGATCCTCCATAGTAGGGATCCTGAGGATCCTATAAACATCCTCTAGGGTGATTTTCATCTCCCAAAGTGGCATACGGAAGGTATTATGGTTTGAGTGCCACCACTTAGCCTCAACTAGCACCAAAACTTTGTTCACTCAAAACTAAGGCATCTGTAATAGTAAATCAACACCTATCAATCACTTGTCACTCCATTGTAGACAATCTACCTATCAACTCCTAGGGCCATGGGTAAAATCTCCAAACCATGAGCTTCCTCCTACATACCTATTTCATCAAACAATTGAATAATGATGTTAGCTTTTATCACAAGTGATCATTGCATATCAATCAAATATCAACATCTAGCTATTCAACTAATGGTTCTATCTTGGACCACTTATTTTTCCTACTCTATATCTTGAGATGGACATGTTAGTTTTCGCTGCTCAGTACCTTGAGGGGGGTACTATTTTCTACCTATTTAACATCGATAGATTGATTTTACACATCAATTTATGATAACATATTCACTATGGTTTGATTCATAATTTGAACAGGAATCTAGGTTACTCACAAATTCATCAATTTCACATTAGGATCTTATCCTACACTCTAAATAATCCCACCCATAGTCAAACTCATATCTTGAGTCATTTTTCTATCAGGAAAACCCTACTCTATCCTGACGTGTTATCTAAGGCATCGAAAGCACTACAAGATTACTTTGTGCTATTTAATCAATCATATGCACTACACTATCAACTATTTGTGCTATAAAAAACAAATTCTCTATTTAATTTATTAGAAGCATTGATACATCCCACAAATGTGCTATAACACACCTAATTGCTATTATATTCTATATACATGCTATCAAATTGTCTAGATGTGCTATGGCCTAGAAAGGCACTACTTAATTCATTGTATGTGCTATGCAAATAATTGAGTGCACTAGGAAAATTAGCAAATATGCTATAACACATACATGCACCTCGACATTTTTCATCATTCTGACTTATTAAATGCTAATTCTTAAATACACTATTTCATGTTGCATTTGTGCTAAAACAAACCTCCCATGCATTACAAGACTTAAAAATGCTACTAAAACATGCATATGCACTATAGTTTAGCCCTATGCATTATTTCATTAGGTGACTCGGGTTTCAAGTGCTCTATTTTGGCCTGCAAATGTGCTATCCTATGTCGCGAATGTGCTAAAATATTTTAAATGCGCTAAAATAAGTCTCAAATGTGCTAAATTGCCTAATCTACCCATTTACAAAGAAAACCTATGCAAAAGTCAAAAAATTCATGCAAAATTTCAAAATTAAACAATAGAGGATCTCAATGATTCACCAGGGCACTATAGTCAGCCAGAGACTCATATTTGCATCCCTCTCAAATATATGCTCTTGCAATTGGACAACCATCATTGCTAGCTCTGAGCTCCAAAACACAAAAAGTAAAAGGGAAGTGTAAAAATGACAAGGGTAACAAGTCTTTCAACCTATTTAACCCCCCCTTTAGAGCACTTTATGACATTTTAACCCTATTCACCCAAATTAATTCTTTTGACCCATTTTCTCAAACTAGGTATCATCCCAAAACAACTTGATCACCTACATGTACCCCACTTTACTATCAATTATTCTCATCACCATTTTTAGAAATAAAATAAGAACATCCCTCCCTATTTTTGCACATCAATTTTCCCAATTTCATTTCTCAAGGGGCAGTATACTGAGACATCAAAAAATTTCAAATATAGAAAACATTCTATAGGATTCCAAAATTTCAACATCAAATCAAATCGGGGCATCTAAACAAGCTATTTTAAAGAATTTGAAAACATCACAATATTGGATCAAACATCAAATTATCACCAATCAAACATGAAATCATCAACAATCAAACATTAAATTATCAGCAATTAGGCATCATATCAACCTTGAATCAAGAAAAAGTCTTTGATCAAACATTCAAACAACAAAATTGGCTAAAAATCAAAAAATCAAGACAGTCTTTGAACTAATATGCTTCACACACTCACTCAAAGAGGGGAATTTGTAGACACCCTAAAATTGGAAAAGACCTAAAACAACACTAAGTTTGATCAAATAATAAAAATTAAGAACAAAATCAAACAATGGAGGAAAACAATAGAATTTCAAATCAATGGTACCATCAAGTCATTAATCAATCAATCACCTATCAAATAAAAAAGGACCTAAATCACTTTAAAAAGAGGGAAAACAATTTATAAAACCATAAAATGAAATATAAATAAAAAAGAAAAAAAGAAAAGACAAAAGTTGAAAATAAATGAAAATTATAATCAATCAACAAAATCCATTTATCCTCTCAAAAGTGAAAATCCTCCTTCTTACAATTAAAAGAACTAAAAAATCCTCATTTATCCCCACAAACTAAGTTTGTTAGATTTTTCTCCTTGGTTCTTTATGAGATATTTATAATTTTTTCATTACCATCTAGTCAAAAGTAAAATCCTAATTCTTATCCCAACCCCCTTCTAAAATCTTATAAATAGGTGGGAAATTCAAGAGCAAAAGGGACCTAAGTTTTAAACATCTACACTATGGGACCCTTGTCACAAATTTTCTAAACATATTTGCTGGATTATCATTTGTATGTATCTCCTCCATCTTTATATGTCCATCATTCAAAAATAATCGGATGAAATGGTATCAAAATTGTATGTGTTTTTTCTTTGAATGTAGAGCTGAATTCTTTGCAAGATGAATGTCACTATGGCTATCTACAAACAAATAATTACCACTTTGTGAGTGTCCTAATGCTTCCATGAAGAACTGAAGCCATATCATCTCCTTGGTTGCCTCTATAGTAGAAGCATTAACCTTTTGTAACCTTTAAACCCATAGTGGATAAAGCATTAACCTTTTGTAACCTATAAACCCATCTCACTACTGCTCCACTAACAATAAATACATAACCTATAGTACTTCACCTAGAATAATTATCTCCTACCAAATTTGAGTCAACATAGCCCTATAAATTAGTAACTTAGAGCTCTCAAAATGTAAACACTTACTGGATGTTCCTCTCAAATATCTGAGAATCCATTTAACTACATTCCAATGCTCAAGCCCTAGATGACTCATATACCTACTAACAACTCCCACTGCAAGTGCAATATCTAGCCTTGTACATACCATATCATATATCAAGCTTCCTATAGCTGAAGCATAAGGTACCTTAGACATCTTATCCTCCTCTTTTTGTGCCTTGGGACACATCTCCTAACTGAACTTTAAATGACTAGGTAAATTTGTGTTGACAACTTTAGCATTCTCCATAGAGAAATGCCGCAACACCTTCATAGTTTAATCAGCCTGAGATAATGTCAATTGTCTATTTTTTCTATCTCTACAAATATTCATATTGAGGATTCACTTTTCTACCCCTAAATCCTTCATAGAAAATGCATGTGCTCACTAGTGTTTCAACCCCTTAATATGATTCATGCTAGACCCAACTACAAGCGTATCATCAATATATAAACATAAAATAATGTAGCTATCACCATCCAACCTCTTAAAGTAAATACAATGATCTAAATGACAACTATTATATCCATGCTCATGAATAAACCTATCAAATTTTAGATACCATTGTCGAGGTGCTTGCTTCAAGCCATATAAACTTTTCTTCAATCTGTACACTAAGTTCTCCTCACCTTTAACCTCAAATCCCTATGGCTAAGCCATATATATCTCTTCATCCAAATCAATATGATGAAAGGTTGTTTTAACATCAAGCTTCTTAAAATAAAAATCTTCAGTAGCCACAATATTTAAAATAATGTGAATAGAATTCATCTTAATAACAAGAGAGAATATCTCATCAAAATCAATTCCTTTTTTATGTGCAAATCCTTTTACAACTAACTTGGCTTTAAATATTTTCTTACCTCCATCCTCTTCTTTTAACTTGTAAAATCATTTATTCTATAAAGCCTTTTTACTCATAAGCAACTTGCATAAATCCCATGTCTTATTTTTTAGCAAAGAGTCCATTTCTTCTTTTATTGTAGACTCCCACTAAATTTTTGTATCCACCTGCACAACTTCATCATAACATTTAGGTTCACCAGCATCAATAAGTAAACTAGAATACAAGGATGGAGAAAATATTTCTAAAGGTCTACTTAGACTTGTTGACCATCTAACATTCACTGGGGTGTGTGGTAATTATTTTTAAGTTTGTTGCACATCATAATAAATTCTTGGAACATCAACTTTTGGAGTATCTTCCAACACTACATAATCATCCTCTTTCTTCTCATGTTGCTATAATAGATCTTTGTACAACACTTTCTCTTTGAACATGAAATCCCTACTTCTAACAATTTTATGATTGGAAAAATCCCAAAGCCTATAACCAAATTCATCAATTCAATATGCAAAAAATACACATTTCTTTAACTTAGCTTCCAACTTGGTTCTATTTTTAGAATCTATATGAGAAAATGCTTCACAACAGAAGGCTTTTAGAAAAGAATAACTCGCCCTCTTACCAGTCCATGCTTCCTCTAGAATATCACAACCCAAAAGAGTAGAGAGACCTCTATTAATCAAATATAAAATAGTATTGATAGCCTCTGGATACATGTTTAAGGGAAACCCTGCATGTAACCTCATGCTCCTTGCATGCTTGATTATAGTCCTATTCATGCATTTAGCCACTCCATTTTCTTGTGGAGTCCTTGGAACAACTTTTTGTCTATGAATACCATTAGTGGAGAAATAATCTTCAAATTCATGATTAAAATACTCACCACCATTATCAAATCTAAGACATTTTGATTTCTTTCTAGTCTCATTTTTGACCAAGCATTTCCATTTCTTAAAATTTTGAAATACATCAGATTTCATTCTAAGGAAATAAACCCAAATTTTTTTGGTTGCATCATCAATAAATATAACATAATAATGAGAGCCACCAAGGGAAGATAGCCAAGTTGGTCCCCATACATCTGTATGCACAAGCTCTAATTTCTCACTTTTATTTTCCTTTCCAGTCTTCACAAAACTCACTCTCCTTGGTTTCCATACACATAACTTTCATCAAAATCCATATTAACACATTTTAGACCTAGTAAAACTCTCTTTGAATGAAGTATTTACATACCATTCTCACTCATGTGCCCAATTTTGTTATGTCATAGCATTGTACTAGAATCTACAATATTTGTTTGCTCTCCCTGCTCAATTGCAACAACTATTCTTGAACAATATGACCTATACAAAGATATAAGGTGCTTACTTTCACACCTTTTACTACTAAAAGGGAACCTTTTGAAACCTTCCAATTTTTATCATTAAAAGTAACTACACAACCCTCATCACTGAGTTGCCCTGCTGAAATTAAATTCTTACTCAGTCTTGGAACATGTCTTACCTCCAGTAGTACAACTTAATCTTAACTTTTCCCTTTCCAAAAATCTAACAAGGTTCATTATCCCCCAAATAAATAAGCCCAAAATTCTCTTAGACACAATCAATAAAATAACATCTATGAGGTGTAGCATGAAATGAAGCACTAGAATCTAAAATCCATAAATCATCAACACTTTCTAAAGATAGAAGAAAACCATCCTCTTTAGATTTCTTATTTACCACATTTGCCTCTTTGTTCCCTTCTATTTTATCTCCTTCATTATTCTTTTGAGTCTAGAAATATTTCATCTTATGCCCTATTTTAACATAGTACTATGAATCTCTTGGTCCTCTAAATTGAGACCTCTTCCCCTTTGATTTTCCTCTTGATTTCCCATGATTTCCAAAATTATTTCCTCTCTTAGTTGTTCTACCTCTGCTTTGTGCATTCAAAGAACTTCCTAATGTAGATCCACCTGAGGTTTTCCTACAAGTTTCCTCACTCAAAATAAAATCGATCACATCATCATATTTTAAGGTATTATATCTAGAAATAGAACTACTCATAGCCACTACCAAGCCATTCCAACTTTCAGGCAAAGACCACAAAATCAAGAGAGCCCTACTTTCTTCATCAAGATTAATACCCATAGAAGATAACTGACTAGAAATAGTATTAAACTCATTTAAATGATCTGCAATAGATCCATTGTTTGTCATCTTCATATTAAATAAATGCTTCATGAGAAATACCTTATTTGAAGTAGAGAGTTTTTCATACAATTCTACTAGGGTTTCCATCAACTCTTCCATTGTCTTTGTTTTTCTAATGTTAAATGTCACTAGTGGTGCTAGGCATAACTGAATACTTCCAAGTGCCTTCCTATCTAAAATCTCCTAGTCCTCATTTATCATAGTTCCTAGGTTTTTAGTTTTTCCCCCCAACGATTTTCATAAATTCTTCTAATAGAGATATTTCTCCATTTGAATCTTCCATAACTAAAATTTCTACCCATTAAAATTTTTAACCATCAACTTACCCCTATCTGCCATCACTCTCATTCAACTGTGAGACCTTCTTGTAGAGGATCACTAAAAAAAAATGACAAAAATATAACTCTCATACCACTTGCTAGGATTAACCTTAGACAAAAAATAATAGTTACATGAAAATATAACCAATATTAGAAAATAATCAATTGCACATAAGAGAACACAAGACACCAAGATGTAATGTTGTTTGCCCAATTCCTAGGCTATGTCCACCAACAACAAGTCCAATATTATTATTATCCAATGATTAAAACTTAATTACAATCCATAATCCCTTACAGCTCAATTCCACCGCAAGAACCAATTTTCACATCACATATTATGAAAATCCCTAACCCTAAGCCTTTTTATAGAAGCTTTTTTTCACTTACAAAATTAGGGCTAGTATAATAGAAAAATAGTATCCAATGCCTTTATAATATAAGGTCACTTTTGGATCCTACAAGGGCACTACCCCTTGACCCTATCTTGGGGGCACTACCCTCAAACCCTGTAAAAATAATCTTGAGGGAAACTATGCTGAATAAACCTCTAAGTTTGATTAGGCTCAACATCACAAAAATTATTATAGAAAATTCACATCTTTTGATATCACTTTAGCATTCATTTAATTTCATTTAATATCATTTAATCTTACACATGCACATGATTATCAATAATAAATTTCCACAATCCATTTGTAAAATAAGAAGTTTTTTGGATTCAATTGTGTGTGTTTATTTATCATCAACATTTTGGATCACACTACATGATCCTTCATTAGGATGAGAAAGTGTAGGATAATATGATTCAAAATTTATGCACATGATTATATTATTCTAGTCTTATTATCTCCATATAATCTAAATTTTCATATAGATTTTGTTGGAAATCTAATTAAAAAGCTCATTGATGAAGATCAAAGAGGGAGATTGTTGCAAAGAAGGAAGAATGTTGTTTTCAATCATTGTTTTGTCATTGATATCAAACTTGCTATTTGTAGGAATGACATTTTTTTATAAGATCCAAGTACTATCACTTAGTTGATTGATGAAGATGATTTGATCAAAAATATGTAACAAGACTACCTAAGGGAAAGTTTGAGTTATGATGTTTAATAAAGTGCAAAGATTAGTTAAGAAAATTGTTAAATGATGTATTGATACCATACCCAAAGATACAAAGGTTGGTCACACTTAGAAACATTGAAGGAACAAGTTATAACAAGGTTGACTACAAAGCATAAACTAAGATCATTAGTAGGTACCAAGCAAATTCTCAGTTGGAGCCAAGCAATAGAAAATTCTTGTGTGTGCTGAGTGAAGTTAAGGTGCCGAGTGAAGTTCAAGTGTCGAGCATTAGAAAATATTGGTGCTGAGTGATCTTCAGATGCTAGGGATCAAGAAAAATATAGTTGATGCCAAGTAACACAATATGTGTCGAGCACCAGTATTTCAATAGTGCCAAGCTGCTGCATTATTTTAATAATGAAGATTTTCCAAATTTGAGTTGACAAAGTGGTTACCTTGAATTTTGTGAACTAGTTAGAGGATAAGGATGATGAGCTAGTGACACAAAATTCTATGTAAATCATTTTTGGGTGAATTCAAAAGGATTATTCAAGAAGTTTCTAGAGGAAACAAAATATGGGTTAGATGCAATGAATCCTACCTAATCTATACAAATTAAAATTAAAGAATAGAAGAATCAAGTGGGAAAATAGAAGTCCAAGACTTTTATTTAAGGAATCATAGACCAAGAAGCAAATGTTGTTAATGCTACTCCTACCAAAGAGCCAAAATTGTGAAGTGGTTAGAAAGGTGTCAAGGAGAAGACATCTAGAAGAAGGAAGAGCATAGAGGCTCTAATTCTACAAGTGGTCAAGAAGAGATGATTACACTGGTACATTGAGAATGGAGACTTAAGGAGACTAAGCTTGAAAAGAGGCCAAGCTGTCAGAGTTGTAGAGATTGAAGGCTAGGCAATGGTATGAGCTAAGAAGTGATCTAAGATTTGCAAGTTAAGTTGTATGTTGTAGTGAGGTCAAAGATTTTCTAATACTCTCTAGAAATTGTATTAGATATGAAAATCATATGGACTTAGGTTGGCTTAATAGCCATTTGTAAATCCTTTAATAGGGTGGCATTCCAAGTGAATGTTCTAAAGTCCTCTAACTAGACCCACTTCTAACAAGGTGGTTAAATCCTCTAACAAGGTCACATTTAACAGTGTGTTGTAAGCTTTTAATAGGGCAGGTCTTTCATAGGGCATCACTTCAGAAGAATGAGAATTGAGTAGCATGTTACTAGTAGTTTTTACCATACTGGGTTTCCATGTAAATCAATGTGTTATTTGTTGATTTCTTATGTGTTATGCTTGCATGTTGATTTACAATAACTTACTGGTTAGAAAAGTTAAAGCTTGGATGAATGAATGGTTGAATGGGCTCACTGTACTTAGTGAAAATTTTGAATAGGACATTTGGACCTTGAATAATCCCCCCCATTATTCTAAAGCATTTCTAACAATTGGGATCGGAGCCATCTGCTGATTTAGTTTCAAGGTACTAGAAGTAGGAAGATCGAGATGTCTAAGAGAGAAGTTGCCAAGCTCAACAAAGATAACTTTGTTGCATGGCAGAGTCTGATGGAATTGCACCTTGGATCAATAGGTGACTATGTACAAACTTTAATTGGAATAGAACATGTAAATCTAGTAGGACCTCTTACTCTAGATGATTTGAGCAAAAGGAAGGAGCACAATCAAGAAATGTTAGAGTTTTCCTCTATACGTAGTTATGCAGAATATGATGACATTAAAGATTGTGACACTGCATTCAATGGAATAGTTAGAAGTACTACTAGCTAGGAGATTCCATAGAGGCAAAGGTAAATTCAAGGGTAAGCTCATTATCATATGTTTCAATTTTAATGAATTAGGTCATATTGTTGCAAGATGTACATAGACAAAGAACTACAAAGAAGGAAACAAGTACATGAACAAAAGAGAAGATGACAGCAAAGACTACAAGGAGAAAGGCAAAAGATGTTATATTGTTGAAGAAGATTCTAATGAGAATGATGATGAAGTAGTCTATGTGGCCATGGAGTATGAATCAGATCAAGATAAAGATGTAGCAAAACATTGGTTACTTGTGTGAACAAGAATGACAAGTAGATAATAAACAGTGGATGCTCACATCACATGATAGGAGATAAAAGTAAGTTCATTAACTTTCCTCAATATGATGGAAACAATGTTAGATTTGGTAATGATACTCTATGTCAAATCAAAGGAAAAGGCTCTATTAAACTCATAGAGAAAATTTCATGTGATAATGCATACTATGTTGAAGGATTGGACTACAACTTGATGAGTGTGTCACAATTATGTAATGTAGGTTGCAAAGTAGAGTTTGGAAACAAAACTACCAAGATCTATGACACTGATGGAAATTTGATAGAAAAAGGTGAACAAACTAGGAGCAATATATTTTACCTAGATATGGAAGATACAACATGTCTTATTGTTAGACTTGATGATGTATGGTTGTGGCATAAGAGGTTGTGTCATGTTAACTTTGATAATTTTCTTACCATTAGCAAGAAGAAGAAGGTCAGAGGGTGTTGGCATTATGATACATTTTTGTCATTAGTTACAACACTTATTGGATTCTGAATGCTTACCGAGCTCTCATCGGAAGCCAAGCTTTACCTAGTTCTCAGTGTTTACCGAGTAATCAAGGTGAACAAAGAAGTCGATGTTTACTGAGTAATCAAGGTGAACAAAGAAGTCAGTATTTACCGAGTAATCAAGGTGAACAAAGAAGTCAGTATTTACCGAGTAATCAAGGTGAACAAAGAAGTCAGTATTTACCGAGTAATCAAGGTGAACAAAGAAATCAGTGTTTACCGAGTGTTCAAGGTAAAGAAAGGAATTAGTTTTGACCGAGTAAAGATGTACTAAGATGTAACCAAGAACTTCATGATAACCGAGCTCCTGAGGTTATCAAGGAAATTAATTTTTACCGAGCTCAGACGGATATCAAGGAAACTAACTATCACTGAGTCACAAGGTTCTATCAAGTATTTCCTTTGATCACTGAGCAACAGTTCAGATAGAAGTATTCACCGAGTGACATCTCTTCTACCGAGTCTCCAGTGGTTACCGAGTTCAAAAACTACTCAAAGTGTTTAGTATGAACTGTGCCTTCACTTCTACCGAGTGCATGATGATGTCGAGTAACGCAGTAGACACCGAGTATCAGAAGGACACCGAGTCAGTTCAGTGAACCCAAGTTTTTACCTTGGGCCGACTTTGTATAGAGATTTGCACTTGTTGTTTTAGCCGACCTTGCATGTATTGTTTAGCCGACCTTGCATGTATTATTTATATGGATGGTATATATATGCAATGTATTGTATCATTCAAATAACAGTTATGGAAATGGTAATGAGTGGAAATGTGAAAGTGTGAAAGTGTGAAAGTGCAAAAGAAATACATGCGTGCAAAAAGTATGTGGGCTGAATTGTGAAGATATTCAGCAGGTCTAGTTTTGAAGTAGAAAAGTTTTATCTATCACATCAAGGTGAATCAGAGCATAGCGGATCTTATCAGCAATCAATTGTAATCAGATCCACTGTTTCATTCTAACAGGTGAATCAGTTTTTTTTTAAATCCTTTAACAAGGTAGACTTAACAGTCTTTTGTAAATCTCCTAACAGAGTGCATACTTTATTGTATGTTTGAAAATCCTCTAACAAGGTGGATCTAGCAATCCTTTGTGCTCCTAACAGGGCAGATCACCAGAAGTGGTCATTGTAAGCCTTAACCGGCCAACTTCATATTGCAGTAACGAAGCTTGTGGGTTTCATCCCCACCCCAGTTTTACTTTCTCTTTGGAATGTTTTTGGGTCACCAAATCTGTGTGTTCAAGTGTTGCAAATGATTTTGTTTCATGCTTACAATAGGTTACTTGGATGAATGATGAATATATTAGTATACAGTTTTATTGTTTGAAATTTTAGAAGTTACTGATTCACCCCTCCCCTCTCAGTAACTTGTCATATCTTGAATATTTCCAAAAATTGGTATCAGAGCTATAAGGTTCTCAAGATAAAAGCTTCACAGCTTGAGCAAAGATCAAGGACAATGGAGATATTCAGACTTGACAAAACTATTGAGAATGAAAAGCTAGATCTGAAAATGGCCATGGCTCAACTCAATGAAGCAAAAGAGCATCTTTTACAATCCTTGAAAAGAAGAAAAGAACTTGCAAAGCAAATGAATGACCATTAGTATGTTGAAGAAAAGATTGAAGATCTCTCACCATCAAATAGTTCAGATGAAGCTGACAAAGCAATCAAAGAACTCTTAGAAAAGAATGGATCTCTGCAGGAAGAAGTAAGAAAGCTCAAAAGGGAACAAGGAATCTAGTCCATCAGGCTATGCAAAATCTTGGAGCAAAGGAACAAGGCAGCTGAAGACTTAGAGGTAAGGAATAATCAATCCTCTCAGCTTGAAAATCTTGTAACATAGTTATCTAATGCAAATGAAGAAATTATGAATCTAAGATCTGAGAATGAGATTTTGAGAAATGACTTAATTACTGAAAGACAAATCAATACAAGCTTACAAAGTGATCTAATCTCTGAAAAACAAGTCAATGAGAGAATGGTAAAATCTCAAAAAGACATGGATCAATTGAATCTGCAAAATGAAGAAAACTTTCATAAACAAAATGGTAAAGCAGGCCTTGGATACAAGGAAGAAGGTGAATCCTCCAAACAGGGTACTCAAAAGAATCAAAAACCTACTTGCAGCCACTATGGTAAGTTAGGTCATACATCTAACAGATGTTGGAGCAATGGAAAAGGAAAATTTAATGGAAAGTGCTACAATTGCAATCAGCATGGACACAAAGCCAATGAATGCAAAAGGAAACCAAAATTTGAAGGTAAATGTCACAAATGCCAAAAGCAAGGTCATAAGGCATCACAATGCAAATTCAAATCTTTTAATCCAGTTGAACAACTTGTCAAAGCAATATTTGGTTGGCACTACAACACTTGGTGCAGATGTCATTATTGTGGAGAATATGGTCATACTGGCATAAACTGTGCAAGGCATCACCTAAGAAAAAGGGATACCACTGTAAGATGTTATACATGTACAGAACTTGGTCATATATCTAAAAACTGCATGAACATAAAGAAAGTCGAGGATGAAAAGAAAATCAAAGTAGACAATATTTGAAAACAAATGAAGCAGCAATGGATTCCAAAGTCTACCGAGCCAGATAATTCAAGTAATGGAATGGTCACTCAAGAAGTGAGTGACTCTCCCATTTCCAATTAAGACTCATCAGGATAAGACCAGGACTGTATCTACAAGCAATATCCTAAGCAGTCCTAGAATGAAAATATGATCAAATCAGTATTTCAGATACATCAGGATCATGGTCGGTACATGACCTTACCGAGCTTAGTCGGGTGCAATAAGGCTTCTTTCACCAAGTTGCACTTACCGAGCATGGTTGGTTCTTCTCTTACCGAGTTAAGGGCAGATTAACCTATTTTCTTTTGGTCACCGAGTTGCAAAGTTTAAGTTGAGCTAGTGGATGACAGCCTGTCGATCGCAGCTACCTCTGTACTGAACATTAATGATGAATTTTTCATCAAAAGGGCAAATTTCAACCTCATTTTTCACCGCGAATTCGAGATTTACAAAAAGAGGGCTTTCAAGCAAATTCAAGAGAGTTGAAGAAATTTTCCAGCGAAGTATTCTTACGAAATCTTCTTACTCACTGAGCAGCAATGGCTTCCGCAAGCACCAGCAGCAGCAAGGCGAAGAAAGGATTCGAAATGCTTGTGAAGGGAACAGAATGGAAGGCACCGACGTTCAAGCTTGTTCCTGCCATCGCTGAATCACTCGACCCGCATGGAGCTCAATCACAGATTCCTCCAAAGGTACTTCTAATCAATGATATTTGTACTCATTTCAAGTGTACTGTGCAAGAAATAGGGACACTAGATATGGATAGAACCCTAGCCGAGTTATGCGTGGATGGAACCCTAAAACTTGAGTTCAAACATTTGGAAACCAAAGGCTTAACCCATATCCCGCATCTGCCAAGAAGTTTCCAAGTGAAATGGTTGAGGTATATCTTGAGCCGAGTACATAATGGTCAGTTGTGGTTGGAACAACCAGTTTTGATAACCAAGAAGATGATTCACAAAATCACGGGTCTCCCAATGCTCAGCAAAGCCAAAACCACCAAAACCCTAGGACGGGATGAGTTACAAAAGAAAACCCAAGCTGAATGGGATGGCAGAGGTTTAAAACTCAACAATGTTTCAGATATAGAACTAAAATTTGGTATTTATGTTATTGCATACAAACTGTATAGTTCCAGCAGGCTGAATAGTGTACCTTGCGAAGCTGTAGATTTGGCATATAAAATTGTAAATAAAAATATGGAGTTTGACCTAGCTGATGTACTATTAAAACAATTCAATAAAAACATGGAAAGGATAAGGACTGCAAAGACAAACCCTTGTAAATTTGGTTCTTTGCTAGTTTGTTTATTTTTCTATGTACAGAAATTCTTTCCATCCAAAGGTACAGTTGTATGGAGGAAAGATACTCCAATTTTGTATCAAATAAATGAATTCATAGTAGATATGGGTATGAATTTTGACAAAG
This sequence comes from Cupressus sempervirens, assembly GCA_028749045.1. Classification (NCBI taxonomy): domain Eukaryota; kingdom Viridiplantae; phylum Streptophyta; class Pinopsida; order Cupressales; family Cupressaceae; genus Cupressus; species Cupressus sempervirens. Next base: position 884,159,220 of record CM053786.1, read on the forward strand.
TAATGGACAATTATTTTGAAGATTTCAAGGAAAGGATGAACAACAGATTCAGAATACCTCCAAAACTTGTTGAAGAGTATAAGGATGATGTCTGTTTCATGGTTGACTGTGACAAGGTATACATACAGGCAGTTAGACCCCGAGTTGCATGGGTGAAACCTCTTCCATATGAGGTAAATATTGATGAAACCAGGGATATCATTGAAGCACTGGTAAATGAGCCAGTAGACCCAAGGCAACGAATTTTTGGTACTTATGATGAAGCAAAGGCCAGAATTGAACTAGAAATCAAAATTCCACAGGCCATCAGCAAAGGTAAAAGGAAAATGGCCAAACTAAAAACTGAAATGAGTTCTCTTATGGTCACTGAGGGAAAAGGTGAAGATAAAGAAAGTGAAGAAGAAAAAGAAGGAGGAAAAGAATCAGAAAAAGAGCAACCAGCAAAGAAGAAAGGCAAGGTAATCATTACAAAGCCCAAGAAGTAGCCTACTGCAGTATTCACTCGGAGAATGAGAAAAGGTATTCAGGAACCTGTATTGGTCAAACCTACACCTACATTCGAGCAAAGGCTCAAAACATTGGAAGAAGGAGCTGGCATTGCAAATTTCAAGGCATTGAGATTTGAGACAAGGACTGATGCAAAGAAAATGCAAATTGAGGAACTGGTACTTAACAAAATGGGAAAATGGAAATACTCCCCAAACCAGATTGCTCCTCATATCTCTAAAGAACTACTGGAGAGAGTACAGCCAAGATGGGAGTTAGCCACTAAGACGGTAAAAGATATATATGAGCAATCCCTGAAGAATCTTCGGCCTAGTCTCACTGGAGCAGAGGTAAAATCTGAATTGAAAACCTATGAAGGTAAAATGATGATCAGATTCCACACTTGTTTGGTTTTGATCAAAGATATAGAGCATGTTGTAAATGATGCTACAAACATGTGGAAAAACATCTATCATCTACATAAGCCTAGTGTAGACCCAGTAGAAATAAAGGATGATGACAGCAGCAGTAGTAGTGATGAATCAGATAGCACTCCATCCATCACAGTTACACCAAGAGAGTTGCATGCAATGATGGAAGAAAAGGAGGAAGAAGACAAAGAGGAAGAAGCTGAAGAGGAAGATAAGGAGGATGATACGGTAAAAATTGCAGCAGCAGTTATTGCATCCCTTCCTCACTCCCCAGAAAAACCTGTGACATCATCAAGGTTGGAGTCAGCTTTAGCAGGTTCATCTACACCAGTTTTACCATTTACACCTGCCATATCTCAGCTCCAGGTATCATCAATGGAAGTGACTACCACTTCATCTACCGAGCTGCATCCCTCTTTGACTACCGAGCTACACCCCTTTTCATCTACCGAGTTAGCCTCCTCAACTCCATCATCATCAGTTGGTATTGCTATAAAGTTCTCAAATTTTGACAACTCAAATTTGTTCTACAATTTTGTTGCCATCTACTTCAGGCACAGTGAGCTCAGATACTATATTACCAAGTGTATCACCATTTTTGGCCAGCACTCAAATTTTTGACCCTGTACATACTTCTATTGGCACTCAAACCTCAAACATCCCAGTCTTTACTGCTAGTCCTTCTATCTCTACTGTTGTGTCTATTCCAAAGGTCAAACCATTCATCTCAAAAGTCAAACAAAAGAAACCATTAAGACTTATGATCACTGGAAAGGAAATTCCTGAAAACATTGACTTGGACACAGAGATAGTAATTCCAAAGATTGACTTTGATAATGCTACCATTGAAGAAATGAGGTATGCTAGTCAACTTATTGAGAAAAAGGCTACTCAGATGCAGTTAAGATTAGAAAGGGATAAGGAATATAGGATAATTGAGGAAGCCCAGAACATAATTACTGAGGCTATAGGTGTTGATGTTGATACTTCTCAACACATTTTGATTCAACTGGAAGAGGCAGTTAATAAATTCAATGAAGATGCCTCCGGACAAGAAAAGCTAATTGAGCGTGCAGAAAAGAAATTTGATAATAAGGTATTAGGGCACATTGCCCAGAACATTGCAATAAATCAGGTTGCATTAACCTCAGTTTTGGCAGATATGGAAAATTCTTTTAATAATGTAACATCTCTTTTTGCTAAACTTTGTGATGTTACCGAATACACTAAAGGAATAAGAGAAAAACTAAATAAAATTGATGAAGATCTGAAGGTAAGCACACAGAACTTGAAGCTTGACCCCAGTTCAAGCTCATCTCATCACCTCAGAATCAAATTTTTGTCAGAGAAGCAGGCAGAGCTGTTGAGGGAAGAGGCACAGATCCGATCTACATTGATAGATATCCAAAACATGATCCTTCCCATCATGGATTCAATGCAGAAGCATATTGCACATTCAAAGACATTAATCCATGATAATAACTTCTCCATTGTAGATCATGTGATTGAACTTTCGGCTGAAGTTCAAATAGCTCTTTCTACCTACAAAATTTTGCAAGAGAATTGGGATAAGACTCTCCAGCTTATTCTCCAGGTACATTCAGAGTTCATCTCTCATTTTGGTGTTTCCATATAAGTATATATATTCTTTATTCTTTGGCATTATTGTCAAAAAGGGGGAGATTATTGTTGGATATGTATACTATGGGTGAATAAGTGTTTTCAAAAAAAAATTTTACAAAGGAAGAGATATACAGCTCATGTAAATAATGTATGTACATTCTATGGGGGAGTTGTATATAACAAAGCTATTCTATGGGGGAGTTGTATATAACGAAGCTATGTATATTCAGAATCAGTCATCAGCATGTCAGATAAATTTTGTCTCATAAGTGTTTTTTTGTCACTAATGCCAAAGGGGGAGATTGTTGGCATTATGATATATTTTTGTCATTAGTTACAACACTTATTGGATTCTGAATGCTTACCGAGCTCTCACCGGAAGCCAAGCTTTACCTAGTTCTCAGTGTTTACCGAGTAATCAAGGTGAACAAAGAAGTCAGTGTTTACCGAGTAATCAAGGTGAACAAAGAAGTCAGTGTTTACCGAGTAATCAAGGTGAACAAAGAAGTCAGTATTTACCGAGTAATCAAGGTGAACAAAGAAGTCAGTATTTACCGAGTAATCAAGGTGAACAAAGCAATCAGTGTTTATCGAGTGTTCAAGGTAAAGAAAGGAATCAATTTTGACCGAGTAAAGATGTACTAAGATGTAACCGAGAACTTCATGATAACCGAGCTCCTGAGGTTATCAAGGAAATTAATTTTTACCGAGCTCAGACGGATATCAAGGAAACTAACTATCACCAAGTCACAAGGTTCTATCAAGTATTTCCTTTGATCACCGAGCAACAGTTTAGATAGAAGTATTCACCGAGTGACATCTCTTCTACCGAGTCTCCAGTGGTTACCGAGTTCAAAAACTACTCGAAGTGTTTAGTATGAACTGTGCCTTCACTTCTACCAAGTGCATGATGATGCCGAGTAACGCAGTGGACGCCGAGTATCAGAAGGACACCGAGTCAGTTCAGTGAACCCGAGTTTTTACCTTGGGCCGACTTTGTATAGAGATTTGCACTTGTTATTTTAGCCGACCTTGCATGTATTGTTTAGCCGACCTTGCATGTATTATTTATATGGATGGTATATATATGCAATGTATTGTATCATTCAAATAACAGTTGTGGCAATGGTAATGAGTGGAAATGTGAAAGTGTGAAAGTGTGAAAGTGCGAAAGAAATACATGCATGCGAAAAGTATGTGGGCTGAATTGTGAAGATATTCAGCAGGTCTAGTTTTGAAGCAAAAAAGTTTTATCTATCACATCGAGGTGAATTAGAGCATAGCGGATCTTATCAGCAATCAGTTGTAATCAGATCCACTGTTTCATTCTAACAGGTGAATCAGTTTTTTTTAAAATCCTTTAACAAGGTAGACTTAACAGTTTTTTGTAAATCTCCTAATAGAGTGCATACTTTATTATATGTTTGAAAATACTCTAACAAGGTGGATCTAGCAATCCTTTGTGCTCCTAATAGGCAAGATCACCAGAAGTGGTCTTTGTAAGCCTTAACCGGCCAACTTCATACTGCAGTAACGAAGCTTGTGGGTTTCATCCCCACCCCAGTTTTACTTTCTATTTGGAAGGTTTCTGGGTCACCAAATCTGTGTGTTCAAGTGTTGCAAATGATTTTGTTTCATGCTTACAATAGGTTACTTGGATGAATGATGAATATATCAGTATACAGTTTTATTGTTTGAAATTTTAGAAGTTACTGATTCACCCCTCCCCTCTCAGTAACTTGTCATATCTTGAATATTTCCAACAAGAGGGTTGCCCAAATTAAAGAAACCTAAAAACACAATGTGCAAACGATGTCAACTAGGGAAGATGACTAAGTCTAGCTTCAAAATCAAAACATATTTAGTCCATACAGACTTATGTGGTCCAATATAAGTGCAAAGCTACCTAGGAGATAGATACATTATGTTATTTGTAGATGACTATTCAAGGATAATGATTGCTATGTTTTTAAAGAAAAATTTTGATTTATTTCAAATGTTGAAGTGGTATTTGGCTAGAGTTGAGAAGGAGATAGGAAAAAATTTGAAATGCTTAAGGTCAAACAGAGGAGGTGAATTTACATCAAAAGAGTTTGAGATATTCTACAATGAAAAAGGCATCAAAAGGAAAACATTAGCATGAAGGACCACAATTTAGAATGGTATTGCTGAAAGAAGAAATAGGTCAGTAATTGACTATGCTAGAACCTTGATGATGGAGAAAAATGTTGCACTAAAGTATTGGAGAGAAGTTGTAAGTACTACAGTCTACACACTGAGTAGAGTTCAAGTCAAGAAAGCTACAAATGCAACACCTTTTGAATTATGGTATGGTCACTCACCCAATGTTAAACATTTCAAAGTCTTTGGATGTAAATGCTATATTAGTAAAGATACTAGCAATGGCAAGTTTGATGCAAAGACTGATGAAGGCATATTCCTTGGATACTCCACTAGAAGTAAGGCATATAAGTGTTTGAATACTAATACTAACAAGATTGTGGAGAGTGCAAATGTAAATTTTGATGAGCATGCAGAAGTTTAGGTTGATGAAATTAAGAAATCAAAGTATTATAGATCCTTTGTATACTTCTATGAAGGAATAATTGTTGAAGACAATGGTGCAAATAAAGTTGGGAGTCAGCAAAAAATTTTAGTATCAGTCGAGTCACAGCCAATGAATACCAAGTTGCATTTAGAAGCCAAGCTATAGAATGTAGAAAATATACATTTTGGTTTTTAAAATAGTAAACATGAGAGGAATGCTGAAGTTCCAAATGAAGAAGAATAAAATGACTTTGAAGCTAAAGGGTCAAATATGAAAAGGATAGAACCAAGATTAGCCAAGTATGTGAGAAGACATCACCCTACATATCAAATCATTGGTGACGAGACCAATGACAAGGAATAGGCTTAGGAATAAATCATGTCTATTAAGCAAGGTTGAACCCAAAATAGTGAAAGATTCAATACAAGATGATGACTAGTATAAAGCCATGGAAGAGGAGATAGATCAGATTTAGAAGAACAAAACATGGACCCTAGTTCCTAGACCAGCTAATAAGAATGTAATTGGTACCAAATGGGTGCTTAGAAAAAAACTTGATGAAAATGGTGAGATAACAAGAAACAAAGCCAGATTAGTTTGTAAAGGTTATGCACAAGAAGAAGGACTGGATTATCGGGAAACATTTGCCTCTATTGCAAGAATGGAAGGAGTAAGAACACTATTGGCATATGTTGCTTATAAAAGTTTTAAAGTCTAGCAAATGAATGTGAAGTCTACTTTTCTAAATGGTATATTGAAAGAGGAAGTGTACATAGAACAACCAGAGGGATTTGTAGATGACAAGAATGAGGACATGGTTTGCAAACTACACAAGGCACTTTATGGATTGAAGCAAGCACCTAGTCCATGGTATGAGAGATTGCACAAATATCTTGTGAAGATAGGATTTGAGAGAATAGATGATAGCAACAACTTGTACATCAAAGCTAAAAAAGGTAAAGAAATTTTGGTATTAGAAATCTTTGTTGATGATATTATATTTGGAGGAAGAGATTTTCTTTGCAAAGATTTTGCTAATCAAATGAAACATGAGTTTGAGATGTCAATTTTTGGAGAAATCAAATTCTTTGTTGGATTGCAAGTACATCAATTTAAGCATGGCATATTTGTTACTCAATTGAAATACATCAAGGAGATACTCAAGACATTGGGGTTAGAAGACTCAAAACTAGTTAGCACACCAATGGCAATAGGACATAAGCTATCCAAGAATGATGAATCAGCTAAAGTGAATTAGACATTATATAGATCAATGACTGGAAAGCTGCAATAAGTTGTACATAGTAGACCAAACATTGCATTAACTATTGGAATAGTGGCAAAAAAATTTGCAAATCCAAGAGAAAATCACTTAATGGCAATAAAGAGAATACTGAGGTACCTAAAAGGAACTAATGACTTTGGTTTGTACTATAAAAGGAGTGAAAATTTTGATCTAAAAGGCTATATTGATGCAGATTGGGGAGTTAACATTGATGATAGAAAAAGCACTAGTGGAGGAGCACTTTTCTTGGGAAAAAGGTTGATTACATGGACCAGCAAAAAGAAAAGTTGTACTTGACAGTCCACTATTGAAGTTGAATATGTTGCAGCTACTATAAATTGTACCAATATTTTATGGATCAAAAATTTGTTGCAAGGTATGAAGGAAGAGGTAAATGAGCTTGTGATACTTTATTGTGATAATAAAAATGCTATCAACATATCAAAGAACCCTATAATGCATGTTAAAACCAAGCATATTGCAATCAAGTATCACTATGTAAGAGAGTTGGTGGAAGACAAACAAGTGAAGAAAAAATATGTTAGTTCAAAGGAACAAATTGTTGATATCTTCACAAAAGCACTACCTAAAGATTCTTTTGAGTATCTTAGAGGTAAGTTAGGGGTGATACCCATAGCCAAGGCTACTTGAAGAAAAACCAAGACTACCCTACATCAAATTAGCTGATTGTTGAAGATTTTACACATTGATGTAGAGGATGTTTACTTTAGGATTCATGCCTAAAGTAGTAGAAGTGCTGAAGTTCTAAATCAATCACAAATAAGTGACAAAGGGAGAAATTGAATGAACCTACAAAAGCTACACTTGCATATTAAGATGCTAATATGTCTTTGGCATAATTGTCAAAGAGGGAGAAATTGTGAGAAATTGATTAAATACTGATGATTTGGTGATCAAAAGTATGAGGGAGAAGTTGACAAAAATAATCAAAATTTAATCAGAATAGTAGAAGATGAGAAATAAAAAAAAGAACAAAGAAAGAGGATACAATAGCTAAGAGGGAGAAGCAAAAATGAAGCAATGAAGATAGAAGAGGGAGATGTGAAAACTAATGGTAATACAATTACTTTTTGGCATTTGACTTACTGTTCTAACCTAGTTAGCATTTGGTTAAATAGTTTAGTATGATAGTTGATCAGTTTGGTTTGACATCAATGCCAAAGAGGGAGATTGTTGGAAATATGATTGAAAAGCTCATTGATGAAGATCAAAGAGGGAGATTGTTGCAAAGGAAGATTGTTGTTTTCAATCATTGTTTTGTCATTGATGTCAAACCTGCTATTTGTAGGAATGAAATTTTCTTATAAGATCCAAGTACTATCATTTAGTTGATTGATGAAGAGAATTTGATCAACAATATCTAACATGACTACCGAAGGGAAAGGTTGAGTTATGATGTTGTAATGTAGTGCAAGGATCAGTTAAGACAATGGTTAAATGATGTATTGATAACATACCCAAAGATATAGAGGTTGATCACACTTAGAAACATTGAAGGAACAAGTTGTAACAAGGTTGACTGCAAAGCTTAAACTAAGATAATTAGTAGGTGCCAAGCAAGTTAGTTGAAGCCAAAAAAATTCTCAGTTGAAGCTGAGTAATAGGAAATTCTAGTGTATGCCAAGTGATCTTCAGGTGCTAAATGAAGTTTAGATGTTGAGCATCATAAAATCTTAGCTGGTGTCGAGTGATCTTCAGATGTCGATCATCAAGAAAAATGCAGTTGATACTGAGTGACATAGTATGTACCGAGCACCAGTATTTCAATAGTGTTGAGCTGTTGCATTATTTTAATAATGAATATTTTCCAAATTTGAGCTGACAAAGTGGTTACCTTGAATTTTGTGAAGTAGGTGGAGGATAAGGATGATGAGCTAGTGGCACTGAATTCTATGGAAACCATTTTTGGGCTAATTCAAAAGGATTATTCAAGAAGTTTCTAGAGGAAACAAAATATGGGTTAGATGCAATGAATCCTACCTAATCCATATGAATTTAAATTAAAGAATGGAAGAATAAAGCAAGAAAAATGAACTCCAAGACTTCTATTTAAGGAGTCATAGACCAGGAAGCAAATGTTGCTGCTACCAAAGAGCCAAAATTGTGAAACAGTTAGAAGGGTGTCAAGGAGAAGACATATAGAAGAAGGAAGAGCACAGAGGATCTTCTTCTACAAGTGGTCAAGAAGATATTATTACACTAGTACATTGAGCATGGAGACTCAAGGAGACTAATCTTGAAAGGAGGCCAAGCTATCAGAGTTGTAGAGATTGAAGGCTAGGCAATGGTATGAGTTGAGAAGTGATCTGAGATCTACAAGTTAAGTTGTATGTTGTAGTTAGGTCAAATATTTTCTAATACTCTCTAGTGATTGTATTAGATATGAAAATCCTATGGACTTAGGTTGGTTTAATAGACATTTGTAAATCCTTTGATAGGGTAGCATTCCAAGTGAATGTTCTAAAGTCCTCTAACCAGGCCCAATTCTAACATGGTGGTTAAATCCTCTAACAAGTTCACATTTATTAGTGTGTTGTAAGTCTTTAATAGGGTATTCCTTTCACAAGAAATCACTTTAGAAGAGTGAGAATTGAGTATCATGTTACTAGTGGTTTTTCCCAAATTGGGTTTCCATGTAAATCACTGTGTTATGTGTTGATTTCTTATGTGTTATGCTTACATGTTGATTTACAGTAACTTGCTGGTTAGAAAAGTTAAAGCTTGGATGAATGAATGGTTGAATGGACTCACTATACTTATTGAAAATTTTGAATAGGATATTTGAACCTTGAATACTTGATTTAGTGCCCCCCATATTAGTTATTCTAAAGCATTTCTAACATATCTAGCATAGATTTTGATAGAATTGTATCCATTGCATACTCTCATTCTAGAACTATCATTAAGATGCTAGTTTGAGAGAAATTTTAGTAGTTGTAGTTATAGAAACATGATATGTTCATGGAGTCTTTGTTTGACAGTGATTTCATGGGTCTAGATTAGTTCATAGTTATTTTGATTTCACTTTGCATTAAGGTATCATTAATACATGATTCCATATGTACAAGAATTTATAAATTTACCTTATATTACTCACCCTTATTTATATCATAAATTTTTTTTGTATTACTCCCCTTTGACATTAATGACATATGTGTCAAAATTTTGAATCTTTAACTTGTGTATCAGGTTGATAGGTGTATGATACAGTCATCAAAACATGTCTTCAAACTCTTAAAGTTCTTCTCCCATGTGTCCTTGACTCCCTCTAAATGAGTGTAGCACACACCCCATAGGATTATATTTTAATTTAATTTAAGTTTGCATAAACAAAATTTTTGAAACATGTATTCACTCTCAAACATTCTTCCACTTACGGCTCAAATATGCTAATCATTAAAGACAAGCTTTTTTCTTAAAAGTGAGAACCTCTTTGTTGTCCTTTCTTTGTTCATCTCTATGAGACATATCTCATCATAAGTCTTCCAAATCCATAACTCAATGTCTTCAATATTGTTTTCTAGCTACTAAAGTTGATCTACCTAATGGGGCTCAAAATTGCATTCCGATTTTGAGTACCATTCCAAAATTTTGAGTCATTTTGAGCCTTATAAACATTTTGATGCTTATGTACCTAGCTATCATTTTAAGGTCTAAGAGTTGTTTTATATTTCTAACACCTTGAATTCATTATACCCATGCACCATATAATTATAAACTATCATTTCAATTCATTTTGTCAAGGTCTCATTTTGAGAAATGTTCCTTTTTGCATTTTTGCCTATGTCAAACAATGACATAAGGCCTAGTTTGCATTTGTATATCTTACACCCAGTTATGCTTCATGACTTTCTACTTTGGGAGTATTTTTTATGCATAGCAATGAACTTTCAATTTTCATGTCATTTTGATATGTATTGACTAGGTTTTGAATCCCTCAAAGGTGGTTACTTATCTCTATCATGCTAATGCAAATTGCCCTAAATTTTGGAAGGCCTTGTTTGACTGATTGTAACTTTGACCCAATTGAACATATTGAGAAAATTCCTTTTTCATTGTATTCTAGAGGTTAGACACTTTCTATGTTCAAGATTTGAGCATATGAAAAATATATTTGATTAGTTTTCAAATGCAACTTCAATTGTAGTTTATAATTTTTTACTAGTTTCTAAAAATATAAATAAATTGGTACCCTTGTTTGGGATGTTAGATTTTTGAATATGTGATATTTTGAGCTAAATATATTGTATCATTGCATTATACTCTAAAAATTGTTCAAGTATGCTAGTTTTCATGTCTTGACAAATCCATCTACACACTTTCCAAAGTCCATTCTATTTGCAAAAGCCATAGTTCTACTAATGTTTCTAGTTCTACAATTCTGAGTACCGCATTTTGCAAGCTTGCCTAATGCCTCCTATTATTTTTTGAGCCCAAAGCATAGATTTATATTCCCCTTATGACATTGAACTAACACCCTTATTTTCAAGCCCCAAGTATCCATTTGCCCTATTTTGAAAGCCAAAACTGAGTGCACTTGCCTATTTTCTTACATGTTTTCATCTTTGCACTTTTAAGTAACTTTGATGGTCAGTATCTTTTCACTCCAAAGTAATTATGACACAAAATTAGATATAGTGCAAGAGTTTAGATCAAAGAATTAGCATCTCAGTTTTCAAAGCCTAGTTATCTATTTCTATTAGTTTTTAAAGACAAACTATAGGCCCTCTTATTAGAAAATCACAGTTTGTGAAAATAAGGTAAACACAATTTTTAAACATTAGTACTTGATTTTGAATCCATTCAATGCTAAAGTCTCAGTGAATCAATTCGAGGTGTCAGTTATTTCAATTCAATTTTTTTTAGCCAAACCCACTTTGAGGTGTGATTGACTTTGCCAAACTAAATTTTTTTTAGGGAACACAAGATGCTTAAAGAAGTTTAGTGTTTTAAATATTTTACAAGGTTTTCAATGTATGCGAAACACCATTTGAAATGGTGACATTAAGTAGTTACAACATAACAAATAAAAGGGGAAAATGCATCTCAAAAGAATGAATTGACTAGTGCCAATGAAGAATTTCCTAGGCATCACATTGTACTACAACTAGTTATAATAAAAATATAGTAGTGGAAATGAGATGAAATGGGCCAAAATAGTTGGCAAGATTTTTTTTAATTGACCTTGTTGGAAGTAAACATAATGATGACACTAAAAACCTTTTGTAAATAAATGTTTAATAGCAAGGTGTAACAAGTTTTGGTTCTATGAACAAGCATTGGGGACTTGTAACTTTTAACTATTATGGAGGTAAAGATTTGAGAAAGGGTGTGCTTGGCTTTGTAAGGAAATGTGTTGACTCCAAAGCTAGAAATAGAGCAACTAATAGGTATCAAGCTCTAAATGGGAGTTTGAACATGAGATGGGTTACCATTGGTTTCACTACTCCATAGTACTTTGGAATATATAGTAAATACCCAAATTGACAAAAATAGTAACCATTGGAAGGGGGAAGAGAATCTTGCAAAAAGGGAAGAGCATCCATGGATCTATAGGGAATAACCCATGGTATAGAGGAGTAGCAGTCCAAAATGAGAGGAGTAGAACTGACCAAAAGAGAGGAGAAGGGTAGAACAACCCATGCACCATAGTATCCCCCCTCTCTTGTAGCATCAGCACCACCGTGAGAGACTTATTTTTTCTTTTCATCCCTATTTTCTGTCTACATAAGAGGAAGCAACCATATGTAGATGTTTGTCCCACACAAATCTAGGGGAAAACATTTTTGATGTTTAAAAGAGTATGTAGTCAATGTCATTATGTCTAAGATGCAGTGTCTTTTAAAAATGTGGAGGCTCATGTGGATGGAGTCCACCTTGGTTAGGTGGTAGTGGGGTCAACTAAATTTTGACCAACCTCATGCAATATAAAATTGACACATGGCATATCTAGTGCACTCTGTAAGATTGCAAAGGGGAAGTTGATGTGAAAAGATATTATGGTATTGTGAAGTCTTATGATGTTGTGAAGTTAACATGAGATCAGAAGGAGAAACCAAGAGGTCTACAATGCTATGGTAGTCATGGACATTTCATAAGGTTAGGAAGCCAAAAATTAAAACCTATGATGATTTACAATGAGGGCCTCTTGGCATAAGACTAGGGAGGTAAAGTAATAAGGCTAAGATGTTAAGATACATTATAATATTGTATTATCATAAGATCAAGAAAATTCAAGTATATTGCAATGTTGTATAATGTGATGTGAGGCCCGCTCAAGTAAGATGACGAGTGAGAGATTGACACTTGGCATCCAAAATTAAAAGAATTTTCAAATCAAATATTTCAAATGAGTGAGCATTCTAAAGTTTTAAATTTGAATATTCAAATAAATGTGGTGTTATTAAATAGTTTAACTATATAATTATTTACAAAATTTCAATTTTAAAGTCAGTTCATGGCTCGGGGCCTAGTTTTTCAAATGTACCTCAATGGCATTGTTTTTATCCAAACATAGAGTATAATATACCATCAAAATTGAGAGAAGTAATTTTCATTTCTATAGTCAGCTTTTACATAGGTATTCATTTGAAGAAGCTACAATTAGATTTATGATTTTTAGGTTATTCTCAATGATAATGGAGATTTTTTGTTTCAAAGTAGAATAATATCAGATTTCAATGATCTTTTGATAAGATTAAATGCATTGAGTAAATATAAAGATAGAATTGAATGTTTTAGGGGTAGCTAAAGATATTCATGACTAAGAGTATATGAAGGCAAGCAAGATGAGATTGAAAAACTTCTACACATCTTATCTAATATCTAACATTACTTCTGAAGGAGTTTTGTTGATTACTTTAAACATTTATACCAAATATTTTTGCAACAACAATTAATCATTTTAACTACTAGTAGATGGAGAAAGAAATCAATTTCAGCAACAACATGTGGAAGAGTCTCAGGTGAACATGTAGCAAGATCAAAACTAATCTAGGAGCCTTTTCTTCTCCACATATCTCTCCTTTCTTCTTTTTGTAAGGGTTCTAATTCTAGAGAATTTTCCCAACTATTATGAGACCATATTTCTTCAGTACTTTCTCTATTATGAATAGCATGTTGTAGTTTCTTTTGAAGTATGCATAAGATAAAATCATTCTTTGTATATTCTCTAAGTTTTGGCATATAGATGATGTACAGGTTTTAATGAGATTAATATAAAAGCTTTATTTTCTTAGTTTCATTCTTATTCTCATCTCCTTCCTATGTTGTCTACAATGTTTTGTGTTTAAAAAAAAAGAGCATAGACCCTTTTACAATCCCTTAAGGTTGTATGTCTAGATAGATTTTCTATTAGAAAAAATAGCCATGTAAATTCTTATTTACATTGACAAGGTTGCAAGTTCCACTAGGAGGATATTTAATAAGTATGAGAATTCTTATGAAAACTAATGTCTATTTACAAATTAAATAGATAGATCTGATATCTAACTATACCAGTATATTTAGGTATCCATGTGCATGTTGTAATTCAATTGATGTCCAATGTATAAGGGACTGATCAGCTTGTAGATTACATGTTTTTTTTGGTTCATACCTCAATTATGCTAATTCAAAATTTAATAAAATATCTTTTCCCTTTATGTTTAAGAACTAAAGGAAGTTTCCCTTAGTTTATCAGATTCACGTGTCATGTTATTAGCTATTTTGTGTCCATGAATTTTTTCATAAACATAGAAGATTTGGGGGTTTTTATCTATTATCTAGATTAAGTTATATGTCTTTACACTAGTACCATATAAAGAATCTAAGGTCCGCCCACCTAGGTCTTGCAGAACCTAAAGAGAAGGAGATTAAATAGCTTTATAGTTGGCCCTAGTATCTAAATAGGTGCATTGAACATGGGAGTTAGCTACCCCTACGTGTATTTGTTCTTATCAATGGGTTATTCAAAAATTGTTAATTCAGGAGCAACCACTACCAATGCATGTACCTCATCATCCTTCATCTTTATCTCATCTTCACTATCCTTGGTGAATTTGAATGACTATGCACATTTGGCATATCATTATTTCTCCTCTTTTTCTCATCTTCTTAGCTCCTTGATGCATCCATCAAGAGCTCCTAAGTCATTTATGATGTTTTGACAAATGGTGTCAAACATTTGCATGCATCATGTTTAGCTTGGGCTTGTACTACTACCACATTGGATAAACTTGTAAATTGAGAATCAAAAGCTTGAATCACAAATTTTGGTCTATCTTTTGGATCAAGTTTTGTCAACTTTATAGCTAGGTGCTTTGTAGCTTCTCTTTCACATCCATTAAAGATCTCTGTAAAGTTTCTACCTTTCTATTTTTTCAATTATTTTGTTCAAAGATGAGATCAACTTGGTTTGATCAAAATCAATAGATCATGTAAAGGTTGTAAGAGTAAGGGGTGTCCTAGACAAGATAGGTACACTTACCTTCTTCTCTTCTTCCTCCTTTTTCTTCTTCTCCTCTTCTTATCTTATTTTCATCTCTTCCTCTTCCTTCCTTTTCTTCTCTTCTTTCTTTTCCTTTTCTTATTCTTCCTCTCTTGTTCTTCCTTCTTTTTCTTTTCCACTTCTTGTTTCTTCTTCTTCTCCTTATCTTCTTTTTCTCCTCATCCTCTTTTCTCTTTCTTTCTTTCTTTCTTTTTCCTATCTTCTTCTTCTTTCTGCCTTTTCTCTTCTTCCTCTTTTTTCCTTTTCACTTCTTCCTCTTTATGCCCTTTTATCTTCTTCCTCTTCCAACCTTTTTTTTGCTTATCCTATTCTTTCTTGTTATCTTCTTTGTCCTCTTCCTCTAAGCTAGTGTAGCTAGTCAAATTTCCAACACTAGGGCCATAATCCTTAAATGGATCTTCATTTTCATCAACAATAATCTTTTTATTATCCACTTGTATGGTATCACTACCAATTGTTATCTATAGTGTTGATTCAACCATCACAATGTTTTTTTCCTACTCTGCCACTGGTGTATCTATTGGTATAGTCTCTATAGCCTTTTCTTTTGCCTCTATTGACTCCACTAGAACATTATTTTCTTTTTTCATAGGGATTTCTCCACCTAAATCCTTTCTTGTCTCAACAACAATAGGTGTAGAGGTCATGAATTTAAGATTTTCCAATTTAGTTTCTTTATTCATCTCTTCATAGTTTCCACCCGTCAACACAATTATTCTCCTTTTGTGTTGTAACAAGGGTTCAATACTCTTCATTATTCTCTTCATATTATCATCACTATTAATTTCTCATAGATTTTTCTAACTTGATTCTCTCTAATTCCTCTATCATCATTTACTTCCTAATAATTTCCTTCCATTATCAAAATTTATCTTGTCTTGTTCCTAAGACAAGGCTCAAGAATCTCCATTAGGCTATCCCTATTTTCATCATTGTCTATTTGACATAGCTTTCTTATCTAGTTTTCTCTAATGCCCTTGTCTTAATCAGCTACCCTCTTCCTTTTACTGATTAATATTTCATAGAGGTGTCATGCTATATCCTTCTCAATATCGTTGAATTTCTTATTTTCCAAAATCATATATCTAACTCAATTGTTCTCTAATTGCATTTTATCCATGTTACTATACAAATGGTAAAACTTATTTAACTATAAAAAAATTCTATTGTCAATGATTTGAATATTCAAATTATCCACTTTGGGTTTCCAAGCTTTCTTACTTGAAGTCTTCTTTACTTGTTCCCCAACCTTCTCAATAGGTATGTCATTTGACTCTTCTGATTCCTCTTTTGGTTCATCAAATTCTATTTATTGTAGTGCTTTTCTCATCTTGTCTGGTCCACTTGATAACTACATTTTTCTTTTTTTGGAAGGTGATTTTTTTGCTTCTTGTTTCACCTTTGTAATACTTTCTAACTTTCCTGAGCTAGAAAGATTAACTATTTGTTTTCCTATTATGTTCACTTCCTCTTCATCTTTTTCTTTTGGTGTAGGATATACAATTGTAGGTTGTACCTAGGATACCGTGACATATAGTGCACTAACAATTTGAATGGATGGTACTACCACAGTGACTCCTTCTACTACTCTTGCAACTGCAAGTGGTATAGCTACCAAGACCTTTATCTATCTACAAGCCCTCATCTCCATGTCTATACTCATTTCCTCTTTGTATTCTTCTCTTGTCATTCTTGATTTCTTTACTATGACTTCTATGTTCTTTTCAACTTTCTTCTTTATATCCTTGATATGAATTTCATTATGAAATTCCTTAACTTTCTCTTCACAAGTCCCCCATCTAGGACATTCCATATCTCTATCATACTCCAAGATCATCTTTTCATATCCTTCAATTAATTTTGCACTCATCTAATAACCCATAGGGTCTATGAACTTCACTCTTGGTTCCACTACTTCCATACATGTAATATCTATTTCAACCATGAAGAAAATATCATTCTTATACTTCTCCACTAGAGTAGGTGGAATTTCAAATCTTTTTCTCATAACTGATTGAAAAATCTTTATCATTATTGAAATATCCTATATTACCCTCTCCTTAGATTTCTTCCATTAATGATTAGTTATCAAACTCATTGTGCACTTTTCATTGTCTCATCCCTGATTTGGCATCCCAAGGAACTATCTAAACACTTGGAAGAATATGTTTTTTATTAGAGATTTAAATATAAACACAACATTCTTGGTTTTCTTTAGTCTCTTAATGATATCAAGTAATCATTGCTTGACAATCTCACACATGTTAACTTTTTTCTATTTTTGTTGTCATAAGGCAAGTTGCATCGGTGAATCCAAGAGGCATAGATTTCACTCTAGAACTATAGTTCATCTAGTATCTAATGATATTTCTAATAACCCTAACATTATTTTGGTTATTAGGTCTATTTTCATATTTCTGCCATCTGACTTTATTCTCAAATTGACCTCAATCAACTTCTTCATGTTCTTCTCATTTATGGGATTGTATCCTTCATTGCTCAAACTAGTAAGTTTATGGAACATATCATTATCAATCATGAATTATACTAAGAATATTTTTTCTCCATTCATGGTTGTCAAAATCTATGTAAAATATATGTTTGATGATGTTTAAGTCACTCAAATGTGAAAAATCTTGTTTTAGGGAAAGGTCACTATTGTATACTAGGTCTAAATATTTATAAATTTCATTGTCTCCAATACTCTCAAACTTTCAATGTATATAGACTCTTACATCTTCTACATGCAATACATTCTAGAAAACTTGTGAAAATTCTCCCAAGGGATCATCCTCTAAAGATACATAAAGGTTATTCTTGAACTTATACCTAGGTCTCTCACTCACATCAAAAATTGTAGGATTCTCCATTGCTACTATTCCATTTCTTGAAAATACAACTAAAATTGTGGAAAATACCTAGATTTCAGTTAACTAGGGATTCTCTATTCACCTTTGAAAAATAAGTTTTATATTTCCTTCAATCTATTGACCATGTGGTCAAATTATTTGTCTATTAGTGACTTAGAACTTAGTCAATTGGTTTCATTGCTACCAAGCTCTATAGTTTCTATTGAGCTTATCATATTTCTAGCAATCTTAACCAAGTATTTTCATTGCTACCAAGCTAATTAGTGAGACTATAGGTCATGAAAAGCTTCATAGTATCTACCAGGCATCTAAGATAGAGTACATAATTAACTGAGCTCTGTAGTGTCTACCAAGCTCATAGTGTTAACAATGTGAATTTAATCTTGACCAAGAAATGTAGAATCAACAAAGTATTTCAATATTTACCAAGTTTATTAGTGCTCAGTCATACAATGCTAAATGAGTTCTTACTACTCAAAGTGATTAGTATGGACCAAGCTTCAATTTCAACTAAGTGCTAGAGTCTATCGAGTGTTGATAGTGTTTGTCAAGTGTCACAACATCACTGAGTTGTCTTCAGAACCCATGTTACAGTAGTAGGCCAACTTAGTGAATTATGTTAAATTTGGTATTGTAACCAACTCCAAAAGGTAATTAAGTGGATTAGTATATATGTAATTTATTATATCATATCCCTAAGAAAATAAGTATGTGAATAATTAATAAGTAGATGAGTGCAAATTGAAGAAGTCTACAAGTAGTATACATAAAATAAGAGACTTATCTATCATAGTTTGGTGATCATTTTTATTCAAAGGAATCTCATTTAGTAGATTGAGTTATAGATAAGAGACTTACCACTAATTCATCCTAACAAATGCATTAGTCAAATTATTTAACAAGGTGGACTTAACAGACCCCATTAATCCTAACAGGGAAGATCACTAGAAGTGATCAATTGTAAGCTTTAATGAGCTAACTTTATACTACAATAATAAAGCTTGTGGGTCTCATCCCCACCCGAATTTTATTTTCTATTGGAAGGTTGCTAGGTTACCAATATTGTGTCAAAGTGTTATGAATTTTTTATTGCTTTTAGTCTTTCATGCATGCAATTAGATCAGATTACATGGTGAATGTTTAATTGGTGAATTTAAGTATAAGTTGTATTGGTTCTTGATCCACCCCCCTCTTAGTCACCTAGTCTATACTACATTTCCAATAATTGGTAGTAGAGCATTGACTCACATTAAAATTTTAGTAGATGAAGAAAAGATCAAAGACAATGGAGGTCTATAAACTAGAGAAAGTTATTGAAAATAAAAAGTTGGATCTGCAATTAGCCATGGATCAACTTAAGAAAGTGAAGGAGCATCTCTGTCAATCCTTGAAAAGAAGAAAAGATCTTGTAGCATAGATGAATGATACTTTTTACACTAAACAAAGAATTGGAGAGATTTGTCAAGAAAGAAGTTCAAATGAAGTTGATGTAGCAATCATAGATCTACTTGAAAAGAATATTACTCTTCATGTAGAAGTCAAAAGGTTGAAAAGAGAACACAAAATTCAATCAGCCAAATTATCTAAAGTCATGGAATAAATAGAAGAAAAGGACAATGGAATTAATCAACTATCTCTTCACTTATTAGATCTGATTGATCAACTCAATGATGCAAATCAAGAGCTTACCAAATTGAGGACAAAAAATGAAAGATTGAAGAATGATCTTAGCATAAAGAACTATACTAATGAGAGGACAATGAATTCACAAGAAATAATGAATTAGTTGGATAGGAAAAATCAATTTAGACACAATGGTAAAGTTGGATTGGGATATACAAAAGAAGGTGAATCTTCTCGGCAAGGAGATCAAAAGAACAAAAGGCCTACATGTAGTCATTATGGAAAAATAGGTCATACATCAAATAAGTATTGGAGCAATGGTAAATCAAAATTTAGTGGAAAGTGCTACAATTGAAACAAACCGAGACATAGAACAAGTGAAGGCATAGAGAACCCAAGTTTGAAGAAAATTGTCACAATTACAACAAACAAGGACATAGATCTTTAGAGTGCAAGACTAAGAAATGGAACCCAGTAAAATAAATTGTCAAAGCTTGATTTGGTTGGTATTACAATACATGGTATAGATGTTACTACTATGGTGAGTTTGGGCACATTGGAACAAACTACATAAAACATCACACAAGGAAGAGAGATACTACAAAGAGATGTTTTGTTTGTATAGAACTTGGACATCTTTTGAAGAACTGTATGAACTGAGGAAGAGTGAAAGATGAAACAAAACATAAGGCTAACAATATCAAAAAAAAAATGAGGCAAAAATGGGTAAGGGAATCTCCTAAGGATGCAAATTAGAGTAAAGACAGTGTTGACAACCAAGTCAATCAGTTGGGTGGCTCATCCACTTCAACCTAGTTTTGTATGGAGATTATTGGTACTATGATTCAAAAGAAGACATCTAATATTAGTTCTAGTCAGCAAGTAGAAGATCCATATCATCATTCAAGATGCACAAGAATCACCAAGGGAAGATGGAATTTGAAGACCTTACCAAGCAAGGTTGGGTCACAAGACCTTACCAAGAAAAGTTAGGATGCATAATCTTACCAAGTTTAGAACAAGTGGTGGTAACTTTATGGAGTTTGAAACTCTTATTGAGTTGGTAGTTCCTACTAAGTTAAGAAGGCTTACCAAGTTGAAGGTGTCTTCTAAAAATTAAAGATCAAACTGAGTGGAGGACAACTTGTCACTGGGAAAACATCTATATGAATCATTAATCATGATCTTAAAGAAAAAAATTTATTAAAAGGAGGACGTTGATTGAATCATTTCATTGTCAAATTTCAAAGCTAAGAGAGGAGAAATTTTAGAGCCCCTGAGCGATTTGAAGTAGTAATTGTTGAAGTTTACTTCCATGTTCAAAGTTTAACTGAGTGAATGGCATCTTCTATCAAAAAGGTGTAAAAGGGTTTGGAGATGTTTATTTGAGGAGTTTATTGCAAGGCTTCTACATTCAAGTTGAGTCTAGCCATTATAGAGAAACTTGATCTCATTGGAACGTAGTCATAGATTCCTACAACTGTACTCCTTATTCATGATATCTTGTCATTTTACCACTATTTAATCCAAGAACAGAGAACCATAGAAATGAACTAATCATTCAATGAGTTGTGTGTGGATAGTGTTTTGAAGCTCGAGTACAAGCATCTAGAGACTAAAGGTTTAATACATATTCTATGAATGTCAAGGGATTTCCAAGGGAAATGGATTAGATTCATCTTGATTTGAGTCCATAACATGCATTTATGGTTGGATCATTCTATTTTTATAACAAAGAAGATGATACACAAAATAAGAAAGTTACTAATGTTGAACAATTTGAAGACCACAAAAACCCTAGTTTAGGTTGAATCAATTAAGAGAACTCTTATTGAGTGGGATGGTAGAGGCATAAAGGTAAATAGAGTAAATGAAATGAAAATTAAGTTTTGCATCCATGTTATTGCGCACAAGATATATAATGCATGTTAGCTTAACAACATTTCTTGTAAAGCTATTGGCTTGGCTTACAAGGTGGTGAAGAACAAATTATCCTTCAACCTAGCCAAGCTATAGTTGAGTCAATTCAAAAACAACATGGAAAGCATGTGAGTCTCAAAGAATAATCCATGTCAGTTTATTCTCTATTGATTGGTTTATTTTTGTGTGTGCAAAAGCTTTTCCCTTCAAAAGGAACTATGGTGTGGAGGAAGGATACAACAGTATTATATCAGATAAATGAATTTATATCAAATATGGAAGAAAAATTTGAAATTATAATGGATAACTATTTTAAATCCTTTAAAGAGAAAATGCGAGGTAGATTCAAAATATGAAGGAAGTTGGTAGAAGATTATGAGCAAGATATATGTTTTCTTGTTGACTATGACAAGGTTCATATCTAAGTAGTCAAGCCTAGAGTGGCATGGGTCAAACCTTTAGGATATGATGTCAATATTAATGAAACTAAAGAAATAATTGAGGCTCTCTTAAATGAGCTAATAGATCCCAAGGCTCTATTTTTTGGAACCTATGAGGAATAAAAGGAAAGAATTAAACTCAAAATCAAGCTTCCCTGAGTAATGAAGAGAGGAAGAAGAAAGTGGAGAAGATTCTTAAGGCCACCAAATCTTCTAGTTCCCCTATCTTAATAACTAAAGTACAAGGAGATGACCTTGATGAAGAAGAATCTAAATATGAGGAGCCTCCCAAGAAGAAAGAGAAGGTCATCATAGCCAAACCTGCAAAGTCTTCCCCGATTGTGTTCACTAGAAGAGAAAAAAAATCTAGGAAGAAAATAAAGCTTGGAGAGGATGAAGATGAAGTTGAATATAAAATATTTCAAAAGACTACCCCTACCTTTGAAGAAAGATTGAAAAGATTAGCAGGAGGAGGAGGCATTGCATGTTTCAAGTCTCTTAGGTATGACACTATGAGTGTAGGGGAGAAGAAAAAAATAGAGGATGCCTTAGTGGAAAAAATGGAAAAATGGAAAAACTCTCCTAATGAGTTGAAAGCACAAGTTCCTAATGTAATTCTAAAGGTAGTTGCACTAGTATGGGAAAATGTAGTAAATGTTGCAAAAGACATTAGAGAATAGACCTTGAGACAACTCATTTTGAGTTTTACTGATAAGAAAGTAAAGAAATTTTTTAAGGAGAATGTATCAAAGATGACCAAAAAATTCCATACATTACTAATCCTATCAAAGGATATTGAATCAGTTGTAAAGTCCAACACTACAAAATGGAAAAACATCTATGAGTTGTACAAGCATAGTGATGGCTGTGCAAATTGATGATGAAGATATAGATGACAAAGAAATTGATATTATTGGAAATATGGAAGGAGAAGATGCTGAAGGAAAAAATGGTCAAGAAGCTATAGGAGGTGACCTTCCTAACATACATAGTATTGAAGACTCAAATCTAGAGAAGATTGTAGTAGAATTAATGGCCTCTATTCCCAACTCTTTGAGCAAAGACTTAGTGAAAACCAGCTTAGAGAAGGCTTCTACTGTATTGGTTGAGGTAAAAACTACATCACCAAGCACCCATCCAATCTCTAGAGTAGCATTGCTGAGAACTATAATGAGTGAAGTTTCTATCACTTCATCTACTAAGAAGCAGGCTCCAATCATCCTAGCATTAGGCTTTACCAAGCGACAACAAGGTATTCCTTGTATTCCCACTATTAGTATTGTTACTCCTACATTTTTTGTTGTTTCTACTATTTCAACTATTGTTTCTATACTGATTATATCCATAATAAGTATAGAGATAGTCAAGGTTAAGCCTCAATAGAGCACATAAATTAAGAGCAAAGGAAAAGAAATTATTCCTTCTTCTATTTTAATATGAAAAGGTAAAGAAGAAGAAATTGTTATTCCAAATTGGGATATCTCTAACCTCACTATTGAAGAAATGACCCTAGGTGAGCTATGGAAAAAGAGGGCTAAATAGAAAAATATTAGAGAAGAAAGGAAGAAGAAAAATCAAGTTCTTGAAGATATAAAAGGAATATTCATTGATGCACCAAGTATTGAAGTTGGTGAAAAGAAACCAATTTTGGATCAACTTATTGAAGTTGTTGGAAAGTATAATGAAGAACTTAATGGGAAAGAAAAAATTTTGTAGAGGGAATAATGAAAGTTTGGAAATGAAGTTTTGGAGAAGGTAGCACAAAAGATAGCTATTGACCAACTAGAATTATCTAGTATTCTTGCTACACTTGAAACATTTGTAAATAATTTTTTTTCTTTATTTATAAATCTTAGTGATGTATCTAAATATTCTAAGGAGTTAATAAAATATAAACTATCCAAGGTAGATGATGACATGAAGGAAAGTGCATTGTAGTTTTCACTTAATCCTAGTTACAACTCTCCACATTTTGTAAAGATCAAGTGCTTGTTAGATCTTGAGGTGAAATTATTAAGGGAAGAAGCCAAGATAAGGGCCACACTTGTAGATATTTAAGGCATGATACTTCCCAACATGGATATAAAAAAATATATTGCACAGGAAAAGACATTGATCCATGATAATAATCTCTCCATTGCTCATTATATGATGGAACTTTCAGCAAAAGTCCAGATAGTCTGGCATGTATCAAAGGTATTGCAAGAAAATTGGAATTAGACAATGATAATCAGTTTTAAGGCACATAGTAATTTCTTGTCACATTTTGGTATTAACTAGTAAATATTTTGCATCTTTGGCATTTATGTCAAAAAGGGGAAGAATATTATTGATAAAAGGGTAGAATATTATCATACTCTAGATATATGTATAGAGTAGTTGTAATAAGAAAGGAAAAACATGTACAAATAGGAAAAAATATTTCTACAAAAGTAATTTTGAAGAAAAAAAATAGGTAAGAGGATACCAAACAACAACAACAAACTATAGTCAAAGCCAAGTTGAAGACCCAGATTATGGATAGAGAGAATTTTTTACTTGTATTTTTAGCATTTAGATTTTTGGTATGATAAGTATTTTTGTCACTAATTCAAAAGGGGGAGATGGTTGACCTTATGATCAAATCATTTATCTATTAGTGACTTAACACTTAGTCAATTGGTTTCATTGCTACTAAGCTCTATAGTTGCTACCAAGTTTATCATACTTCTAGTAGTGTTAACGAAGCGTTTCAGTTACAACTAAGCTAATTAGCTAGACTATAGTTCATGATGAGGTCCATAATATCTACCGAGCATCTGAGATAGAGTATCATGTTAACTAAGCTCTATAGTATCTACTAAGCTCACAATGTTAACAAAGTGAATTTAATATTGATCAAGCCATGGAATGTCAACTGAGCATTTTGGTATTTACTAAGTTTCTTAGTGTTAACCAAGTCATACAGTGATAACCAAGTTCCCAGTACTCAAGGTGATTAGTATGGACCAAGATACAATGTCAACCAAGTGTTGATAGTGATTGATGAGTGTTAGAACATCATTGAGTTGTCTTCAGAACCTAAGTTACAGTAGTGGATTGACTTAGTGAATTGTGATAAATTTGGTATTGTAGCCGAATCTTGAAGGTAATTAAGTGGATTGGTATATATGTAATGTATTATATCATATTGATAATAAGATAAGTATGTGAAAAAGTAAGAAGAAAATGACTGTGAATTGAAGAAGGCTATAAGTAGTATAAGGAAAAGAAGAGACTTATCAATCACAATTAGGTGATCATTCTTATTGAAAGAAGCCTCATTTAGAAAACTTATTTTAAGATTAGAGATTAGCCATTGATTCATCCTAATAGGTGCATTAGTCAAATCCTTTAACAAGGTGGACCTAACAGTCCTTATTGCTCCTTATAGGGAAAATCACCAAAAGTGGCCAATTGTAAGCTTTAATAGGCTAACTTTATACTATAGTAATAAATCTTGTGGGTATCATCCCCACCCTAGTTTTAATTTCTATTTGAAAGGTTTTTGTTTTACCAAAATTGTGTCAAAGTGTTATGACTATTTTATTTCTTTTAGTCTTTCATGCATGCAATTAGATTAGATTACATGGTGAATCAAAGTATAAGTTTTATTGGTTTCTGATTCACACCCCTTCTCAATCACCTAGTATTTACTAAATTTCCAATGTAATTCACTATCAATCTACACATAATTACTTCTTAACTCTTTAGACAATTGAATGATACATACAATCTTTCTTGTATGGCTTATATCTCACCAAATCAATCTTCACATTAATTATGTAAGTACATAATTGACAAAAAGTTATTTTTGATTACTAGAAAACTTGATTTGTTTTGAAAATATGCATATGATCTCATAATGACATCCACACTTAACAATAGCTTCAAAGCATCATGCACTACCTCATACTAACTGTGCAACTCTTAACTCGATCACTAACTTTAGTTTTATCTCTCTAGTACTCGATCTTCAATAGAAATATGCTTCATTAAAATAGGATGAATCACATATAATAGTTGACTTCAATCTTTCATAGGTACATCAAAATACTATTCTTACAATAGTACATGTGAACTTGATGGATCTTTTGTTTTTACAAATACCTCTTTAAATTCTTCCACATGCTCACTCAACTCATCTTTTTTACTATTATTGTTGTTATTATTCCTTCTAACATTTCTATTATTGTTCCTTCTAAAATTTAGATTCCTATTGATGTTCTCATGTCCATTCTCCAAAATATTTATATATGACCAAAGTTTTTGTATAGATGACATACTAGTGTACTTCTTCTCTAAATAGGTCCAAACTAACTAATTGGTGCTCCATAATTTTTGGAAATATGTCCAAAGTTGTTACACTTGCAACACACAATTTTCTTCTTGTTATATCTAATCCTTCATTTGATTTCCTTTCATTAGATTTCCTTTCACTGGATCTTCTTCTTTAATTATCTATAGGGTTAGTATCCTGAAGCATTCTACTATTTCTATTATTATTATCAAATTTAGGTTTTTTACACTCAATTTCTTTAATACCAAAACCGTGCAGATTATTAAAATAAAAATTGGTAATAGCTCTAAATGACTTACCTACAAATTTTCTCTTCATACGACCAACTTTATTACATATAAATGTTCTACCTTTAAATTCATACCTCAACTTGTTTAGTTTCCTTTGGTTCATTAACTTTCTTAGGTTGACTTACTTCTCTACTTCTTTTCTTGCATCATTAGATTGACTAGATACAATCTTATCTTGGTCATCCTTCTTATGTTTAGGATGATCAACAAATTTATATGGTTCCATTCTTGGCTTAGATTTCTTTGCTAACTTTTCTACAATAAAGTATCCAAGACTAGTCTTATCAGAGGAAAGTCTTTGAAAATATAGTTGCTCATCTTTTTTCTCACTACTGCAATAGCAATTATCTAATTGTTTCTTAGCCTATGTTAACTCTCCTTCTAAATAGTATTATATTTCCCAAGTTCAACATGTTCCAACTTGATGGATTCAAGTGAACAGATGTCACTTTTGTAAGATGGGATCTTAGATCTACATTCCCATATTTTAGATCTAACTTAAATTAGTTGTCATCTTTCTCCAAACTTAATTGTAATTCAACCATCTTCAAATCATGTTTTAGAATCTTATTTTATTTCTTTAATCTTGATTCTTCATCACTATCTTTTGTTTGATCTTTAGGTCTATTTCTAAATTTGAGATGATCAATCTTATCTTTCAATTTCCCAATGTAGTCTTTTGCTTCTTCATATCTTCCTTTTAGATTTTAGATTATGGTAAAAATAGGTTTTGAAGGGACCCTGAAACCCTTTAACAAAAATAGAAAAGATAAAGCATTAAAGTCTACCAGGTTTTACAAGGACCTGAAACTTACTAAAACCTTGATTCTTCATCACTATCTTTTGTTTGATCTTTAGGTCTATTTCTAAATTTGAGATGATCAATCTTGTCTTTCAATTTCCCAAAGTAATATTTTTCTTCTTCATATCTTCTTTTTAGGTTATCTCTTTCTTTAATAAGAATATCAATCTTTGCAAGAGATTCTTTAAAGTTCTTCTATAAATGTTTCATATCCATAGAGATCTTACTCAAAATTTTAATCCTTTTCCAAGTAACTATGCTTTGATACTAATTATTACAAATAGGGAATACTAGAAGGGGGCTAAATTAGTATTCTACAAGCTTTAGCCAAAAACAAGATATTATTAATTGCATTGTAACTTGCATAAGAAAGTAAACTAACAATGTTGAATAGGAAACATAAGCATACACAAAGATATCTCATAACACCATATTTTGTTAACTAGGGAAACCTTGGACAATGGAATTGTTGGAAATCTGATTGAAAAGCTCATTGTTGTTAAAGATCAAAGAGGGAGATTATTGTAAAAGAATTTTTCCAATCATTGTTTTGTCATTAATGTCAAACCTGCTATTTGTAGGGATGATATTTTCTTATAAGATCCAAGTACTATCACTTAGTTGATTGATGAAGAGGATTTGATCAACAAAATGTAACAAGAGCACCTAGGGGAAAGGTTGAGTTATGATGTTTTAATAAAGTGCAAGGATAAATTAAGACAATGGTTAAGTAATGTATTGATGAAATACTCAAGGATACAGAGTGTGGTCACACTTAGAAACATTGGAGGAAAAAGTTGTAACAAGGTTGATTACAAAGCTTAAACTAAGATCTTTAGTGGGTGCCAAGCAAATTCTCAATAGAAGTTGAGAAATAGAAATTCCTAGTGTGTGCTAAGTGATCTTCAAGTGTTGAGTGAAGATCAGGTACTGAGCAACAGAAAATTTTTAGTTGGTGCGAGTGATCTTCAAGTGCTGAGCATCAAGAAAAACACAGTTGATGCCAAGTAACATAGTATGTGTCAAGCACTAGTATTTCAATAGTGTTGAGCTACTTCATTATTTCAAAAGATGAAGATTTTCCAAACCTAAGCTGACATAGTGGTTACATTAAATTTTGTGAACAAGTTGGAAGATAAGGATAATGAGTTGGTGGTATAGAATCCTATGTAAATCATTTTTGAGAGAATTCTAAAGGATTATTCATGAAGTTTCTAGAGGAAATAGAATATGCGTTAGATACAATGAATCCTACCTAATCCATGCAAGTTGAAATTAAAAAATGGAAGAATCAAGTGGGAAAATTACTCCAAGGCTTCTATTTAAGAATTCATAGACCAAGAAGCAAAGAGCTACTGATACTATTGCTACTAAAGAGCCAAATCTGCAAAGTCATCAAAAGGGTGTCAAGGAGACATCTAGGAGAAGGAAGAGCACAAAGGCTCTACTTCTAAGAAGTGGTCATGAAGAGATGATTTTTTTGGTACATTGAGCGTGGAGACCCAAGGAAAAAAATCTTGAAAGGAGGAAAAGCTATTAAGAGTTACAAAGATTGAAGGCTAGGCAAGGGTACAAGCTAAGAAGTGATTTGAGATTTGCAAGATAAGTTGTATGTTGAAATCAGGTCAAGATTTTCTAATACTTTCTAGCAATTGTATTAGATCTAAAAATCCTATGGACTTAGGTTGGCCTAACAACCATTTTTAAATTCTTTAATAGGGTGGCATTCCAAGTGAATGTTCTAAAGTCCTTTAACCAGACCCACTTCTAATAGGGTGGCTAAATCTTCTAACAAGGTCAGATTTAACAGTGTGTTGTAAGCCTTTAATAGGGTAGGCCTTTCATAGAGCATCACGTCAGAAGGGTGATAATTGAGTAGCATGTTACTGGTGGTTTTTTCCAAATTGGTTTTCCACATAAATCACTGTGCCATGTGTTGATTTCTTATGTGTTATACTTGCATGTTGATTTACAATAACATGCTGATTAGATAAGTTAAATCTTGGATGAATGAATGGTTGAATGGGTTCACTACACTTAGTGAAAAGTTTGAATAGGACATTTGGGCCTTGAATAACTTATTCCCCCCCGCTAGTTATTCTAAAGCAATTCTAATAGGAAAATCGCTGTGGGGATGGTACCCACAAAATGATCCACTAATCAAAAGTGTCTTGTTAAGGATATTGACCTTATTGGGAGTCTATTAAATACACATAGTATCTCGGTCCTTGTTAGAGGATTAGTCCTTGTTAAAAGTCTTAACCCTATTAGGACTTTTTATGTACAATTGAAAAATGTATACAAGATGAATCCACTACCCAAACATGTAATATACAATAAAGTTCCTTGTTACAAAGAGATTGAAACAAAACCTCTTGCTTGTTGTTGATATCTTCAATATCTAAAATGTGACTACTCCTCATCACAAAATTTCTTAACATGAGATAATTTCTTAACACATAATTCCCAATTTACTCTTATGCTCTATTCTGCCTATATACTACTACAACTAGAAAATCTGCGATATCTTCTTTCTCACTGATTTTACTGACGTGCAAACTTACATACATCATCGTGAAACTTTTTACTATATGTACCCAATAGTGCATGTTCCAATAAGGTTCCTATTGTTCGTACATATAAAAAATGTACCTTTCTGCTAGATAAATTATCTCACACTTAAACAATTTCCCATGTCTAATTATAGATATTTATCTATACACAATGCCTTATTTATATAAAGTATATGTTTTCATAAATGAAAACTCTTACTTTATTCCAACTTGTCCTACTTACCCAAATTTCCAAAATAATCACATGATGGTTGTGAAAAGAATACTGAGATATCAAAAAGGAATAAATGATTATGAATTGTATTATAAGAAGAATGACAAGTTTTAATTGAAAGCCTTTACTGATGTAGATTGGGTTGGAAATGTTGATGAAAGAAAGAGTAAAAGTGATGGAGCTTTGTTTCTAGGAAAGAGATTGGTTTCATGGATAAGAAAGAAGCAAAATTGCATCTCCTAATCTATAGACAAAGTTGAATATATAGAACAAACAATTAATCATTCTAACATAGAGCTCTATGTAACATGTTTTGATCATAAAATATTACAAATTGATATAGAAGTTCACACTTTAGGACATGCCTAAAGTAGTGAGGAGATAAGCATAAGATGTTGAATTAGTCATAAACAAGTTGATAGATGAAGAATCTAGTTTAGAGAAGTAACAAAGAAATATCTACATGTTTAATATGTATGAGATAGAGTTAACTAAAGATGTTGAAGTGTCTTTGGAATTATTTTCAAAGATGGAGAGAACTATATATTAGTTACTATGAGGAGAAAAAATCTAGAGGGAAATATTAGCAGTCACCTATGTAGGTAGAGGGAGAGCTTGTGAAGTAGTTCATGTCTAGATATGATATAGGTGTTGCATATCAGACCTACATAGATGAGAATTGGAATGAAACTAAAAAGATGAGATCAAAGAGATTTTTGGATAGTGAGATGAGAAACAAAATGAAACTAAGTATATTAATGAAAATATATTACTATACATAAAGAGATTTTATTGAAACAAGTCAAGTGTTTTGGATTGCATGGTGACTAGAGGTTTTTCCATCAATGCAAATGAGAGATATTTTTGGAGACTACAATTCAAATAATTATTGTATTTTCATTGATATAAAAGCTTATTGGTTACTGAGTTTCTACTTGAGTAAAGTGCTATATCAAGATTATTGATGAAGAGGATTTGAGAAGATGTGATAACAAGAGGACCTAGTGGAAAGGTTGAGTTTTGTGGAACTACAATGTGCACTTGATCAATTGGAATTTGATAAGACAATGTGTTGTTTAATCATAACACTAAGTGAAGAAGATAGTTGTGTTGAAGCATATAAGAGATGATCATTGTAGGATAAAATGTATAAGCTAAACCTAGCTTCAAAAAAGAAGATTAAGGAACTTATAGTTGAAGTTGAGCTATGCTAGTATCAACCAAGTGAATAGTAGAGCTTGAGAAAATATAGTGTGGACCAAGTGCCAGTAAAGATAGAGGATCAAAAAATATGGAATGAGAAAAGTTAGTGTAATCAGAGTAAGACAACTAGTGAAGACCAATTTATCTACTAATGACTAAGGTTGAGGAACTGAGTTTTGGCCCAAATATTAGCATTTGATATTTTGTAAATGAATTGAGATTCCTAGCCAACATAGTTGATATTTTGGATTGGTCAAAGAACAAGTACTGATAAGCTGGAACATTTAATATTTGAGAGATTGTGTTTGAGAATTTATAGGTATGGATTCAAAAAGAAGTTTTGAGAAGTATCTAGAAGGAGAAGAAGATGAATGAGAAGGCAGATAGATTCATTGTATACATTGAATCTGATTGTAACCCTAAGATCAATGGTGGTGTTTAAGTGGGAAAATATCAAATTTACCTATTTAAGGAGGCATAAAGATTAATCTAAAAGAGGTTAGTAGTCACCAATTTTGTTGACTTGAGAAATTGTGCAGAAGGTGTTGAGATTATGTGTTAGGATAAACCACGGATAGAAATAAAAAACTACATGCAAATATAACCAATAACAAAAATAATAGAACACACAGAAATGAACACAAGGCACCAAGATTTAACGTGGTTCACCCAATCCCTGGGCTACATCCACCAAACAGCAAGTCCGATCTTATTACAATCTGTAATCCCTTACAGCTCAATACCGCCGCAAGAACCAATTTCGTATCACCACACATAAAAAATACCCAACCCTAAGCCCTTTTTATACAAGTATTAAACCGCTTTAGGGTTATAACATGTCAGCCATATGTCGGCCATAATATGTCAGCTACCATGTCGGCTACCATGTTGGCTACTTCCAAAAAAAAATTTTTTTGCCCCACTATTTATGAAGTATGTACAGTACTTTCCTGATCAGTCACCACAATCTAACAATCTCCCACTTGGGTACTGATCAGGCTCCACACTAAACAACAATCTCCCACTTGGAGACTGATCCTGTAGCAATACAACTACCGCATGGGGCTCCCACTGGATCAAACCACCCTGGACTCTGTTGTTCTTTTATTCACATTTAGTCTAAAAGACCAACTGAAGCTAAAGAGGAGTTCAGCTTCTCCCTTGTGACAACCTTTGTCAACATATCTACTGGATTTTCATTGGTATGTATCTTCTCCAGCTTTAACTGTCCATCCTCCAAAACTGACCGAATGAAATGGTACCGCAACTGTATGTGTTTGGTCTTAGAATGCAGAGCTGAATTCTTAGCAAGATGAATGACACTCTGACTATCTGTGAACAAATAATTATCCTTCTGAGGATGTCCCAATTCTTCCAAGAAGAACTGAAGCCATATCATCTCTTTGGCTGCCTCTGTAGCAGCAACATACTCTGCCTCTGTAGTGGAGAGAGCATTAATCTTCTGTAGCCTAGAAACCCAGCTCACGGCTGCCCCACCAACAGTAAAGACATAACCTGTAGTACTCCGCCTGGTATCAATATCCCCAGCCAAATCTAAGTCAACATAGCCCTGTAAATCAGTAGTAGAGCCCCCAAAGTGTAAACACTTATTGGATTTTCCTCTCAAATATCTGAGAATCCACTTGACAGCATTCCAATGCTCAAAACCTGGATGACTCATATACCTGCTAACGACTCCCACTGCATGTGCAATATCTGGCCTAGTGCATACCATAGCATACATCAAACTTCCTACAGCTGAAGCATAGGGTACCTTGGACATCTTATCCTCCTCTTCCTATGTCTCGGGACACATCTCCTTAGTCAATTTCAAATGACCAGGTAAAGGTGTGCTAACAGCTTTAGCATTCTCCATAAAGAAACATTGCAACACCTTCTCAACATAATCAGCTTGAGATAGCGTCAATGTTCTGTTCTTCCTATCTCTGCAAATCTTCATACCAAGCATTTGTTTTTCTGCCCCCAAACCCTTCATAGCAAATGCATGTGCTAACTGGCATTTTAGCCCCTTAATATGATGCATGTTAGACCCAGCTATAAGCATATCATCAACATATAGACATAAAATAATGTAGCTATCATCATCCAACCTCTTAAAATAAAAACAGTAATCTGAATGACACCTATTATATCCATGCTCATGCATAAAACTGTCAAATTTCAGATACCATTGCCGAGGTGCTTGCTTCAGGCCATATAAACTTTTCTTCAATTTGCACACTAAGTTCTCCTTACCTTTGACCTCAAAACCCTGTGGCTGAGCCATATATATTTCTTCATCCAAATCACCATGAAGAAAGGTTGTTTTAACATCCATCTGCTCTAAATGCAAATCGTCAGTAGCCACAAGACTTAAAACAGTACGAATAGAAGTCATTTTAACAACAGGAGAAAATATCTCATCAAAATCAATTCCCTTTTTCTGTGCAAATCCTTTTACAACTAACCTGGCCTTAAATCTTTTCTTACCTCCTTCCTCTTCTTTCAACCTGTAAACCCATTTATTCTGTAAAGCCTTTTTACCTGCAGGCAACTTTCACAAATCCCATGTCTTATTTTTCAGCAAAGAGTCCATTTCATCTTTCATTGCAGACTCCCACTGAATCTTAGTATCCACCTGCACAGCTTCATCATAACTTTCAGGTTCACCAGCATCAGTAAGTAAAATAGCATACAAAGAGGGAGAAAACCTTTGTGGAGGTCTAATTGGCCTTGTTGACCGTCTAACATTCACTGGTGTGTGTGGTATTTGTTGTTGCAGTTGTTGCACATCATGAGGAATGGTTGGAATATCAGCTTTTGGAGTATCATCCAGCACTACATAATCATCTTCTTTCTTCTCATGTTGCTGCAACAGATCTTTGTACAACACTTTTTCATTGAATATGACATCTCGGCTTCTTATAATTTTATGATTTTCAAAATCCCAAAGCCTATAGCCAAATTCATTAATGCCATATCCAACAAAGACACATTTCTTTGATTTCGCTTCTAGCTTGGTTCTATTTTCAGAGTCTATATGAGCAAAAGCTTCACAACCGAAGGTCTTGAGAAAAGAATAACTCACCTTCTTACCAATCCATGCTTCTTCTGGAATACCACAGCCCAAAGGAGTAGAGGGACCTCTATTAATCAAATATACTGCAATATTGACAGCCTCCGCCCACATGTGTAAGGGCAACCTAGCATGCAACCTCATGCTCCTTGCGCGCTCCATTATAGTCCTGTTCATGCGTTCAGCCACTCCATTTTCCTGTGGAGTCCTTGGAATAGTTTTTTGTCTACAAATACCATTAGTGGAGCAATAATCTTCAAATTCATGACTGCAATACTCACCACCATTATTAGATCTGAAACATTTTAATTTCTTACGAGTCTCATTTTCAACCAAGCATTTCCATTTCTTAAAAGTTTGAAATACATCAGATTTCTGTCTAAGGAAATAAACCCATACTTTTCTAGTTGCGTCATAAATAAATGTAACATAATAATGAGAGCCACCAAGGGAAGATACTTGAGCCGGTCCCCATACATCTGTATGCACAAGCTCTAATTTCTCCTTTTTGTTTTCCTTCCCTGTCTTTACAAAACTCACTCTCTTTTGTTTTCCATACACACAACTTTCACAGAAATCCATATTCACACATTTTAGACCTGTAAAACTTTCCTTGAATGAAGTACTTTCATACCTTTCTCACTCATGTGCCCAAGTCTATTGTGCCACAGCGCTGTATCAGAATCTACAACAGCTATTTGTTCTCCCTGCTCAACTACAGTAATTGTTCCTGAATATTCATTTTTCTTTAAAACAATCAAAGTAGAAGGAACAATATGACCTGTACAAAGATATAAGGTGCCTACTTTCACACCTTTTGCTACTACAAGGGAACCTTTTGAAACCTTCCAATTTTTATCATTAAAAGTAATTACACAACCCTCATCACCGAGTTGCCCTGCTGAAATTAAATTCCTACTCAGCTTTGGAACATGTCTTACCTCATGTAGTAGCCAACGATTCCCATTCTACAACTTAATCTTAATTTTTCCCTTTCCAACAATCTGACAGGGTTCATTATCCCCCAAATAAACAAGCCCAAAATCCTCTTGGACATAATCAATGAAATAACCTCTATGAGGTGTAGCATGAAAAGAAGCACCAGAATCTAAAACTCATGAATCATCAACACTCTCTAAAGACAGAAGCAAAGCATCCTCTTCGGATTTATTACTTACCACATTTGCCTCTTTCTCTCCATCTGATTTATCTCCTTCATTTTTCTTTTGAGTCCAGCAATCTTTCTTTTTGTGCCCTGGTTTCCCACAGTACCAGCAATCATTTGGTCCTCTCGATTGAGACCTCCTCCCCTTTGAATTTCCTCTTGATTTCCCATGATTTCTAGAGTTACTTCCTCTTTCAGTCGTTCTGCCCCTGCTTTGTGCATTTAAAGCACTTCCTAATGTAGATCCACCTGAGGATTTTCTACGAGTTTCCTCACTTAAAATAACACCGATCACATCATCATATTTTAGGGTACTTGATCCAGGAACAGAATTCCTCACCGCCATTACCAAGCCATTCCAACTTTCAGGCAAAGAACACAAAATCAAGAGAGCCCTAATTTCTTCATCAAAATTGATACCCACAGAAGATAATTGACTAGTAATAGTATTAAACTCATTTAAATGATCTGCAATAGATCCACCTTCTGCCATTTTCATATTAAATAAATGCTTCATGAGAAATACCTTATTTGAAGCGGAGGGCTTTTCATACAGTGTCACTAGGCTTTTCATCAAATCTTCTGTCGTCTTTGCTTTTGTAATATTAA
Organism: Cupressus sempervirens; assembly: GCA_028749045.1. Lineage (NCBI taxonomy): Eukaryota > Viridiplantae > Streptophyta > Pinopsida > Cupressales > Cupressaceae > Cupressus > Cupressus sempervirens. Next base: position 884,195,205 of record CM053786.1, read on the forward strand.
ATGCCACCGATGGTGCCAAGTATAACCGAATGCTTCCGAGTGCCTTTCTGTCCAAAAGATCCCATTCAGCCTTTGACATAGTTCCCTGATTCTTGGCTTTTCCTTCCAATGGCTTCCATAAATCCTTCTGATATAAATAGTCTTCCATTTGCATCTTCCATAACTGGAATTTCTACCCATTAAACCTATCAACCCTCAGCTTACCATCATCTGCCATTGCTCCCACTCAACCGTGAGACTCCCACTTAACCGTGAGACTTTCCTGCAGAGGATAACTGAGAAACAACTAGTCTCTGATACCACTTGTTAGGATAAACCACGGATAGAAATAAAAAACTACATGCAAATTGTAGGGCCCATTTGCCATTGCACCAAAAGCCATGACTATTAGTGAACATGGAACACCACATAATTAACCACCTGTGGGTAGGGGAGCACGTCACATCACCCAACAATCTCCCCCTCGACGTGCATACCAGGTGCTTACGCAGGTCGGGAAGGCACCGGGGAGATTTGAACCCATGACCAGGCCAAAACCAGGCTCTGATACCAATTGTAGGGCCCATTTTCCATTACACCAAAAGCCATGACTGTTAGTGAACATGGAACACCACATAATTAACCACCTGTGGGCAGGGGAGCGCATCGCATCACCCAACATTATGTGTGTTGCAAACATTGCATAATATTGTTATATTGTATTATTTTATTATTATTATGTAATTTTGCATCTAGATGGATGTGCAACATGTAAAGATTCCCATGGGATATACTTGATGAGTTGTATTATAACATTGTAATAACATTTCATGTAATTATTTAATATTGGGGAAAGAGAATTAAATCTCCAACATTATATGTGGGGTCAAGGGGTTAGGTAGCACATGGTTTTAGCTCATGGTTTATGTAATACAACTTGGTGGTTTTATGAGATTTGGTACTTTATAAGTAGCCACAAGAGTAGTTGTTGGTGTGAGAAGAAGAAGGCAAGAAAGGAAAGAGTCAAGTAGGACAAGGCTTGACAGGTTAGCCATGAGAGAATTTGTGAAGGTTGGAAGCATGGCATGGGATGTGTGGATTCATGCTTGTTCACATGGATTGCTTGGTTGTGGCTATGACTTTGAAGCCTTCCATGGTTGTATTGCAATGGTGTTTATTTTGAATAATACATTGTGATGAATGCTTTTTGAGGCTGGGTTTTTCCCTTGATGTGGGTTTCCTAGGGTATATCTTGTGTCATAATTTTTGTGGGTATATTTTCTATTCTCTTGTATGTGGATTTTAATTTCATATTTATTTCAGATTTATTATGGGTTATTTGGAAATGGTTATATTCTTCATTACAAGTTTCCTTACAAGCGGTATCAATGCTATTTATTATTGTAACCCTAGATTGAATCCATGGGAATCCATGAGAGGATAAAAGAAAGGGAAAGATATATGAGTTTTTTATTGTAGATCTAAATTTTTTGAGTTTTTTGTTATGATTAGATTTTGGGAGATTTTGGGTATGTAAAATTATTGGATGGTTTGATTCTTTGGTTGATTATCATGGTTAGAGGATGGTTTTTTCATAATGATGTCATAGATACTTGAGATACATGATTTGGTGGGAACTTGTGGCAATGATGGGGTGATAGTTAGGATTAGTTCCCGGTTTGGTTTGCATCTTCTTGGGTTTGGAGATCTTGGTTTCACTTGGTACTGGCACTTTGGTTGTGTAAGTGTAGAACTGGATGATCTTCATGTAAGAGATGGATGTTATGATGCCATAAGTGACTTATTACTACAGTTGATTGGGAGTTATTGGCATTGATATATTTTTTTAGTGCTTGCAAATGTTAGAGGTTTTTCTTAGATCCTATTGCTGTAGAAGCATCTTTGACAGTTGCATAGTGCACTTATTATCTTCATGGTGTGTAAAGATGGTTATATCTTGAGGACTTGTGGGGTTCTTAGTTATCTTCATGGTGTGTGGAGATGGTTCTTCATAGTATGTGGAGATTATTTTCTTCATGGTGTGTGGAGATAGTTGCATCTTGACGAAAAATGTGGGTGTTGGTAAAGGTGTGGTTTATGCTTTCATTTGAAATGTTATCCTTGGTGTTAGGATAGTTTTATTTTTATGTCATGGTATACTCTTGATACACATTTAAGGTTTTGATATGTTATAGTATGTTCAAATGGAACATGTTATCTCTTTGGTTGAGATGGTTAGATCATGTTGTCATGCTTATGTTCCTAAGGCCATTGTTGGAACTTTGACATTGATCTTGGTTTAGTTTCTCAGTATTTAGTAAATTGATCATAAGATGGATACTTCATGATATTTATATGTTTCATTTGGAGTTGGAATGGTTTGATTAGTTATAGGTGCTCATGGATACTTATAAATGGTGGTGATGCTGATTTCTCTTTGATTAAAGTGGTATTTGTTGGGACGGTTGGTGGTTTTAGTAGGAAGTCCAAGGGGCATTCACATAATATGGACTTGAGAGGAGATTGTTCTTACATGAGTCTTGGTTAGAGACATGGATATCTTGATGATCATTCTCATTCCCCACTCTTGGTCTACTTAGTAGTTTGCTACTTGAGATTTATAGACCATTGTTTCTCTTAGGTGCATTATGTTTATGTATATCTTTCATAGATATGGATCTTGAGCTATGGTACATGATTTAGTTTTGGAGGGTTCATTTGAAAGATGGTTTAGCATTGGTTATCTCCATTTGCATATGTTGTTATACTATTTGAGTTTGGGAGATGGTTTTATATTAGGCATATTCCTTGGATAAGGAATGACTTATGAGTTTGATCTTCTTGTGAGAGGCTTACAACCATTATTAGTTATATGGTATGGTTTGAGTGTTTTTGTGTCTTCTTGTTGGACTTTTATGGATGAAATCATACTTACACAATTTACATCTAGAGGTGTGTGTAGAAGGACATGATACAGGTTATGATTTGCATGGTTTTCTCTCTAGTCTTGGTTATCTTCCTAGATGTTAAGTTTTTCTTACTTTGGATTTGAGATTGGTTAGAGATTATGATCACTGGTTTGTGCTCATGTATTTCATGTGATAGATGACATGGTTATTCCTTTATCTCTTTCCTCTATTGGTTGTGGAGAACTTGGGAGAGCAATTGATATTGGTTGTGAGAGTTGTTCTTGTAAGTTATTGGTTTATGTCTTGTGGATTTCCTTGATACTACATGGATTCACTTCTTTGAGATGTTGTGAGTGGATTGGTTATAGATTTGATATTATCTTTTGTAGTGGGAGCTTCATGGTATATATGTGGCAAGTATTGTTCTTGAGGCTTGTGATTGTAAGTTACAGATTGGATATGTTGATTATGTGAGATTCACTTGGTATACCTTTGTAGGTATGGATAGTTGGATGGGTTTGGTAGTTGTTGTGGGTGCTATTTCAACTATTGATATTTTGATAACTATGGATACATGTGATTACCTTTGGATTAGGTTTTTTGTGCTTGGAATTTTAGTTAGTATAGGATTTTATGATCTTCTAATGTGACAAGTTGGGTGGCTTTCTCTTTGGATGGCTTTTATGTATGTCTAGTTATAGTGACATAATAGGAGGTGTGATCATTCATGTTTGAGAGGTTGGATACTTTTATTTTATTTCATGTACTAGGATGGAACACTTGGTGTACTTTGATCCATGATAGTGGATGTGCTAGAATGGATTGTTCCCTTGTTCATTTATACAGCTACAAATTGACTCTATGAAATGTATACAACAAGTGGGAGATTGTTAAGATTATTTGTGCTGCACAAATTGCATAATATTGTTATATTGTATTATTTTATTTTTATTATGTAATGGTGCATCTAGATGGATGTGCAACATGTAAATATTCCCATGGGATATACTTGATGAGTTACATATTGTAACATTGTGATAATATTTCATTTAATTATTTAATATTGGGGAAAAAGAATTAAATTTCCAATATTAAATGTTGGTTCTAGGGGTCAGGTAGCACATGGATTATGTAATACCACTTGGTAGTTTTGAAGGACTTGCTACTATATAAACAACCACAAGGTAGTTGTTGGTGTGAGAAGAAGAAGGAAAAAAAGGAAAGAGTTGAGCGAGGCAAGACTTGATAGGTTAGCCAAGGGATCATTTGTGAAGGTTGGAAGCATAACATGGGATGTGTTGATTCATGCTTGTTCACATGGATTGTTTGGTTGTGGCTATGGATTTGAAGGATTCCATGGTTGTATTGCAATGATTTTTTTTTCTAAATAATACATGGTGATGGATGCTTTTGGAGGCTAGGTTTCTCCCTTAGTGAGGGTTTCCCAGGGTATATCTTGTGTCATAATTTTAGTGGATATGTTGTCTATTCTATTGCATGTGGATTTTAATTGCATATTTATTTTAGATCTATTATGGGTTATGTGGAAACAGTTATATTCTATTCTTTGTTGCAAGTTTCCTTGCAAAAGGTTGAAAAGTAGAGGAGCTAAGCTAAAGAGTGATTTCTTGAAGGATTTCCAAGAATATCAAAGAAAATGATGAAGACATGAATGGAATTTATTTAGTGAGTTAGCAGATAAGCTACATTGTGATCTATATTTGTAAAGTGAGTTGTATTTATTAGATCAAATTGTTTTTACTTTCTAACCATTAAATTAGTTTTAAAAAATTGCTCAAGTTGACCTAATAGTCATTTATAAATCCTTTAACCAAGGTGACATTCTAATGGAATGTTCTAATGTTCTCTAACAAAGCCACTCCCAATAGGGTGATTAAATCCTTTAATAGGATCATGCCTAATACTTTGTATTCTAACCTTTAATAGGGTTAGCTCATAACAGAGTTCACTTCAAAAGAGTGGATATTTTGTAGCATATTACTAATGGTTTTTCCTAAATTGGGTTTCCACATTAAATCCTAGTGTTATACTTGTGTGAATGATGTTTGCAATGTTTAGTGTTAAATTTTTTACATTCTGCAAGTTAAGTTATTATTGGGATAGTGGTCAGTAAGTTTATATTGTTGACAAGATACTATTAAGACCAAGATAGTTAAATATTATATTTAAGTTGTTATAAGTATTAAAAAGTTTAATTGGTACATCTAGACCTGAGGATAACCAATGCATACACCCCCACTCAGTTATTGATGGGGATATTCTTCACATTAGAGATTTATTTCTCTACCAAGCATACTCCTAGCCTACTTAGTATTATTATTCCTAACCCCAACCTAGAGGGCTCCTTCCCAATCTTCTTTCACTAAGAAACTCTCCAATCAATTCAAGTTTCCATCCTCTCCCTTCAATTCACCAAAAATTTACTTTTTGACCTAGTGTGCCAAAACTCCACCAAATGCACTTCAAGGGCCAAGGTCAAGCCTACACCATCTTTCCATTGTTCTTGATTCTTCTCATGTAATTATACATTTTTCGATAACTCTACCATAGCCACAAGTGCAAACTGTCATGTTTTCCCTTGTAGCCCTAAGAGCCCCTATTAGCCCTCCTAAAAATAAGGAATTGTTAATAACTCCCCAAAACTCTTAACAATGCCACTTGGTATCTTTAGGACTGTTATTCCTAATGACCTAGTCTTGAATATTTTCAAGGTCTTAGATCTCTATGGTGAGCATATAATATGACTCCAGAAAACCCTTATTTTAAGGGTTTCAAAGGCCATGGCAATGAAACTTTCACAAATGGCTCCAAAATCCACATCCAACCTCCTTCTCTAAGTTATGGACCCTTGGTATCTCACTCGTTCATTTCCTAAGAAATATTAGCACATGTCAATCCTCTATTCTCACCAAAACTCCATTACAAGATTTCTTTGGACCTTGCCAAGCCTTTCTTGCTTGCCTATGGCTCACTTGTAAAATTAGTTACTTATCTTCCACAAACCCCAAATTCTATAGTATTTTGACCATGGAAGTTCAAGCTATAAACATTTTAGTGATGGCAATACAAAACCAGACAACAAGAACACAAGTTTCAAATAATTTTGTAAACCCTTTCAAATAAGTATTCAGAGCCAAAATAACTACAAAAAAAATTAATACATGAATCCAAGATACTACTCCATTCAAAAACTAAACTATTCAATCGAATTTCATTAATTATTCTTCAAATTTGTGTTTTCCTATCAAGCAAAACTCTCCTTCAAAATGTAATGTCCATACAAATGATTGTCCAACCCATGGAACTAAGTTGGTAGGTGTTCTTAAAGTTTCTCCTAACCTCCTTTTCCTTTTTTCTCAAGTCATAACTATCCATGTTTCTCTTTCTTCAAAACTGTGCAAAAATTACAAAGATGTCAATGAGCAACTTTTTGACAATTTTTGCAATTTTGCAAACTAAGACTTCAAACTTGACCAATTTTTTATCAAACCTTATAAAGTGAACCTAGGACATCTGATGACTTTGAACACTTCTAGCCCCTTTTTATTATTTTTTCCCAAGTTTAGCTTATAGAGAAATTTCTAATCATTTTGGGCTTATTAGGACCTAGTTGTCAAAACTTGACTCACACTTAACTCTCACCTAACCACACCTCCTAAACCTATCTTGGAACTTAATATAGAGTTCTTATTCACTTAATTATTAGTTAGACCATTTACAAACCAAAAATGAGTTAGGGTTTCACCTTTACCCTAGGTACTCCTACACAATTCTCCCCCTGCAAGAAGAAGCCTAAGGTACTATTGGAGAGAGGAATTCCTTGCTGATGTAATGCCTCTTTAAATCACCCTTAGTAATCCAAGTGGCCTTAGATTTAGATGTATCCAACCATTCCACTAGGTGTTCTTTATAATCCTTGTTCCTTGTACTTTTTTGCACTCTAGAATCCAAAACCATCTCCACATGTGGTTGCTTCCTTTTAGGTACCTACAAGTCTAAGATATCCTTAATTAGCTCTTCCTGATACTCTACTTCATCCACCTTTTGACCCATATAAGGTATTATGTCTTTGATGGGAGAGATATCCATGTCCTTAGGTAAGTCCACTTTGTAGGCATTGGGTCCATACTTCTCAAGTATTTTGCAAGGGCCAATCCTCTTCATATGCAACATACTAGGGATGACCTTTTGTAACCTAGCTTTATTTAGATAAACCATCACCAAGTATCCCACTTGAAATTGTAGCTCTCTTCTCCTTTCATCCTTCTTCTCTTTTAATTTTTTATTTTCCTCCATCAAGGTTTTCTTAACTTGATCATGCACCTCTTTTATAGACTGTACAAAGTCATCAACATGCCCACTGACATTGTCATGTGTTGGTATATCTCTTAGCTCCATTATTCCCCTTGGATGATTTACTTACACTACTTGGAAAGGGCTTAAGCAAGTTAACCTATTCTTCCTATCATTATAGGAAAATTCTTCTTGAGGTATGACTTGCTCCCAACTTTTCCCATACTCCTTTGTAATATACCATCAAAGGTTTTATAGGACCTTGTTGATGACCTATATTTTCCCATCTATTTAGGGATGGTAGGAAAAACTGTGAGCTAGGTTTGTTCCCAACCTCTTCCATAAGGTCTTCCAAAAGTGTCCCATAAATTTTACATCTCTATCAACAACTATGCTTCTTGGTAACCCATGTATTCTAACCACCTCCTTGAAGAATAGATTGGCTAGATTGCTTGCATCATGTGTTGTCCTACATGGGATGAAATGGCTCATCTTTTTGAACCTATCTACCACCACAAAAACACTACCTAACCCTATCCTATTCCTTGGTAATTGCACTATGAAGTCCATGCTAATGAATTCCCAAGGCCTATTAGGAATGGGTAGAGGTTGGTAGAGATCTTCAATGGATGAAGTGCCCTTTTCATTCTAACATATTCCTAATTGTTCCACATACCTCCTTAGATCCCTTTGCATCTTGGGCTAGTAATAAAACCTTTCCACAAGGTCTAGGGTCTTATTAAAGCCAAAATTCCCACTCGTGTTCCCATTTTTCTTCTCTTGAATGAGATTTTCCCTCGTAGATCCCCTTGGGATGGATAACTATTGACCCTTGAACAACAACCCATTATGCAAGGTATATTTAGAAAATTCACAATGGAAATGATTCTAAAAGTTTGTACATACATTGTATGCCTCTGAAAAATTTTTGTTCACTTCAAAGAAGTCCTTGAATCCATCCAATCCTATGCTTTGTTGCTTGACCCATTATATTGTTAGCAACTTTCTCAAAGCATCTACCACCTTTTTGTCTATGCCCTTCTTGTGCTTACTGGTGAAAGTGTAAGACTACAAGAACTCCATCCATTTGATGTGGCTCAAACTTAACTTCTCCTATGAGTTGATAAAGCTAATGGCTTGGTTTTCCATAAAGACAACAAAATCCTTAGGCAATAGGTAATGTCTCCACTTCTTAAGAGATTTAACCAATGCATAGAGCTCCAAGTCATATGTTGAATACCTTGTCTTATCTTTATTAAGTGTCTCACTAAAAAATACCATTGGCTTGCCCTCTTGGCTTAAAACTATCCCAATTACTATGTTACTAGCATCACACTCCACCACAAATGACTTCTCTAAGCTAGGAAAAACCAATATTGGTTAAGTTTCCACTTCCTTCTTCAACCTCTCAAAACTTTCAGCTGCTTCCTTGGTCCATGTGAACTTGATCTTCATGCCTCATTTGGTGGTATCATTCATTGGTGCATAAATTTCACTAAACCTTCTCACAAAATTCCTATAGAACTATGCTAATCCATGGAATTTTTTTACCTCAGTAGCATATATAGGATTAGGCCAACCTAAGATTTCCTCCACCTAATATTGCCTCCACCTTCTCCTTGTTTAGTTTCAAATTCCCTTGGAATACTACAAAACCCAAATACACTAGCTTATCCTTCATGATCTCACTCTTCTCAAGGTTTACTATCAAATTTTCCTCTTGAAGTTTCTTGAACACCATTTTTAGGTGTTTTATATGCTCCTCCTTTGTCTTGCTTAAGATGAGGATTTCATCTAGATACACAATAAAAAACACTTGTATGTAGTCTTTCAAGACCTCATTTATGACTCTTATGAAGGTACTTGGTGCATTCCAAATGGCATTACCAACCACTCTTAGATTCCCTTTGTAGTCTTAAATGTAGACTTTCATTCATCACCCTTTTTCATCCTAATCTAATAATAACCACTCTTAAGATTGATTTTGAATTAGTACCTAGCTCTAGCTAGATAGAGCATTAGATCCTCTATCTTAGAAATAGGAAATCTATATCTAATTATGATTCTATTGATTTCTCTAGAATAAGTGCACATTGTCTACTTACCTCCCCATTTTATATGCTAGAACAAATGGTACTACACATAGACTGATGCTCTTCCTAATCATCCCTTCATCAAGCAACTCTTGGACTTGCCTTGCAATTTCCTTGTTTTGTTTTGGAGTCATCTTGTATGTAGCTTTGTTTGGTAGTGATGCTTATAGTATATAGTCAATTTGATGACTTATGGCTCTCTTTAGAGGTAATTTTGATGGTGCTCCATCACAAATTATATCTTTGAACTCATCTAATAGGTTTTGTATCACTACATGTATAGGTTCTTGTAAAGATGGCTTCTCCTCCTTGGGCTTGACAATAATGGCATACCTTAGAGCCAACTTTTGAAACTCCTCAGTAAATGTAGCCACATCAAGATCCTTCTGCTTGAGATTCTACCTCTGCTTTTAAAGTTGATTCTCATAGTCTTCTGGTAAATAAGTCTCCTTTATATTTACTACCATATCCTTCCAATTGGCTATTGGTTTCTTCCCTTCACTCTCTCTCTCTCTCTCTCTCTCTCTCTCTCTCTCTCTCTCTCTCTCTCTCTCTCTCTCTCTCTCTCTCTCTCTCTCTCTCTCTCTCTCTCTCTCTCTCTTTCAAAAACTTCCACTAAGTTAGTACTTTTCCTTTCAACCTAAATTTTGAAAATCTCACCTTTTGGGCCTCTGTTGTCTCTTCACACTCAAAGTAATTTTTAGTACTTTCAATACATTCTAGGACCACCTCTTCATCCATCTTGCCCTAGAGTATTGAGGCATTTTCTAGGATCTTTCCTCCAAATCCTTTGAGAGATTTTGTAATGAACTCTATTGGATTTCTTCAATTAAACTTAAATCTAAACTACTAACTTTTTATCAAATAGTTGGCATGTAATCGATGGATCTTAAGCAAGAGTTAATTTACTATCACTTGGCTGATCTCAAACTTGAATACCAAAGAATATTCACATTAACAATGAAATAGAGACTTCAAAATAAATATTAATAATCACACAATAGCCCAAGGAGTAATATTGATTTATGAAGGCAACACAAATTAAAGTTTTGTGTGAAAAATACCATTGATAGAATGCCAGTATATAAAGGTTTTCATAAACACTACTATTGTACATATGGTTTAGGGAAAAGAGAATAGACCCAACTCTAAGGTGTTGTAGAATGACTAAGTTCAATGATTAGACTACCCATGCGGCTTCCTTATGGCATCACCTTTATACTATTACCATTCTCCCACAACCTTCATTAATTCCACTTATTGATATCTCTATTACTTCATGGTTTGTTCAACACTACAATAAGGATGATCCTTCATAGAATGTTCCCATGGTCCAGTTTGGGGTGCCAGCTAGCTAACTTCCTCTCTTCCATGAGTCTTTTATTGTTGACCCAATATATTGAAGGAATTTTGGTTGTTTCAAAGTCATATCTTAGGGAACCCAATTTACGCAAAGCTCTCCAATTATTACCTTGACTAAGGGGTGATTTTCCAAGCTGCCTACCCTCCAAGTACCAATCTATTGAATAAAAACTTGTATGTGCTAATAGTTATTTCAAACACCCATACTTCCTTCTATCATGAGCTTTTCTTGTAGCTTATTTTATCAATTCAAATCTTAGTATTGAAAATTGAAAGTGAGAACTAGGTTTTACATCCAACATCACTATTTTTCCTTAAGGGATTTCATCCTTAGGAAATATCCTATCATATTTAAGAAACCTTTAAAATTTGAGAGAATAACATATATTCATGGTAACAATCCCAATGCAAAATCTTTCCTTTATAACCTTAAAATGAGGGGAGATATGAACAACTTAGCAATGTGGGGTACAAGACTATTTTGTCTTTTAGTCACTTAAGTCATTTTGTCATAAAGTGAATTTAATTTATATTGCACTTTATAAAACAACTTAATAAAAAATGTGACTTTAACCTTAGAATCTCCCACTTAAAATATCCTCTACTAAAATGAAAACTCCTATGACTAGTTGGCATCCTGAATTATATGTCATTAGCCTATCCAAATGGAAAGATAGACCAACTAGGCACCATAATGGCTAGCGCAAAGAAGGGTACATTACAATCCTCCCTTTTGAGGATTGCTTGCACTCAAGAAATATTAATGTTAGATGTTGTACTATTAATTATCTTTCCCAAGTGACATCCTCATAAGGAAAATCCTTCAAGAAAATTAGATATTTCTTGATAGAACTTTTATGCAACTTCCTTTCTCTAACCTCTATCACCTTTGTTGCAATTAGTACAAGCTTCCCTTCTTCATCGAGTGGCAGAAACACAATAGAGGGTACTACATGTTGGACTATCACTTTTGTGAGATATGTAACATGGAACACATTATGAATTCTATTTTCATCAGGTAAATATATCTCATAGGTGACATCACCAACCCTCCTTTTAATGTGATAGGGACTAAAAAATCTAGTTTAAAGCTTTTGAAACCAACTCTTCTTCAAGGAACTTTGTTTGTATGGTTAGAGATGAAGATAAACCATGTTACTCAACTCAAGACTCTGCTAAATCCACTAATGATCAATGTACATCTTCTACTGATTATGGACCTATAGAATGTTTTCTCAAAGTGATCTAAGGATGTCTTACTAGCCCTATAACTAATCTCTAGGTAGTGGTGGTCTATGTTCTTATAAAGCCAGATCTAAGAATGATAGAGGTTTGCTGCCATAGAGATCTCTAAATGGAGTCATCAGGATAGAAATGTGGTAGGAGGACTAGTAGCAATACTCCCCTAGGTATAACCACTTAACTGAAGGCCTCTATTGCCCTGTTGCATAGCTCCAGAGATAACCCTCCACCCATTTGTTTACTATCTTAATCTGGCCATCTATTTGGGGGTGGTAACTCGTGTTGGGTATCAACTCCATACTAGCCAATATGAATAGTTCCTACCATATGTGCTAAGGAACTTGTTATCCCTATCACTCATAATATTGTAGAGAAGACAATGTAGATGAAAAACCTCCCAAAAGAACAACTCAACTACCTAAGATATTGACCAATCTGCTGCTATAGAAAAGAAGTGAGAAATTTTTATTAATCTATCCACCACAAAAACAATAGAATCCCTACCCTGCACCCTAGGAAACCTTGTAATAAAATCCATGAAAATACTCTCCCATTTATGTACCTAAATGGGAAGAGGTTCTAATAACCCGACTAGAAACTCATGCTCTGACTTGTTCTACTAACAATTTTGGCACTCTCTAATATACTCAAGGACATCATCCTTGAGGCTCTTTCATGAAAATATTTCCCTAATATGTCTATAGGTTTTGAAGAACCCTTGGTGTCTTGCTGATGGTGCATCATGTAGAGTTTCAATTATCTTAACCTTAAGTTTAGATCTTGGTATTAGGTAAATCCTATCCTTATAGAAAAACACATCATCTATTACTTTTCACATACTATCATGAATCTATTTGTCCATAATATGATCTAATTTAGCATTCTTAGAATACTCAACTAGCAACTAAGACATCCAATTTGCTGATATCTCAGAAATAGCACAACTTTTCACTACTAAAGGTCTCCTGGAAAGTGCATCATTAAATACATTATTCTTACCTTTAACATACTCAATGTCAAAATCATATTCTTGAATCTTTATGACCCACCTTTTCTATCTCTCATTAAGATCCTTCTATTCTAAGAAGTAGCACAAATTATAGTGATCCATCCTAATTATGAATTTACCACCCACCAAGTACTATCTAAACTTGGCTAATGCGTGCATAATGGCCAACATTTCCTTATCATAAGTGGAATATGTTGATCTTAAATTGGTTTTGACAAGTGAGTGTCAACACACTTAGGTCACTTACTTAGTTCATGCTACACTAGTAATACATGCCAAGCACAACATATAAATATTACAACAAGCTGAGTTATAGTGAGTACCGAGTCACTCAAGTGCCAAGAAAAGAGTATATGCCAAGTAACACAGAAGCCAATCAAACAAAAGATGTCAAGTGACATAGGAGTAGAGTAAATAGTGGATGTCAAGCAATACATGTGTCAAGTCATAGTATAAAGATTATTGTATGTTGAGCATCAAGTAGTTCCAATGCTAAGCAAAATAGTTTTGACATATTTGTTTGTAATGGCACAAACAACTATGTGAACCATTTTTGAACTAACTTAACATTACATTCTGATATTTTGGAGATAAGGATGAATCTATATTTGGATTCCCTATGCAATTACATGCAACCAATCAGAAAATGGGAAGATTTAAGTGGAATCTCAGCCATAGATTCATACCTAAACCTAAGCCACCAAAGTCTTCTTAAGGAGGATAAAACCCTAAACTTTCATAGAGTGTAAGGAATTGAAGGAGAAAAGAGGATAGTTTTCCTGGACAAACAGAGCATTCATGGTGACTTAGAAGTTATGAAGAGAAAATGAATTGTAGAATTAGTTAGAGAAGAATAGAGGATAGAGAAAAGGATACAACATTGAGACATCTGATCCAGAAGGATCAAGAAGACATTATTTTGAGGTGATCTATTATCAAGCAAACAAGTTCCAACCATGGGATCTATGTTGAGACATTTTACTAGGTGATTTTAGTCAAATCTCTTAATAGAGTAATCCTAACAGAATGCATGAAATCCTTTAATAGAGTGTTTACTTAGTTGTAATTTGAAGTCCTCTAACAAGGTAAGACCTAATAGTCTTTGTAAGCCTTTGATAGGGAAAACCTTTTATAGAGTAGATCATGTTTCATGGTCAAAAAATTGTAACATTCATTGGATACACTTTATTACTATAGTAGTAAAGATTTGTGGGTGTCATCCCCACCCCTATTTTACTTTCTCACTTGGAGGGTTTCTGGGTAATCATATATGGTGTTATGTGTGTGAATGCTTGCATGTTTACATGATTTAGATGCATATACTTTACATATTTCAATTTTTTCATTGAAAGTATGAGATGGATATATGGTGAAATTTTTAAGGGTCCAAGTTTGAAATACTGATTCACCTCCTCCCCACTCTCATGAGTTCACCTTTCCTATTGTAATTCCAACAATTGGTATCAGAGCTGAGTCCTCTAAAGAAGAAGCTTTGCAGGTTTGAGGAAAGATCTTGAAATGAAAGTCTACAAATTAGGAAAGATTATTGAGAATGAAGGAATTGAGATACAACTCATTCTACACCAATTGAAATGAAGCAAGAGAAGAATTAAAGAAGTCCTTGAAGAGAAGGAAAGAAATCACTATTGTAGAAAATAACACATAATATAAAGAGATTGACACTACTAAGCTATTTTCCAATGGAGAATCCAATAAATTTGATGCAATAATTGTAGATTTTATGGAAAAGAATAGAGTACAAGCTAAGGAAATTAGAAATCTCAAGTTAGAGCAAGAATCACAAGCCATATTGCTATGTGAGGTAACTAAACAAAAGAAGAAAGCTATGGAAGACAAATCCATGATTGAAGAAGACAAAAGAATCTTGAACAATAGACTAGAAGAGAAGTCAATAGAGCTAATCAAGATCTCGAATATGCAATTGGATACTCTAAGCCAAATGATGAATGACAACTATGAGTTAAATGCCAAAGACATTGAGATAACTACATTGAAGTTGCAGAATGAATAACTGTAGAATGATTTAAAAAGAGAAAAATATCTACTAAAAGTTTCAACAAACCAAATGAAGCCATCAAATACTATGAGAAATTATTGAGATCCCCTAGATCCAATAATGACACATTTGGACTTAGATATAAAAGTACTAAAGAAGGAGAGTCATCCAAAAGTGTTGAAGAAAGGAACAACAAAGGTAAGAACTAAAACCTACTTGTCATAATTGTGGTAAGAAAGGACATATTGCTAATGTGTGTAGAAGCAAAACTACAAATCAGAATGTCAGGCCTAAGAATGTGATTCATTGTCATAAGTGTAACAAGAAAGGTCATCAAGCACATGAATGCAGAACCAAGACCATTCATATACAAAGATTTGAAGGATATTGCTACAACTTTCAGAAGTATGGACAAAGATCTTTTGAATGAAAATCCAAATCCATGTGGTCATCAGACAAATAAGAAAAGTTAAGAAATAGTGGCAACTCTTATAATTGATTTTATAATACAAGATATAACTATCATTACTATCAAGAATATGGACATGTTCCTAAAAATTGCATTAGGACACATTTCAGAGGTAACTACTAAAGGTGGTTAACTCAAACTACATGTTTGAGTTATTTGAAAATTGGTCATATCAGTAGGTATTGTCCAACAAAGGAAGAGGCACCAAGTTGTGAAATTGATAAATGAAAACACAAGGCAAATGTTGAACACATCAAAGATGAGATGAAGAAGACATGAAAAAAGAAAGATGAGTGCAGTACATCAAATAGAGAAAGGATCAGTTCACCCAATGGGTTAAGTGACCGCACCTCGTCAAATTAGGCAAACAAGAGGTATGTGGGACTAATATCTAAATGTTATATCATAAATGAGTTCTAAAAGGTTCTAGTACTGAAAGAACTATATTATCATAAAAAAAGATGCAAGATGTTGTTAGGAATTAAAGACAAATCTTTGAGTTTTTCATGTTGATGTCGAGTATGAATAGTTTCCTATATGTGCTAAGTGGAATGTTGAAATGTGTTGAGCTATCAGACTAGGTAGTTGATGTTGAGCTTCCAATGGCTATCGAGTGATGGAAATGTCAATGGATGCTGAGTGAGCCAAAGATTGGTTGATGCCGAGCTTTCAGCTGTGTAAGCACTCAACATTTATTGAAAGGTTTTCAAAGGGAATTTGATCAATCTTGGACCATTCTTCATCATTTCAAATTCAAATAAAAGTGAGTAGAGAAGAAGGAAATCTGGAAATTTGTCCAAAGTAGTTGCAAGAGATTTTAGTAGTGATCTCATGCTAGTTCATTAGATTTCACAAGGTATTTATAAAGAGCTGAGTTACATAGGTTAAATTTTCATAAACCCTAGTTTGACATAATGGCATTGAGTTCAAAAAATGTTGAAGGAAAGGAAGTTTTAAATGTACAATTAGTGAATAATGAAGTTATGCAACCCATGTTTAAAGGCATTCCTAACATTGCATATAAGCAAGACCCTTTTAGCGCATTTTCTATGATCCAACCAAATGTAGTAATGGTACAAGATGTGAGGAAATGTTATAACTATAGGGTAGGAAGCATTGGTGACATGGAAATTAGAGGTGCATACAATAGGTTATGTGAAAATGTTGTTTTGAAAGAAGAATACAATTTTTTTGAGAAAAAGGGTTTAACATATGTTGGTGTTTGAAACTACTGAGCAACAAAATGCTCAATATCACAATGAAATTAATCACACAATCTAAGGATTAGCCAATTCCTAGTAGCAATTACATGAATAAACCACTTTGACCCAACTTCAACAAAACCAAAAATGGTTTTCTACTCTTTAGGCTCTGCTAAACCAAGGCAGATATACCTAGAGATGATTCTAATGCAAACTGTGGTATGAAATTATCTTAGTTTCATTATGATTCTCGTCTTTTACCCTTAGGAACATACACAATTTATCAATTTTCTCTAAAAGCTTGTCAAATCTATATACATCCCCTATAAGTAGATTTGGTTATAAATCTCCTATAGTTTACAAGTATTCCTGAAATTAGTGGCTATCTAAGACTCAAAAAACTATATGCAAACGAGTGGCAACCAGCATTTGTAACTTTAAACAAAATTCAATGAAATAATTTTGATTTTTTTTAAATGATTTGATATGTAGTAGCAAAATTCACCCTTTCTCATTTATGACTCATGTGACCAATGCCTTATCCATTGGGTAGAAAATTGACTATTGGCAAGAGATCTAATTCAAATAACTTGTGAATGAATTAATCAATTGTAATCACCCATTTCCATTCTTATGAAGTATCCCTTTTATAAGCTCACAAACCCTACTAATTCACTGAAACATTTCCATAATTCCTTGAATTATAAGGAACAATAAAACCACCATACAACCCATCCAGATTGCATTTAGCCAATTAAACCTTATTTAAGTGACTTCAAAGTAAAAAAATTCATAAAATGGAGATAGAAATTGGTGACACAAATATAGTGTTAATATCCCCTTTGTATTATCCTTTTGAATGACTAATACAATAACCAATAGAATTCAAAGAAAAGCCCATTAAATCTTGCTGATTCTATCATTTTAATATCATCAGAGAGTACAAGTGGAAGAAAACTCAAAACAACTACATACTATTGGACCAACTATCTGTACTTTTCTTGAGAAACAAAAAAATTATACAAGTTTTTTGAGGCTCACATTGCCTTGATAACTCACTTATATAGACATGAGTTGCAACAAGCAAAGGGAAAATGTGATTGATAGGTGTCCCTCAAAAAGATATTTACATACAACTATAACAAAAGACAAAATGCAAATAACAGAAAGGCTAATACATCAAACATTCCTTTGTGGGTCCCTTTTCTGTTATTCTACCTGAATAGATAAAAGTGTTACCATCTAAATCTTTGATTATTCTGATTCCTCAAAATAAGTGGCCATCAAGTTTGAAAGCGATGAGTCATCTTTGATTGCCTGCATACTTACTTTAATCCTAGGATTTTCCTTGTCTTCATCATTTATTGTAAAGGTGACTTTTACTTTGGCAAGTTCTTCCTCCTCATCATCTTCTAACATCTACTCTATAGACATGAATTTATTAGTCCACTCATTATAAGCAGTGTCATCTCACCAATCAAAATTTAGAACCTCCCTTTGTACAGTTATTAAAGAATTTGCAACTGCCTCTATATCAACTAGGTTTTTCCTGACATCTTTATAAAATAACTATACTTTTACCAGCTCCTCATTTGTCCATGCCCATAACAAATGACCAGTTTCATTAATGAATTTATTCATCCTTTAACAAAAGATCTTATCCATCTCTCTCTTCCATTCTTCCTTTTCCTTCACTTTATCAATGGTCTTTAAAGCACAAGGAAATAAATCAAACTTCTCTGCAATACACTTGGAAAAACAAATAACTAATTTTTTTTTAAAAGAATCTTGTTTTTCATTAAAACCTTGCAATTTATTTAGCAAATCAAAGATCTATTCTATTTGATGACATGGTAGTTGAATGATAGATATACACATAGTAGTGATATCTTTATTCCTTTCTGTCCATTTCAGCACAATGTAGGGAAATGAGAGCATCCCAAAAATTACCATCTGAGATCAGTATGCACATCCTGTATACAAAAGTTTCTTGTACAACTTCTAATCAGAAAATACAAGTGCATACTACTATGCCATAAAAGCTTAAACAGACTTAGTTGATTTCCCATAATTAAAACCTTAAAGGAAAGTGATTGCAATTTACTGATCTAAAACCAAAATTCAGCAGCATTATGACATACAAATTATTACTCTATAATCATAGAACTAGAAGAATGAGACATAATAGAGAACACAGATATACATGGGGAAAACCTTTCTAGGTAAAAAACCCCACCCTCCAAACCTTCAAGCTAATGTATTATTCAGTAACAAGTTACAATACATTTTTAGCCTTCACATGAAGATTTACATCTTGCTCCATTCTAGAGAAAATTTGGCAGCATAACCCTATGCAAATAACTTCTCATCTCTCACTCTCACTCTCTTGCACTATTATTGCACTATTGCATTACAACATGCAATACCCTTTTTATGAACATCTTAAGACCCAACAAAATGCCCACAAAGAATTTGGGCATTTTTCATGGCTCAACCACCAAGAAACATGCACAATGCCACATGTACATGCAATACCAAGAAAAGGGCATCGATCCCTTGAATAGGCAATGACAGCTTGTCATAGAATCCGCCAAAAATAGCGGTCACAAGAGAAGTGTAAGGGAATCCATCATACCAACCTATTTTTGGCATATTCTCTTACACACACCAACCACTCTTTCTTGGGCACCCAAATAGGTCTCATGTCATAAGATGCTCTTACACCTGTCATAGCTCATTCCTTAAATAGCTCTTACGCGTCATAAGAATCTGTCATAACCATTTCAGCCATGATCTCCTTCACACACTTCAAGATGCCGACACATGTAAGTGATCAACATGCCAACTAGACATGTACACTCACATTTACATATTATTTGCAAAAATACATTTAAAAAATAAATAATAATAAGAATAGGAATTATACAAGGTTGAGACACCTTATTCCTAACATTCTCCCACTTGTTGAACACCTTGTAAGAGCAATAGGAACATAATAGGAACTAATCGCTATAGGTCAAAAGGCCCATAGACTTTGGACACCATCTGAACTTCTCAATGCCCACTGGTTTCATTAATGCATCTGCAATATTCTTCACAGTATCTACCTTCTCCAAATTTACCTTTCCATCTTCCACCATATCTCTCACAAAGTGAAACTGCACATCAATGTGCTTCATTCTGGCATAGAAAGTTGGATTCTTCGCAAGGCAAATAGCACTATGACTATCACACCAAATAGTAATCTGTTCTACATCAACACCAAAATCAGAACACAATCTTAAGCCAAATGGCTTCCTTACAAGCATCAAAACCGATGAAACTATATAATCACAGCCATCCATGAAACAACATAAATCATAACATATGCTCTCATGCTCCAACTAGACACCTGTCCAAATAACACAAGCATAAGATCCATGTGATAACAAAGGCTACACACACTGCCACCACTCCACTATGCTCATGAGCTACACAGAAGCATCAAAAATATCAACTTCTTAGCCCAACAAAACTGTGAAGTCATCCTCCAGAAAACAAGATAAAACATCAGCCAGAAAAACAACCAAACTGATTTGTCCAATCCAACTGATAAACCCATGAGATTGAAAATAGCATCCACAATAAATGCTAACTCATCCAATCACCCATACCTCAAAGGTATCGAACACTAGAAAACTCATGCCAGCAACATAACCATCCCATAACTTGCAACCTCAAGCTCTATGTGCAAACCAGTCGATGAAGACCAAACACATACAAGAACTCCCACTGCATGGATAATGTCGAATCTGAAAAATCAACGGCATACTGAGTCTACTGATAACAACACAAAGAAAGTTAAACCATATAGTACCAAGGACCATCCACAAAGATATGAAAATCCTGTAGCAAAAACATTGCAAGAAACATCTCTCTCATCCAGTCTCCACAAATCTCCTATGTTCTCCACATCCAACAAAGACAAGAGATAAAGGAACCAACTTGTCATCACCCAAAAATTATTAAGTACAAGTGATAACAATTGACCACAAAAGAGTGACCACATAGCTCCATCAAATCTCAAAAAATAATGTTATGTGAACCCAAACATTCAAGAAGATAACCAAGACCAAAGAAAGAAGCTACAAACCATAAGCATGTAGCATGTCCTTCTACAAACACTTCTAAATGTCAACTGTGCCAAGTATGATCTCCTTCATACCCCCAATAGAAAAGCCACAACTAAATCCAAAACCTTTCAACCTCAACAGATCAAACATAGCCTGATATCATAAATCTACATGGATGTAAGCCTCTCAAAGAAGATCAAACAAACTCCATTTCCCATTTTAGGAAATCAGCCCACTACCATCTCCTATTGTCATCATAAATGAAAGTACACCTCAAGGAGATAATCATGTTATCCATCTCTCACAATGAATCCTCCAGAACCATCTAACTGCAGCTCAAGATCCACAAATATGAAAGAAAAGATAAAGCACCTAAAAGTAACATTGGGCAATACCTCTCAAGTGATAAACTGCCAAGTAGACCAAGAGCGGGGAATGAGAATGCTCCTCCAAGATATGCAAGTCACCCTGTGACTTATCTAAGAAAAAACTCCTCATAGGTCTCTATTGAGCTCACGTCCAACAAAGGTGTAGGCTCCTCGGACTTTCTGCTGAAATCTCATCAAGAGTATACATCTCAGCAACATGTCTCTCATCTCAATAGAACTCTAGCCTCACCTAAGTCTCCAAGTATCCACAAGCACCTGTAATCAATCACTCCATGCAAAACTCCACTGCAACATAGCACTATCATGAAGTATCAAGAAAATGATCAAAGTACTCAATACCAAGAAACTAAAACAAGATCAATGTCAAAGCTCCAACAATGGAATCAAGAACATAATCATGACATCATGATCTAAAACCATCTCCTCCAAAGAGATAGCATGCTTCATGTGATCATATCAAATAACTATATCATGTCACAACTCTAAACGTGTATCAAGAGTATACCATGACATAAAAGCCACCATGATAACATATCAAATAAAAGCATAAACAACATCTATAGCAAGGACTCCTTGAATCCTAAAGATGTCAACATCTCCAATTGCATGAAGATACCATCTCCAAGTAGTGAACCAAAAAATATGAAAGACCCTTCTGCAGCAACAGGATCTGAGGCATCCTCCAACATCTGCAACACTAAAGAAGATCATCCACCACCATATGATGGAAAAAATATAGCCACTACTAAAGCTCCCACTGAAGCATGATACCAAGCTCTCCTAGCATATGACACACCATCCTCCAAATCTGAAAATCATCCAGGTCCACACATCATTGGGTGAAACCAAGATCTCCACACTAAGGAAATTCACCATGCTTTAGGACTCCATAACTGACTATACAAGTACTCAAAAAACATCCATCCTCTCATCTCAAAGAAACCACACAAATGCACAAGTGACCACAAACAAGGCCAACTAACAAGTTTGCACCAATACTGAATCAAATTTGGTGGATATAAATAGTCCACATCCAAGTTATCCCATTGCAATTAAATGGTTGGCCTACCCACCTGACTGCATAACTTGTAGATCCAATCATTGCAACATGCAAAACCCACTATCGCATTAGTGACATATACAAATGAGATCAAAGAGAATAATCATGTAGACAACATGACTCAAACACCAGATCAAGCACAAATCTGATTTGCCAATTATGTCCACATCAAGCACCATAGTCCAGGAATCCAACAAAGCATCACCACAAAAATGCCGAGTGACTGATCACGTACCATAATCTCTTTGCAAAGAAAGAAAAACACCTCCTCTCACCATGCACAAAGAATGCATGCATGCAGAACTACAACCATCTCATCTGGTACCACTCTAAAGGAACAAGAGTCCAAAAAATAGCTCTTCAGTAGATCCACAAAAAACCACAAGAGGTCATAGAATCCTTCAAGATCAATAAACCCTGGCATGAGATTCTACCATGATATATCTATCTAAGAACAAATTCAAATGCTTCCACCCTTTCCTTACATAGACAAAATCATATGCCATAGTAACAATTGGAAAAAATGTGCCTTTCTTAGGCAACTCCCTCTCATCTATAGTGCTTATTTTCCATAACAACTCAACTATTCCTATCTTCAAAGGCACATGAAATGGCAGCACATGAGGCTTTCCCAAAAATCCATATACTCTTATTACTATTGAAACATTAGAGGGAATTATATCCCCCCAATTATGACCAACCACTAGCCCTTTTGCATGGTCCTTGGGTCTGACCAATTCTAACAGTGCTTGTGGAATTCTAGGGCTGTCTCCTCTCAAAAGAAATCTAAGCTTTGATGCAAAATATCTATTAAACCTCACATAATTAGCATCTATAGCTTCTGACATCACATCCACACTCCACAACTATACTAGACTCCTCTCTCCATTCCTAGTTGTTTCTAGCTCCATACCCTTAGAAAAGAAGGCAAGTGCCTTATACAAACATTCATACATAAGCAATGAATACCAATAGAAAGGTTTATCCACTTTTCCCCTTGCTATCCCCACCAAACCATTGTGAATCTCCTTTGTAAGAAAAGTAGCAAAATCTAGAATAGTGCTCATTCCAAATTGAAGAGTTTGAGCCATTATGAGGAAAATTGAGCCTTGGATCTACTCAGCTTCATCCATTCCAAAAATCTTACAAAGAGAAATATATAATGCCTGATCCCTAGGGTTAAAATGTCTTTTTAGTAATGGCTCGAGTGTGCTAGTAGTAATCATAGACAAGGTTCCAACTTTAGCAGCATGCTCCTGCAATGGCCCTGTCCTCAGGTATATTCTTTGTGCATCATATCTTGCTTGCAAATCATCTATATCAATGATATCATGCACATCATGGTTAGGGTTGAGATTAAAAACTTCACTAAGCAACTCAAGGAAAACCCTAAAAAGATTCACTCCAGAATGATTCTTCACCCACCCCATAATAGGATCATATTTCTTAACTAGGTCAGTCAATAGATCACTATCAAAGAAAACTATAGGTATTGTTAATCTTCCAATATCAAATTCCCAGACATTTCTCATGGGGGTATCTAAATTCCTTTTTGCAAACCATTTTTTGAACAATTGCAAACCTCCCATAGATACTTGGGCATCTCTTACCTAGTTTTCTCTATCATAGAAACTCTCATCGACAACTACCCTAGGGTTCTTAGGAATGAGCTCCCTACCTTTAGTTATTTCATTTACTAATAAGGGAAATTGTTCCAGGAAATCATCATGCACAACCCTCTTTAAATAATCAATTTGCCCAAAAAATTCCTTCCATGGAGGCATTTTTAAAATTTCACACTCTTACAACAACAAATTTTGGATTTCTTATGCTTACAGATTACTTACTCGCTAAATTTTCCCTTCTTTCTCTACAATTTTCTCTATAAATTCACTAAAATCCTTGAGAAATTTTGTACCCTAGCTCTGGAAATCACTTCGCTTTGAGAAAATATGCGATTGTGTACTTCAATAATGGAAATTTTCATATTATACCAATGCATTGAGGTCACACGGAGGAAACTTTGAGTCATATTAATTCTTAGAACTATTAGTTTTGTGTTATATTTCAAATTTGAATTTGACCCGTTGATCTCTCAAAGATCGGATGACTTTATTTCAAAAAGTAAAATGCCTTTAAAAAATTTAGAGCCCTCAGCCACGTGTCAAAAGGGAAATTTCCCACATTATTTAAAAACCTTGCATCTTCTTATTATGGGCAAGCGCTCTCCATCGATCTTACTTAGATCAACGACAAGTCTAAAACCTTTTATTTGATGGCCCACTCAGCTAGCTTGACCAATAGGATATTATCTTTTAATCAACATGCTCTGACTAATCTAACTGTAGCATTTAAAGTTTTAGTGCCCATGAAATCACCACTTCCAACTTGGCATACTTGTCACCTACCACCAATTAGCATGATTTACTTCATCTAACCTTTCTAGCATGGCATGACTCAGCATTCCTTTTAAGTCTTGGTCCCACTGTGCCCGCTTGTCCACATTATCTAAATGTTGAGCAAGTCCATATTGTGGGTAAGCCCTAACCCTAGATCTTATTCAAATCTACAGTGATCAAAATCTTTTGTGACTATATACTTAGTTAGCTAGATGGACCAATGAGGTGCTTCCTTTGTATTCCAACTCACTTAACAATTTTCCACATATGACAAGGTGTTATTACCCTCTAAAAAAGGTAGCCCCATGATGTTACTCTATGCCATGCATCACGAAGGGGCTTGCCCACTATTGGTGTTTGAAAATATTGGAAGGTTTTCAATTATCCCACTAAGAAAGTGACACATCTAGGGGCAGCTAACTCCCATTTTCAACATGCCATTTCTGACAATAGGCCAACTATAAGGCATGACCCTTCTTCTACTTTAGGCTTTGCTAAACCTAGGTGGGTGGACCTAAGATTCAACTTATACCATACCAGTGCAAAAACATATCCTTGAATCTATTAAGTAGATGAAACCCTTATATCTCCTAGTAACTCATAAAATGACACAGATCTACGGTAGCCAAATGTAAATCTAGAATATTCACAAGCTGAGTGAGGGTTAAACATTTAGGTCTTTCAACATAAAATGTAAAGAACATTTGATTAAAGATGTTGAATTCAACAAAACCCTCAAATATCCAGTAGTAAGACTTAATGATCCTGTAACTGATTAGTGCCTTAACCATTGGGCAAATCCATGAGTCAAATGCATACATATGGATATTTGATACTTATATATATATGCAGATATTTGATCTATCTATTTAACTTGCAAATAGACATCTGTGCTCAATCTAAACCTCATTCTTACCTGATATCCCCCTTAATAAACTTGCAACCCTATTGATTTACTGAAGCATTTACACAACCCCTTGAGTTATAAGCAACAATAAAACATCATACAATCTTAAGGGACTACAACTATGACCTAGGCTCTTTTTTCAAAGATCATAAAACATTAAAGCTTACTAAGAAAGGAGACAAGATTCAAGGTGAAACTGATGAAATCCTACTGTTCTTTGTATTAATTTCTTTGAAACAATACAACCATATGCATGAAATGAAAACAAAGAGAAACCTAACAGATCTGAACTATCTATATTTACCTTCCTACTACTATTCATACAAGAGAAATTTTCTGAAGAATGTACGGTATCACAGTAAAACACTGTAACCCTACTAGTATTACCCAGAGAAAACTGCTAACCTATTGGTTTCTTAGTGACCAAGACTAGAACCCCTACAATGAAAAAAAGAAAGAATGATATAGACCAAAAAAATTCTTGGATCTAATTTGAGATTGACAAGTGTCCATTGGGAAATCAATCTTTTGCAACTAAAAGCCTCTTTCATTTCTTCACCCCTCTGATCTGATTTGATTTCATCATTACACTCTAACTGATTGGAAAATATTTCTGTTCAAATGATGAAAGCCTTTTGATTCACTAAAAATATTTGATTTTCCTCATGAAATGCTAGTAAAATTTAAGATTTTACTAAGTGAATACTATCAAAATTCAAACCAAACTACATCTCAACTATCTTTTAACCACATTCAGATCATTTCTATGTTAAAAATTAGTTCTGAACTTTGATTACCTGAATACAGTTGCAATTTAGGTACCTGAGACAAATCCCCCTATAACATGAACCAGCTACTTCCTGTGTAAAAAATGACTTTGGAATCAAAAAGTTCATCTTCTCCTAATTCTGATGATATATAATAAGGCATACTTTGCTTTCTAGAAATGCCTAGAATATCAGTTTGAAAACGTCTTCCTCTACTAGAAAGTTCAGGTCTGCAACTCAATTTGATTTTAAATTTCGGAAAATTTAAAATGCTTTAAAGGTAAAAGTTTATAAAAAGACCCACTTTTGATTTTAAAATTCTGGCACACTGCATTGATTGAGAAAATAATAAAAATTTATCTTTTCAAACATTTCATATTTTCCCTTGTCTTTTAAAATTTGGAGTCAAACTCAGTTTGACCGAGAGACACATATCACTCATTGATTCGCTGAGCCCTCTGTATCATCTGCCACATCAGTGCCATGGGACCTACACCATCTACTTTGGGCCCAGTGACACATGGTGAAATCTTGCTTTCCCACATTTTTTAATCAACATGCTTCTTATTTTTGCGAGAATACGCACGCCGTTGGATCGTGACATGTGTCACGATCTTGTGCTTCCTCATAAACTACTCCTAGTTTTTGCCAACTCATCACCCACTGGTACCCATCACCACGTGGCGACAACCCGCTTTCCTGCAATATTTATCTACCTTGCAACTTCATTTTGCGGGTATGCAAGATTTTTTGGATTTGCCATGTGTCGACATCGTAGCCTCCATTGACACATTAGCATGCTCGTCTCTTCATTAAAAATTACACCTGCATCACACTGATGTCATCCACATTTAAGGTCAGATTGGATGGGGGCCCTACCACACAGGCTTGGCTTTCCAAAAGCCACTATCTTTAAGACAACTAATGATCTATGTGCCTTTTATTTAAAAATCTTAAATTCTTCCCACACAAACAATGTGAGACAAACATTTTTCCTCTGCTCCCTTTGCAAGAAGGTTGTGGTTGCACTGCATTTTAATGCCATGTCCCCTATTCCATTGTGTGGACTTCTTATTGGGATGGGTGTGGATTTCTTTTTTACCTCCATGGCATCTCCATCCACATTACATGATCTTCTCTTTCACTTGGTTGTTGCCTGGGTGTTGCTAATTATGGCATGGACTATTTTGAGTTTCCTATTATTGAATTACGTAGACTCCTCTATTCTACTCATGCTAGCTTCTCTGCATTTGGGCAGTGTTTCCTCTACTAATTTCATTGACTGCTGCGCATGGAGGATTTCTTTGAATGCATGGATCTTGTATTCTTTAATGGCTCACATTGTGGTTGCGCTAACTGTTCTCTAGAGACTTCTCTGCTCCTTTGTTGCTGATCATGTGTGGTTCTGATGCATCCTA
Organism: Cupressus sempervirens; assembly: GCA_028749045.1. Lineage (NCBI taxonomy): Eukaryota > Viridiplantae > Streptophyta > Pinopsida > Cupressales > Cupressaceae > Cupressus > Cupressus sempervirens. Next base: position 884,222,853 of record CM053786.1, read on the forward strand.
TTGCCAATGTGGGGCTCCCCTGCTAAAAATCATAGCCTCCCCTGCTGACGCCACCGTGGGTTTTGTTTGTTCCTATAGGGATCTTCACTGTGGATGCTTGACCTTAGACATGGGTGAGTGCATTTACTGCTAAAGACATCCTTTCCCCCAATGCCATGGGCTATTCCAGTTTTAAAATGTGGGGCTTTGCACCTATCATCCCCTTCCTTCTTTGGATGCTGCTGTTTGCAGTTTGTTTATATTACATGACCATTTTCTTAGTTAGCAGATTTTCTTTGTTTCTTTTCCTTTTACATCATAGGCACTTCATGATTACTATGGGAGCTTTAATGTTGTAGATGCCACTGATGAAGTTGTACCCTATCTTCAACTTGGCATCTATTATGTTCTCTTTTTTTGCACATTAAACATGCCTCCCCCTTCAATGCGTGTGATCTTCATTAATGCATAGAGATAAATAAGAGCATCTATACCTTGCATTAGGCGTGAATCTATGGGGCTAAACTATTCATGGTGACTCCATTTCAAGACGTCAACCTTTCTCTTTGATTCATAGCTATGGCTTTTGTGAGCTCTTTTAATTTCCTTCCCTTTGTGTTGACTGTGATTTCTTGTTGTTTTTCTTTCTTAGACTCTCCTTTGATTGCTGGCATGGGCTACTCTGCTCATTTATGCTTGGTCTGCTGCCTCTAGTGCCTCCCCAACTTCTTCAAATCCTCTATTTTTATCAAATTTAGATTCTTGGAAATTATTAATTCCCAAGAATCACTGAATCTTTTACTCTGACGTTTAGCTACCATTTCACACATGAAATTATCAAATTCCATTGGTTCCTCTTGTTGAACACATCCACTTTGTAGTGCAAGGAGACAATGTAGGGCTTTACTATATCTATTTCCATTATAAGAACTATCCAACAGATCAATAATGAGTTTTTTTTTTACATAATGCTTTAGGAACCCCACTCATCACTATCATAGTGGGCCACCATAGCTTCAAGATCTTGAACTGGTGTTAAATCTCCAACTTCATCTGCTTTCCTTGAGGCAAGACCTTCAAAGGATATATCACTTTGCAAGACAACATTTGTGAATCTTTAATTACTAAAAGACTCTTGATTATTCGTATTTCTTTTGGCACTTGTTTCACCTTTACACTCCTCCTTCATCATTGTTTATTCTTTGACAATTGCCCATGCCTTAGAGACAATCAACATGAATATTGAATCCAGTTGATTGTTCTTGGACAAAGTATTTATTTTGTTGCATGCAATTTACAAAGATGGTGAATTAAGGACATCACCAAAGTTGAGGTGTTCATTCCTAATTTCTTCATGCTTCTAATGTGGTAGAGTTGTAAATGAATCTATTTAATAATACCATTCCTACTGAGATTGGTGCATGTGTCGCAAGTATTCAATTAGGCCCCAAAGTGGGTCCGGCTAAATTTTTTTTGTTTTCGGACAACTAAATTGCAAAATTGATTCATACACCACATCGTACTGATTAGAAACAAGTTTGATCAATAGTCTATCATTAAAAACCCATTTTATCACTTTTTTCCAATTGTCAAAATTTGTGCCAGGAGGTTCGTTGATTGGCCTTAAAAATTGATGCAAACAACTAACTAGGCTTTGAAACTTGACCCACTAATTCTTTACACCACATACTTTCACCCTATCAGATCTCATCTTATGAAAAATTCAAGGTTAAAAGATATGCACTATCAAAGTTGCCCTCTTAGAATTACCTACAAGAAAACATGTTAGACAATAATAAACTAGGTTCAGAATTGGCTCAGAAAACTAGGCAAATAGGCACTTGAGGTTCTGAAAATTGGGGCAGTGGTACTTTGTCATGAGGGGAATATGATTGTGTGATTTGAGCTCATGATGAATCACAAGTCAAATTTGGCAAGCATCTGAAGTTGGCTATCTAGATTTACAGGACAGTGGACACTAGTAAAATATCATTTTTTACGAATGGAATGACCCTAGAAAAGTGTGAGATGAATTTTTTAGGAATTGAAAACTGACACATTTGTAGTATTTTCAAAGGACAACACATGGGTATAATCCATTCAATCTAAGAAATCATGGATCTCAAGTTATGACGTCACGAATAGGGGTACCAAACCATCTGCACTTGTTGACACCAGTAAAAAGATAAAAATTGCATTTGGAATCACATTTGAAAACTGATCAAATGGATTTGTCACAAGCTGAAACTTGAAACATAACAAGTCTTTGACATGTACAATGTAATGCAATAGGAATTTCAACATTTGTGTCAACTATTCAAAAGTTACAGCATGGCAAACAGGGCTTCCCAAAATTATGTACAATGTGCATCAGCATGACAAATTTAAATGACCAACTTTGAGGGATTCAAAACCTAGTCAAACGAACTTGAAACAACTCAAAATCTGAAACATAGGTTCTTAGGTATGGACACTATACACTCCCAAAGTGGCAAATCATGACACAATTATGGGTATGAGATATTCAAGTGCAAATAGGGCTTCTTGTCGTTGTTTGACACTTAGGGTAAAATGCAAATTAGACATTGGCTCAAAATAGGACTTCACCAAACAACTCAAAATATCAATTTATCATTACAGAATATGTGAACGGGCTAAATGAAGGGTGTTAGAAACATTAAAGACCATTTATGTATTAACTCAACATCGGGGTGCAATCTCATCTAAAAGCATTTATAGGGCTCAATTTTCAGTGGTGCTCAAAATTGACCATGCATTTTTTAGTGCCAACACCCACATTGCTTAAAACTCATGCATTTTCATATTACGGACAAGCACCAACCCTTGATGCTTGCTAAATCAATCATCACAAAATTTGAACTACAAAGTATTAATATCATTAAAAGGCCAACCAATGACATTGCAGGAAATTCAAAGCGTGCATAGGGAACACTGACGACTTTGCAAAAGGTCTAACTACTTTTGACAACTTAAAAAATTTTACAGTGCACTGAGGTTTCACTAATACATTTGGTACAAAATTGCAACGGCAGTTCCATTGCAATTTTTTTGTCACAACCTTGCTGTCGTCGCAATTGTGATGGTAGACTGTTGCAATTGCAACGACGACAAGGTTGTGACGGGAAAATTGCAACGGCACTGCCGTTGCAATTTGGTACCAAATGTATTAGTGTTTGTATGTCAGTAGGAGCTACATGTCAAAAAGGCACTTGCCCTCAATATTTAAAAACCTTACAACTCCATATTGCGGACAAGCCTCAACCCTCGATCTCAAAAGGATCCACGATGCTTGAAAGAAATTGCAACTTGGACCTTTTTCAAATAAAATAATGCAATTAAGGAAAACTTTATAAGGTTTATTAAAAAGATGAATAAAGTTATCTTTACGTGGGTAAACCTTAGCATAAGAATGTCCCACCAAAATGTATTTGAAATATTACTTTAAAAGGTTTTCAAAGGCTAGGGAAAAATAAGACAAGACAAGGCATAAGGGTTTCTATGGTGAATTTCTTGCCTAGGGCTTCGACCTAATTCCCAAAATTTTAGGGCACACATTTAGGGTTTTTCACTGCTAAATATAAAAAAGCAAGGGTAGTGAAAAACACAAGCCCTAGATTTTCCAAATGTGTTTAAGACAAAGTGAATACGAATAGTGCTTAGCCGAATTCATGATAGTTTCTTATGGTTGGATAATGGACCTATCAAGATTACCAAAAGAATAATTCATAGGGTTACTAGCTACCCAACCCTAGATTGGCCTAAGACATTAATAAGTGATTCCAAGGAAACGATTGAAAAGAATATTGGAGCTATCTGGAACAAAAGAGGTATGACAATAAATACAATCATTGATCCTCTCATTAACTTTATTGTAAGGGTAATATCATGTAAATTCTATCAATCAAGTAGATTGAATAGTGTACACTACATAGCTGTGGATTTTGGTTACAAGATTGTCAAGAAAGATCATACATATGATCTAGTAGAGCTACAATTATAACAACTGATGGAGAACCTTGGAGTAATTAGGAAAAAAAAGATTGCACAGTGGAATTTTGGTTCAATTTTAATTTCTATATTCTTTTATGTACAAAAAACATTCCCCTCATTTGGTACTATGGGATGGAATACTAACAGATTAGTTGTAGTACAATTTGGTGAGTACATTGAGCAACTAGGAGAAAATTTTGAATCAATCATGACTAGCTACTTTGAAGATTTCAAGTAGTCAGTGAAAAAGAGACTAAGAATACTAGTATCCTTATTTGAGAAACACTATGATGACATTTTTTTTCTTGTGGATGCTGATTACACATTTATACAAGCTTCCATGCCATGGGTAAGATGGTTGAGACCCTTAGGCTATGAGATAAATGTAGATTAAGCCTCAACAACTATAACAACCCTACTTGTAGAAGAGGTAGAAAAAATTGCAAAATTTTTTGAAAATTATGAAGTGGCAAAGTCCAAGATCACCATGGAATTAAAAATTGCTTAAGTTATTAAGAAGAAGGATAAAATAGTAAATAAACTAAAAGCCAAATTTGGAGAGGGTGTTGAGGAAGTAGAAGAAGAGGATGGAGAGGAAGAAGGAAATCAAGCACAAGAACCTCTAGCATTAACCCAAGACATGGGAAAAGATGAAGAAGAGGAGGAGACTGAAGGTGTTGAGTGAGAAGAGGTAGAGGAAGCACCTACTTCTACCAAGAAAAAGAAGAGGAAGGCCAAGGTACAACCTGTGGCAAGGACTAAGAAATTTTTTAAACCAAGTCAACCAAAGCCCAGTACACTAGCAACAAGAGTCAAAACACATACAATAACTCAAAAGGCCAAGGAAAAGATAAAGAAAAAAGAACAATGAGGTTAAGAGAAAAAGAGACCAAGGAGAAAGTATGTCATACAACCTGATTTTGATGAAGAGAAAATAGATTCAGATGATATTAGCCAATTTAAGGTGGTAAGTCACAATCCTCACTTAGATCTTGAGAATTTATGTGAAAATGTTAAAAACAATGTAGATCTATCAAGTTTTTCTCATGTTGATTTTGACAAATTGGGTAAAGTAGAAAAAAACCAAGTGGAAGAGGCCCTATATGCCATGATGTCAAAGTTTAAGACAACACCACTAGAATTTTCCAACATTGTACCTAAGAGTCTATATGACATAGTTAAGCAAAAATGGAATTATTGTCTAAATCTGGAAAGAAAAATTAGGGAGACCACACTAGCCTAAGTAATGCATGAGTTGACTAAGGGAAAAATTGCTAAGGCTATAAAGAAATATCCAGTTAGGTTCACACCTAAGTATAGAGCCTTCAAAATTTTACAAAATAATATTGAAGATGTTATCAAGAAGTCAACACAAATATGGAAAATCATTTATGGGTTAACCACGATAAAGAAAGGAGAATCTTAACCCCTAGAGGTTAAAGATTATGATGAAGAAGAAGGTGACAAAGATAACACAATTGGAGGAGAAAAAAAAAAGAAAGAATATGACAAGGCAACAACTAAATCTAACCAACAAGAAGAATAGGTGTGCAAGACACACAATTTTTGATTGTCATTCCTCCACATGACACAACTAAGACTATTGAGACTATAACTGTCAAGGATGTTTCTAATCCATTAGCTCATAACACCAATCAACTTACTAAAGATGACTTGAAGAAATTTTTAGATTAGTCTACATTATAGGCTAAACTTTGTGATAATCCAATTTTGGTAAGTGTAGATTAGCTACAAAAGATAGTAACTAATATTAAAAGGGAAAAGGTGAATCCATGAGAACCACCTTCTATCATCCCTTTAGTTACCAATGTACATTCTTTGCTTCAAATCATAGAAGTTACCCAAGATTGATACAATTGAGAAGAAAATAATAGAAGAGATAGACACCACTATAAGACAAAAGGAAATAGATTAGATAGACTTATTTGCACCTACAACACTAGAACAAGATGCAAGTCAGATCATTGTGGGAGAATAGGGCAAGTCTGAAGAGACACAACTGACACCTAAGGTGAAGGAACAAGTTTCCATTCAAGTGCCGGTAGCCTTACCAAAATTTGGCTCTACTTCTACACAAACTCTTTAGAAACTGGGCACAGATGTTGTTCCAATGCAGATCTCAGTGCCAAGCCCAAGCTCATCAAATATTGAAAAGGTAATGCATTATGGAGATGTAAGCCTTGATGAAGAAATAATTATACCAAAATTGATTATGATACAATTTTATTAGAAAAAGTGGGCATATTACAATAGGCCTTAGAAAAGAAAAAGCATCAAGAAATTCTTAGGAGAGAATATAGGTAGAAGCAGGCTCTATGGGATATAAAGGACATCTTTTTAGATGCATTTAGTCTACTATCTCTAAATGAGACCAATCCATTAATGTAACAACTGATAGATATAGTGGAGATGGTTAATAATGAAGACCTTGATACTTATGTTGAACTATTAGAATGGTTAGAAAAGAAATTCCAAAACAAGGTAAATGAGAAAATATCTGGTGACATAGCACTAACTAAAGTTGCATTGGCAACCAAGCTTGAAGATGTGAAGAAGGAACTTGAGAACATATTCTCATTGTACATTAAATTGTGTAACTCATCACTCTTCACCCAAAAGACTAGAAGTCACATTATGAGTCTAGAGAGCCAAATTTCTACATCTAGTGTAAGGAAACAATCAAATCTAGCCTAGAGTGGGAAACATTTTAGGACATTGCTTTAGACACAGAGTTAGTTAGTTGCATTGACAATAGATGAGGCCAAAATAAGGGCCAAACTGATTAGTATTCAAGCTACCCTCACTCCCCATATGGAAATATTGTACAAGGAACTAGGCTATGCCAAGACCTTACTAAAGAAAGACCCTAATCTTTCTACTTTAGATGGTCTAGTTCACCTTGCTACTGAGCTTTCCTTCCAAATCAAGTCATTGGATGTTGCATGTGATAACTAGGATGCAATCCTCAAAATAATATTGGATTTCCATAAATGTTTTCTAGACAAACAAATAATAAGTGTATAGCCCACTTTACATAAGTGTCAAAAAGGGGGAGAAGATAAACAGGGGGAGGATAAAAAGAATGGACAAATTGAGGAAATGAACAAAGGGGGAGAATGAAACAAGAAATATCAGATGAAAAAGTATCAGCAAACAAAATTGAGCATGAACTCAAAGTGTATCAAGAGAGACACATTTACTCAGAAGGGGTATACAATTTTGGTTATAGAATAGACTTGTCAACTCAAGGGAACTTATCAAATTTGAGATATACAAGTTATTCCAAAATTTTGAAAATTTGAAGTTTTGTATATAAGCCAAGTTGTGGATATGTTATGCTTGAGAGAATACAAATGTTAATATATATTCAAGTGTTTTTGACATTCATGTCAAAGGGGGAGATTGTTGATCTTAGATTAGTTTTAAAAAGTGAGTGTCAACACACTTAAGTTACTTAGTTCATGTCAAACTAGTAATACAAGCTAAGAAAAACATATAAATATTAGACCAAGTCAAGTTATAGTGAGTATTGAGCCACTCATATGCCAACTCACTCAAGTGCCAAGCAAATTGTATATGTCAAGTAACACAAAAGTCTAGTAGACAGAAGATAGCAAGTGACACAGGGGCCAAGTAAATCATATATTCTGAGCAATATAGGTTTTGAGTCACAATATAAAGATTAGTGTATGTTGAGCATTAGATACTTCAGATTCTGAGCAAAATAGTTTTGACATATTTGTTTGTAATGACACAAAAACTATGTAAACCATTTTTGAGCTGACTTAAGATTAGATTTTGATATTTTTGAGATAAGGACAAATCTATATTAGGATTCCCTATGCAATTACATGAAACCAATCAAAAAATGGGAAGGTTTAAGAAAAAAAGTGGATGAATCTCAGCGATAGATTTATACTTAAACCTAAACCACCAAATTCTTCTTAAGGAGGATGAAACCTTAAAATTTCATAGAGAGTGTAAGGAATTGAAGGAGCAAAGAGGATAGTTTGCCTAAACAAATAGAGCATTCATGGTGACTTAGAAGTTATGAAGAGAAAGTGAATTGTAGAATTAGTTAGAGAAGAATAGAGGATAGAGAAAAGGATACAACATTAAGAAATCTGATCCAGAAGGATCAAGAAGACATTATTTGGGGGTGATCTATTATCAAGCAAACAAGTGCTAACTACAAGATCTATGCTAAGACATTTTAATAGTTGATTTCAATCAAATCTCTTAACAGAGTAGTCCTAAAAAACTATATGAAATCCTTTAATAGGGTTCTTACTTAGTTGTAAGTTGAAGTCCTCTAACAAGGCACACTTCTAATAGGGTGTTGAAATCCTCTAAAAAAGTAAGACCTAAAAATCTTTGTAAGCCTTTAACAAGACAAACCTTTTATAAGGTAGATCATGTTTCATGGTCAAAATATTGTAACCTTTATTGGATACACTTTATTGCTGTAGTAGTAAAGATTTATGGGTGTCATCCTCAACCCAATTTTACCTTCTCACTTGGAGGGTTTCTAGATAATCATATATGGTGTTATGTGTGTGAATGTTTGCATGTTTACATGATATAGATGCATATCCTTTACATGTTATTTTAGTTTTATCATTCAAAGTATGAGATGGATATATGATGAAAGTTTTATGGGTCCAATTTTGAACTACTGATTTACCCCCCCACCCCCTCTCAGAAGTTCACCTTTCCTATTGCAATTCCAAGAAAATATAGTTTCTCGCTATCCTTGAGCTTCATGCTTTCATAAGAAATGGGATGCTTATCCTACATGAGAATTGTGTCAATGCTACTCCCTAAAGTATCACACTCAAGGAAAAAACAATCAAGAGAAAATAGGCAATGCCAAAACTAAGCATGTGTGCATCACTTTCTTGACCCTATTAAAGGTCTTGTCAACCTCCAATATCCATTTGAATGCCCCTTTCCTAGTGATATTTGTAAGGGGAGCTGTTATCTATGAGAAACCTTTAGCAAAAATCCTATAGTAAGAGAAAAGACCAATGAATCCCCTCAAATCTAATATATTCCTCAATGGTGGCCATTCTAGGTTTTCTTGGATCTTTTCCTGATCTACCTTCACCCCATATACATCAATCATGGGAGCAAGGTAAAGAATCTTGGTTAATCCAAACTCACACTTTGACTCCTTCACAAATAATGAGTACTCCTCCATGATACTGAGTACCTCATCTAAATTTTGCAAATTCTCTTCCCACATTCTGTTGAAAATCAAGATGTCATCTAAAAATACTAATACACTCTTCTATAGCTACTTTCTAAAGATATGGGTTATACATCACTATAATTTAGTTGGCACATTAGTGAGTCCAAATGGCATTACCAAGAACTTATAGTGTCCATAGTGACATTGAAAGGTTGTCTTATTCACACCCTCCTCATGAACCCATATCTGGTGGTATGTCAATCTAAGGTCAATCTTTGAGAAGTAAACTGCCCCATGTAACTCATCAATGTGATGGATTGGGTACCTATACTTGATTATCCTCTTTTTGAGAGAATGGTAATAAATACACATGTGAAGAGTTCCATCCTTCTTCTTCACCAATACAATTGAAGAAGAAAAGGGACTGGAGCTAGGTTTAATGTGTCCCATGTCTAGAAGTTCCTTAATTGTCTTATCTATATCCTCCTTATAGTGCCTAGATAATGATAAGGTGTCATGATGACAAGTTTGGCACCCTCCTCTAACTCAATAATATGCTCAAACCCTCTATCTGGGGGAATGTATAGAGGTATGATCTCAAAAACTCTCTTGTGCTTATCAAGCACCAACTTAATGTCAACATGAATCTATTATTCTAAATCTAAGGTAGTCTTGGAAGAAATAAAACAATGGGTTGCCCACTCCATATCATCATGCCTCATAATTTCCTCCATCCAATGGTCCAAAATCAAACTGGGTTCACCCTCTAGCATAGCCTTGAGGATTACCTATCTACCATCCTTTGAGAATTCCACATACAACTTATCATGATCAACTATGTACCTACTAGTAGTCTACAACCATTGTTTATCCAACATGGCATATAACCCATCCAAATATACCAAATAAAAATATGTCTTAAGAAGAAAAATATTAAAATGAATTATAAGTCCTAACACCTTTCCTACACATCTAAATCTCTCTCCCCCTGCCACTCTAACCTCAAGCTCAAGTATGTCATCAATCTGTAACTTCCTCTTGGTAATCCATTGTGAGCTTATGATGTTATGTGATGCACCTTTATCTAAGATAAATATAATGCACTACCCTCTAAAAATTTTGTTCAAAAGAAAGGGGTGGCCCATGGGATCACTAGAAAGTGATGTTGTGATAGGAGGCTATCCCTAAGTGCATTCCTTATTACTCCATCTAGGAGGTCACTCCTAATTTTCTTCCTTATTGCTTCCATAAAACTTGATACCCTCTTGCTTCTCATCCTCCTCCTCTAAAAGTACCTCAACATAATGTATCTTGCCTTTGCCAAGGCATATATGATCTAATTTCCATGGATTTCTATAAGTGAAGCATAAATTCTTCCTCCTAAGTTCATTTCATGTCTCAAATTTCATCCTAGGAGGTGAAGCCTTATGTTGGTTCTTATTCTTTCAAAATGAAGTGGACCCCTTATACATTTTCTTAGGAGGTTGTAATGTCGAAGAGGGTGACTCTAGATTATGTGTGATCTTAATAGCATCATTCAAATTTTTTGGTTTAAGTACCTTAACTAAACCTCTATAGCTATCATGTAAGCCCTCAGTGAACAATATTACCTTACACTATTTTGACATAGCTGGAACCATCACCTATATTCACTGAAACTCATGACTGAAATCATCTAGAGATCTTACCTATCGTAACTATACCAAATCCCTATAATAGACCTTTATATCCTTCCCATCAAAGTGAGTAATAAGATTAGAGCTAACAGCCTCACAAGACATAATGAGACCATGATCCTAGGTGACCAACCCATGATGCCACCAATCATATGTTGCTCCCTTGAAATGCATCTTAGAAAATCTAATGGCTTTTATCTCTAACATGTGTTTAAGAGTTAGTTAGAGTCTATCTTGTGAATCCACTCTCTTACATATGTCTTACTACTACCATGAAAAGTAAGGAGAGATAGTTTTTTCATAGCATGCTTCAAGTCCCTATTTTGTCCTTGAGGTCTACTATCTTGTTGTTGTCTTTCTATCTCCCTTTTCTGATCTAAGTATTGAATAAAGAATATATTCTATTTAATTGGGTGAGGGAACAAATCCCACTCATCATACATTTCCATAATGTTTTTTGGCAGTAGGGTTGGTGTTGCTAGTGGTGCTACCTCTTCCTCTACATAAAAAATGGGTATTAAAGGCCTATCAGTGTTTTGTGTGGGAGCCTTAATAGATTAAGGTAATCCTACAACACTACCACCTCCACTATGATGTCTTGGGGCTCTCCTATTAAACAAGGCTAATTTCTACATAGTACCTACAAGTTATTGAAGCACATTAGCAATGTTGATCTATCCATCTCTGATGGCCCACAATATTTCTCTTACTTCTTGATCTAGTTTAGTTTCATTATGAGCCATTTGAATATTGTTTTCCTATTCTACCTGTTCAACCTATTCACCTATTCCAAAAAATTAACTCCTCATCCTCTAAATAACTATCCTCTATGTCGATTTGTTCTAAAGATCTTCCCTATTCAGGTTGGAGGTGACTAAATTTATAAATTTTCTTCCTCATTCCAAGATGTCATTTTTTTCCTGTTTATTCCCACCTATTACGTAATAATTTCCCCCATGAGGTAGCATGAATTATAGCTCTAATACCACTATAATGACCTCTGCTAGATTTTTTCAATTAAACTTAAATCTAAACTACTAAATTTTTTTCAAACATTTGGCATGTAATTGATGGATCTTATGCAACAGCTAATTTACTATCACTTGGCTGATATCAAAATTGAATTCCTAAGAATATTAAAATTAATAATGAAATGGAGACTTCAAAATAAATATTAATAATGACACAATAGCCCAAGGAGTAATATCAATTTAAGAAGGTAACAATAATTAAAGTTCTGTGTGCAAAATACTATTCATAGAATTCAAGTATGTAAAGGTTTACATAAACAAATAATACTGAACATACAATTTAGAGAAAAGAGAATAGACCTAACTTCAAGGTGTTGCAAAATTACTAAGATCAATGATCAAACTACCTGTGTGGCTTCCTTATGGCATCACCTTTAGACTATTACTACTTCTCCTATAGCCTTCATCAATTCCACTTACTGATATCTTTGTTAGTGCATGGTTTGTTCAATAGTGAAATAAGGATGACCTTGCATGGAATGTGTCTGTGGTGCTATTTTATGGTGCCTACTAGCTAACTTCCTCTCTCCCATGAGTCTATTACTATCAACTCAATGCATTGAAGGAATGTTTCCACTTTTAGAGTTGTATCTCAAAAAAACCCAATTTACAAAAAGCTCTCCAATCATTACCTTGAGTAAAGGGTGATTATCCAAGCTAGCTATCATCTAAGCATCAGTGTACTAAATAACAACCTATGCATGCTATCACTTATTTTAAACACTTGTACTTCATTCTACCATGAAATCTAATTGTAGCTTATTGTATCAATTTGAATCTTAGCCTTGAAAATTGAAAGTGAGAAATAGGTTTTGCATCCAACCTTGCTCTTTTTCATTAAGGGGTTTCATCCTTAGGAAATATCTAGTCACATTTAAGAAACCTTTAGGATTTGAGAAAATAACATATATTCATAGCAACAATCCCAATGCAAATGCTTTCTTATATAAACTTGAAATGAGGGGAGATATGAACAACTTAGCAATGTGGGATAAAATACTATTTCATCTTTTAGGAACTTAATTCATTTTGTTATAAAGTGACTTTAAATAATAAAGTACTTTATGAAACAACTTAATAAAACAATGTGACTTTAACCTTAGAATCTCCCACTTAAAATCTCCTCTACTAAAATAAAAACTCATGTATTAGCTAGCATCCTAAATCATATGTTATTAGCCTATCTGGATGGAAACATAGACCAACTAGGTGCTATTATGGCTAGCATAGAGAAGGGCACATTATAGCTTTGAGGAGAGGATCTTTCTCACCAACTAGAGAATTTTTTTTAGGTATTTCATACTCCAAACTCACCTTCTCTTTACCCTTGTTGAAGTCTTCATCTTCCTTTTCTTCGGTTACATCTTCCATCTCTTTTAACTTATCTTTCATTGCTTCTATGACCTCATCAAGAAGTCTAGTCTTCTCTTCCATGAGTTTCTTTTGTTCATCTACCTCCTTTTTCAACTCTACATTGGTAACCATCCTTGAAGATCCACTTGACTCGGTGGAATACAACATACCACAACAAGCCACAATCTTATTTCTTTGATACCACTTTGATGGGGAGCTTCTTCACTATAGATAATCATTGCTCTACCAAGGCTACTCCTAGCCTACTTAGGGTTACTATTCAAAACCCCAACCTATAGGACTCTTTCCAATTCCCCTTTCACCAAGAAACTCCCCAATCAATTCAAGTTTCCATCCTCTCCCTTTAGTTGACCAACAATGTAATTTTTGACCTTGTATGTCAAAAATCCACCAAATGCACTTCAAGGGCCAATATCAAGCCTACACCATATTTCCATGGTTGTTGATGCTTATCATGGAATTCTACATCTTTTTCATAAGTCTACCATACCCACAACTCCAAATTGCCCTAGTTTCCCCTATAACAAACCTTAAGAGCCCCTATTAGCCCTCCTAAAAAAAAAGGAACTATTAATAACTCCCAAAAACTCTTAACAAGGTCACTTGGTGTCTTCAAGTCTTTTATTTCTGATGACCTAGGCTTGAATATTTTCTAGGTCTTAGTTCTCTATGGTGACCATACAGTATGGCTCCAGAAAACCCTTTTAAAAAGTGTTTCAAAGGAAATGACAGTGAAACTTTTGCAAATGGTTCCAAACTCCACATAAAACCTCCTCCTCTAAGTTAAGGACCCTTGGTATCCTACTTCTTCATTTCTTAAGCAATATTGGTACGTGTCATCCTTTTTTCTCACCAAAACTCCATTACAAGCTTTCATTGCACCTTGCTAAGCCTTTCTTACTTACCTAAGGCTCACTTGGAAATTTAGTTACTTGTCTTCCACAAATCCCAGAATCATTATTTACATAGTATATAGGGGCTATTTCTTGATTCCCAAAGGCCATAGTGTTCTGACCATGGAAGTTCAATCTATAGCCATTTTAGTGCTAGTAATACAAAGATGGACAACATGAACTCAAGTTTCAAATAGTTTTGTAAACCCTAACAAATGAGTATTCAAAATCAAAAAGACTACAAATATAAATAAAATATGAATCAAAGATAATACTCCATTCAAAACATTAAAGTATTTAATAAAATTTCGTTACTCATTCTTCAAAACTCCATTTTCCTATCAAGAAAAACTCTTCTTCAAAATGTATTGTCCTTACAAATAATTTCCCAACCCTAGAACTAAGTTGGTGTTCTTATAGGATCTATTAACCCTCTTGTCCTTTGGTTTGAGCCAAAACTGCCCATTTTTCTCTTTCTTCCAAACTATGCAAATATTGCAAAGTTGTCAATGAGCAACTTTGTAACAACTTTTATAATTTTGCAAACTAAACCTTCAAACTTGACCAGTTTTTTGTTAAACCTTATAAAGTGAACCTATGACCTCTAATGATGTCCTCTGAACACTTCTATCCCCTTTTTAGTAATTTTTCCAAGTTTGGCCTTATTGAGCGTCACTCAATGGTTGGTTATAACATTAACAAACCAAAAATGATTTAGGGTTTCACCTTTACCCTAGGTGCTCTTACACCATTTTTTCTAAATCATTCTAATAGAACCCACACATGTTATTACCACCATTCCTAGTATTTCTTTAGTAAAGAACAAATGCTAGGTTATGTAAGTTTGAGTCATGCTAGCCAACAAAGTGTGGAAGATAATGAAGGAGAGAATTACATGTGCATCAACAAAAAAATAATTCCACAAAGGGAAATATTGATTTCAATAATGAAGGTTAGAAGGAAGAGTATATTTTGAATGATAAATTATATTAGTCTACTAATGGTGAGAGACAAAGTGCCTAAGGAGATCAGATTGAGGAAAAAAGGAGGCTAGACAACGAATTTCAACAAGTCAACTCATCACTAATGTTAATATGGAGAAAGATACTACACCAATTCAGCTAATTATAGTTTTCAAGGAGCCTAAGGAGCCAAGGAGTCAACTAGACCAAGTTTAATCATTGAGACAAAAGGTCTACAGTAATCATTGTTGAGCTCTAGCACCTAAGATTCTAAAGGGAAGGAAAAAGAAGAAGAAGTCAAAGTCTCTCATAGCTACAAAAGGTAAACATGTTAGACTTGAGGAGAAGATAATAATTTCTAATTGAGATACCTCTAATATAATAGTAGATCAGATGAAGATACTCATTAAATTATTAGATAAACAGGAACAGTGGGAGGAGCTAAGAAAGGAACATTAACAAAGGCAAAAAATACATGATATCAAAGATATGTTTCTAGAAATCGCCAATGTAGATAATATGAATGAACATTCCCCTATCATTGAAAAGTTGGTTCAAATTGTTGAGAAGATAAATGACCCTAATATATTCACAAGAGAGAAACTAATGCAAAGGTTTTGAGGTATCATTTTGCACAATATTTAATGACATGGATCCTTGCGAATCCCTCTCTTGAAAAGGTGCTCAAGGATCAACTCTAAGGTTTTGGTTGGTCTTGCAACCTACTAAAATCAACTTAATTAAAGATAAACATGTATTTTCATGAGGAGGCCTTCGCTGGTTCAAACCAATTTTGGATAATATGTTTGATCAATTTGTTGTTTTGACAACTAACCACAAAAGAAATATATTTTTGGTATTTTTTAATTTTATGATGAATGTAGTTTATCGATGCACCTATATAAATTCCTACTTTAATTAAGCCTTAGAAAAGAAAATTAAAAAGATAAGGTAATGAGATATTTAAAGAAAATAATTTTGAAAGGGATATTCCTAATAGACATAAAAGATCAGGTAGGAAACCAATAGAAATAGTAGCAATGCTTCCTCAATACCATTGATGCATTCATCGATGGGAACTCAATAATAAACAAAATATATTTCATGTCTCATCAAATAGCAAGGCTATGAAAATGGCACTCATGCAAGACAAGACGCTATGCAAGAACAATAGGTGATCTTTTCTCCAACTCAGTATGTCAATGAAATTTGTTAACTCGAAGCAAACACTAGAACCAAAAGATTGGACAATCATAACAATACAATTAAATCATTAACTCCATTAATATTCATGAACACACATTACAAAAATAACACACTCTAACAAGAATAACTACACTCAAAATGAGAGCACTAATAGCATATATTATTACATCAAAATAATGGCATAGAGTACATATTACACCCATGTATTTAAAAGAAAGCATCTCTTCCTTTTGTGTTAGTAGTTAGAGATCTTCTAAAGAAAAAATTATGCTAAAAACTAATATAATAAAGTTAATTCCATACAAATTGACTCTCTAAATAGTGCTAATTAGGTCTTTACCCTTATTTATATCAATTAATGGGTGCATGAGTCTTTACATAACTTATGCTAAAAACTAATATAATAAAGCTAATTACATACAAACTGACTCTCTAAATTGTGTTAAGTAGGTCTCTACCTTTATTTATATCAATTAATGGGTGCATGAGTCTTTACATAACTTACAATAATAAAAGAATGAGAAGATAAGAAGATAGAAGCCATGCAATGATCTAGGAGTCACTAAGAGCTCTACATATGGAAGCTCAAAATGTTTTTATGATGCATGAAATTGTGGAAAATAATTGATCAATTATATATTGTTTTTGATGGAAACACAACATGTCATAATACAATGAAATTTTAGAGAAAAATAAAAGTAAGGATTCTCTTTATAGAATGATTCTCTATTAATAATGAAGGATAATATTCTTCAATTAAGTAGTCAAAGTAATTAGAGAATCATTCTAGAGGGAGAGTTTGATGTCAAAGGGAGCTCACACTGATAGAGGGAGTTCTCATGGATGAGAATCAGAAATCAAAATAATGATATTATCCTTACTTTTATTTTTCTCTAAAATTTCATTGTATTATGACATGTTGTGTTTCCATCAATGTCAAAGAGGTAGATTTTTGAAAACAATTGATCAATTGTATATCGTCTTTGATGTTACACAAAATATCAAGTCTTTACTGAGTAGTCAGTGTCTATTGATTTCACTTGGGTGATGAAGATAATTTCTAGTGTATGCTGAGTGTTCTAGAGATAACCAAGTTTAGATTAAGTATCTCTTGAGATCACTAGAGTATTAAATAAAATCTACTTTTAACTGAGCTCACTTAATTACCAAAGAGAAGCTGGCAAAATTTTAGTGTTAATTGAGCCTACTCACTCAACAAAGGAAAGTTGGCCTGGAACTAGTGTTAACACAACTCACTTGGTTACCAAAGGAAATTTAGTTCAAGATGTAGTGTTAAAGAAGTTCACTTGATTACCAAAGGAAATTCTTTTCTGAGTTAGTATTGACCAAGTTGGGTCGGCTAAGGAAAGATTTTCTTTTATTAACATATTGATTCAGATGGATTGATTTGCTTGTTCTAGTCAACTCAAGGGTTGATTATTGAATGTTTATAAGTGTATTCAAACCAACTTGACAAGGTAATTCATATAAGTATAAGGTCAAGTTGAGGATTGAATGTGAGAATGTGTGGAATAGATGAAGATGAATAAAGGAAAAAAATTGGAAGGATAACAAAGTATCTGAGTTAACAAAGCTACAAAGAATATTCTAATCAAGGAGGATCAAGTAATGAAGCTAGAATAGAGATCTGAAATTAGCAAGTTAGTTGCATCAACAATATGGTCAAGCCATTCTTACTCTCTAATAATTGTAGTAGTGAATCAAATCTCCTAATAGTGTTAGCTTAATAGCTATTAGCCAAATCCTCTAACAAGGTGGAATTTCTAGATCGAAGTGTTTGAAGACCTTTAACAAGGCCACTCCTAATAGGTTAATCTAAATCCTTTAATAGGGTCACACATAATAGTGTGTTTTGTAACCTCTAACAAGGTTATCTCCTAATAGGGCTCACTTTAGAAGAGTGAAAAATAGTAACTAGTTGCAATTGGTAGTTTTCCCAATTTGGGTTTCCACATTAAATCTTGGTGTCACATGCATTCATGTTATTTTCTTTGTGGTTATGCAACTAATTTAATTAAGGTTACTCGCACTTATTGTAATAATCATTCTTAGTGTAAACCAAGTTACTATGTTAACCGAGTGATTTAGTCTAATTGAGTTACAATAATTTCAATAGAGTTTGTTTTTATTTTTGTGGTAACTGATTCACCTATCCCCTCTCATTTACTCCTCTTACATTTCCAATAGGAATTCTCTAAAATTGCAACTAATAGTTAATTGTAGGTGCACTGCTTCTTCTTCAAAGTAGTCGATTAACCTCTAAGAAAATTCCACCTTGAAAAAGCACATGTGCACACCTTGATGATAGGATCCAAAAATATGAGAATTCTTCTAAATGTCAAAACTTTATTTCCAACTTCTAGGTTTTCTTCCACTTTATACCAAAATGATGTGTGGATATTTTTCCCTTTGAAATTTTGGATGGTAGAGGTGATTTATTAAGGAGCTATAAGTCTAAAGCTACATACTTTTCCCTCACTTTCTGGTGGAAATCATGAAGTATGACTTCTTGGGAATTCCTTGGAACTTGAAAGTCATGGGTTTGAGTGTGATCTTAGGTGCTACAAAAGACAAGAAAACCATGGTAATTTTCAAGACCTTCTGGTTCCTCTAGATGTTTTAGATATGCCAACCTGTGCACCTTTAGAGATAATTCATTCACCAAATCTTCAAATTTTGCACCTACACATCTACGCACCTCTAAGAAAAGTACACTTTTGCAAAGTGAACCTTCAAATAGAGCACCTACACATATGTGCACCAACACACCAATGCATCAACGCACTTGGATACCTTTAGGGAAGTGCACAAGGTTCTCAATTAACCAAAAAAAAAAAAAGTTCTCTATTTTGAAAATAGTTTCTAGGTTTTTCTCAAATGGAGTTTTAAATCACTCTTGTGTACTTATTTTTCTCTTTTTGATGATTTAGGCCCACTTGTGCACTTATGCACTTTTCTCTTCACAAAATTTGTCAAATTATACACTTGCACACCTTAGCATCTTTAGGACTTTGGGCATCTTCAAAACTTTCAGAATTGTGCACCTCCACACATTCACATATGCACACCTTGGTACCTTGCACACATGCGCACCTTTTGGAGATAACTCCTTCACCTAATCATCAAATTATGCACTTGTGCACCTATGTACCTTTTGGAGTCATCCAACTTATGCATATTCAAATTGCAATGCACACCTTGTGCACCTTTAAAAAGTGCACAAGTTCATCTTCAAATAAATATGCAAGGTGCTCATTTCACCCAAAAATCAAAGTTCTCATTTTTAAAAATAGTTTTTGGGTTTTTCTCAGACAGGGTATGGGAGCACTCCAGTGTACTCATTATTGAAATTTTTGATGATTTATGCCCTCTTTATAGCCCACTATTGTCATATGCTTGAACTCATTTTGAAAATGCACATACAATTCCATGGTATTTTTTTTGTGCTATAGATGATGAGGATGCCTTGATGAATTGCACAAAAGATAAACATCAATGTACTAGTGTTAGGGATTAGAAAACATGCTAACCAAACTCACAAACCCAAACTAAAAAATTTCCACTCCCTAGAGAACCTTGGAAGATACCCTATTTTGATGAATGAGCTTTTGTGAGCCAAATAAAAAGGGGGTCCCCATTTATGAAGACAAAATTGGAGTGCGTGTTGTGGAACCACAACAGATAGCCCCAAGAAAAAGGAAGAAATGACAAAGGAAATTCTTTATCAACAAGTAATCCTCTAACATGTGTCAATTGATAATTGAATATCAAATATTTATGCAACTTTCAAGTTTTTTGGAAGTCAAACGTCAGAATCTCAAATATTCAGGCTCAATGTGTGCTTAGTGTTTGAATTTCCTTTGACATCTCAATGTGTGATCTATCATGAGTATCTAGAAACTTGGGAAAAATATTTGGCTCCATTGGTCTAGACATTGGGAATCCTCGTAAAACTTGTTTATCAATCACTATCTGACCATATGAGAGAATCCATTCTAAGGGCTCTTGGTGAGTTATCAATTCTTTTCATTTGAATCTTGGGTAATCCTTTTGACTTTCTTCTCAGAGCTTGTATGTTTCCATTTGATTCTTCCTTGAAGTGATTTGTATAGAATACAATAGCAATTTTGGTTGACATATCCCTTTATCTAATTATCTTTAAAAATGGTTTGGAATCTTTATATGTAATAGCTCTTGTGATTATTTTCTTGTTTTTTCTTCTACACTAACAACACTTAGACTGTGTGGCCAAGGAATTGGTGTTTCTTTCTATCTTTTTTCTTTAGTTTGATAACTCTTACATTCCTATTTTAATGAACTTTTGGGAAACTCATGCCAAATGGTGATCTTGGCAGTTCCTTAAAGAGATCATTTTTCTGAACTGACAAGTTTTGAATTGTTCCTTGCTACTATCAACCTAGATTAAAAAATCATCTAGATAATCAATTCTTAATTTTTTAAGTGTTTAGAGCTATCAATCTGGGATTCTAATTTTAAGACTAGAAGTCCTCTAGTAATGCAAGAAACACCTATTTTTTAGTTGGTACAAGAAAAAAAATCATCTAAATGCTTTGAAAAAGAAATACCTCTTTTAGAAATCAACATTAGTTGGGATGGACCACATGTTGGTAATAGCCTTGACAAAGCACAATGACTCCCTACCTCAAAGACTAAAAGCATTTAAAAAAGAAAAAAGAAAATAAAGAAAATAAAACCAAACCAATAGACTTGACACAAAAAAAAACTAACACCTAACTGTGTGTGTGTGTGTGTGTGTGTGTGTGTGTGTGTGTGTAACCGTGAATAATAACAATGTGGGGTGGTTGTTAGTAGATTTATAATTATGATAACCCAACCCATACAGTTCTTAGAAATGCTTACTTGTCTTTTTACTTAGAAAAATAAAATTTGGGCAATCTTGCTTCAAATTTTATGCACAAATCACACAAAATTAGGAGCTGTGGTAACTCTCCATGGCCATGATTAATCCAAAAACAAGTTCTCTTACCTTTATCATGATATTCAAATGGAAAATCATCAAATTGAGAGGTATAATGGTAAGATATCACCTAGTTTAGCAATTCCCCCACCATAGGAGTACACTCACACATTGTAATTTCTCCTTCTGGTTATCTTATATCATAGTACAAAACTCCACATACACATGGAAATATTAACATCAACGATGTAATATAGCTATCAAAAAAAGACCCAAAAGATAGAACATTGTGTCTATGGTCCTTGTTGTCACCACCATTAGCCTTAAACCATGAATTTTCACCATTAGGATCCTTGGGACTAGAAAACTCAACCATGCACCTTCCTTTTGAATTAGAGGATTCATTACTATCATTAACTAAGGTGTTTTCTCCCTCATATCCCAAAGAAGCATATTCAAAATCATACTTACCCTCCATTGTAATCTCCCAATCTAACAAGAAATCAAGAAAACTTACTTTTGAATGGAACCCAAATGGATGGATTCTACATGACTCAATTATTGCATGGCTTGATATATGTGTAGAATACCCACAAATAGATATTTCCTTAGTCAAGCTTGAGACCAAATTAAGAAATTTATGCATCTCTTCTAATGACATATCATGTTTTGAGGTAGGTATATTATCATTATCCAATGGGGGATGACTATCACAGTAGAAAGTATTGGTATCTTCTTCTTGATGACTTTTTGATTCAAAAATATCACTAACCTTAGGATCTTGTTCATTTCCATCATTTTTTGCAACTTTGAGAATTTTTGCAACTCCATGGAGTTTTGAAACTTAAATTTTTTTTCATCCTCAAATTTTTTGGGGATATCCATACTTATTTTGACATCAAATTTTTCTTTTTCAAATTATTACTTCTAACAATTTCAATAGGCTGATCTATATATGCTAACATGTTGGATACTACATCTTGGAAACTGGCACATTCTAACTTTGAATGAATCCTTTGATGGACGTGACAATAGTTAGGAAGAAAAAGGATGTTTAGATTATGATCTTCTCCAAGATACTTCAAATTTCTTGTTATGTTATCCATAAAACCTTTGAAAACCTCATCCTTTACATGTAATTCCTTTTGAACTTTTTGGTTAATGTTGGTTGGAGCCTCATAATGAATTGGAGTATTATAGACCTACATGTTTGGAGGAATAGGATGTGACCATAGAGAGAAATCATCCATTAGAAATTCTTCTTTGCTTTTAAAACTTTGTGTGTTCATATTATTGTTGCAATAAGCATGTATCCTAGAGGGTCCATGTTCTTTCTCTTCATTGAATGGGAACACAAACTCCTCTTGATCTTCTTCATCATTTTGTCCTCTTGTGAATTTATCATATGATTCAAACACCATTGCACTAAATAGAAAAGTTTGTTGCTTAATGATTCAGGGAGGCTGATCTAAACCATCATTATACCCATATCCATTTTCACTTGGACTCATACCTATAATACCATTATTCGCATTGTTGATGTTATCATAGGTACAAAAATTTCTTCTCTTATTTTGAGAATAAATATTTTGGACAGAAAGTTGTCTTGGATGATTGCCTTGGTTTCCTAATGAATTCAACTTTATTTTGATGAGTTCATTTGATAAAAGAGACATTGTATTCTTCATGGGCTTAAAATCAATAGTAATATTGTTCTTGAGTTTAGCACATAGAGAAGTCTTTTTCTCAAAGACACAATCTTTTGGGGCTCATGCATTGAATATGTAACTATTGGCATTGGATTAGTAGTAACCTATTGTAGTAAAGGTTTTGGATTCAAAAATGACATTTGATTTGGAATAGTAGATGCTCCTGCTAGAAATACTGGTATAGATACAATATTATTCAAAGTGAAGGAAGACACAAAGTTCCCTCCACCATGGGTATATACCTACTTCATGAATGTAACAACCTCTTTGAAGACTTTTTCAATGGTATCAATGTCCTTAGATGGGATATTTCTTAGAAAATTAGAAGTTAATGCAACCATTTTTCACAAATAGATATGGATGACAACCTCTTGTAGTAAAGTGTAAGGAAACTTCATTCTTGGATACATCCTATAGAAACAATGATTAAACTATGAAATAGTCTAATGGGGATCCCTGTTAATTGAGATGAACTAATGATATAGGATATTTGGATCAATATAAAAATTGAATTGTTCTAGAAACTTTCTCTCAAAAGAGTTCCAATACCTTATTGATGTTGGTGGCAGATTGAGGTGCCAATTGAATGTTGTTTCCCACAAAGGGTAAGGGAAAAGGTGACAACCCACCTCTATATGCTAAATTTGCTTTTGATTAGAGATTTCCTTGAAAATTTTAATATGATATTTTATTATTCATGATTCTCCATAGATGAACCATGGAAAAAGAAAAAAATTAGGATTTTTGGGCAAGTTGCGTAATAGACCAATTAGCTTTCAAGGTGAATTTTGGGCATTGAAGAAAGTCATCGATTGAGGGTTAGGTGGAATGTTAGGTGGAGGTAAGACCTAAAGAAGATGATGAAATCTGAAATGGGAATGGTAGAATTATAGGTATCCCTTTATCCTTGTGAGCCTTTGGAAAGTGACAAACTTCTATGAACTTGTGTTTATTCTAGAAAAGTGCAGCTTAGAAAAGTGCACCTTTAAAATGTGTACCTATGCAACTGCACACCATTTGATAGTGACAAAATTTTTTTTTTTGAATGTTTGAAAACTATAGAATTTTCAAACAACAAATTTGTTTTCTTATCTGAATGATTTGTGGCCCTCTTTCTAGTGCCACTTCTATTGAGCCATCATTTTGCATGATGTTAAATGATAGGGATCCTTATGAATCCCTCTCTTGAAAATTTGATCAAGGATCAACTCGAAGGATCTAGGTGGTCTTGCAATTGCTAAAATACTCAATTGAAGATAAATCTATATGGTCATGAGGAGGCCTTTTTTGGTTTGAAACAATTTTGGATAAACTATTTGATCTATTTGTTGTTTTGATAAGTAACCACAAAAGAAATATATTTTTGATATTTTATGTTTTATGATGAATACAATTTATCGATGCAACTATATGAATTCTTATTTTAATTAAGAGTTAGAAAAGAAAATAACAAAGATATGGTAATGAGAGATTTAAAGAAAATAACTTTTAAAGGGAAATTCCTAAGAGACATAAACTACAGTAACAACACGTCTACAAATTAAATGATCAAAAAGATCAAGTAGGAAACCAATTAAAATAGGAGCAACACTTTCTTAATTACACTGATGGAAATTCAATAATAACTAAAATATGTTTCATGTCTCATCAAATTGCAAGGCCATGGAAAGTGTGCTCATGTGAGACAAGACACTATGCAAGAACAATAGGTAATCTTTTCTCTAATTTGATACATCAGCAGAATTTGTTACCTTGAAGTAAACACCAAAACTAAAATATTGCATAATCATAACAACACAATAAAACCATTGGTTCCATTATTATTCATGAACATGCATTCACAAAAATAATACCCTCTACCAAGAATAATTACACTCACAATGAGAGCCCCAATAACATATATTATTACATCAAAATAATGGCCTAAAGTACATATTACATCCATGTATTTAAAATAAATACTCTCCTCCTTTTGTGTCAAGAGTGACAGCTCTCTTAATGCAAATATTATGCTAAACACTAATAATATAAAGCTAATTACATACAAAATGACTCTCTAAATGGTGCTAAGTAGGTCTCTACCTTTGTTTATATCAATTAATAGGTACATTAGCCTTTGCATGACTAAAAAATAATAAAATAATGGGAAGATAAGAAGATAGAAGCCATGAGATGAACTGGGAGTCACTAAGGGCTCAAAAAATGGAAGCTTGGTCTTCTCTAGGTGTCTCTCAGAGTTGAGCTACTATCAAAATGTGTTTTTAAAACATGGAATGCTCTAAAATAGAAACAAATAGTTAACTATTGGTACAATGCTTCTTGAAAACCATTGGCACACCTTTGAGAAAATTGCACCTTCACAAAGTGAACCTTCAAAAAGTGCACTTGCGCACCTATGAACCTTGATGATAGGATCCAAAAATTCAAAAATTCTTCTAAGTGTCAAAACATGATTTCCAACATCTTGGTTTTCTTGTCCTTTATACTAAAATGATATGTTGATGTTTACCTTTGAACTTTTGGATGGTAGAGGTGATTTATTGAGGAACTAATAAGTCTAAAGCTTCATGCCTTACAATCACTTACTTGTGGAAATCATGAAGTGTGACTTCTTGAGAATCCTTGGAACTTGAAAGTCATGGGTTTATGTGTGATCTTAGTTACTATAGAAGACAAGAAAGCCATGGTAACTTTCAAGACATTAAGAGCCTCTAGATGTTTTAGATATCTCAACTTGGGCACCTTTAGAGATAATTTATTCACTAGATCTTCAAATTGTGCACTTGCACACTTGTGCACTTGTACACCTCTAAGAAAAGTGGACCTTCACAAAGTGAACCTTCAAAAAGTACACCTACACACATTTTCACTAGCACACATGCACATCAATGTACTGTGCACCTTTAGGAAAGTGTGCAACGTGCTCAGTTCACCAAAAAATCAAAGTTCTTTATTTTGAAAATGATTTTTGGTGTTTTCTCAAATGGAGTTTTAGATCACTCTTATGTACCAATTGTTGGAAATATTCATGACTAAGCTAAGTTACTGAGATGGGAGGGGTGAATCAGTAACTTCTTAAACTTTAACAATTTCAACCTTTAATCCAACCATTCAATTAGAATTTATCCATAATATAAATTCTAATCTAATTGCATACATAAGAAAATGAAGGCATTCATAACACTAAGACACAAAGATTTGGTGACCCAGAAAAATTCCAAATAGAAAGTAAAATTGGGGTGAGGGTGATACCCACAACTTTAGTACTATAATATAAAGCTAGCCTATTAAAACTTACATTGACCACTTCTAATGATCTACCCTATTAGGAGCAATAAGGACTACTAGGTCCACCTTGTGAAAGGATTTACAAACATACAATTAAATATGCACTCAGTAAAGAGATTTACAAAAGATTGTTAGGTCTACCTTGTGAAAGGATTTGACTAATCTACTTGTAGGATGAAGCAGTAGTAGATCTCTGATCTGCAACTTAGTTTGTTGAATGAGATTCCTTTTTGTACTGATAACTTTTCTGTGATAGATATGTCTTTGTTGTTCCTTATGCTATTATGGTCTTTATAATTCACTCCTCTGCTTTTCTCTAATGTAATTCACATTCAAATCTTCATATTCTCACATTCATTACATACATCCATACATACATTGGATATGATAGAATGCATCATATATATATATATATATATATATATATATATATATATATATATATATATATATATATATATATATATATATATATATATATATATATATATATATATATATATATATATATATATATATATATATATATATATATATCAATCCAATTATAAAAATTATGAAGTCACCCATCATACAAGTTACCATAAATGTTACAAATTCAGCCCACATGTAGACATTTAGGTTCTGAAAACTGACTCGGTGAGGTTTTCATACTTGGCATCCACTATCAATACTCAACATCATCATGCACTTAATAGACATAGAAGCTTGGTCCATACTGATCACTTCTAAGTAGTCCTGAACTTAGTCTACACTAGTGACTCAATAGACATTATGAAACTTCGTCATATGAACCGAGTCTCTTGATTTACACTGTATGACTCAACAAACATTCTCACCTCGAGCTTAGTATAAATTGAGTCTCTTGGCTAACATTGGAAAGCTAAGTTAATACTGGACTCTCATCACATATACTGCAAACTTGATGAACACTGCACTACTCGGTAACCACTGATAAACTTGGTATCAACTGAAATACACAATTTACACTATTTGTCTTCACATTAATTGAATCTTCTCATTAACCACTAGGATGTGTCCAAAGGACTTGGTAGCAACTATAAAACTTGGTGACAACTAAAATACATGGCAAACACTATGAACTATACAATGAGCTCAGTAACCATATACAGTTTGAATAAGTGTGTGTCACTAATAACAAACTTGACTAATATATCAACAATCTCCCCCTTTGGTATTAGTGACAAAAACACTTATCAGCCAAAACTGAATACCTTATATCAATCACCATGCTTGGTAGTGTATACAATTTTTGGGATTTTTTAAAATTGATTTTGTAAAGTATATATAGTATACTATACATCTTCCTACTATATAGAACATGTCTTACTTATTGCAAGTTCTCCCCCATAGCATATTACTCCCCCATAACATATGGCTTTCTCCAATATAACTTTTCTCCCCTTTTTGACACTAATTCCAAAGCTTTATTCTATTTATTTACATAGAAACACCAAAATGAGACAAAAATTTAGAATGTACCTTAAGAATGATTACAAAAATTTTGTCCCAATTTTCCTATAGGACCTTACATGTATGAAGTGCAATTTGTACTTTTGATGACAATTCTATCATATGGTCTGCAATAGAGAAGTTATTGTCATAGATTAAAGTTTTTGAATATGCAATATGTTTTTGCAGTGCATCCATGTTGGGAAGGATCATGTTCTATATGTCAATCAATTTAGATCTAATCCTTGCTTCTTCCCTTAGCAATTCTACTTGCATTTCTAATAAGAAACTTATTTTCTTGAAGTGTGCAGAGCTTGAATTGGGGTCAAGTTATAGCTATCGAGCACTAGCCTTTAGATCTTCATCTATTTTGGACAATTTATCCTTTAGTTCCTTTGCAAAACCAGAAACATCACATAGCTTCCCAAAAAGTGATGACACATTTGAACATGATGTTTCTAAATTTCCCAAAATTGCTGAGAGCTCTACTTGATGAATGGAAATCTGCTGAGAAATGTGCTTCAGCACTTTATTGTTAAACTTCTTTTCAGCCTTCTTCACTAGCTTATCTTGTCCATCAGTGTCTTCATTGAATTTTTGGACTACTTTTTCTAGTTGATACAAAATAGGTTGAGAAGAATCAATCTCAATTCCTATAGCCTTTATCAAAATTTTCTTAGCATCTTCAATTTTCTTATACTCTTTATCTTTCTCCTCTCTTAGCCTTTATTGTTTAGCCTTCTTTTGGAGGAGTTCACCAAATGTCTACATTTGATCTAGAGTTAGCTTGTAAATATCCCGATTGGGGATTACTATTTCCTCATCTAAATCAATGTCTTCCTCTATCTCACTTCCTTTTCCCAAAAATTTTGTGCTTAGTTGAACTTTGGGCTCAACTATCCTTGCACTTATTCCTTTTGTATCTGGAATAGAAACAATAGTAGAGATGCTTGGGCTTGTAGTAAAAATTGATACTATGCTAACTGAAGGGATACTTATATAAATTCTTGAGGAACCCAAAATTGGTGTGCTCAAAACTGTAGAACCCAAAATTGGTGTACTTTCAACTAAAGAAGTCAAAATTGGAGAAGTCAAAACTAAAGTACTTAATTTGGTAGATGAAGGAAGAATCTATAGCTCAGTGGATGAAGTGGAAGTTACTTCTGTTAGTGATGTACTAAGATGAGTGGGAACAAAGGGAGATTGGATATTTGATACATCACTAGTGGTCATAATCAAACTTGTTGATACTATCTCCACACTTGATGTTGACACTGGCTTGCTTGGAGAGTGAGGAAGTGAGGTAATGATTGTTGCAACTATCTTGACTGGGTTAGTCTCCTCATCATCTTGTTGTTCTTCCTCAGTAGTCTCTTTTCTTCGATCCTCTTCATCTTCTTCATTGTCAAAGTGAGTTACTTCTTCAATATTCTCTTCTTCATCTTTCTCCTTATCTTCTTCATCATCATCATCTTTGACATTGATTGGAAAATCACTTGGTTTATGTAACAAATATATATTCCTCCAAGTGTTTGTTACATGCATAACAACATGTTCAATGTCCTTGATCAAAACTAGACAAGTGTTAAACTTTAGTCAATTTTTCTTCATTTTTCTTTAATGACTCTTTCAACTTAGCATCCGATATGCTTAGTAACAATTGCCTTAGGGTTTGTCCATATATCCCCTTAATAGTTTGCATAAAAAAATCCCATCTTGGCCTTATCTTTTCTAATAGTTCACTAGGAACTTGAGAAGCAAGTTGATTTGGTAAGTATTTCTATTTACCCATTTTATTCAGCACTAGGTCTTCAACTTGCTTCTACTCCTCTATAATCCTAATCTCATATTTTAATGATTTAAAATTTGTAATGCCTACTCCTTCTTCCAATTGTTTTAACCTATCTTGGAAGGTGGGTGGAAGTTTTCTAAATATGATGTCTCCTCCTTCCTTGTCAGCTTTCTTTCTTGACCTCCTAGTGAATACTACAGTAGATGGTTTTGCTAGCTTGGTGATGATCACCTTGCCTTTCTTCTTTAGAGGTTCTTCTTCCTTAGAATATTTCTCATCCTCTGCTTCTTCACCTTTCCCATCCTCACCTTTCCCCCTAATTAACAAAAGGGGTGAACTTGATTTTAGTTTTGCAATACTTCTTTTCCCTTTATTGATCGGTTGAGGGAGCTTTATTACAAGTTCAATCATGGTCATTTCTTCATCATACATTCCAAAGTATGCAGCTTCAATGATATCCTTTGCTTCATCAATGTTGACCTCATAACCAAGAGGTTTTACCCACACTATTCTAGGCTTAGCTACCTAAATATACATCTTGTCACTATCTACCATGAAACATATATCATCTTTGTAGTCCTCAACTAGCTTCTTGGAGATTCTAAACCTATTGTTCATTTTCTCTTTAAATACATCAAAATAATTATCCATAATACTATTGTAGTTCTCACCCATCTCTATAATATACTCATTGATTTGATAGAGCACAAGCACATCTTTTCTCCATACTATAGTGCCTTTAGAAGGAACAAATTTATGTACATAAAAGAATAGGTAAGTCAACAAGGAACCAAACTTACATGGATTTTTCTTTGAGGTTCTTATACTTTCCATGTCCTTATTGAACTATCTTAGCAATAGCTTGGCAAGGTTGCATCATAAATTGTTCTTGACCACCTTGTAAGCTAAGTCCATGGCTTTACATGAGACACTATTCAGTTTGCTCAAACTATATATCTTGTGTGCAATGACATG
This sequence comes from Cupressus sempervirens, assembly GCA_028749045.1. Classification (NCBI taxonomy): domain Eukaryota; kingdom Viridiplantae; phylum Streptophyta; class Pinopsida; order Cupressales; family Cupressaceae; genus Cupressus; species Cupressus sempervirens. The sequence goes on from CM053786.1 coordinate 884,253,394, forward strand.
AATACCAAACTTCAGTTCTACATTAGTGACATTGCTGATTTTAATTCCTTTGCCATCCCATCCAGCTAGGGTTTTCTTTTCTAGTTCTACATGACCTAGGGTTTTTGTTTTTTTGGCTTTGCCTAGCATAGGGATGCCACTTATTTGATGAATCTTCTTCTTGGTTATCAGAATTGATTTTTCTAGCCATAGTTTCCCATTATGCACCCAACTAAGGATAAACATAATCCATTTTATTTGAAATTCTCGAGACATGTGATGGATGTGTGTCAACCCTTTGGTTTCTAGATGTTGATGCTCAAGTTTTAGGACTTCATTCACACATAACTAACCCAGGGCATCATCCATTTCTAGAGTACCAATCTCTTGAATAACACTTTGAAATGAGTGTGAATATCATTGATAAGAAGTACCTTGGGAGGAATTTGGGATTGCACATTGCTTGGATCTAGGGTTTCAACAACTGTAGGAGTGAGCTTGAAATCTAGCACCTTCCACTCAACTCCATGAACCAACATGTCAGATCCTTGCTTAACCTTGCTACTACTACATGTCATTTTCACTCGATAGAGTTTGAGAGAATTCAAAAATCTTTTGCTGGAAATTTGCTCAAATCATTTTAGTCACACTAAAAATTGCTCTTCACAATAGCACTTGAAGTTTCATGATAAGGAATGATTTTAATTCCATACCTTTTGTTGAAATTTCATCATTAATGCTTGGTACAACGATAGATATGTTGATAGACTATCATCCACTACTTGGCATTGAACACTTGATGAAGTCTTTATGACTTGGTAACCATATGAATTTTCATTACTCTTGGTCTTTCTCGGTAGAGTCTATGACCTAACCTCACTCGTTAGAGAAGTAACTTGGTAGTAACTGATATTGATCTCACTCAGTGATCCCTTTGTATCTTAAATACAAATTTGGATCTTTGCCACCTTTAAATTGGAACTATTTTAGATGTCATCTTTGATAGCCTAGTTCCAGTTTTCCTATGAGAACTTAATTAGAAATAGTAGAGTCACCAAATTCTTGAGTGACTTGATCATCCTTTCTTGGATTTGTATCCTCGACAACCTTAGGAACCCATTGTTGTCTCATCTGCTTTCAAATGTTATCAGATTTTTCCTTCTTTTCATCTTTAATTCTACCATTATTCATGTAGCTATTGGGAAAATGACCAAGTTTTGTACAAATGAAACATCTTTTAGTACAATCTCTTTTCCTCATATGAGGTTTAGCACAATTCATATCAATGTGTTCAAATTCTCCACAGTAATGACATCTGCACTAGGTGTTGTACTCCCATCCAAATATTGTTGTCACAATTTGCTCTATTGGATTCAATATCTTGGTTTTGCATCATGATGACTTGTGTCCATGTTTCTTGCATTTGTGACATTTTCCTTCAAATCTTGGTTTCTCTTTTCATTCATTAGCTCTATGACCATGTTGATTGCAATTGTAGCATTTTCCATTGAATTTTGTTTTTCCATTATTCCAACACTTGTTTGATGTATGACCTGTCTTACCATAGTGATTGCAAGTAGGTCTTTGGTTCTTTTGAGCTCTATGCTTGGATGATTCTCCTTCTTCTATATATCTAATTCCTAATTTTCCTTTTTTCCTATAAAGGTTTTTCTCATTCAATTGATTCATGTCTGCTTGAGACTTCATTATTCTTTCATTGATTTGCTTCTCAGAGTTTAGATCATTCCTCAATATTTTATTCATTTGTCTTTCAGACTTCAGATCATTTTTCATTCTTTCATTGATTTGTCTTTTAGAATTTAGATCATTCCTCATTCTTTCATTTTCAAATCTTAGGCTCATGATTTCTTCATTTGCATTGGAGAGTTGATCAATAAGGTCTGCTTGCTAAAGGGATTGGTTTTGGATTTCATTGTTCCTTCCATCCATCTCTTCTTTTATCTTGTTTCTCTATTCTAAGACTTCACATAACCTTACTCACTGAATTTTTTGTTCTCTTCTTAGGTTTCTTACTTCTTCTTGTAGGGAACCATTCTTTTCTAGGAGTTCTTTGATTGCTTCATTGGATTCATCTGAATTGCTTGAATGAAGATCTTAAATTCTTTCTTCAATGTAGATTTGATCATTCATTTGAATTACAAATTATTTTCTTCTTTTCAAGGATTGAGAGAGTTTCTCCTTTGCTTTCTTGAGTTGGGAAATGGCTATTTCTAAATCCAACTTTTCATTGTCAATGGATTTTTCAAGTCTGAATATCTCCATGGCCTTGATCTTTTCTCAAGTTGTTAATCTTTCTCCTAAGAACCAAAAAGCTCTAATACCAATTGTTGAAAATATTCAAGAGTAAGCTAAGTTACTGAGAGGGGAGGGGTGAATCAGTAACTTCTAAAAATTTAACAATTTCAACCTTTAATCCAACCATTCAATTAGCACTTATCCATAATATAAATTCTTATCTAATTTCATGCATAAGAAACTAAAAGCATTCATAACACTAAGACACAAAGATCTGGTGACCCAAAAACCTTCCAAATAGAAAGTAAAAGTGGGGTGGGGATGATATCCACAACTTTAGTATTGTAGTATAAATTTAGGCTATTAAAGCTTACATTGACCACTTCTAATGATCTGCCTTGTTAGGAGCAATAAGGACTTCTAGTTTCACCTTGTGAAATGATTTACAAAGATACAATTTAAGTATGCACTTGGCAAAGAGATTTACAAAAGACTGTTAGGTCTACCTTGTGAAAGGATTTGACTAATCCATCTATTAGGATGAAGCAATAGTAGATCTTTGATTTGCAACTTAGTTTGTTAAATGAGATTCCTTTTTGTACTAATCACCTTTCTATGATAGATATTTCTATGTTGCTCCTTATGTTTTTATGGCCTTTACAATTCACTCCTACTTTTCTCTTATGTAATTAGCATTCACATCTTCATATTCTCACATTCATTACACACATCCATACATACATTGTATATGATACAATGCATTACATATATAGCAATCCAATTATACAAATTACAAAGTTGGCCATCATACAAGTTACCAAAAATGTTACAAAGTTAGCTCACATGAAGACATTCAAGGTTTTGAAGACTAACTTGGTGAGGTTCTGATACTTTGCATCCACTGTCAATACTTGGCATTGTCATGCACTTGGTAGAAATAGAAGCTTAGTCCATACTAATCACTTCTAAGTAGTTCTGAACTTGGTTTGCACTAGTGACTTGGTAGATATTGTAAAACTTTGTCATATAAATTGAGTCTCTTGATTTACACTGTATGACTCAATAAACATTCTCACCTTGAGCTTAGAATAAACTGAGTCTCTTGGTTAACACTAGAAAGCTCAATTAACACTGTACTCTCATCACATATACTACAAACTTGGTGAACACTACACTGCTCGGTAACCACTGATAAACTCAATATTAACTAAAATGCACAGTTTACATTTCTGGTCTTCACATTAACTGAATCTACTCATTAACCACTAGGATGTGTCCAAAGGACCTGGTAGCAACTATAAAACTCAGTGACAACTAAAATACATGGAAAACACTGTGAACTATACAATGAGCTCAGTAACCATTTACAATCTGAATAAGTATGTGTCACTAATAAAAAACTTGACTGGTATATCAACACTTGGAAGATACCCTATTCTAACAAATGAGCTTCTATGAGCCAGATAAAAAATGGGTCCCCATTTTATAAAGACAAAAATGGGGCATGTGTTGTGGAACCACAATAAAAGTTCAAAGAGGAACTTTGAGAATAAGTTTATGGAGAAAAAGGCAATAGAAATTGTAGTTAAATAGGTTGCACTTTCTAATCTTGTAAATGATTTGGGGAAATTAGTTCAAAATGTAAATACATTGTTTATAAAGTTATGCAATGTCCCTTTATTATAAAAGAAATTAGAGATCAAATGGACAAGATTGATGTTGATCTACAACTAAGTGGTAATACACTAACCTTGAATGCAAGTTTAGGTTTAGTATATTTTTCCAAGTTGAGATATTTTCGAGCCAAATAGATAAAGTTAGTGCATGAAGAGTGAAAAATAATGGAAGAGATAATATTTATATAAGATTTGTTAACACCTCATTTGGAGGTACTATAGAGACATTTACAAACTACCAAGGAGTTAGGGCATAGTATTTAAAATTTGTCCATAGAAGACAATATGATTAACCTAGTAGCTAAATTGGAGATTGAAAGCCATGCTCTTGAGAAACTCAAGAAAAATTGGGATAACACTATGGAAATAGTTATGAGGGTACACCACCCATTTTTTGAAAAGTTTGGTATAGTCCTAGGTCCCCAGGTATAGATTACTAGAAGGAAATCATGACAAAAACAAGGGGGGTACGTAATATGATCATGTACAAGGGGAAAATTTTGAAATGAGATTAGCGTGTGTGTGTGTGTGTGTGTGTGTGTGTGTGTGTGTGTGTGTGTGTGTGTGTGTGTGTGTAGTTATATAGTTACCAGGCTAAAGGTATGGATCATTGTTAGAATATATACTCCACTGATATAACTAAGGGGTGGGGGAGGAATTAGTTATCTAACTAATATCATAATTATCAACCTTAAACAATCTGAATTATATGAGTAATATAAATTGAAACCACAACAAGATACTCATACACAATAACCCAAGATATGTTAACTAGGGAAACCTTTGATCAAAGGGAAAACCTTGGAGGGGATGGTACCCACAAGATGATGTACTAATATAAATATTCCTTGTTAGAGGATAGACCCTATTAGGCATCTATTACAATATTCAGTACATATGAGTCCCTATTAGGAGACTTTGAATCCTTGTTAGAAGATTCCAACCCATTAGGAGTTATGCCAACCCTGTTAGGAGTTGTGGAAGATAGTTGGACCCACTACCCAAATAGTTTCAAGGGCAAGACAAATGAACCTACTGTCCAAATGATCTCTATATTATTCCTTCCAAATAAATAGAATGACATTGTTTTATTTCTTCCTTTATCTTTGTCCTATCAACCAAACCTCTACTCCTTCTGTTCTTGTAACCAAATCACAAATCTCACATCAATAATCCCTTCAATCACTTACATGCATTTAGTAAGCACTTTACTTGTTTTTACAATTTGCAATTCAACAATGATCACAATACTTCAATACACACATCATACCTTTTTACAATCAAGTAAAACATCTTTCCTTTATACCATATCTTCAAAATAATTCTTTGAGTCATCCTTTAGTCTTTCCCAATTAATTATAATAAGATAATTAATTTATTACAATTACAATAGCACTGTTGGCTCACGGTCTATACAAAACTGCACATGTGTGATACTGGGGCTTGCACATTTGCTGACACCATCAATTGATTGTCCTTTGTCACTGCTTGACTACACATCTCTTCATTACATCTCAGTTGTAAGATAGCCAACAACCATAAAGAATTGCTTTCTCAATACTCTATCTCTAAACTGTTTCCAATAAATCAAGTACATCTTCCATACATTTTTGACATAAACTTTGTACACTGGACCACATCATTAGGACATTGTGCTAGACATATCTATAATTGTGCATCACCAAACAATCAAACCATTTTCCATACCATCAAGATCTTTTTTTGATACTCAACCATTCTTTACAAAAAAACATGTTATGTTCACATCAATGACAAACATAGTCATGAATGCAACATGTCAATACTCTCCAATGTTTAGGATACTTCCCAAAGTAGTATCATCAACATTCATGCTAACAATCTCCCCCTTTGGTATTGATGGTAACATAGATTAAAAAAAAAATCTAAGTTTCAAGAATACCAAGTAATATTCTATTGCTACTTTGTTCTCATCTACTAAATCCTCTCCATCAAGCAAGTCTAAAATCCTCTATATTTAGAGGCTAACATTAGTTGTTAACATGATAAAAATAATCTCAAACACAATAGATGCACATAGGTGCATACTCCTCCTTAGAAATCAATTGTTTACTTCACACTAAAAATTTCATAGTACATCAGGTGCACATTCCTACTTCATTTCATGAACCTTTCTAAATCTCTCTAACAAAGACATCTCTCCCTCATACTTAAGAGATGTTGTCCACCATACCTTAGAAGGTTTTTTTCATTCATATTCTCCCCCTTTGACATCAATGTCAAAGACCTCAAACAAATACAAAAATACCAATTGTCACATACCAATTGTTAAAACTACTTCTTCAATTCTTCAATCAGCTTGAGTGGCCAAAGACATTGTACTTTTGGTATCCCATTAAATGATAATAGGTTCTTCAAACTCAATTTTGATATCCTTCAACATCTGCTTCATCCACATAACTTGATTATAGTTATTTGATGCTACAAAATATTCTGCCTCAGCAGTACTTTGCAAAATACAATCTTGCTTATTTCTTAGCCATGGGACAAATCTTCCTCCAAGAAATAATGCTCCATCATTGGTGCTCTTTCTATCATCAATACTTCCTACCCAGTCTGCATCAGTATATGCACATAGAGTGAAATCATTCAATCTTTCATATCAATTTCATAATCTGATATCCCTTTCAAATATCTAAATATTCGTTAGGATCAGCTTGAAATCTAGCTATAATCCCAACTGCATTTTCTATATTTGGTGTGGTGCGAGTTAGATATTGCAAACCTCCAATCATTGATCTATACTTTTTCTCTACTGCAAGTGTCTCATCTTTGTTGGATAACTTGTGACTAGTAATCATAGGTGTAGAAATAGGTTTATAACTTTTGAAAAAAAATATTTCCAACAAGTTTTTCAAGTACTTAGCTTGTGAAATGAAAATACCATCACTATTATGTACAATCTGCAATCCTAGGAAAAACTTTATTTCTCCTATCATGCTCATTTCAAATTCATTCTTCATCTCTTCAACAAATTTATTAATTGCTTCATCATTACCTCCAAAAATAATGTCATAAAAAAATATTACAATAATTGGCAAAACCATTTTCAACTTCTTTCAAATACAAGTTATTGTCTGTCATACCTTTAGCAAATCCAAGCTTTTCCAAATAATTTTCCAACCTTGCATACTAGGTTCTAGGTTCTTTCGTCAGACCATATAAAGCTTTCTTTAATTTGCATACCATGTCTTTGTCTTCTAATAAAAGAAAACCTTCAAGCTACTCAATATATACCTCTTTTTCAAGTTCTCCATTTAGAAAGGCTCATTTAACATCCATTTGATAAACCTTGAACTTCTTATTTGTTGCATAAGCTAGGAACATCCTTACTGCTTCCATTCTAGCTGTAAGTGCATATGTCTCCTCATAATCTATGCCTTCATGCTATGAATATCCCTTACATAAAAGTCTAGCCTTGTTCGTTACAACTTCACCTTGTTTATTCATCTTGTTCTTGATTACCCACTTGGTTCCTATCACATTCTTGTTTTTAGGTCTAGGAACTAACTCCCATGTATCATTCTTTACTATCTAATAAAATTATTCCTTCATTGCTTGAATCCAATGATCACATTTAAGTGCTTCATCTACACTCTTAGGTTTGACTTGAGATATTAGACATATCTCCTCATTTACTATGTTCCTTTTCATCACTCCTTTGTCTTTTCTTTCAATTATCTACTCAGGAGGGTAATTCTTTGTCAGATTTCTATTAGAGGTAGGAGTTGACATCTCAACTCTTATCTCTTCTCTTGGTTCAAATCTTTGTTCTCCTCTTTGCTCAATGGTTAGCACATCATTTTGTAAATCATTGTTAGTCTTAAAGGAAAACTTCAACATTCTCTCTAACAATTCCAATATTATCTTCTTCTCCATCTGAATTATAATCTACCATATTTTCCTTAGTTCCAAACTTTTCATCAATCCTTACATTTGTGTATTCAACTATTGTCTTAGTTCTATAGTTGAAACATCTATAAGCTTTACTTTTCAATGAATAGCCAAGAAACATACCTTAATCACTTCTTGGATCAAACTTACTAATGTCATCATCTCTCTTAATGTAACATTTTCTTCCACATATTCTGAAACACTCAACTGATGGTGAATAACCAAATCATAGTTCATAAGGTGTCTTGTCCATACTTTTTCTAATCTATACTATATTCAAAGTATATACTATTGTACTAACTACTCTCAAAAATGTCTTATAAACATCATTCTCAAACAACATTGCTCTTGTTGCTTTTATTACAGACTTATTCCTTTTCTTAGTAATCCTATTTTTCTCCTATGTTCTAGGTGCAGATATATACCTTTTGATTCCATTCTCTTCATAAAATATGTTAAACTCTCTAGAAGTGAATTCTCCCCCTCTATCAGATCATAAACACTTTATCTTAACACCAGATTCATTCTCAACTCTATTCTTAACATCTTAAACTTCTCAAAAGATTTAGTTTCTCTTTAAGAAATTCTACCCACATCATTCTAATGAAATCATCAACAAAAATCATAAATTACCTTTCACCGTAGAATCCTCTTGTTCTAGAAGGACCACTCAGATCTATGTGAACAATCTCCAACTTCTCTATGGTAGTGAACTTTTTGCTAGGAAATGATACTTTCTTCTACTTAGTCAAAATACATTCCTTACACACAAAATTAGTAGGCTTAAAAATCTTAAGCAAATCTTTGACTGAAAAGGTGCTACTAACCTTCACAATTTTATCAAATTTTATGTGACAAAATCTTCTATGCCACAACCAACTGTTATCCACTTTAGCTAACAAACATGTCATTTCAGTAGGATTCAACTAAAATACATTGCCTTTGGATTTAGCGTTGTAGACACCTAAAAACCTTTAGAAAATAAAGTATTTTTATTTTCTGAAAAATTCCTAATGACATCATCATTTATTAATTAATTATTTATTTAATTAATTAATTTATTTTTATGCCATTAAATCCCTTTATCTTAATTAAAAATATTTAATTAAGGAATCCCTCCCAAAAATGTTTAAATCTTATTTAAACATTATTTCCTTATTTATTAATTATTTAATTAATAAATTGACCAAAAAACCCAAAATAAATAAAAAAATTATTTTTTGCCCAAAACTTGGCCAATTTCCTTAAGACCACTAACCTCTTCCAAAATCTTCTAATCCTTCTTTAATTTTGATTAAAGTCTAATCCCATCATTTCCTACCCCTAATCCCAACTCAAAATATTTAATTAAGATTAAATATTAATCCTCATGTTTATTAAAAAAGTTTTAATAAATATCTCCTCAACCCAAACCCTTGAAATAAATAAAACCTTATTTATCTCCTAAAAATCTAATTTATCCTCATCCTAAGAAGTTCTAGACTCTTCTAGAAAGTCTTCATCCTCATCCTAGGAAGTTCTAGACTATTCTAGAAAGTCTTTATCCTCATCCAAAATCTAGACTCTTCTAGAAGATGTCTTTAAACCTAATCCTAATCCCCTCCTAACCTTGTCACATTCTCTAAACATGGGTTAAGACTTACTAACCCAAGCCAAAGTTAACAAATATCTCCTCCTTCACCCACCCTCATTAAATGCCATCCACTTGCCTATCCTTAAGCTAATCCTAAGAAATCCTAATCCATCCTCTAATCATTTGCACAATCCTAAGCAAGCTTAAAACCTTCCTAATCAAGCCCAAGTCGAAATTTCTCTCATCTCCTTCAAAATATCCCAACCATAAAACTTTATGAAGCCCACTAGGCCATAAATGACTCTTCCAAGCCCTTTTATTGCTCTTACAAGCCATTATGAGGGTCTTTATGAAGATTTTATCCTTTGAGCCTCTTTTGTTGACTCGTCCTTCCCCTTTCCTCCATAATCTCACCCTGTGCTCTCCTCTCATGCAATCTGAGCCTTCCATAAGCTTTTTCCCATCCTTGCATCCTAGCCCTTGATCCCTTGAGCCCTTTGCCTATTTAAGGAATCCTCTCCCAAGCCATTTTAACACAATCCATGAAGTAAAGTCATAATGCCATTTTAAGAAGCCATTTTACATCAAAACCATACACTCACACCCAAATTCCAACTCCATTTGAAGCCCTTTTTGAAGCATAAGCTTGAGCATACATCCTATCTATAAGGAAGCACAATCCATGTGCTCTCCTCTCATGCAATCTGAGCCTTCCATAAGCTTTTTCCCATCCTTGCATCCTAGCCCTTGATCCCTTAAGCCCTTTGCCTATTTAAGGAATCCTCTCCCAAGCCATTTTAACACAATCCATGAAGTAAAGTCATAATGCCATTTTAAGAAGCCATTTTACATCAAAACCATACACTCACACCCAAATTCCAACTCCATTTGAAGCCCTTTTTGAAGCATAAGCTTGAGCATACATCCTATCTATTTAGACAAAGCCACTCAACAAGAGAGCTTCTCATTGAGAGAGTCCATTTATGGCTCATATTCTCAATTGAGAGTTCATCTTAGTCTATCTTGAAGTTTATGAATTTTGTTTAGTTTGTAGAAGCTTTATTTAAATTTGGTTTCTATTAGCATACTAACATTGCTCATATACAAGTGCTAGTTCCAATCATCTTACCATCTATGTCTTTGATAACGCAGGTCTTCTTAATGAAATGCAACAGATAACCCTTGTCCACCAACTGTCCAACACTCAAGAAGTTATTCTTCAATCCATCATCAAAATTGACATCATCAATGTTACTTTTACCATAAAGAGTGACTGATCCAATTCCTATTATATGATAGGCTACATTACATTACCAACTCTAACAATACCTCCATCATGATTCTTGAACTTAACAAACTTATTCATATCACCAATCATGTGATGTGAACTACTATTGTCAATTATCCAATCAAACTTCTTTTCCACTTGGGTAACTCGAGCTCTTTCTTCTCTAATTTCTCTATCAAGATTATCTTCCTTGGTAGCCTAAAATCCTAATTCATCATCACTTTCACTTTGACCTTTCTCATCAAATTCTTCATCTTCATTTGCATACAAACAATTCCTATTTCTATCTCTTCTAGGGTTGACCTTACCTTTATAATCTTTCTCTCTTTTACGAAATTTAGATGCATAATTACCAAATTCATTACAAGTCCAACATTTAAAGATTTTCTTACCATCTTTTTCTCTTCTCACGAGAAGGGCTATTCCTTCCTCAATCTTTTTGTCTTCATCAGCTCTTTTGCTACCAACAAAATCTCCACAAGTTCTTGTACTCCTTGTCAAATTATGTCGAATGTTTAGGGCACTAAAAGATGTTCCAACTCTTGCAAGTTCTCCAGACCATCTCATATTTTCTTCTTTTGATTCTAATCTTCCAAGCAAAATCTCCTTTGTAAAATCCTTAGTGCAGGACATTACTAGTTGAATCATCTGAGCTATCAGTTTGAATGGTAGTGTCAAACTTTTCAAGAACTTCCATATGACTTCATCATCTTCCTTGGTTCCACCATGAGACCGAATTACTACAACCATTTTTGATATCTTGCTAATATAACTTCTTACAGATTCATCTTCCATCATTCTAGCATCTTGAAATACACATATCCAATTTTGTAATCTCATTCTCTTTGCATGATCGTCACCTTCAAAAGTAGATTCTAAAGCTTTCCAAATTTCATAAGATGTTTCAAGTGACTTTACTTGAATATATTCATTCTCTGGAAGAGCTATTAGTAGAGCTTCTATTGCTCTCATGTTACACATGAATAGATCTCTCTCTTCTTCATTGCAAGCTTCTAGCTTGCTTCTTCAACAATTTTCTTCTTAATCTTTGTCAAGATTTAATATCCTGGATCCATGCACAATAGATGAGTCTTAATCTTCTCCTTCCAATTTCCATAGTTGGTCCCATCAAATCTAGGACTATCCTTTCTAAAAAGATTCACCATTGATCTCCCAAAGCTATTAAGCTTATCCTTCAAGGACCTTATAGGCAAACCTTTATATCATCTAATGGATAGATATTTGCGTTACATGTAATAATTTTAGGATCACATCCTTTCAAAGTAGGTGAGAAATATAAATGTAATATTTGTATATGCATATCACTTTGTATTTAGTTTGTTGCCTAGTTTGATAAAATATCTCTAAATGTGTATACATTATCAACGATTTAATTATGTGTGAATTTGGAGACCTCCATAGCCACTATTCATTTATATATAAATATTTACATACATTCATCTCCTATTTATATACACTATTCATTTGCATACACATATTGTACATGTTATTGTTATCCACATATCTATAACATTCACCTATGTCCATGCCTTTGTATATCCATTGGACACCTAATTTCTTTCTTTTTCCACCATAAGATATTTTACAATCATGGACTTGTCTATGTCCTTTTCAAAAATTCAAAATGATTTTTTTTGATTGATGTCATATACCTTCTTATATTGATTTGATGGAAATAATGTTTTGGCATGTTTTGATGTCATGTGCTAGTATTTTAATTTGTTTAGATGCTTTCATTTTTATAAAAATGCAATTATAATTGTAGCTCAATTCTATAGTATTGAAGAATCAAAGATAGTGTCATGTATGCATTTGGTGTTTCTAAAATTATAATAGAGCCCTTATATGCTTTGTTTGAAGTTTGTATACAAAAGAGTTGACCAAGAAAAAAATTGCTACTTATGAAAATTTAATAGTGCTTTTGAATTTTTTTTAATATTACCTATTTTCTTCTTAAAAAAACAAGTATAATAGAGAAAGATATATTTAGTAAAAGAGTTGATTGTATTGCACTTAGGAGCAAAAAATATAATCAAAAGAATAGTTCATGATTACAATCCTACTCCAAACCTACATGTCTCATACACATTGTAAAGTATTTGAATATTGGTAAGATATCATTCTTTAAATACAATCAAATCTCATATTAAATTTTTATTATTGATAGATATTCTTCAATTATAAAATTATATAATATCTTCTTTCATATTCTTTTTTATTTAACTTTGACAACTACAAAAATATTTTAAAAACTTTAAACTCTTTTATATTTATTTAATTACATTACTTGATTACTAAAGTTCATTTTGCATGCTTTTGTTATTAATTATATTTGATTGACTTACTTAAATACACAAAATTCAATTGCATGTTGTTATGAATTACATTGGCTCCTAACCACTACCATAACTAATTGAAAACATTTTTTGATGACAAATATTTATGTTTATCACATACACATTTATCATCTACATTTTTGTAGAATAGATATTTTCATTGATATTTAGAATTAAATAACAATTTATATATTTTTATCATCGCACAACTTAAGAGTTTGGATCTTCTTGCGATTCTCCACAATATAATAATTTGGACTTTATTTGCTTCTTCTTCATGAAAAACAACATTTTGAGGCTTTCTAGAATGAAATGTATCTCCTTCACGCACTTGTATGAAATTAAAATAATAATAATAAGAAGTGTCATAAATGTTGATGATATGTGGTCCTAAACCTCCGTTTCAGTTTAGAATTATGGCACAAGGTGGATGTTCTAGGTGCAAATAGCTACCTTTTCATTCCATTCTCTTCATAAAGTATGTTAAACTGTCTAGAAGTGAATTCTCCCCCTCTATCAGATCATAAACACTTTATCTTAACACCAGATTCATTCTCAACTCTATTCTTAAACATCTTAAACTTCTCAAAATATTTAGTTTCTCTTTAAGAAATGCTACCCACGTCATTCTAGTGAAATCATCAACAAAAATCATAAAATACCTTTCACCATAGAATCCTCTTGTTCTAGAAGGACCACTTAGATCTATGTGAACAATCTCCAACTTCTCTGTGGTAGTGATCTTTTTGCTAGGAAATGATACTTTCTTCTGCTTAGTCAAAATACATTCCTTACACACAACATTAGTAGGCTTAACAATCTTAGGCAAATCTTTGACTACAAAGGTGCTACTAACCTTCACAATATTATCAAAATCTATGTGACAAAATCTTCTATGCCACAACCAATTTTTATCCACTTTAGCTAGCAAACATGACATTTCAGTAGGATTCAACTAAAATACATTACCTCTAGACTTAGTGCTAGTTGCAATCATCTTACCATTTGTATCTTTGATAATGCAAGTCCTCTTAATGAAATGCAATAGATAACCCTTGTCCACCAATGGTCCAACACTCAAGAAGTTATGCTTCAATCCATCAACAAAATAGACATCATCAATGTTAGTTTACCATAAAGAGTGAGTGATCCAATTCCTATTATATGATAGACTACATTACATTACCAACTCTAACAATACCTCCATCATGATTCTTGAACTTAACAAACTTATTCATATCACCAATCATGTGATGTGAACAACTATTATCAATTATCGAATCAAACTTCCTTTTCACTTGGGTAACTAGAGCTCTTTCTTCTCTAATTTCTCTATCAAGATCATCTTCCTTGGTAGCCTAAAATCCTAATTCATCATCACTTTCACTCTGACCTTTCTCATCAAATTCTTCATCTTCATTTGCATACAAACAATTCCTATTTCTATCTCTTCTAGGGTTGACCTTACCTTTATAATCTTTCTCTCTTTTACGAAATTTAGATGCATAATTACCAAATTCATTACAAGTCCAACATTTAAAGATTTTCTTACCATCTTTTTCTCTTCTCACCAGAAGGGCTATTCCTTCCTCAATCTTTTTGTCTTCATCAGCTCTTTTGCTACCAGCAAAATCTCCACAAGTTCTTGTACTCCTTGTCAAATTACGTCGAATGTTTAGGGCACTTAAAGATGTTCCAACTCTTGCAAGTTCTCCAGACCATCTCATATTTTCTTCTTTTGATTCTAATCTTCCAAGCAAAATCTCCTTTGTAAAATCCTTAGTGCAGGACATTACTAGTTGAAACATCTGAGCTATCAGTTTGAATGGTAGTGTCAAACTTTTCAAGAACTTCCATATGACTTCATCATCTTCCTTGGTTCCACCATGAGACCGAATTCCTAAAACCATTTCTGATATCTTGCTAATATAACTTCTTATAGATTCATCTTCCATCATTCTAGCATCTTGAAATACACATATCCAATTTTGTAATCTCATTCTCTTTGCATGATCGTCACCTTCAAAAGTAGATTCTAAAGCTTTCCAAATTTCATAAGATGTTTCAAGTGACTTTACTTGAATATATTCATTCTCTGGAAGAGTTATTAGTAGAGCTTCTATTGCTCTCATGTTACACATGAATAGATCTCTCTCTTCTTCATTGCAAGCTTCTAGCTTGCTTCTTCAACAATTTTCTTCTTACTCTTTGTCAAGATCAAATATCCCAGACCCATGCACAATAGATGAGTCTTCATCTTCTCCTTCCAATTTTCATAGTTGGCCCCATCAAATCTAGGACTATCCTTTTTTAAAAGATTCATCATTGATCTCCCAAAGTTGTTAAGCTTATCCTTCAAGGACCTTATAGGCAAACCTTCATATCATCTAATGGATAGATATTTACATTACATGTAATCATTTTAAGATCACATCCTTTCAAAGTAGGTGAGAAATATAAATGTGATATTTGTATATGCATATCACTTTGTATTTAGTTTGCTGCCTAGTTTGATAAAATATCTCTAAATGTGTATATATTATCAACAATTTAATTATGTGTGAATTTGGAGTCCTCCATAGCCACTATTCATTTATATATAGATATTTACATACATTCATCTCCTATTTATATACACTATTCATTTGCATACACATATTGTACATGCTATTGTTATCCACATATCTATAACATTCACCTATGTGCATGCCTTTGTATATCCATTGGACACCTAATCTCTTTCTTTTTCCACCATAAGATATTTTACAATAATGGACTTTTGTCCTTTTCAAAAATTCAAAATGATTTTTTTCTGATTGATGTCATATACCTTCTTATATTGATTTGATGGAAATAATGTTTTGGCATGTTTTGATGTCATGTGCTAGTATTTTAATTTGTTTAGATGCTTTCATTTTTATAAAAATGAATTATAATTGTAGCTCAATTCTATAGTATTGAAGAATCAAAGATAGTGCCATGTATGCATTTGGTGTTTCTAAAATTATAATAGAGCCCTTATATGCTTTGTTTGAAGTTTGTATACAAAAGAGTTGACCAAGAAAAAAATTGCTACTTATGAAAATTTAATAGTGCTTTTGAAATTTTTTAAATATTACCTATTTTCTTCTTAGAAAAACAAGTATAATAGAGAAAGATATATTTAGTAAAAGAGTTGATTGTATTGCACATAGGAGCAAAAAATATAATCAAAAGAATAGTTCATGATTACAATCCTACTCCAAACCTACATGTCTCATACACATTGTAAAGTATTTGAAAATTAGTAAGATATCATTCTTTAAATACAATCAAATCTCATATTAAATTTTTATTATTGATAGATATTCTTCAATTATAAAATTATATAATATCTTCTTTCATATTTTTTTATTTAACTTTGACAACTACAAAAATATTTTAAAAACTTTAAACTCTTTTATATTTATTTAATTACATTACTTGATTACTAAAGTTCATTTTGCATGCTTTTGTTATTAATTATATTTGATTGACTTACTTAAATGCACAAAATTCAATTGCATGTTGTTATGAATTACATCGGCTCCTAACCACTGCCATAACTAATTGAAAACATTTTTTGATGACAAATATTTATGTTTATCACATACACATTTATCATCTACATTTTTGTAGAATAGATATTTTCATTGATATTTAGAATTAAATAACAATTTATATATTTTTATCATCGCACAACTTAAGAGTTTGGATCTTCTTGCGATTCTCCACAATATAATAATTCGGACTTTATTTGCTTCTTCTTCATGAAAAACAACATTTTGAGGCTTTCTAGAATGAAATGTATCTCCTTTTCAGTTTAGAATTATGGCACAAAGTGGATGTCAATCCTTTTCAGTTTAGATAACATTTTGACTCTTCAATCCTTTTTATGTGATCCTTCTTGTCCCCATCATACATTGAATTTCTCAAAAGTGTGTGATTCATTGCAAGGAGTGTTTCAAAAGGAATTTCAACATGCTACATACAAGAAGCGTGTCCATATCACATTCATAAACCATTTTATAACATTAAAAAGATAGCACAAATACGTATGAATATCAATGTTAGCATAAACTATATTGTGTGTTTCATATTTTCAAACAACTGCAATTTTGTCAATACTCATTTGTTTTATATTATCTAACATTTTATAATTTGTTTTGTGAAACTTTTGAGACCTTGTTAATGGTATGTTTATATTGAAAAATATTAACATATAAAATCAATTTTAATAGATGTTCGTCAATTCTTCGAAATTAACAATTCATTGAAATAAATTTTTGATAATCTATTGTATATTTATAAAATGTGTTAAAACATATTTAAGATTTTTTTTATTGTATATTTGTATTTTTTAAAATTTAATTAAAAAAATGAATTAAATTATAAATTAGATGTATAATATTTTATATATATTGCAAATAGTCAATTTATTATAGTATATGTTGATTGTGGCACAATTAAAGAGTTCAAAAATCTTAAAGTATCAATGCAAATCTTTACTACAATTTTAAAGATATTTTGTACACTATCGAGCACTTATTAGTCTCATTAGAGAATGCAATTTTTATTTTTATGTGTTTGCTTCAATAGTTGGAATACTCAACAATTCAATAAAATTTATTAATCAATATAATATTGATGTTTCTTCATATACTTCATTTTTTTATTGAAATATACTCAAGACTTGATATTGTGTGTGTATACATGTGTGTGTGTGTGTGTGTGTGTGGTGGAAGAGTGGAAGGTGTTAACATTTTGAATTTTAGACATATTGTGGTTCTTAGTAGTTGTAACTCTTGAATTCCTCACACAATGCATTGATTGTGCCATAAATAAAGTGCATAAGCATCTAAAAGTGCTAATCCAAGCCCAACCCACATTATTTAATCTTCAATTGGAAATAAAAAACTAAACCTCGTAAAGGACTTATTTTACATTACATAAGACTTTATGTAATCAATCTTGTTAGAGTTTTAGGTGACTCTACAACACCCCTCAAGATCAAAAAAATACCAAAATAACTTCTCTAAGAGAATGACAAGAAGATTGCATCATGATGCTCGAAAAATGATATTTTTAATGGACATGAAATTGCACATAATGAACCTTGCATATTTAGGAAAGGTGAATAAACAAGTTGTGGGCAAGTGTCACCACACTATGTAATGCATAACCTTTGGTTTGAATAAGGTGGATAAGTCATAACTTAATATAACCATCGATAATGGGCATGATCCTATTGTGTAATGTTAGTACTGAGTAAACATAAGTGATATGCGCAATAAGTGTTGACATTAAGGACAATTTTTCTATTAGTGAATCAAACATTTAGTCAAATGGTTGCATTGGTAGCGAGCTTATCATCCATTCAGCAGTGTTAACCAAGTGTCTTAGTTGCTACCAAGCTAAATAGATAGTTAGTAGTTCATGTTGAGCTATACAGTATCTACCAACCATCAGAGACAATTTGTAGTATAGCTTGAGCGTAGTAGTGTCTACTGAGCTATCTAGTGGAAGTGATGAAGACTCCAGTGTTAACCGAGCTCTGTACTATTTACCAAGTTCTACAATGTCTATTGAGCTCACAGGGTTAACAAAGTGAATCTAGTGCTGACCAAGTCATGTAGTGTCAACCAAGTGATTCAATTGTTACTGAGATTCTCAGTGTTCACCGAGTCACAAAGTGTTGATCAAGTTCGAGCTACTTGAAAGTGATTAGTATGGACCGAGCTTCAACTTCAAGTGAGTGCCAGAATTTTTTGAATGTTGATAGTGATTGTCATGTATGAAAACATCACCAAGTTTTTCTTCAAAACCTGAGTTATAGTAGTTGGACTGACTTTGTGAATTATGATGAATTTGGTATTATAGCCGACTCTAGAAGGTAATGAATTGGATTGGTATATATGTAGTACATTGTATCATATCCAAATATGAGTGTGTATCGATGAGAAGTGGATACGTGCGAATTATAAGAAGGCTACAAGCTAAATAAGGGAAAATAGAGATTTATCTATCATAATCAGGTGATCATTGCAATATAAGGAATCTCATTTAGCAAATCAAAGTTGTAAATCAGAGATCAGCCACTGATTCAATGTAATAGATGCATCAATAAAATCCTTTAATAGGGTAGACTTAACAATCTTTTGCTAAATCTCTTAACCGAGTGCATACTTCATTGTATGTTTGTAAATCCTTTAACAAGGTGGACCTCAAAGTCCTTATTGTTCCTAACATGACAGATCACCAGAAGTGGTCAATTGTAAGCCTTAACAAGTTAAAATTTATACTACAGTACTAAAGCATGTGGGTATCATCCCCACCCTAGTTATACTTCCTAATTGGAAGGTTTATAGGTTACCATATCCTATGTCAAACTATTATGAATATTTTATTGATTTCATTCTTTCATGCATGCAATTTGATTAGAATAATATATGAAGGATTAATTGGTGAAGTAAGATAAAAAAAAAAAATATCGGTTCCCGATTCATCATTCCCCTCTCAGTAACCTAGCCTACCTTTTATTTCCAACAATTGGTATTAGAGCTACTAGTTCTCAAAGAAGAAATTTGACAACTTGAGATAATATCAGAAGCAAGGAGATATACATCCTAGATAAGGCTATTGAGATTGAAAATTTGGATATGGAATTGGCCATTGGACATCTAAAGAGAGTAAAGGAGTCGAACTCTCAATCATTGAAAAGAAGGAAAGTTCTTACAGTACAAATGGATGATAATCTCTAGATTGAAAATATAATTGAAGACTTATGTCCAAAAATAAATTTAGATGAAGATGATGCATCAATCAAAGACCTATTGGAGAAAAATTCCAATCTTCAAGAAGAAGTCATAAAGATGAAAAGAGAGAAAGAAATCCAATCAATTGGATTATGTGATGTCATGGAAGAAAAATAAAAACCCAAAGAAGTGATAGAAGAAAAGGACAATGAAATTCAACAATTATCCCTTCAAAAAATAGACTTTATTGATCAACTCAATGTTGTAAATCAAGAGCTTATCAATCTAAGAATAGAGAATGAAAGACTACAGAATGATCTCAACATTGAAAAGAAAACCAATGAGAGAATGATGAAATATCAGGAAAGCATTAATCAATTGAATGAGAAATGTCAGTATAGACACAAATGAAAAGCTAGATTGGGATATACAGAAGAATGTGAGTCATCTCAGCAAGGACCTCAAAAGAACAAAAGGCCTACTTTCAATCATTTTGGTAAGATAGGTCATACATCAAAAAAATATTGGAGCAATGGTAAAGAAAAATTTAATGGAAAGTGTTATAGTTTCAATAAGCTTGGTCATAGAGAAAGTGAATGCACAGAGAATCCTAAGTTTGAAGGAAAGTGTCACAATTGCAAGAAGGAAGGACACAAATATTCAAGTTGCAAAACCAAGAAGTGGAACCCAATAGAACAAATTGTGAAAGTAATATTTGGATGGAATTACAACACATGGTGTAGATATCACTATTGTGGTGAATTTGGACAAATAGGAGAAAACTACGTGAAACATCACATGAGGAAAAGAGAACTTGGACATCTTTCCAAGAACTGTATGAACATAGGAAGAATTGAAGATGAAGACAAAGCCAAAGCTGACAATATCAAAAAACAAATGAGGCAATAATGGGTACCAAAATCTCTAAAGAATGCAAGCCAAAATCATGAACTGGATGACACCCAAGTAAATGAGTTGGGTGATACAATCATTTCAACTTAGTTTCCTATGGAGATCACTAGAACTGTGATTCACAAGAAATCATCTAACATTAGTTCCAGCTAGCAAGCAAAATGATCCATATTAGCATTTAAGATGTACAAGGATCACTAAGCAAGGTTGGATCGCAAGACCTTACCAAGAAAGGTAGGGTTACATATTATTTCATTATGCAGATGTGAAGTTGGTGACTCTACTGAGTACCACGGTCAAACTAAATGGTGATAATGTTATTAGGTTTTAAAATTCTTTGAGTTGGTAGTTCCTACTGAGTTAGGAGATCTTACTGAGTTAAAAGTGTCTTCTAAGCATTAAATACCAAACTGAGTGGAGGATAGCCTATCACCGAGTGAGTATACATACGATGCATTAATGGTGATTAAAAGGAGGAAATTTGTTAAAAGGAAAAAATGGATTACATTAGTTCATTGTGAAATTTTAGAACATAGAGTGAAGAGAAAATTTAGAGTTTCTAAGTGATTTGAGCAAATTGTTGTTGAAGATTTTTCCTTTTTAAAAAACCCTACTAAGTGATGGCATCTTCAAACAACAAAATGAAGAAAGGATTGGAAATGTTGGTTCATGGAGTGGATTGCAAGGTTTCCACATTAAAGCTGAGCTCAACAATTGCAAAGACATTGGACCCTCCTGGTGCGCAATCACAAATTTTGCCCAAGGTATTTCTTGTCCGTGATATTAGTTCATTCTACCACTGTTTTATTCAAGAACTTGGAATCTTGGAAATGAACTAATCATTCAATGAGTTATGTGTGGATGGAATTCTCAAACCCAAGCACAATCATTCATAAAAAAAAAGATTAACGCATATTCTTCATATGTCGAAGGACTTTCATGTCAACTGGATTCGATTTATTTTGAGCAGAATTCAAAATGGGCAATTGTCGCTAGATCACCCTATCATGATAACAAAAAAGATGATACATAAAATGATTGGATTGCCAATGTTGAACAAAGCTAAGACCACTAAAACCCTAGGTTGAGCAAAATTGGCAAAGTAGACTCTTGCCAAGTGAGACGAAAGAGGCATGAAGCTTTGTGGTGTGACATACATAGATTTGAAGTTTGGAATCCATGTAATTTCTCACAAAATATATAGCTCTAGTAGATTGAATAGCATATTGTGTGAGGTTGTTGATTTGACATACAAGGTGGTGAAGAACAACTTACCATTTGACCTTGTTGAGTTGTTGTTGATACAATTCAACAAGAATATGGAGCGCATCAAAGTGCCAAAGAACAAGACATGTAAGTTTGGTTCTCTTTTGAAATGTCTATTCTTTTACATTCAAAAATTTTTCCCTTCAAAAGGATCTATTGTATGGAGAAAGGACATTCTAGTTTTACATCAAATCAATGAGCACATAGCAGAAATAGGTGAGAATTTTAGCAACATCATGGATAATTACTTTGATTCATTCAAAGAAAAGATGCAAAGTAGATTTAGGATACCCAGGAAGCTTGTAGAAGACTATAAGAAAGATATCTACTTCATGATTGACTATGACAAAGTGTATATTTAAGCAATTAGATCTAGAGTGGCATGGGTTAAGCCTCTAGAATATAAGGTTAACATTGAAGAAACTAAGGATATCATTGAAGCTCTACTACATGATCTTGTGGATTTGAAAGCCACCTATTTTGAAACCTATAATGAAGCCAAGGCAAAAATTGAGTTTTAGATAAAGATACCTCAAGTAGTAAGCAGTAGAAGAAAGAGGATAGAAAAGATAATCAAGAATGAAAAATTATCAAGCTCTCTACTAATGCTTACCAAGGGAAAAGGAGATGATGCATAAGATGAAGAGGATGAAGTAGAGGAATCTAAATCAAAGAAGGAAGAGCTTCCAAAGAAGAAGGGGAAACTAATTATAAATAGACCTACTAAATCCTCCCCTACAATATTTGTAAGAAGATCAGCCAAATCCAAAAAGAAGTTGAAGTTAGGTGAAGATGAATCCAAACAAATCATCTTTAAAAGGTCTACACCTAAACTTCAATAAAATTTGAAAAAGATGGAAGAAGGATTTGGCATGGCATGTTTTAAGTCTCTTAAGTATGAGATTGGGAATGATGAAGAGAAAAAGAAGATAGAAGATACTCTTTTGACCAAAATTGGGAAAATGGAAGTAATCACCTTATGAGCTTTAACATCAAATTTTAGATGAAATTTTGAATGCAATTAAACCTAGATGGGAAAGTGCAATGAAGACTACAAAGGACATCTGTGAACAAATCTTGAAACAACTTATGTAGAGTCTCAGTGAGAAAGAGGTGAAAGAATCCTTGAAGTAGAATGACAAGAAGCTCACTCTCAAATTCTATACATGTATGATATTGCTTAAGGTTATTGAATTTGTGGTTGAATCAACTTATACCATATGGAAAAATATTTATGGGTTGCACAAACCTGGCGAATTTTTAGTGCATGTTGATGATAAGGATGCTAAAGATGAGGATGTTGAAGAAGAAGAAGAAGAAGAAATAAAAGATGATGAAATAGATGATGTGGAGGAAGGAAAGGAAGCCACTGAGGAAAGTCTTATAGAAATATAGAACATTAAGGAAATTGATGCAGAGAAGATTGCATCATTGATTACAACTTCATTTCCTCACTCTCCAAGAAAACCCTTAGTGCAATAAAGCTCTGAGAAGGATCCTACCAAGTTGTTTATGGTTATTGTTGGCTCCTGATTTAATAGAATTTGAACAACCAAGTATGCAAGGCAATAATGCGTCTATGGGAAGCTATCTCCAATAATGGACACAATTTACCAAGAACCTTGGCCAACTATAAGGCTACACTCCTTCTACACTTCAGGCTCTACAAAACCTAGGTGGGCAAACCTTTTAGGATCCAATTATGTGACTAGTGCAATGAGCATAATCAAAATCCAAAATAACAGATAAAAGCCCCTAAATCTTCTATACTTAACCAGTACTTCATAAGCATGAAATAGCTAAAGACATAACTCATGAAAATGGCAAGCTAAGTGTGGGTTAATGTTGAATAACTTTCAACATGAAAGAGGGAATGTTTGATTAATGATGTTTATTCAACACAATCTCAAATATGCAAAAGTATAACAAGTGATCCTATAACTGATCAGTGCCTAATCCATTGGGAAATTTAATGAATTCAAAACATACATCTGTGATATCAGGACATATTTCATATACCTAGACATTAGATCTATCTAATCACCTTGTGATTCAGACATCAGTGTTCATTCAGATCTCATTCTCACAAAATATCCTTCTCAAGTAACCAGTAACCTTGTTAAACATATCAAGCATTTACTTGGCCCTTTGGTCCAACAACAAAATACATCAAACATACAACCTGAAGGGGATGCAAATGGATCTTAGATCTTTATTCCAAGACCACATAAGACTTATAGATTGTTGAGATAGGAGACAAGAACCAGAATGAAACTAGTGAAATTATTGATCATATGTATTTATTTCCTTGAAACTATACTTTCAAATGCATAAAATTAAAACATGAAAACACCTAACATATCAAAACTTGCTATATTATCTGCACTACTATTGTTCACATGAGAGAATTATGCTGAATAATGGTGTCATAGTCAAGGAAACATGTCAAAATACTGGAACCAATGGTCTCACAGCAATGAACTTTTTCTTCCTAGAAGCTGGAACCTGTACAATGAGAAAGAATGAGATTGATATAGAGGAAGGAATTCACAAATTTGCTCTGCATCTGACATGTGTCCACTCAGAATTCCTTCCCAAGAAGATGAAAAAACCTCTTTCTACCCTCTCTCTTCAATAGGTGAATCAGATCTTCATCATTTAGCCTCCCAAATGCAAAAATATCTCAAAATCTAATGATGAAAGAAATTATCTAATTCTGGTGTTAAAATGAATTCATGGTAAAAAGTGAGAATCAGTTGAATGTAACCTCTAGAATGCAAGAAAACTATTTAAAGATGATTTTCTTCACATTCAAATCCCAACAAGCCTTTAGAACTTCCCTCTAACCAACTCTGATGCTCCGTGATCAAATCTACCTGCTTTGCTGAGAAAGCCCTGAGAATCAAAAATTGGCTTATAACACGAATTGGTGAAGACCTGTGCACAAACTGACTTCATATTTGGAAAATTCAGATCCTCCCAATTTCGATGGTAAATTGGAGTGCCCATTTTGGTTGAAAATTGCCCCTAATATGCTCCTCTGAAAATTGGACTCCTATTCATGCCAAAGTCATTAAAAAGATCAATTTGAAAAAATTAAAAAATCATATAGTCAAAACTATAACAAATTATAACTTTAATTCAAATTTTCAAATTTTGGAGGTTTGCACACAGTTTTACAAAAAATTAATTTTGGGACTTTGATCTTTTTCTCATTTTTCCAGCTAGGTCAAACTTGTTGACCAACCCTTGCCACGTGTCAACATGTGATTGGCTGACTACTATGACACTTGCCATCTGGATGCCATGTGGCATCATCTCATTAGCCTTCTATTTTTCCTCATCAGCATGCCACCTCATCATGGTCGCTATGTCGCTATCAGAGTCAGCATCTACCACATCATCAACGACATAGCAACATGTGTCATCTTCTGCCACATCAACACCTCAAGAAGCACGCCATGTCAAGAACCTCTGCCATGTGTCACCATCAGATTGGTCCACCTTACCACCATGCCGCATCATCAGTATACTCAGCTGCCACTTGTCAATTTTTGATTCACTGATGCAACCACATCACCTTCAGGACCCACGACCTTCTCTGCTAGTTTTCAAGGTTTTCCTATAGGTCACTATGTCGCTATCGAAAAACCTTCCCATTTTCTGATTGCAACATAGCGCCTTGCCAAATTTTGCAACTTTTTAGTGGGCTCGAATATGCTGATGCCATCTCGTGTTGCACGTTCCTTCAAAAAAATTTCCTTGTCGTCACCTCCATCCTAGCATGCCATCTAGATCGGGCCCACCAACTAGCCATTTTCCCTTTATAAAGGGTGTGTCCTTTAAGACACAAAGGCTTTTGCAATGAATAGTATTTAACCATTTGAATAGTTCCCCAACTTACCAATGTGGGATAATTGGGTTCAGACGGATTCTCCAATTCATCGACTATCTTTGGAGACTTCTCTGCCTCTCTTTGTTTTAACATGCATGGATCTAGCCTTAGTGATTGCCAGCTTCTTCTCTGTGTATTTGGCATGTGGATCTCCTTTGTACTGGCGTGGACCCTTTGTTTAAATGCCTGCACTTTCTTTTAACCATGCATAGGGTCTTTGCTAACTGGCTCTTCATTTTTGAATTTCCCTCTGCCCTACGTGAGGCTATCTTGTTTTGGCATGAGTTTTGTTTATTTTCTCTTGTTGAGTCCATAGCTCATGGGCTTTTCTTTGTCACTGGTGGACTACTCCAAAGACTGTGTCTGGACTGCCTCATTTGGCATGATCTGCTTTGTTTATTGGGCATGAGTTCCTTTTTTTAAAAAGGCATGGGCTACTTGTTTTATGTAGCGACTAAGTTGATTTTTTTAAAACTCTTACTCCGACTGGCTACTCATTTGACATGAGGGACTTCGTTGCATTGGGCAGCCCTATTCTCTATGTATGGGCATCTTCCTTCACATGGGACATCTCCTTTGTCTCTTACTGTTGGCCACTATTTATGATGATCGCTTGCCATTGACTATTTGAAAATATTTTTACTTCTTAATGTTTCAATTGCTATGGCAACTACTTCCTACATGTACTTTGTTATCTAGACGGCTTGCTCTGTACTTTCATGGTGTTACTGTCTTCATTAACAGTTGAGCATTCAAAATTACTAATTCCATGACTCTGAGACTCTCGTAATGCAAGACGTTCAACAATTTATGGTTTCATATCCAAGTGAATGGGAAACTCAAATATGTCCTTTAACTTGAAATATAACGCACAATGGCCACCTTTTTTGATATCTTCCATTGCCCTAGCCATGGCTAAAACTGCAAGAATGGCCTTGGTATGGTTCTTAGGATAATAATATTTGTATCTTTCAAACAATAGTGCCTTGGGACATTTGATTTGTTTGTAAAACACAAAATTCAATGAATTGATCACTTTTGGTGCCATGCATCATTTATCTGTTCCTTCTTAATGCATTCATATAGAGGAAGCATTGACATAAAAGGCATACCACTTTTCTTTCAAGATGAAAGATGAAATTGATCAGAAATGTTGTGGAGCTACCCAGGATATGATAACTATGCTCCTTGTAGTTTCCCTTGACGTGGTGGTTGAAACCATTCGTGCCCTTGAGCTTGTGCATTGCACAAATTTCAGCTTCAGATTAGTCAGGCCCCCGAAGTGGGTTCGACTTAAAAAAATTTGTTTCCAAATAACTGAACTACAAAACTAATCCATTGACATTTTCAAATTGATTGAAATCAAAATTAGGCATTGAATTATCCTTAAAAACTCATTTTTACCCTTTATTGCCCACTATCATTTTAGTGCTAGAAGGTCCTTTGACTAGCCTTAAAAAACACCTGATCGGGCCTTAGAATCTGACCCACTAATTCTCTGTTCCACATACTTACACCCTGTTGAATCTCGTCTCATGAAAAATTTCCAGTCAAAAGATACTGACCATCAAAGTTGCCTTCTCAGAATTACCTGCAAGTAAAGACATAAAAAAACAACAAATTGGGTTCAGATTTAGCTTTGAAAACTAGGCAAACTGACACTTGGGGAGACAAAAAATGGGATGTTGGTTCTCTATCATGAGGTGAGTATGAATATATTATTTGGGCTCATGATGAATAATAGGACACAAATGACGAGCATTCAAAGTGGGCTACTCAGATTTTGCAGATTGAAACAATGGCAAGAAATCATTTTTTGCAAATGGAATTGACCTGGGAAAGTGTGCAAACAGATTCATCATGACTTGCAAACTGATACACTTGGAGTAATTTTAGAGGACAACACAGTGGTACAATCTATTCAATCTTAATATCACATATCTCAAGTTATGATGTCACAAATAGGGGTACCAAACAATCTGCACTTGCTGACACCAGTAAAACTTTAGAAATTGTGTTTGGAATCATGTTTGAAAACTGATTGAATGGATTCATCATAAGTTGAAACTTGAAACATAATAAGTCTCTAACATCTAAAATGCAACACAACAAGAATTTTAACATTTTAGTCGACTGGGTCAAAATTATAGCACGTCAAATAGGACATCCCAAAATTTTGCACAGTTACACAAATGAACAAAATAGTAACTGATAAACTTTGAGGGATTCAAAACCTAGACAAACAGACTTGAAATGACTCAAAATTTGAAACATAGGTTCTTAGGTATGGATACTAAAAACTCCCAAAGTTTCAAGTCATGAAACAATTCTAGGTAAAAAATATTCAAAGACAAACATAGCCTTCTGTCACTATTTGACACTTAGGTGAAAATGTAGAAATGACAATTGCTCAAAACAGGACTTCACGAAATGACTCAAAATCATAGTTTAACTTCATGAAACACGTAGACAAGCTGAATGGAAGGTGCTAGAAATATTAAACACCCTAGGGGCCTCAAAGGTACATTTGGGTACAATCCCATTTAAAAGCATTTATAGGGCTCAATTTTCTCAATAGTGCTCAAATTTTGGGCTAAAAATTTGAGCACCAATAGTTATCACTACTACACCAAGCACCCAACCAATATCTTGATCTTTACTATTAAATTTTACATTGATTGAAGTGTCTGACACTTCATCTATTGAGTAGCAAGTTCTTGCATCATCAGGCTTGACTGGGCAAGAGCAAGGTATTCCTATTGTCAATGTTATTTCTAAATTTATTTCTATTCCATCTATTTCTACAATTGTTTATATTCCAAGTGTATCCATAGCTAGTGCAATGACATTTGAGAATCAGTCCCAACTGAGCACTGAAGTTCTTAATAAGGGTAAAGAATTTGTTTCTACAATTCTAAAGATTTAGGGTAAAGAAGAGAAAGTAATGGATATGGATGAGGACATTGTTATTCCAAATTGGGATATCTCTATCCTCACTCCTTATTAGAAAAATACCCTAGGTGAGCTATTGAAGAAAGGGGCTAAGCAACAAAATCTTAGAGAAGAGAAGAAGAAGAAGAAAAATCAAGTCCTTGAGGACATATAGAGGATTTTTTTGATGCTCTAAGTATTGAGGTTGATAGAAAATAACCTATTATGGACCAATTAGTTGAAATTGTCCACAACTATAATGAAAATTTGAATGGACAAGATAAACTGCTACAAAGAGCTGGAAAAAAGTTTGAAAATAAGGTTTTGGAACAAGTTGCACCGAAGATTGCAATAGACCAAGTAGAACTATCTAACATTCTTGCTACACTGGAAACATCTGCCAGTAATTTTGTTTCATTGTTTGTCAAACTGAGTAACACATATATCTTCACAAATGATATTAAGGATAAATTATCCAAGATAGATGAGGATATGAAGGCAAGTGCACACTAGCTGTCACTTGATCTGAGTTATAGTTCTACACATTACACAAGGATTAGATATTTGACAAATCTATAGATAGAATTATTAAGGGAAGAAGCTAGAATCAGGGCCACACTTGCAAAAATTTAGGGCATAATTCTTTCAAAAATGGATGCATTGCAGAAACACATTGCACATGCAAAGGCTCTCACCCATGATAGTAACTTCTCTATAGCTAACCACATGATGGAATAATCAGTAGAAGTTTAGATAGCCTTGCATGCAAGTAAGGTATTACAAGAGAATTGGGACAAGACTATGGTACCAATTCTGAAGGTACATTTTGATTTCTTGTCACATTTTAGTATTCACTTGTAGATATTATACACCTTTGGCATTTAAGTCAAAAAGGGGGTGAAGTAATATGAAAAGAGGGAGAAGTAAGTATGATAAGATTATATGTATAGAATATTATTGAGTGAAAGGGGGAGAAGTATATTGTACTCTAGATATATGTTTATAGAAGAGGTATTTTTATGGGGGAGTGGTATAATATTTTGTAGATACATGTACAAATAAGCATAAAATATCTTTACAAAAGAAATTTTGAAAAACCATAAAAATAGAGTATGTTACCAAGCTACAATAGCTAGAAGTCAAAATTGAGTTGAAGACACAATATGCTGATATAGAAAGTTGTGACTTGTGATTTTGAGTATTCACATTTTTTGTTTGATAAGTGTTATTGTCCTTTTTCTATTAATGACTCAACACTTAGTCAAATGGTTACATTGCTATGGAGCTCTACATTTTCTACCGGTCTTATCATTCATCCAATAGTGTTAACCAACTATCTCAGTTTTTACCAAGCTAAACAGGCAGATTTTAGTTCATTTCAAGCTACATAGTATCTACTAAGCATCAAAGATAGTTTGCAGTATAACCGAAGTGTAGTAGTTTCTATCGACCTATCTAGTGGAAGTGATGGAGACTCTAGTGTTAACCAATCTCTATAGTGTTAACCAAGCTCTATAGTGTCTACCAAGCTCATAGGGATAAGGTAGTGAATCTAGTGGTGAGTGAGCCATGTAGTGTCAACCAAGTGATTTAGTTATTATTGAGTTTTTCAATGTTCACTAAGTCACATAATGTTGATCAAGTTCAAGCTACTTGAAAGTTATTAGTATGGAATGAGCTCAACTTCAATCGAGTGCTAGAGTTTTCCAAACATTGATAGTGTTTTCTGTGTATAAGAATATCACTGAGTTTTTGTTTAGAACCTAAGTTATAGCAGTTGGGTCAACTTTGTGAATTATGATAAATTTAGTATTATAGCTAACTCCAAAAGGTAATTAATTTGATTGGTATATATGTAATACATTGTATCATATCCAAATATGAGTGTGTATTTGAGAAGTTGATAAGTGTGAATTAAAAGAATTATACAAGTAGTATAATGGAAAATAGAGATTTATCTATCACAGCCAGGTGATCATTGCAATATAAGGAATCTCATTCAACAAATAAAAGTTTTCAATCAAAGATCAGCCACTGATTCATCCTAATTAGTGCATCAATAATATCCTTTACTAGGGTAGACATAATAGTCTTTTTCTAAATCTCTTAACTGAGTGCATACTTCATTGTATGTTTGTAAATCCTTTAACAAGGTGGACCTCACAGTCCTTATTGTTCCTAACAAGGTAGATCACCAAAAATAGTCAATTGTAAGCCTTAATAGGTTAAACTTTATACTATAGTACTAAAGCTTGTGGGTATCATCCCAACCCCAATTTTACTTTCTAGTTGGAAGGTTTATGAGTTACCATATCTTCTATCAAAGTGTTATAAACATTTTATTTCTTTCATTCTTTCATGCATGCAATTAGATCAAAATAATATATGAAAGATTAATTGGTGAAGTAAGATAAAGTTTTATTGGTTCTTGATTCACCCCTCCCCTCTTAGTAACCTAGCCTACCTTATAGTTTTTACAATAAGGATATAGATGAGGTTATAACTAGGTACAACATATTAATTACACTAACACATCCTTAAGTACAACTTAGGAAGTGTGCTTTTTTATTTCAAGATGTTACATGGGTCCTAGATACTAGACCATTTTAGGTACCTATGTACAATTAAAATGTAATCTCTCATAAGTGGAGAAGGGAAAAAACATGTGGGAAAAAAATCCACTCAAAATGCGAGATGAAAATATAATTATCTCAATGAATGTATGAGAAAAATAAAGCCTCAAATAAGGAAAACAGCCTCCCCATAAGAGAGAAGAAGAGAGACCATGAAGAACATACTTAATGTCAAATCTCCTACAAAGATGGTCCAAGATATCAACCAATAGTCCTATATAGAAAGAAATAGAACCAATGTTACACCAAGATTGTGAAAGTGTGAAAAAATTAGGTACTAATGTAAATGAAGAATTGATAATGAATTAAACACTATGATATTATGAAGATTATGGATGGAGACACCTACACAAGAATCAACTAGATACTTTCAATTGATAGCTTGGTACATTCTAAGGCTTGACTATATCTATGTACCAAGTTTCATGAGATAATTCCCCATCTATCGAGTACATGAGTATGACACTTTATATTATTGCATATACAACATAGATCATACAAAATAATACAACATGATATTATAATAATAGAAAATGGGAAACTAATGATGATTCCACTAAGAATACTCAAAAAATGATTGATGTGGGAACATCTTGGGTGTAAGGAAAATCTTACATCACTCAAACATATTTATGTTTATAGTTTTCCAATTTTTGTGTTTTTAATAAGGGTTATTCCTATATAGAGTTATTGTTTGAGGGAGCTTGCTAACTTTAGTAAACTAGTATTATGTGCTCAAATTGTTTGAATCTAATATATGGAGTTTCATCTTTGGCATATTAGACTTTTGGATGAGTTTTATTGTCATATCATATGTATTAGTGTAGTCATTGCAAATTTTTGGTATGACTTTTTGCTATCCAAAATTTAGGTCTAGTGATGAAGGCATAAATGGATCTAAAATAAAAAGAAACCTTGGGTGATGGATCCTTATGTGATTGACCATGGTAGATCTCTAGCCGAGGATTCTAGAATGGGCTTATAATAGCCCATTAGTTTAACGATTTTCTAGTTATGGTCTCTAGAAGTGGACCCATCCTAAATGTAATTTGTAAATTGCCTTGAGCCAATCTTATGTAATAAAATATAATATAAGGTTGGTAAGCCTAAAGAGTTAGGAAGAGTGTGTATAACATTCTCAAGCAGTTAAAAGTGCCTATATAAGGAAGGCCTAAAAGTTATCTAGACCAGTTATGGGTAATAGTCGCATCTCTATCTTGTAGACTATTGTAAGGAAGGCGACCATGTGGGGTTGAATCTTGTAATTCCACATTTGTAGTGATAATAAGAAGGTCATATTTTGTTCTCTTTATTTTTTTTTTCTTTGTTTTCATTTTTTTTTGTGGTATTAAGGGGAGCACCCTTCATCAAGTGGTATCAAAACGAGAGTTCTTGTGTGTAAACAAATCTTTGATTGGGAGGCATTTTGCACCAAGACCATTATTTGGGATGAGTGTGTGGATAAATCATCAATTGTGAGAAAGTTTGTACTAGGGTTTTATCAAAAGTGCAAAAATGCATCCACAAAGAGATCTTGGTGGAAGAATCATAGGTGTTATGCCTGAGGGTTATAGAGCCCCACAAAGAAAAATGTAAGAACTGGAAAAAGAAATGCACCAAGGAATAAATCATGTCATAAGAGATGAAAGGAAGGATGAAAAATAAGAAGAAAGAAATGTCAAAGAAGAGGTCATTTTGAACCTAAAAGAAGAGAGGATTTTTAAGGCTATTTCTAAGAATAGAAAAAGACCTAAGTTTGAGGTTCCCACATTTTTGGGAAATCTTAACCTTGAGGAGTTGATCAATTGGATCAATGAAATAGAGGAATACTTTGAGTATGAATATATTGAAGATCTAGATAGGGTCAAATTTGTAAAGGCCAAAATGCAAGGTCATGCAAAGATTTGGTGGTAGGAGATCTAGTTGGAGCAAAATAGAAGAGGAAAAAACAAAATCACAACATGGGACCTAGTGGTAGCTAAAATGGAGTGAAAATTTATACTTGTGAATTATGAGGTTGATCTATTGAAGAAAACACAAAGGTTGACACAAGTAGGAAGATTCATTCAAGAGTATACTAAGGAGTCCTCCCAAGTTCTCATCAGAACCAGCCATGCAAAAGCTAATAAGGAGAAAGTTTTTTGTTATCTTAATGGATTGAGGCCAAGCATTCAAGAGGAGTTGAGTCTGGCTCAAATGACTAGTATTGAGAGCCATACCAATTTTCCCTAAGAGTTGAGGAAAAAATTTGATAACAAATATAGTGATAGAGGATATAATGAAAGATCTAGTGCATGATCTTATGGAGGACAAAATGATGCTCGAAAGAAAATGGATGAGGCTAGTAGTAGAATTTAGAACCATACGGGAAAACTTTCAATTTTTTTCATGATCAAAGAAATATAGATTAGAGAGGAAGAGGAAGAGCGTAGGGATCTGAAAGAGGAGGTTTCCATGGAAAATGTTTTCATTGTGGAGAAGAAGGGCATATAACATTTGAGTGTTTCTAATACCAAGGAAGTAATGATAGAAGAACTAAAGGCGTAGCTTGAGTAGCATATATTAATGAAGATGTCAAATCATCCCATTCTAAAGATGTTGAAAGAGGAGACATTCTAGTCAAAAAATAGAGTCCTACTAAGTGGTGAGAATGAACGTAATCAAAGGAGGTGTTTATTTCACACATGGTGCAAATATGAAGATAAGTGTTGTGATGTGATCATTTATGGTGGAAGTAATAATAATCTAGTGTTAGAAAAGATGTTCACAAACTTAAAGATGAAGAGGTAGAAAAACCCTCATCCATATTATATTGCCTAGGTGTAGGATGACCATAAGGTCATGGTCAATGAGAAATTCTTAGTCAACTTCAAGATTGGGATCTATCAGGATAGAGTTTTGTGTGATATCATACCTATGGATATATGTCATATGTTATGGGGTAGGCCATGGTAGTTTCATGGGAATGTTGTACATGGTGGGCATGTAATGACCTACACTCTGACAAAGGATGGAGTGAAACATAAGTTGAAGTCATTGAAGGAGAAAGAAGAAAAGTTATGTTGTGTTTCTAGAATATGTTTTTTTGATGGAAAAGAGTTTCTCAGTGATATGAGGCATAGCATAGGTTTTTTGCAATACTTCCAAAAGATGATAAAGAATAAGTAGAGGAGATACCTAAAAATATTATAGATTTGTTGGAAGAATTTCTTGATATTGTGTAAGATAATGTACCTGATGGATTACCCCTAGTGTGGAAGATAAGTCCCTATATGGACTTGATTCTAGGAGCTAGTTTTCCAAATAAGGTAGTATGTAGAATGACACTAATAGAAAGTGAAGAGTTGAATAGATAAGTTCATGAGTTTTTACAAAAAAGATTGATTTGAGAGATTCTGAGTCCATGTGTTGTACTAGCAGTATGGGAACCTAAGAAGATGGAGGATGGAGGATGTGTATACATTCTTGACCTATCAACAAGATCATGATAAAGCATATATTTTCATTAACATGGATGGATAATATTATGGATTGTTTTAATGAAGTCATGTATTTCACAAAGATAGATATGAAAGTGGGCACCATCCAATTTTCATTAGAGAAGGAGATGAGTGGAAGACTACCTTCAAGACAAGAGAAGGATAAGACTACCTTCAAGACAAGAGAAGGATTGTACGAGTAGTTAGTTGTGTCTTTTGGGCTAACCAATCCATTGAGTACATTTACGGGGTTAATGAATGAGGTACTAAAGGAGTTTCTAGTTAATTTTGTCATTATTTTCCTAGATGATTTTTTTATATTCAATAAGAAATTTGAGGAGAATTTGATGCACATTCATAAGGTGTTTGAAAAGTTGAGGGAGGAAAATTTGATGATAAATATAAAGAAGTGCAGTTTTGTTAAGGAGGAGTTCATGTACTTGGGATTTTTAGTATCAAAAGACAACCTTAAAATGGACCATGAGAAAGTGAAGGTTATCCTCAAATTGTCTAATCCAAGGAGTTTGTTAGTCTAAAGTTTGAGTCTCTATTGTATAAATGTTCTCTTTTTGTTCCTCTTCAAAGTCAAATTTTCTTTTGAACCTTATTGTCTCATCTTCTTTTCATCTCACCCTACTAACTATGTCTTTCATGAGTTACGTCGATCCCTTTAGAGGTCTTGTCTCATCCTAGGTGTATAGGAATGAATCTATTGTGAAATACCTATGATCAATTCTTCTGAACCACTTTAAACCACTTTGTTCCAAATTTCAAAGGAGTTCATACTGGTTCCATTTAAGGTTTTTGGACTAGTACTTATTTTGCAAGTGATACCTACCAAACAAGTTGTAGGTTGCATTCAAAACACTTTGTGCCAAGGTTAAAAGAGGTTCAAATGATTTCCAACATTGAAAAATGGTACTAAGAGATAAAATCAATGGTGGATATGGCAACTTCTTTTAAAGCATGAAAAGTGATATCCTAATGATGATGGAAGGTTGTCTTGGAATCAATACCATCGAGTATAGATGGTGAGTTGGAAATATAAGTGGAAAAGAAAAATCTTCTAATAGAAACTAAATTTGAATTTTTGGAGGGAAATTGATGATGATTGGGATATTTTAATCAAGCAATCATATAATTAAAGGCTTGAATATTTGGTGGTGCTTTTTGGGTATGAAAATAATTCTAAAACCTAGTCAAAGCTTATTTTTGTTCTAATCTACAAACTTAAAGGTAAAGTGGTAGAAAAAGAAAGGGAAGTGTTTCTAGTTTTTAGCTACTTGCAGGTGAGGTTCATAATCTTTCCTTTCTGCTCTTTTTATGTCCATTTTCTTTGAAAAGGAAGAACTTGCGAAGTGTTTGTTCTTGTTTTAAGTATGAATTATATTATGCATTTCTTTGGGAATACTTCTATTCTACAATGTTAGCAACCTATAATTTCTAATAGAAATCTAATGGGGGTTGAAGTGGAAAATTTTCAAGAGAAGTTTTTGGAACAAGCCAAGATTAATAGATGTCTTGAAACCTTGACCAGTGGGCTCCTTAAAGCCACTTCCTTTCTTCACACTTTTTTAAGCTTGTAGTTACTCTAGTATTGTTTGATCCATTATGATGTCAAGTATAAGTGTATAGTAAAGAACAATGATGGTACTCTTCTATCAATTTATAGGGAGATTATCATGTTAGTCTTAAAGTTACCTAAGTCATCCTTTGCTAGTTTCAATCCTACTCAATATTTAGTTCAATTTTGAGAGGACCCTTAAAATAATCATAATCAGATAGCTAGAAAGTGGACTAAAACCTTCTATAGAGGATGTTCAAGAATCTTAAAGGTGTTAACTAAAGATCACATGAAGCCTCACATACACGACCTCGTAGTTTTGTTGCACAAAGCCAAAGGTTCAATTGATGTCTATGTTTTTAGAGAGTGAATGTTTCAATACAGAGATATCATTTTGACTGGTAAGAAATTCCTTGATTGGGTTGAGTTGATAGCTAGTTCATTAAGGAATTAGCTCAAACATTCACAAGCTACCAGGAAAATTTTCTACATGTCCTCCTATTTAACCTATTGTCTTGCATGCATATATAATTTCACCATAATTCCTCATGAACTATGGAGTGAAAACATAACAATGTACCAATATTTCCCTCTACTAAGAAAAGAAAGAGTGTTGGAGGATTTATGAAAAGTACATGATATCTTCTTAGAGAAGTTGTGCCTCAACCTCACTAAAACCCTGATGCAAAGGATGTCCCTAGAAGCCCAAAACTTGGTCCAAAGCTGTGGGAGGTTTTGTATACACTTCCCCATTTTTTCTTAGATAAGAGTAGGAGGATTTGAGGAGGAACCACCTAGGTTGCTAAGGTATGCACTGGATTATTTTGTTCTTATTGAAGTTTGTAGACAAATGTTTTATGTGATTAAGAATAATCTCCCTAAAGGAAAATGAGAATTTATTTCCCCTATTAAACAAGGTTCCTTGGCTTTTAATGCTATGATTAATGCCTCAAAAATTGGGAGTGATTTACTAAATTTAAATTTAGGGTTCTATCATGAAAGAAGGAATTTTGATAACAATAGTTTTGCAAAACTAGTGCTTTTCTTGGGAGATCAAACACAATCACTGCCTCATATTGAAGACCTATGGGAAGATTGGAATAATTAACATGAGGTCATGAAAAGGGATCGTTCAAGGCTAACTATTCCTCAAATTAACACATTTTACTTAAAACTCAATGCAAGAGGAATAGTTGAAGATGGTTCAGATATTATTAAACCTAAATGTATATAAACAAGTTAATAGCTCTACCTAAAATTTATTGGAGTTGAGATGAAGAAGATGATATAAATCATAGGTCAAGGTTCATACTAGAATGCACTAAAAATTGGTTATAGGGGACAAAGAACAAGCTGACTAATTCCATGTAGATGTGAAAAGCTAAAAGGGGTGTTTCTTTATCACAATCCTCAACTTATGATGACCGCCTTTTGTAAAATGATGTAGGAAGAATTCCCTCAATCATGAAGAAAAAGGTAGTGGCTTCATTTAACCCAAAAATTAAGGTACCACAATCGATCCAGTGACTCCTAGAATGAGGTTCTAAACTAAGTCTGTGGTAGCAATTCATATAGTAGTTCAAGAACCTAACTTCATGGATTTGGAACTAGACAAAGAGACAACCTTGCACTACCTAAAAATTAGGAGATGGACAAAAAAGTGTCTAAAATTATAAATATGATTAAGAGAGGCTTCATGACTCCTACTAAATAGGACGAAGGGACAACAACCACAAGTGTTATTCTCCCTTGGATATCTATCTTAGTAAACAAAAGGTGTATCCTGAGAACTATTATTTTCCAGTTAAGGACATATTTACTAAGTATGTCATTCACACTCCCAAAACCCAAAATGTGAAGAATAATGCTCACTTGACCAAAGACCCTACTAAAGGGAAAGTGTTTGCAAAGATAGCCACTTATAAATAGAAGGAAGGTGTGCATGATGTGGAAGCTAAATATTTTTAGGTTACATAAATTGAATTGGGAGCTTTGAGTTAGGATACTAGCAATCATATATTTAAGTTCTCATCTGATCACATGTTGAATCAATCTTAGAAGGATAGTTGGGAAAAGAGGGAATTGAAAAGGTTAGTTGTCACTATGGCTAAGTACATTTATTCCATGATGAATGTTGGGGCACTTCCATTGATTTAGGCTACACAATCATTTGATTCTAACTCCTCTGACAACAAGAAACTATTAAAGAAAATGCAAAGGGGAAAACTCTTCTTGGAATCAATATACGTATGGGTAAGAGTTGTCATGGAAGAAGGAGATAGGTTTATCCAAGAGTTCACTACTACCTATGTAGAAGAGGAGGTGCTTCTTATAGAGATACAAACCCTCATACCATTGTGGGAATCTGATGAAGCTAGATGTTGGGTGATAGTTATCAAGTGTAAGAAGTTGAAAAGTATAGAGTGATTAAGTTCCTTGTTCAAAATTATATGAAACCTATAGATGCTTGCATGTTCTTTATATATTGAAAAGAAATATGAGTTGGAAAAATTCCTTGTTTAAAGCTGCCATAAAAGAGGTACGAGAAATTGAGAATGAAATAAAGGAAATGCATAAAGAAGTTCTAAAAGATATGCAAGTGATTAACCCCATTGGCATACTATAGTTTGAGGAGGGAAACATTGATTTAGAAAGTTTTGATGAAAATTTTCCAAGGCACTATGACTAAGATTAAAGACAAAAATAATCCTATGCCCCAAGGTTTTACTACAGTGGCTGATGTTGAATTTGTGTTGTACTTGGACTGGGAACACTTGCCTAGACAAAGCAGTAGGATTAAAGAGCTCAAATAGAAAAATGATGCTTGTAGAGAAAAACTGTTGAGTTTGATTAACCCACATTCCTATGCCACTAAAGAGCTTGCTAGTTTTTCAATAGCTTGAAACTAGTCAAGTAAGCCACATTAGGAAAAGATAGGTCAAATGAAGTAGACTAGTCATGTGGCATAATAGTTTTTAAATCACTAATCTTTTCAATGGCTTTTGTTTGAAAGATTATATTTTGTTAGTTATCATAACTACTTTGTAACTGAGAGAGATGGGTTTTGATGGAGGCCTCTCGTAATTGATACTATATATATATTGGAACATAAAATTAGTTAAGGATTAGATTTTAGATAGAAAAAGGCATCTTAATAGTAGTTTTAACTAGATACTTTCCTTTTGGTTTTCTTGAAAGGAATGTTTGGTAATCTTAATTTTCATTTTGAGACTTTGAGCTCGAAGACATACATATGTGCATCTATCAATATATAGCACAGTTTAAAACTATGTGTTTAAACTTTGATATAATGCTTACTTTGTAGATTGGTATATCAGTTGCTTTTTGATATTGACTATTTATGGGCTCCTAAATTAGCCATCTTTCTCACTACTTTTCATCCTCTTTCTAAGACATTTGATTGCACATAGACATACATTTATTTTTTTAAGCATATAAACTTATGGTTTCTATGTATATGATTATATATGTGTGTGTGAAGATAATAAGATGGAATGGGGATACCTCTAAAGACATAATATCTACATAATTTCATGGAAAAGAATGGTGAATATGATAGTTATACATGATAATGGATGTTTTCTCTCCTAAGTTATATTTTGGGTAGTTACCTCCTGTAGCCATAGGTTTGAAAGAGTGATAATTGAGACTAACACCTTTTCCTAATATTGATGATGTGGATATATATGTATATGGTTGGATATGTGTGCATTCATTATCTTGCAAGATTTTAATGTGGATATTCAAGGACCAACATACTAGCATGAGAGTCATATGATTACTGAATCTTCGCAAAGCAAGTCAATGCTTCATATTGCATGCAATGTGCAAATTTAGTGTGCGCCATATTCTAGGATTATTCATGGTCAATAATGTTTCTGTTATGAAACTTTATGAGTTGTAAGTGATCCTCATTATGAAGTGATCATAGGTTTAGGAGTTAGTGGTAGCTTTCCTTTTAAATAATTGACTATTGTGACTCTTTTAAAAGTTAGTTCAATAAGCTAGTTTTTAATATAGAACTCTTGCATACCATTTTAGGAGATTGTAATTGTTTTTATGGATAAATAAAATGTTCAGTTCAAGTTTGCAACTTTTATCTTGATTATACTTTCCATTCATTCATTCAATAGGGCCTACTTGATGAGTGAATTTCTTTGTTAATGTAGAATTCATTTCCTATTCATTTATATGTTTTAGGACTCTACTGTTCCTGCAACACAGTTAGTTGGAGTAGTACCTAACTCTAATTACTTGCTTTGATTAGAATACATTTGCTTACTAGTTTTAGTTCAGTTTTCTTGAAGCATAAGAATTCGAATTCCTTAAATAGGCTTAGAAGAGGAAGTTTGAAGCATATACTTTGCAGATGCCTTTCCAGTCCCTGGTCAATAATTAAATGAGACTAAATAGTGCATTAGGAATCATTTGGGGTGTCCAATTTTGAATTAAGTAGTCCATTGCTTTGGGTTTTTTATACCATTTTTTGGCCAAGACTTTTTGGCTCTATTTCCATGGATGGTGTTAATTCAAACTAATTCTTGTTGTTGTAGTCTTTGTTTTAATTTAGTACTTTAGTAAGCACTTTTATGCGTAGAAGAAGAGATCACCTCAGGAGATTTATTCCCTATAACTATCAAGGAGAACCATTTGATTTATTTAATCCTCAAATTAAAGAACCACAAAGTGCGAATGAAGAAGAAGAACTCCTTGAAAATCCATTTGTTGATGCTTAGAAATGCATATCCTCTTTGAAGAATCATTGCATTTGAATAATCTATTTTCTTTACTTGAATATCAAGTTAATTTTCTTGCTCTTGTTGTATATCAGCCACCACCACAAGGTCCCCCTCCTAGAATGGCTACTCAAGCTCCATTTCATTTTCCTATACCTCAATAGCAAGGCAACTTGAATCTAAAAAATATACCTACTAGTACACTTCCTAAATTTTATGGCCTCCTAACAAAAGACCCTAAGACCTTTCTCTTTGAATTTGATATTCTTTGCTGGAGTTATGATTATACCACTAATGTTCACAAGCTGAAGTTTTTCCCATCAACTATAAAAGAAGCTACTTTGAGATGGTTCATGGGGTTGGGTGCTAATGTTGTAGCAGATTGGGATGCCATGCGTACAATATTTCTTACAAAGTACAAAGAGTACTATAAAGGTTAAGATTTGAAAAGTGATGACATTTTAAAAATATCTCAGAGGGAGGATGAAACATTAGAGGATTATCTATCTAGGTTTATGTTTAACCTATAGTGCAACACTCAACACTAGCTAAATGAGGCATCTCAAAAGCACCTTTTCTTAAAAGATGTGAATGATGGATTTATTGAGGCTCTAGACCTAATGGAAAGAGGTGATATCATGAAAAAAGAATGGGTTGACATAAGGAATATATGTGAAAAATTAATCAAGAACCACTTTGAAGAAGCATAGGGGACTTAGAGCCCTACCACATAAGTCCAATGGTGGTTCTAAAGTATCTAAAATGGAGCTATCTAATCTACTATCTAATTTCAAGTAGGACATAATTAATTATATCACCACTCAGCTAGATAGTAAGCAAGTAAAGAGGAAGAAGGGAGAGTTAGATGTTGTGCTTGCCGAGTTCTATTATCATTGCAAAGAGAGGAAAAAAATTTGTAAATTTAAGACAGTTACATCTATGGATGTTAACTCAATGCCCACTAAGCTCAAAGCTATAGATGAGGGGAATGAAGAAGTTTTCTACGCTTCTCAAAGGTGTCCATGGACTCAGAGAGGTATGTCTCGAGACCCATTGAATAATTTTGGTTACAATAATATTAGTAACTATTGGCTGAACCAAAACCCCCAAAATTCTGCTCCTTAAGGTCAGAATTGGAATCACATTTGGTCCAATCAACAACCATACTATAACCAAGCCTATCCATAGAAACCACCATTTAACCCATACCAATAGTAATATAACTCCTATCAGTAGCTACAATAGAATAACCAATGACCACCTCATGGTAATTGGCAACCACAACCTCAGTGGGGACCTAACCAACCTAATTAGCAACCACCGCTAATGCCTCCACCACAAAAACAAGCTATTATGTCACCATCTCCTATACCAAATAGTAATCCTCAAAAGCCAACTCAACTTCCAGCTCAAACAACTCCAAATCCTAATAATAAGTGCCAAGCCTATTCCTTGCATATATATGGCATCCATCTTAGATCAGGAACTACATTGCCAACACCCAAGGAGCCAATAATAACTGAAGTTTTTGATACTGAGGATATACCTATGAACTGACCTATTAATGTTCCACCTATTGCTAAAACTACACTAATGCCTAAGAATCCTCCTTATCCATAGAGATTGTCTCAAGTTGTTCCTCCAAAAGAAAATCATGTAGCCACTGAATTGATTGATTAGCTCAGACAAATGACTGTGCAAATTCCCTTGTTGGATGCACTTAAAAAAATTCCAGTCTATACCAAAGCAATTAAAGAAGCATGTATTAAACAATTTGGAAGGAAAAATAAATACCCTGATACTATCCATGTCTTAGGCCAACTCTCTGATCTCATGCTAAGTAAAGTTGTCATGCCTAAGTATTCAGACCTAGGAAGTCCAGTTGTAACCATCTTCATTAATGGTACCCACATTTAGAATGTTTTAATTGATTTGCGAGCATCAATTAATGTTATGAATAGAGAAGTTATGTTGAAGCTTAATATCATTGGTTTGTGGGACACACCAAAAATATTGCAATTAGCTGATAATTCCATAGTCAAGCCTGATGGTATCGTTGAGGACATTGTTGTTACTTTGGATTCTTTAGAGTACCCTTTAAATTTTATAGTCTTGTCTGTTGGATACAATTGTCCAATTGTATGTTGTCTTTGATGTTACACAAATGTCATATCAGTTATCTATCAATGTCTACCAAGCTTAGTTGGTTAGCAAAGAAAATTCCAGTATCTACCAAGTTTTCGTGGAAAATACTTTGTGGAAATAGTTTCTACCAAACTCACTTGGGTGTCAAAGGATTTTGTTGCAGAAGTCAATGTTAACCGAGCTCTCAAGGTTAACAAAGGAAAGTCATTTTTTACCCAGTTTACTCAGTCTCCAAAGGATTTTATAGAGTTTTTAGTGTTTACCGAGCAGGGCCAACCAATGAAGGATTTTGTTGTTCTAGAAAATAAAGTTTAATTGTTTCATGTAATGATTGTAGCCAACTGATGTAATAATTATTGATAATTGTAAGTTTTAAATAAGCTAACTTGACAATTTTTAAGGTATAAATAAAAGGTTAGGTTGAGAATTCTAAATTGTAAAGTGAGCATGCAAGTGTATTGATAAAAGAAGATAGTGTGAGCAAACTTTGAAGGATGGTCATAAATCCTTGAGGAGTAGAAAAGTTTTATTGGATCAGAGAGGATCTAGTAGAGGAGAAAAAAGATTTGTATCAACAATTCAGTTGTATCTCATTCAGGTCTATTCATTGTTACTTTGTCACCATTGTAGCAGTGATTTCTAAATCTCTTAATAGGGTCAGTTTAACAACCATTTTGTAAATCCTCTAACAAGGTGATAGTTCTTCTAAATTTTTCTAAAGACCTCTAGCAAGGTCACTCCTAATAGGGTGATTAAATACTTTAACAAGGTCACACCTAATAGTGTGTTTTGTAACCTTTAACTAGGTTGGCTCCTAATAGGGGTCACTACAGAAGAGTGAAAATCAGTAGCTATTTATTTGGTGGTTTTTCCCATATTGGGTTTTCATGTTAAATCTAGTGTCTCATGTGTTCATGTTATTTCTTTTATGGTTGCATGTTAATCACTATGAATGCTTAGAGATTAGTAATAAGTTAACATACATCTACTAAGTTACAACATTTTTCTATGTGGCTACCGAGCAACAACAGTAACAATTTATCAGACATCTAAGGGGTCTATGGATTTTTTTTGTGGTAACTGATTCACCCCCCCTCTTAGTTACTCCATCTATATTTACAATAATCTGTATCAGAGCTTTTGGTCTTTGCAGGAAGGATTTCAAGGATCTAACCTAAAGATCAGGATGTCTTACAAGAGGGAAATTCCAAGGCTTGATATGGATAACTTTTTAGCATGGTAGGGACTGATGAGACTTCATCTAGCTTCCATTGGAGATATAGGATTGAAATACCTTGATGAAGAATATGTAACTCCTTCTAGTGCATTATCTATTAATGACATTGCTGAGGAGAAGACTCATAACACCATGATGATAGACATTGCATCAGCTCTAAGCTATGAACAATTTGATGATATCAAGGATTAAAAAAATGCCTTTGAAATGTAGAACAAGCTGAAAGAAATCTATGGAGGTGATGAAAATGTGAGAAGAGCCAA
Organism: Cupressus sempervirens; assembly: GCA_028749045.1. Lineage (NCBI taxonomy): Eukaryota > Viridiplantae > Streptophyta > Pinopsida > Cupressales > Cupressaceae > Cupressus > Cupressus sempervirens. Next base: position 884,298,311 of record CM053786.1, read on the forward strand.
AGAAGAGAGTCTAAGATGAAAATTTGATCAGATAAAAATGAGAGAGGATGAAAATATTCCCAAAAATGTTGAAAGAGTCAAAGAAAGTGTCAGTACAATCTACGCCTTTGGAGGAGATATCAAAGAAGAAATAGTTGTAAGTAAATTTCTTAGAACATTGCTTCCCATTTATGCAATTAAAGTATCTGCAATTCAAGAAAGAAGATGTGAAGCAAATCATAAGATAAATTTGGATGCCATAGTAGGAATATTGACTACATTTGAGCTAGATAACTATGACAATTATGTTCCTAATTCCAAGAACATTGAATTTGCATTTGAAGCCAAGCTTTCACTCAAAGAAAAAGGGAAGAAGATAAAGGAATCTTAGTCAAAAAGTGAAGAAGAATCAAAAGAAAGTTTTGACAGTGATCTTTAAGTAGTTAAAACTCTACTTGCAAGGAAATATTCTAGAGGCAAAAGAAAATACAAAGGCAAGGTTCCTCTAATCTATTTTTCATGTGAAGAAATTGGTCATATTGTAGCTAGGTGCCCAAACAAGCAAAGCATAGATGAGAAGAAAGGTCACAAGTGCAATGGCAAGAAAGACTTCAAATCATTCAAGAAAAAAGGTAAAAAAAATGTTTTATGGCTAAAGATTTTGATGATAGTGAAGATGAAATTGTTTACATTGCTGTAAAAGATGAATCTGATAATGATGAGGAAGATAACATGGAACTTATCTCTCATGTGATAAAAAATGATACATGGATCATAGAAAGTGGTTGTTCTCATCATATGACTGGTGACAAAACTATGTTTGAACATTTTGAAGACTATGATGGTGGCAGTGTAAGGTTTGGAAATAATGAACCTTGTTGCATAAAAGGAAGAGGCAGATTCTCATCAACCAAAGAACTTGTATGTGATAATGCCTATTGGGTTGAAGGACTAAATCATAATCTGTTGAGTGTGGCAGAACTAATCAATATTGGATTCAAGGTGGAATTCATGCATGGAAAGGCAAGACTATTGGATGACAAAGGAAGCCTGATTGGATCAAGCATACAAACAAAAGGTAACTTTTTTTTCTTGAACTTGGTGAGTGCTCATGTTTTATTGCTCAAGTTGAAGAAAGTTGGTTATGGCATAGAAGGTTATGTCATGTGAATTTTGATAACATGGTAAAGATAAGAAAATTCAAGAAAGTAAGAGGCATTCCTAGTTTAAAGAAACTTGATGTTGGTCTATGCAAAAATTGTCAGATTGATAAGATGGGAAAGACAAGTTTTAAAAGTAAAAACTATTAGTTTGAAGATATTTTGGAAATTGTGCATACTGATTTGTGTGGACCTATTTAAATTGAGAGCTATACTAGAGAAAAGTTCTTCATTTTTTATGTTGATGACTATTTTAGAATGATGATTGTTATGTATATGAGAGAGAAGTCGAAAGCATTTAAAAAATTCAATGGTATTTGGCCAGAGTAGAAAAGGAAATAGGAAAAAGACTAAAATGTTTGAGGTCAGATAGAGGTCATGAATTCATCTCCCATGAATTCAATAACTTTTGCATTGAAAGAGGAATCAAAAGATAGGTATCAACTCCTGGAACTCTCGAGCAGAATGGAATAGTTGAAAGGAGGAATAGATCTATCATGGATTGTGCAAGGACTCTAATTATTGAAAAGAACATTTCTATCAAATACTGGAAGGAAGCTATCAACATTGCAGTTCATACATTGAATCGAGTATAGTTTAAGAAGGACTCATTCAAAAACCCCTATGAGTTATGGTATGGCTATAAACCCAATGTAAGCTACCTAAAAGTATTTGGAAGTAAATGTTACATCTTGAAAGAATCTAGAAAAGGTAAATTTGATGTAAAGGGTGATAAAGGTATATTTTTGGGATATTCTTGCAAGAGGAAGGCATATAGATGTTTGAATTTGTCTACTCACAAAATCATAGAAAGTGCACATGTGAAAGTTGATGAGTTTACAGAAAGGAATGAAGAAGAAAGCAAAAAGGAACCAGAACATTACAAAAGATTTATTTTCATTCAACTTAATACATTTCTAGATACATCTATCAATCAAGTGACTTCTACTCTCGAGACTTCCTCAGTTACTGAGTTGCAAGAAGTTCCAACTGAGTCACAAGGATCTAAGTTATAGTCTAAAGCTACCAAGCTAATGCTTACTGAGTTAGAGCAGCCAGAACCTAAAGTTGAAGTGCAAGAGGATGACAATGGAAGTCATTCAAAAGGCAAGGAGCCTATATTGGCCAAGTATGTTAGGAGACATCATGCACCAAATCAGATTATTGGAGACAAATTTGAAGGTACTATGACAAGAAGTAAACTAAAAGGTACTTGTTTACTTGTTGATTTTCAACCTAGAAATGTCAAAGATGCATTGGAAAATGAAAGTTAGATTGATTCTATGAATGAAGAGATAGAGAAAATAGAAAAGAAAAAAAAATGGACTCTTGTACCAAGGCCTAAAGATAAAAATGTGATTGGAACAAAGTGGGTATTCAAAAATAAGTTAAATGAAGATGGTAAGGTATCAAGAAACAAAGCTAGATTGGTATGTAAAGGCTACTCTCAAGAAGAAGGAATTGATTATGAGGAGACTTTTCCTCCTGTTGAAATATTGGAAGGTGTCAAGACATTGTATACATATGCTACATACAAAGGATTTAAGGTATATCAAATGAATGTCAAATCAACATTTCTCAATGGTATTCTTGATGAAGAAGTCTACATTGAGCAACCTGAAGGTTTTGTTGATCTAGACAAGAAGGACATGGTCTACCAATTACACAAAGCATTATATGGTCTGAAACAAGCCCCTAGAGCATGGTGTGAAAGATTTCATAACTATCTTATTCAGATTGGTTTCCAAAGAACTAATGATAACGGTAGCTTGTATATCAAAGAAGGACTAGATAAAAAGATTGTTTTGGCAAAAATATTTGTGGATGATACTTTTTTTACATGGAATGATGATTTATGCAATGATTTCTTAGAGCAAATGAACAAAGAATTTGAAATGTCTATGTTTGGTGAGATTAAATTCTTTGTTGGTCTTCAAATTTAGCAGAGCAAGAATGATATCTACATCACTCAATCTAAGTACATCAAGAAGATAGTTAAGAAGTTTGGTATGGAAGATTTTAAGCCAGTTGGAACACCCATGTGTACTAGATTAAAGCTTACCAAAGATGATGAATCAAAAGAGGTAGATCAGACCTTATATAGATCAATGATTGGAAAGTTACCGTATGTGGTTCATACAAGACCTGATATTGCTCTTGTAGTTGGTATAGTGGAAAGATTTTTTAGAAAAACCTAGAGAAAATCATATGATGGCAATCAAAAGGATCTTGAGATACTTGAAAGGAACTGAAGATTATGGTCTTTGGTATATACTTGGTGGAAATTTGGACTTGAAATTGTTTACTAATGGTGATTGGGATGGTAATTTGGATGACAAAAAGAGTATGAGTGGAGGAGTATTGGCAAAAAATTGGTAGCTTAGACAAAAAAAAAAGTAAAATTGCACATCCTAGTCTACAGAAGAGGCAAAGTATGTTGTAACAGCAATAAATTGTTCCAATATTGTTTGGTTTAAATAGTTGTTGGAAGGCATGAAAGTTGAGATCAAGGAACTAGTTCTTATGTTTTGTGATAATACAAGTGCAATTAACATATCCAAGAACCCAATGATGCATTCCACAACCAAGTACATTGCAATAAAGTATCACTTTGTCAGAGAATTGGTGCAGGATAAGGAGATCAGATTGGAATATGTCCATTCAAAAGATTAGATTGCTGACATATTCACTAAGCCATTACCTAAGGATGCATTCTTGTATCTAAGAGGTAAGTTAGGGATGATTTCCTTATCTGAAGCTTACTAAAATGAAGTTTTAGTGATGCATCAATAGGAACCAAGTTGAATATCTATTAGTTGATACAACATAGTCATGTGAACATTGCATATGAATTAGTACTTAAGGTACATTGTTACTCATTTGGTTTGTGTTGTCTTTGGCATGTGTTGTCAAAGAGGGAGAGTTTAATGTGATATCATTCTGAATTTTGAGTGTGCTTGTGAAGAGTTTTCCATTTAGAGAAGAAGCTATGTAATTCCTTCACAGAGGGAGATGACTACATTAGAGAAGTTTGTGATTATAAAATCTAAGAGGGAGAAATGTTCTATCAGAAAAAGACTTATTTTCAAATTTCATTGTGCTATGACATGTTGTGTTGCCATCAATGCCAAAGAGGGAGATTTTTGGATACAATTGTCCAATTGTGTGTTGTCTTTGATGTTACACAAATGGCATATCAATTATCTATCAATGTGTACCAAACTCAATTGGTTAGCAAAGAAAATTTTAGTATCTATCGAGCATTCTTGGAAAATACTTTATGGAAATAGTTTCTACTGAACTCACTCAGGCATCAAAGGATTTTGTGTCAGAAGTCAATGTTAACTAAGCTCTCAAGGTTAACAAAGGAAAATTAGTGTTTATCGAGTTTACTTGGTCTCCAAAGGATTTTATAGAGTTCATAGTGTTAATCAAGCCTCTATTTGTTAGCACTGGAAATTAGTTCTGGAATAGTGTTTATCGAGTAGGGTTGGCTAATGAAGGATTTCTTGTTTTGGAAAATAAAGTTTAATTATTTCATGTAATGATTGTAGCTGATTGATGTAATGATTATTGATAATTGTAAGTTGTAAATGAGCTAACTTGACAATTTGTAAGGTATAAATAAAAGGTCAAGTTGACAATTCTAAAGTGTAATGAGTGAGCATGCAAGTGCATTGATAAAAGAAGATAGTGCAAACAAACTTTGAAGGATGGTCAAATATCCTTGAGGAGTAGCAAAGTTTTATTCAATTAGAGAGGATATAGTAGAATAGAATAGAGATCGGTATCAACAATTCAATTGCATCTCATTCAGGTCTATTCATTGTTACTTTCTCACCATTATAGTAGTGATTTCTAAATCTCTTAACAGAGTTGGTTTAACAACTATTTTGTAAATTCTCTAACAAGGTGGCATTTCTTCTAAATTGTTCTAAATACCTCTAGCAAGGCCACTCCTAATAAAGTGATTAAATCCTTTAACAAGGTCACACCTAACAAGGCTCACTTCAAAAGAGTGAAAATCAGTAGCTAGTTACTTAGTGGTTATTCCCATATTGGGTTTCCACGTTAAATCTGGTGTTTCATGTGTTCATATTTTCTTTTATGGTTACATGTTAATCACTATGAATGCTTAAAGATCAATAATAAGTTAACATACATCTACCGAGTCACAACATTTTTCTGTGGCTACCAAGCAACAATAGTAATAGTTTATCAAACATCTAAGGGATCTGTGGATTTTTTTATGTGGTAACTAATTCAAAACCCCTCTCTGTTACTCCATCTATATTTCCAAGACTTGTCACCCAAAGCCACTTTTGTAGGTTACCCATTAATTTTGGGAAAGCCTTGGTTAGCCACAACTAATGCTTGCATTGCATGCCATTTAGGAAAGATGACCATGTCAGATGGAATAGATACCAAGAAGTTAACTTTGTAGTCTGCAACAAAACCCCAAAGTGAACTTGATGAAGTTGTCTGGCCTGACTTAGGAGATTCTTCTCTTGAAGTAAGATGTGTGCAAAAACTCATGGTCATTGAGAGAAATATGTTCATGGTATCCCAAGAAGAATATGACATTCTTGTAGCACTCCTTACCAAATAGTATGGTTCTGGAGAGTCATCTTGTGATGATCCAAATTGTTCCCTTCAAACAATACTACCTAAACAAACTGCATCTCAATTTCCTACAACACCTGATTACCTTCACACTTTGCTACCTCATGAGATAAAGACTCCTTCCATAGTAGAATTGCTAATGTTATAAAAAGTTGAGAGAGTTGAAATTGCTTCAGGAGATGCACTAAATATTAATAAAAACCTCACTGAGTCTTAGATCTCCAGTCTTCTCAATCTTTTACAAGATCACTAGTAAGCCTTTGCATGAGATTACACTGACATAATAGGCCTAGATCCTAAATTCTATACTCACTAAATATATATAAGCCTAGAATACAAGCTAGTAAAGCAAGCTAAAAGAAGAATAAACCCTACTTTGAGAGACAGTCAAGACTAAGTTGCAAAAGGTTCTTAGTGTAGGTTTTATTTATCCTATCTCTGACAGTCAATGGGTTTCTCCTCTTGTCATTGCTCCAAAGAAAGGAGGAAAGTGGAGAGTCTATTTTGACTATAGAGAACTTAACAAAGCCACTAAGAAGGATCACTTTCAACTACCTTTCATTGACCAAGTTCTTGATAATCTAGCGGGAAAAATGTACTTCTCATTTCTAGATGGCATTAGTGAGTATAATCAGATACAAATATCACCAGAAGATTAGGAAAAAACAATGTTTACTTTTCCGTAGGGAACCTTTTCTTATTTAGTATTTCCATTTGGATTATGTAATGCCCCTACTACTTTCTAGAGAGTAGTGCTAGGTATTTTCTCTAACATTATTGCTGATTGTGTTGAAATCTATATAGATGACTTTACAACTCATGGAGAAAAATTTGAAGAAGCACAAGATAACTTGGAAAAGGCTCTTAAGAGATGTCAATATTATAATCTCTCTCTTAATAGTGAAAAGTGCTACATGATGATGGAGGATGGAGTAGTCCTAGGACATTATCTTTCATCTTTTGGAATTTAGGTTGTTCCTACAAAAATTGTAGTTATAAATACACTTCCTACACCATCTAAGAAGAAGGATGTCAGAAGTTTCCTTGGCCATGCTAGTTACTACAAAAGGTTCATAAAAGATTTTAGCCAACTTGTAGCACCATTGTATAATTTGTTGAAGAAAGAAGCTGAATTTTCATGGACAAAAGAATGTGAAGCATCCTTCCAGAAGTTGAATGATGTTCTGAAAACAACACCTATTCTTGGAGGACTTGATTGGAAGCTTCCATTCCATATCAACATAGATGCATATAATTATTCTATTGGAGCAATTTTGGGACAAAAGGAAGATATTATTGAACATATAATTTACTATATTAATAAAAATTTGCAAGGAGTAGAATTGAATTATACTATTACTAAAAAAGAGTTATTAGTAGTTGTTTATGCACTAAACAAATTTAGGCACTACATTACAAGTTATGAAGTATTTTTTTATATTGATCATTTAGCTATCAAATACTTAATGAATAAAACTATCATTAGTGGTAGACTAGCATGTTGGTTACTGCTAATGTATGATTTTGATATAAAGATTATAGAAAAACCAAGCAAGGCTAATGTAATGGTCAATTTCTTGTCACGAGTGCATGTGCTAGATAATCTTGCAATAAATGAAGATAATTTTCCTAATGAGCACTTTCTTTCTATTGATTCTTTTAACCCATGGTATGTAGACTTGGAAAACTACCTTGCTACAGGGAGAACGCCACCTCACTTTTCTCCTAAATAGTGGCATTTATTAGTTGAGAAGAGTTTTAACTTCTCTTGGATCTCAGGCTTTATGTTTTATATAGGACCAGACCAAGTCACAAGGAGGTTTATTAAAGATGATGAAACTTATGACATCCTTTGGACATGCCATGACAAGCCATGTGGAGGAAACTTTGCTGCAAAAAGGATAGCCTATAGAATATTGACAACTAGCTACTACTAGCCTACTTTGCATAAGGATGCAACAAAGCATACTTGGTACTGTGATAGGTGTCAACATATGAGGAATCCAACAAAGACTGATGAAATGCCTTTGTAGTTGCAGATAGTTGTCATACCCTTTAACAAGTTGGGTATTGACTTAATTGGACCTATTGAGCCCTCTTCTCATGGAAATTCTTGCATCTTAGTGTGTATAGATTATGCAATAAAATGGGTTGAAGCCAAAGCTATGAGAAATACCAGAGATCACAAAGTTTTTGAATTTATTTATGAATGCATATTTACTAGATTTGGAGTACCAAGGGAGATTGTCACAAATCAATAGGCACAATTCACATCTAACTCCATTAATGAGTTGATGCAAGAGTACATGGTGCATCATGGAGAGTCTTCACCCTATCACCCTCAGGCCATTGGCCAGGCTGAAATCATAAACTAGGAAATATAATCTATTCTCACTAAAATAGTAGTTGTGCATAAAAAGGATTGGGCTACTCACATTCCTCAAGCCATATGGGTTTACCATACCACATGGAGAGCAACCATAGGGTTTACTCCTTTTGAGTTGGTAAATGGAAAATCTTCCTCTATGTTGATTGAGTTCCAACATAAAACACTTCACACTACTTTAGATCTGGATATAGATATTAGCAACACACAACAAGATTGGTTATTGCAATTAAATGGACTAGATGAATACATGAAGTCTACTCTACAAAATACAGAGTTGATACAACAATAATGGAAAAAGTGGCATGATAAGTTCATCTATGGTAAGAAATTTTATGCTGGAGATTGGGCACTATTATATGATTCATGATACCAATATACGCCAGGGAAATTTCATACCAGATGGCTTGGGCCTTATGAGATTATATTACTATTTTAAAATGGATCTATACAACTTTCAACAATAGATCCTATTCAATTCAAATTACTCATCAATGGGTATCGTCTGAAACTTTGCCACAAACCTATAAGCCATGATGAGTTCCTCAAGTAGTTCTAGAGTAAAGTTGAAGCAACAATTCTTGTAGTCAAATAATCTAGGTCTTCCACCCATGATTCTATTGATTATTGATTCCATTCAAGACTACCATAATAAATATTTAACATTTTGTGGAATACTTTCTCCGTAATAATTTTTCATCTCACCTTCTCTCTTTTCCACCCATCTACCCCATTCCATCACTTCACATATGTAGGTGCAATTTTTTGGACAACTCTTCTTGCAACACTTCCAGGTTAGTGCCACATATACTTGTACATATATTATTTTTCTTCATTCATTTTTAGGATTTTGTGTCATTTTAATTTTTCAGTCTTGCTTAACCTAGCTTGGTGAAACCCATGCCATTCCTTAGTTGGGGGGCACTATTCTATTTTCAAATTTTCAAAATTGGCATGTAAAATTTAAGTTTGTGTCCTTAAATAGGTCTATGACATGGCATGATGATCTATCCTTTTGTGATTGCATCATCAAAATCAAAATGAATTAAAGATATTAAAGATGATCTTGATTTCGTGCAAACAAATCTTTAATTTTATGAATCAAGTTATAGTTTGTATGCCATCTTCCTTTTGCAACATTTTGTTCCATGATGCATTGAGGTCTATGACTTGCCTTCACTGAATTCTATGAGAATTGTGCTCTGCAAGTTGAAAATTTGTCTAAGAGAAGTAATGGCAGGTGACCTTGAAAGACATGAACTAGTAGACCACATAGTTTATTTAAATGATGCACCCACCTAAGAAATTTTTAGAAGGAGAGGGTGGTTGGATTATTGTTTAAGCCTTAAGGGGTTTAATGAGGAAGTTTCTTTTCAATTTATGTCCATCTTGAAAGATGGGATTGTAGAAGTTAAAGGTTTGATATTTGAGTTCATAGAAGATGTAGTTGCTAAGGTGACACATTTACTTCAGGAAGGTGAACAATGGGTGAAATATTTTGACTATCAATCAACAAGAGCACAATTCACTTTACATGGTGATCCTCAATTAGATATCAACAAGAAGCAAGGAACCTAGCAATTATATTTTCCCCTAGAGTTCATTCAGCTGGCCACATTTGTTATGGAGTACTTCACCTATGAGGGATGCTACAAATACCTGCTTACTTTGCACTTCAAAATTCTTAGTCATCTCTACCATGATAATCGACTCGTAAAACTTCCCAACTTCTTATTTAACATTGTGAAAAAGTAGTCTTTGTTAGTCCAGTTAGGAAGCAACTAGTCTATTTCACACCATTGCTTAATTAAATTAATGGTGGAAAGGGAATTGAATAGACAAAAGGTTGGGACATGGGAAGAATTTTTGCAAATGAATTAGGTTGAACCTAGAATAGTCAACCCTAGAGGTCATGGTGTTGGTAAGAGAAAAAAAAAACATCTTCTGGGGTTTGTAAAATTGTTCAAAGAGTTGAGAATGACTGAGAAGACTCTCCTTCCATTTCTAAGTCACCTAGAAAAAGAATGCTCAATTCTGGAGCCTCTACTTCTCAGAGGAAGAAAAACAAAAGTATAGAAGCTCTTAATATTTTAGAATCTTCACCATATGTAAGGAAAAGTTCTGCATCTAGGAGAGGTAGCGGTAAAATAACAGAACCAGAAGAGGAAACATTAGAGCCTCAGCCTGGTGAAATTGTTGATAATATAGAAGAAACCCTAGATTCCCCTAGGAACAAGAATGCTGAAAAACCTCTTGAAGTAGTGGCAGAGGAGGTGGTCATTAAGAAGGAAAAGAAATGGAAGAGTCCTTCAAGCTCATCCACATCCCCTATGACAAGAAGTAAAAAACTTTTTCATTGCTGGAAATGAATGATAGTGTAGTAGATTATGAAATGGCCTCAAAATTCCAGCAATGGCAAAGAATCAAAGAGACTCATGGATACTTTGATTATATTCATGATTAGCCATGGTAGATAATAGCTAGTGATTTGAGGGTCTCTATCAAGGTTTGGAACTTTATGATTGTTGGTGGGCCAGCAATAGTTTAGTTGGGGGGGAATGATGGGCTCCTAAATTAGCCATCTTTCTCAACACTTTTCATCCTCTTTCTAAGACATTTGATTGCACATAGATATAAATTTATGGTTTTAAGCATACAAGCTTATGGTTTCTATGTATATGATTATATGTATGTGTGTGTGTGAACATAAGATGGAATGTGAATACCTCTAAAGACATAATATCTACTTAATTTCATGGACAAGAATGGTGAATATGATAGTTATACATGTTAATGGATGTTTTCTCTCCTAAGTTATGTTTTGGGTAGCTACCTCATGTAGCCATATGTTTGCAAGAGTGATAATTAAGACTAACACATTTTTCCTAATATTGATGATGTGGATATATATGTATATAGTTGGATATGTGTGCATTAATTATCTTTCAGGAGTTAAACGTGGATATTCAAGGACCAACATATTAGCGTGAGAGTCATCCGATTGTAGAATCTTTGCAAAGCAAGTCAATTCTTCCTATTGCATGCAACATGTAGATTTAGTGTGCACTATATTCTAGGATTGTTCATGGTCAATAATGTTTCTATTATGAAATTTTATGAGTTGTAACCAATACTTATTAGGAAGTGTTCATAGGTTTAGGAGTTAGTGGTAGCTTTCCTTTTAAATAATCGGCTGTTGTGACTCTTTTAAAAGTTAATTGAACAAGCTAGTTTTTAATATAGAACTCTTGCATACCATTTCAAGAAATTGTAATCATTTTTGTGGATACATAGAATGTTAAATTCAAATTTGCAACTTTCTTCTTGATTGTACTTTCCATTCACTCATTCAAGGGGGCCCACTTGATGATTGAATTGCTTTGTTAATGTAGAATTCATTTCCTATTCATTTATATGTTTTTAGAACTCTGGTGTTCCTACAGCACAATTAGTTGGAGTAGTTCCTAATTGTAATTTCTTGATTTGATTAGAATACATTTTCTTACCAGATTTAGTTTAGTTTTCTTGAAGCATAAGCTTTTGAATTCCTTAAATAGGTTTAGAAGATTAAGTTTGAAGCATATACATTGTAGATACCATTCCAAGTTTACATCCCTAGTCAATAATTAAATGAGACTTAATAGTGCATTAGGAATCATTTGGGGTGTCCAATCCTGAATTAAGAAGTCCATTGCTTTGGGTTTTCGATACCATTGTTTCGCCAAACAACTATTGTTTATCTCAATTTATCAATCTATCAGTGTTTTATTTAATCTCTCTATTTTTCAAGCATTTGGTGATTTCAAAAAATTGTGTTTCTTAATTTACTTGAACTATTTGTAACTTTTGATTATTTCCTCCATATCCAAGAGTGCGCAAGAGATCCTTTAGTACTTTCTAGAAAAGGTACATATGTATGCACTTTTAAGATATAAATTCATCAAGAATCTATTAAGAGGGAGTTTTACCTCTTAAAATTTAGAGGGAAATTATTAGCATACATTTACCTAGCTGTTGTGAATTTTTATGTTTCCCAAATAAGGGTATATGAGTCAGTTATTTCACATTTATAAAAGGGAGACAAATCTATTTGCCAAAAGAGTACAAAATGGGTAAGATCTTTTCATGGACTTGCTATTTTAAAAAAATAATTATAAAATTTTTTAGCAGTATTTGTGGACCTTTGATTAAAACAATGAGAGGATATAGGAAATAATTTAACTAGAATGTTGGTGTACATAAGAGTTTTAATAAGTTGAAATAGAAAGTTATAGAGCAACTTGTTTTAGCACTCCCAAATTTTAGTAATGCATTTCAAGTAGACTATGATGTTAATGGTACTACAATAGGAGCTTCTTTGAGCCAAGAAGGTAGACATATTGTATATTTTAGGGAGATATTGATTGATGCCAAAAGTATTTTGTTTATGATAAGCAGTTTTATGATATAGTTTAGGCATTGAAGAAGTAGTGATGCTATCTTCTTCCTAAGGAGTTTTTTTTGTATACTAATCATCAAGCTTTGCTATATTTAAATAGTCAAGGAACATTGAATCAAAGGCATTCAAAGTGGTTTGAGTTTTTCTAGAGTTATACATTTCTTTATAAACATAGGAGTGGGAAGCCATATAGAGTTGTAGATGCTCTTAGTAGAAGACAAGTTTCATATAAGGAATTTCAAATTGATGATGAAGTCATGGTTCATTTTAGGAAGGATCAATTTCTAGTGGATACATATAATAAGTTGAAACTGAAGACATTTGGACCATGCAAGACAATGAAAAGGAATGATTTTATAAATGCTTATGAGGTATAGTTTCCTATTGAATTGAACATTTCACCAGTGTTTAACATTTGGTATGTTTCAAAATATTTTGAGGGATATGATGGAGATGAATTTTTATAAGCATAGTGGAATAATTTGGCATCTACTTCAGCTACACATGAGATTGAGGAGATATTGGAAAATTGTGTGGAAAGAAGCACAAGGAAAAGAACATATGAGGAGTACTTGGTTAAATGGAAAGGGAGGATAGTGGAGGATTCATCATGAATAACATACAAGGAGGTTGAGCATCTTGGTTTTCCTATAACTACCTAAGATGTGACAGAGCCACTTCTCAATTTACCCCAAGCGTTTAATGCAGGACAATCCTAGGTGTAAGGAAAATCTTGCATTGCTGGAAAATATTTATGTTACCCATTTTTTGTATTTTTAATAAGGGTTATTCCTATATATATTTTTTATTCGAGTGAGCTTGCTAGTTTTAGTAAGTTGGTATTATGTGCTAGGATTGTTCTAATCTCATATATCGAGGTTCACATTTGACATATCAGACTGTCGGATGAGTTTTATTGTCATATCATATGTATTGGTGTAGTCAATGCATATTTTTGGTATGAATTTTTTCCATTGTAGATCGCTAGCTGAGGATTCTAGAATGGGGTTATAAGAGCTTATTGGGTCAACGGTTTTCTACTTATGGTATCTATAAGTGGACCCATCCAAAAATATAATTTGTAAACTATCTTGAATTGATCGTATGTAATAAAGTATAATGTAATGATATAATATGAGCTTGGTTTGCCTCAATGGTTAGGCTTAGTGTCTAGAACCTTCTTGAGTGGTTGACAGTGCATCTATAAGGAAGGCCCAAAGGTTATCTAAAGAAGTTTTGGGTAATAGTCACATCTTTTTCTTAAAGTTTGTTGTAAGGAAGGAACCCATGTGGGTTTGCATATTGTATATCTTTAATTCTACATTTGTTACAATAATAAGAAGCTCATATTTTGTTCTATCCATTTCTATTATTCTTTCTTTTTGTTGTTTGTTGTGGTATTAAGGGGAGCACCCTTCATCAATGATTTCTACTAGTGTCCTTCAATTGGAATAATGGAAGGAGAAAGAGAATAGTTACCCTCACCTAGTACCATTAATTAGAAGACATTACAAATAGGTATGTAGGTACAGAACAAAATCTCTTTTCCAATTTTTCTAATTCATTCAAATTTATTGTTTAAACTTATTATAAATTTTTTTTAAATATTATGCAATAGCCTACAACACAATGTTAAATTTTGAGCCTCTCATCTGGGAGGTCTTGGATTTGAGTATATTTGAACTTAACATAAAATAATAATAATTAATGTCAAAAAATTATGATAATTAATCTAGCCCTGATACATTATTGATAAAAATAAATAAATAATGTTCAATTGCTAAAAAATTATTAAATATTGTCTACCTCAATTTATTGCATGCATAACTTGTCTCTTCGGGAATGTTTACTTCAACCCCATTGTATGGAGATTTCATGGATTGGTGATAGTTTGATGGTACATCTTGCATTTCATGTATCCAAGGTCTCTCCAACAAGATGTTATAAGTGTCAGAGTAATAAGATATTTTATAATTAACTCTAGTCTACTTAAGCTAAACTTTAGGTATCGAATAATTAATTTCTTTTATTAATTATTATGATACAACCTAGATTAATTTCTCTTTCTACATTTAATAATTATCTTGTAATTATTAAATACCTAGATTAAATACTTTTCCTATATTTAATAATTATCTTCTAAATATTAAATACCTAGATTAAATACTCTTCTTGTATTTAATAATTATCTTGTAATTATTAAATATCCAGATTAAATACTCTTCCTCTATTTAATAATCATCTTGTAATTATTAAATACTCTAAAGAGTTTTATGTTACTTTTTAGGGTTTTGATCTCTTTTACAAGGACAATCTCTCATTGTAAATATTAACTTGAGATAATTCATTTTTTCTAGTAATTCATTTTTTTTCTCATCAAGAATGTCTCATCTATGGATCTAGGTATTCAAGCCTCCATAGCTTACAACTTCTCTCTTTTGTAATAGGTGTTTGCATGTAGGTGATTCTTGGGAGCTATGGGGTTGATCATTTATCAACTTCAAGATGGTATTGGAGCTTTAGATCTGCATGCCCCTATTCTGTTTGTGACAGATTTGGCATTGAATTTGACATTATTTTCATATCTAAGCTTTTACTGGTGTCTATTTCCCACGTGGTGTATACTTTTCTTGGCCACCAGATTTTTCTTCTGGTACTGGTCCTTTGCCCAACTCTATGTTTTTGGAGGTCAAATTTTTTTTTGATAGGGGTCATTTTTAGGCTTTTTTTGTCTCAAAAGTTGTTTGACCATCAAATTTGGGCTCGCACTTGCTGACATCAGTGCCACATCAGCATTGCATCAACACTTTCTGTCACCTCCTCGGTCTCTATTTTGACCTATCTCCACCTTTTTGCTCATATCTTAGGCATAAAAATTCCTCTTTTTACAAACAAGATATCATTGAAAATCTAGTTCTAAGCCCATCATTGTGGTATAGTTAGCTTTCAATTTTGATGCATTTTTAATAGCTTTTTCTATTGTCAAAGTTAGGAGTTCTTTTTTGCACTCTAGGAGGCATATCTTGAGCATCCAATATCCAGTTTGGAAATTCTTTATATCAATGGAAATATCTTTCTAGTGATGCTAGATGTTTTTCTAGATTCTACTCCAAGCACATTCTATTCAGTCTTCAACATTTTTGCATTCTAGGGGATAACTTGGTTGTTTCAGCTTTAGAGATTAATTTCTTTGCTTTAGATGATTCATCATGACTTGTACTATATATTTTATTAGTCTATGCCTTTTCTAATCTTTAATTAGACCTTTTGTAAGCTTTTCTACATATTACACTAAGATAAAGTGCCACTCCTTGATTTTTGGGATCTTTTTCATCATTGTGACTTATTGTACTCGCATTGCATTATAAAGTGCCTTAGGGGGATAGTTATTTTCATTTTAGTGCCCTCTTCCTTTGTCAAGTGAGTGTACCTTCCATGAAATTAGCCTCATGATGTGTTGATGGCACATGCCTTTATAGGTGTTTGTACCTCTTCCTCACTCTTGATGTTCTTGGTTCTTTATGCAGGAGAACTTTGGTCCACTTTCTTAGTTGCCTATCACCTCACCGTGTTTGCATTAGGGGGGATTTGTTTGTTGTTTCTAATACTTCCTTTATTTGTTGGAGTGAACTATGTATTCAATGTTTGATCCTATGTACTAGGTGATTATAGTGGATGGATACCTATGCATTTTGGTGAGATGGATCATTTACCATAGAGACACTCTTCTTTTCATTCCTACTTTGGTTGTAGCCTTCTATTTTAGAGGAGGTTCTACAGATCAAAAGTTTCCCTTTGACAGAGTTTGTAGCTTCTTCATGCTTCAGTGGTTTTCTTCATGATTACTCTTTGTTCCTTTTTTCTAGGACATTCCTCTAGTTGGAGGCTTCTTCAATCCTTCACTAAATTTTTAGCTATCTCTTTTTGGAGTAGATTTTTTCTCACTGATTTTTCTCTTTTTCTCCGTTTCATAGAGATTTGATTATGCTTGGGTACCTCATTAAGCCTTGTTTTTTGGGACCCAAATCTTCTTTTAGTAGTAGTTTATAGGTTTTTAGCTACTCCCTAAGTTTATCTTAAGGGGGGGTGTTAGAGTAATTAGATATTTTATAATTAACTCTAGTCTACTTAATCTAAACTTTAGGTATCCAATAATTAATTTCTTTTATTAATTATTATGATACAACCTAGATTAATTTCTCTTATTGTATTTAATAATTATCTTGTGATTATTAAATACCTAGATTTAATACTTTTCGTGTATTTAATAATTATCTTGTAATTATTAAATACCTAGATTAAATACTCTTCTTATATTTAATATTTATCTTGTAATTATTCAATACCTAGATTAAATACTCTTCTTGTATTTAATAATTGTCTTGTAATTATTAAATACCCTAAAGAGTTTTATGTTACCTTTTGGGGTTTTGATCTCCTTTATAAGGATGATCTCTCATTGTAAACATTAACTTGAGATAATTCATTTTTTATAGCAATTCATCTTTTTGCTCATCATGAATGTCTCATCTATGGATCTGGCTATTTAAGCCTCCATAGCTTTTAGCTTCTCTCTTTTGTAATAGGTGTTTGCATGTAGGTGATTCTTAGGAGCTATGGGGTTGATCATTTATCAACTTCAACAATAAGAAAGGGGAAGATCAAGGACCTGACATACAATGTACCTTTTAACAAGCCATGATTGGTATTACCATCAGTCCTTTTGAGGACCTCTTTTCCTTGTCACACTCTTTGATTATTATTTTCCTATGGAGGTCAATTACATACTCTAAGAAGCTCAATTATCTAATTAAGTTTCATGTGAAAATGTTGAGGTCAACACCACCATCTATCAAGATGCACTTGACATGGTGTTTATGAATAACAACCTCATTGTGTAAAGGTTGATTGTGGATATGATTGGTTGATTTTTCATCCTCTTAAAAGATAGATAGGTAGTGAGGCTAAGTCAAGAGACCCACCATGCTCTTCACTTTCTCAAATTCAATGTCTTTTGGCACATTTTCTACTAGAAATACTTATAAAAGTATCTCCCTATGTTCAATAGAGATTTTCAACAACTAAAAATAGAGATTTGTACTAAGTTTATTTGTAATTGGTCCATTAAATGGTAGCTATTTGATGTGCATGTTGATATTCTAGTTCTTTATCATGAGACTAAGTGATTAAGGAGGATGAATTCACTCCTTTAGTTACTACCTTAATACTCTAGTTTGAATTATAAGTTGGTGCCTCTTTTCTATCTACAATGATAATCATGTTGAGAGAATATTCAACCAATTCCAACATGTTTATGACAATGTTATTGCTAGTGTAAGTATAATTTATTTTAGTGTCACCCTTTGGATTAGATGTCTCTCCCTTTTTATATTTAAGTAAGGGATCCTTGTGCACTTTGTGACCATCCAACTCAATGGTGTCATTGTTGATTAGGTATTGAATGGAATGCTTAAGCTTCATACATTCATTTGTATTGCAAACCTTATTCCTATAGTAATTATAGTATTAGCTCTCATTCCACCACTTAGGTTTAAACTTTGGCTCCCATGGTTTTGAGTTTCCTAATAATGATATGATTATTTTTTATAATAGTATTTTTAAGACAACATCAAGAGACTCCTTGAGAGGGGTGAAGTTCATTTTAGGTCTTGGTGCCCAAGTTGGTCTACTTTTTTTCATGTCAAATTGCAATTTTAGTTTGACATTGTTTTAAATTTTTGTTCTTGATAGATTCAATACCACTAGATAGTTTAAATATAGGTTTCTTTGGTTTGACATGGGTGGAGTCAATGACTACATCTATGACCATTTTTTTTCATCAATATTCACTTTTGTCCTTATGGTTGTTGGACCAAATAGATGATTTATTATCCTTAAGTAGAGTGAGTTCTCCCTTTCTAATAAGAAAATCTTCAATTTATAGTACATCTTCAATCATTTTATTAAAGGTCTTGTATTTTTTCATTTGTAATTCATAATTCATTTCTAGTACTAGGTTACTAGAAAACATGTCTAGTTATTCTTAATTCGGGATATTTCTAGGATACAAAGAAAATATTCTTCTTCATATTTGGACTAATGTGAAAAAATTCTTACCACTCTATTGATTATTGTTATATAGGTTGAGTATTGTGACCATATGTTGGATATTGTAAGACTTTTTTTGTATGAATCTTTGTATGGATTCTTTAAATGCTTTGATCTCGGGGGTCTATTTTATAAACCACTCCATGGGCTAACTTCCTAGACTCCTAGGAAAGAGTTTCATAATATATTTTTGTTTGTACATGAATTCCATGGTAAAGGCACAAAAACCCCTTTCATGGTCTTTTGGATCACTATTCCCATTATATTTTTCATTTTTGGGTATTTCTACCCTTGAGGAAAACAATGGCATGTGTAGATTCCTACCAAAAGGAAATGAGCATATAACCATGAAAGAGTACTCATTGGTAGATTTTTATTTTCCTATCTTTATCTTTATGATTTTGTTTCATATTTCATCTATCTATTAGTTGAGGATATTGATGCAGGATTATTCCTCTATTTGTATCAATATGTCCACATCAAAGTTGTGTACAAGTCTAACTCCTTTATGTGAGATGTTCAAATTATTTTTCTTTGTCATGACTAAGTATTGCCTTCATTACCTTTTGTAAATTTGTATCTAGTGAGAAGGCAAAGATCTTCTCTTCACTATATTCCTCATTAGAAGTGGAGATAGATTCCTAACTCTTCTTAGTAGCATATCTTTGATTAACATCTTGTCTTTGACCTTTATTCTAGATTTGGATTTTGATTTCTCCCACCATCATGGTCAAAGGGCTAGTGTGACTCAACATGTTTAAATGTGATTTTTTTAGTGGTGATGAATTTAACTTTGATTTGGGCTTTGATTTTGACCTTTATTTCCAAGATGCTAGTATTTCACCCGAATTGTTACAGATAGCTTTCTCTTTATGGGACCCTTCTATCTAGTTCCTATTTTTGGCTAGCATGAAATTTTTTTGACTAAAATTTGATAGAAAAATAAGTGTATGATGTCCCAAACTAGATAGTACAATGTTTGACTAGTCTCAAGGTGTTTTGAAAAATCTTGATTTTAATGAAATTTGATAATTGACTTGTTATAAGATACTAGTGTTGATGTTTGAATGCTTGATATTTTGGCACTTGTGAACAAGATCTATTTTTAGAATTTATAATGAACAAGACCAAGTCAAGACACTATGAAAATCAAGATAGGTACTCATTATGAAGACTTTGAGTTTTAAAATGGACATATAGAATCTTATGATAGAAAAAATAGAATAGTGGTTTAGACTAAGCCTAGATGATGAGGGATTGCTATTTTGATGATTATTTTGTTGTCAGAGTCTTATGTTGGACTATTAGAGATAGTATGATGAAATTCCAATAAGGATACAATAATGATAGGAATGATGATGAAACCCTTCGACCATGTTCAATAAAATGTTTACACAAGACAGATTTAGTGAATTATATCCCTATATCATATAATAAAGTATGCTTATGTGTGAGATGAAATGCTCAGGAAGAAAGATAAGGTGGTCTTGAAAAAGTGTGATAAAGTTTATTATATTAGTGCAAGGAATTTCACTAAGAAAATTAACCTTGTAGGATGAAATGTTGGTCTAAAATTGATTAAATAATCTAAGAGTGTTTCATCGTATGATGTTTTGTACTAGTTTGATAAATTTTCTATGTTGTGATTAAAATTTCATTTCCTTAGGCTAGTTTGTAGCTTTAGACCTATTTTGTGATTGAATAGACAGAGTTTAACATTTGTGCAATAAGTACACCAAGAAAAAAAAGTCTTTCCTTATTCAAAGATCATGTTTTCCAAGTTAATAACTATGGTGGTAAATAATGAGACTTTGTTGTCAAATAGGAAAGAAAGTATTGAGTTATATTATCTATAATGAAATAACTTACACAATAGAAGAAATAATATGAAATATTATATAAATACTTGATAATAACTAAGAGTAATAGGCCACTTCCAGGGGGAAACCTCCAAATATCTCTAATGAGAACACACTTCACAATATGATGTCGAGATAAGACTCACAACTTCCTATATATACCTAATTATGCTTAGGTTGAATAGACACAACCCTACATAACACCTAGACCAACCTATCTACCTAAATAATAATATAGTAATGATAACATGACTTAATTAAGGATTAAGATAGCCACAAATTGACTATTCATAACCCTATATGCACCAATATTAAGAGCATAGCATGCCCCCTCTCTTGAAGGAAGCATTGTCCTCAATGCTAACCAAGTCTAGATTATTTTGAATGAACTCCTCATCCTCCCATGTGGCCTCTTCAACTAGTAACTTCTTCCATTGGATGAGATACTGAGTTAGGGTTATGTTCCTTAGCTTCTTCATGCATGTTTAAAGAATGCACTCTAGTTCCAAAATTATTCTTCCTTCTTCATCAAGTTCTGGTAGTACCATTTGAGCAGGAATATTCTTTCCAATTACCTTTTTCAAACAAGAAACATGAAAAAATTGATGTATCTTGGTTGTTGGTGGAAACTCAAGCTTGTAGGAAACACTACCAATATTTTGTATGATTTGATATGGTCCATAATATCTTGGAGACAACTTATTATTCTTTTTTGTTTTCTTCATTGAGATTTGTTTATAAGGATGCAATCTAGGGAAGACCCAGTCCCCAAGTTTAAAATTTCTTTCACTACAATGTTGGTCCACTTGTTGTTTCATTCAATTTTGTGCCATAGCTAAATTCTCCTTAACTCCTGAAAGTACCTATTGTTGATGAAGCAAGTGGTCCTCTACTGCTTGAACTCTTGGTGACACCTTTAATGATGATGTGATGGAAGGAGGATGACATCCATAAAGTGCCAAAAAAGGAGACATTTTTTATGAGCTATGAAAAGAAGTATTATACCACCATTCTACAAGAGGTAGCCAATCTACCCATTGAGATTGTTTTTCTAAAGTGAAACAATGTAGATATATTTCCAAACATTTATTAACAACCTCATTTTTCCCATCTGATTGAGGATGGTACAAAGAATTATGATCCAATTGAGTACCCAAACATGAGAATAAATCTTTCCAAAAGTGACTAGTAAAGATAGGATCATGATCACTAACAATAACCTTAGGCATACCATGTATCTTTTGGATATTCTCCAAGAAATTTTTTTCCAATATACTTATTGTAAAAGTATGTGATAATGCAATGAAATGCACATATTTAGTGAGGCGATCAAATACTACCATGATGAAATTATGACCTTTAGATTTGGGAAACCCTATGATGAAGTCCATGGATACCTCTTCCCAATTTTGGCTAGGAATATATAAAGGTTGCAAGAGACCTAGTGTCTTAATTGTTTCCCCCTTATTTATTTGAAAAACCAAAAATTTAGCCACAAATTTTTTAACATCACCTTTTATCCCTTCCCAAAAAAAAATCTTGCTTGACCTGATGATATGTTTTCAAAAATACTTAATGAACACCAATTAGGGACTCATGTAGTTCTTTAAGAATCTTGTCTTTAAGAGTGGAATTCTTGCATAGATATAAACACTCTTTATACCAAAGAATATTCTACTTTGAATAAAACTTTTCTAAACTATTAGGGTCACTTTATATTTGCTAGATGAGATTAGTTGTCACAACATCATTTTGCTACTCTTTTTTGGCTTCTACCACCCAATTTTCTTTTAATATTGAAAGGGCACATATTAAGGCTTCAAATTTTTCATCCTACCTAGAAAGTGCATTGGCCACAATATTTTCCTTCCCTCTCTTGTATACAATTTCAAAGTCATATCCCAACATCTTAGTGACCCATTTTGGCTGCTCTTTTGATGATATTCTTTGTTCCAAAAAATATTTTAGGCTATCATGATATGTTTTAACCTTGAAGTGTCAACTCATTAAATAAGGCCTCCCTTTTTTAACTGCATGAAAGATTGCTAGCATTTCCTTCTCATAAATAGGTTTGAATTGAATTTTACCTTTTAATTGATGACCCTCAAAAGAAATTGTTCAACCTTCTTCCATGAGAATTGGTCCTATTCCATTTCTAGAAGCATCACATTCCATAATGAATTCCTTGGTGAAGTCTAGAATGGCAAGCATTGGAGTTGTACACATAGCCTTCTTCAATTTCTCAAATGATACATTAGCATATTCATTCCAATAAAAAAATCCTTCTTCAATAGAGTGATAAGGGGTGTTTTTATACAACCATAATTCTTCAAAAATCTTCTATAGTATCATGTCAATCCCAAGAAACCCCTTAGCTTCTTAATAGTTTTTGGAATAGGCCATTCCATGATATCCTTAATTTTGTTAGGGTCCACCTTTACTCTATCATGTGCAACTATGTGTCCCAAATACTCCCCATCCTTAAGACAAAAAACACACTCGGATGGCTTAGAATAGAGTTGATGATCTTTGAATAATTGTAATGCTTGATCTACATGTTGTAAATGTTCTTCCCATATCTTGCTATAAATTAATATATCAGAAAAAAACACTAACAAAAAATTTCTCAAGAACTTTTTAAAAATAGAATTCATCAAACTTTGAAATGTAGTTGGTGCATTGGTAGGATGGAATGACATCACCAAAAATTCATAATGACCCTCATGAGTTCAAAATGTTGTCTTACAAATATCTTCCTCCTTAATCTAAATTTGGTGATGACCCAATCTAAGATCTATCTTGGTAAAATACATAGCCCCATTTAATTCATCTAGAATATCATTGATGACTAGAATAAGAATCTTATCTTTAATGGTGTACTTGTTGAGCACTCTATAATCTGGACACATGTGCCAAGTTTCATCCTTCTTACACACCATCACACCAAGTGAGGAGTGAGCACTTTGGCTATGCCTGATAATTATTGCTTCTATAATTTCCTCAACAATTTTTTCTATGTCACATTTTTGTATGTGTGGGTACCTATAAGGCTTAATGTTTGGTGGCTGGCTCCCTAGAACTAGTTTTATAGCATGGTCATGATCCCTCTTAGGAGGAAGTCCTTTAGGCATATCTCTAAGAATCACTGAGTGACAATCAATTATTGCTTGTAAGTCTAGATGAGTAAGAGAATTAGATTAAGAGACTTCTAATGAACATAGCTCGGCCACAAATCCATCCACACATTTCTTAAGAAATGTTTTGATGTGATGAGAGCTTACCATCTATGGGGATTTTTCCTTCAATCCCCTTAGCTCCACTAATTTTCCTTTTAATTGAAATCACATGAGTATTTCTTGGAAGTTTATCTCAATTTTTCCCAATTTATTAAGCCATTATACTCCCAAAACAATATATGCTACACCCATGGATATTGCATACATTGGGATATCAAGTTGATAATCCCCAATGGATAATTTGATGCTATGACACTTCCCTGAACAACTAATTTTCCCCCCATCATTAATCAAAACCTAAAACTCTAGGGTTAGATATATAAAACAATTTAGAAGAGTTTCCAACTTTTTTTTTGATGAAATTATGAGTACTACCTGAGTCGATAAACACTATTATTTTCTGCTTATTTAAGAAACCCATTACCTTGAGAGTTTGTGTTGCACTAAAAGCTAAAATGCATGACAAGAAATGAGTGGTTTAGAATCACATGATTCCTCACCTAAATCCTTATCTTCCTCTAATATGGGCTCATCCTCTTCTTCCTCACTTGGACCTTCAATATATAACAATTCCTTTTTACTACATTTATCTACTCAACTATATTTTCTATCACAATTGAATCACAACCCTTTTTCTCTTTTCTCCTAAATTTGTTGTGGAGTCAACCTAGTAGGTTGAGGAAGAGAAGGTGTTGAATATCCTTTTTCTCTTATCACATTATCCCCTTGCTTTCTAGGAATCAATAACTTGTCCTCTACCCTGTGTGCCAATATAAACAACTCATTTACTGAGTTGAGAAAGAACATGCGTACCTCATGTTGAATGTGATCTTTGAGACCACCCAAGAATAAATCATTCAAGTTCTCCACTATAATTGTATCCACTCTTAAGGATAGATTTTGGAATTTATGAATATAATCCTTAACTGATCATGTTTGTTAAAGCTTAGCAAGTTGGTTAAAGAAGTTTTCTATCACACTATTGCTATATTGTGCTTGGAGTTCTTCTATAATAATTGACCATGATACAGTGAAACCCTTTTTCCTCCTATGAGTACAAAGCCAATGATACCAAATGAATTGATCTAGTTCTAGATATAAGGAATCCATCGTGACCTCTTGTCCATATGGGATTTGATGTACTTCAAAAAAATTATCTATTTGATTTATCCATGTTAGAGGATCCTTGCGATCAAATTTGTGCATATCCACATCTGGAAAAAAAATTCCTAGATCCCCTAGGATTAATAAAATTTATGTCATTATTAGTCAACTTAAAGGTTTCACCTTGATTACTTGAGAGCTCCTTCCTTGTTTCATTCATATAGGTCCTTAACATGCTTTGTCTATCTGATATATCTCCTTGTAGGTCACCCATATCCCTCTTAACTTCTTCCTTAAACTTACTAAGTTCCTCATTGGGATTACTATTGTTTGTTGCTTCCCAATCTTATTCAGAGGATTTCTCTAGTATGGTAGCATTCTTTTTACCTCTTGTTGAAGGCCCCGTCATGATGGAAACCAATATTTTTGAAATAAATCACACAAATGAAATGTAAATTATCTGATTTATTTATTTAATTTTTAATGTAACTTACTAGGGCCAAGATACCCTTACTCAGGAAAAATCCCAAATTTTTTTTTTAATAGCAAATTTTCTACCTTGAGAGAGAATTTTCCTAATTTTGAAATATCTTGATTTAAAAAATAAAAATCTCCAAGCTTTGTAATTTAGGCTCCTCTACTATGTATTCAAAAACCCAATACAATTTATACTCCAATTTGGCAAGATGTGAGAGATATAAAGATCTCAATAAATTGTGTAGATGTAGTAATTCTGTAATAAGTTTCTCAAATCTCCTCCAATTCCTCTAAATTTTGGACTATAGATTCTTTAATATGGTATTCAAAAAACCTTTAAAAATATTTTAAAAATTCACTAAAATATGAAAGTTATGCTCTTCCCAAAATCACCCCAATTTTGAGAAAAAATATTGCCTCTATGGTGCCAAGATCATGCTTTGATACCACTTGTAATAAAATAACTTGCACAATAGAAGAAATAATATGAAATATTATATAAATACTTGATAATAACTAAGAGTAATAGGCCACTTTGAGGGGGCAACCTCCAAATATCTCCAATGAGAACACACTTCACAATATGATGTTGAAATAAGACTCACAACCTCCTATATATACCTAATTATGCTTAGGTTGAATGGGCACAAACCCACATAACACCCAAGGTTTTTACCTACCTACATAAATAATAATATAATAATGATAACATGAGTTAATTAAGGATTAATATATCCATAATTTGACTATTCATAACCATACACCAATATTAAGGGTGTAGCATTATCTGAGCTTAAAATATTTTAGTTTCCCCTCATTTTTGTTTTCAATGATTACTTTAATAAGACTAGTCTTGCACACACAAAGTAGACAATTATCGAAATAGTCCTGGAGGGGATAAGGAAACCTTGGAGGATTTATTGTGAAGGGAATTTGATGACCCAAAAAATGCACTCTCTTGTCCCTATAAAGAAAATTGGTTGAGGAAACTAAAACCTTTTCGTACAACTTATATATATCCATGTAGCTCACATAGACATGTCACCCCCCAAAGTGTGCCTATATTTTTTTCCATTTTTAAGGACACAGTAGATTATATTCAAAGGTTATTGAAATGGATTCCAAGTTCATTTTTTACCTTCAAATGCTTAGGTTGATACCTATGTGAGTGTCTTTTAGAGAGATTATTCCCCTTGCACATGTATTAAATCTCATTTTAGAGGTGATACGGGTAAGAAAACTAACCATAAGGTATTTATTGAAAGAATCTTCTCATGCCCATCCCCCATAGTCCTTGCAAGTGAGATTAAGGCTTTGTAGAACTTAAAAGTGTGTAGTCTCACAAGTAAGATTCAAGCCACTCTACACAACATCCAATTGTGTCAAAGGAAAAGATCAACTCAATATTCCAAGGACAAAATGAATATGTTTCCCAATATTTTCATCTCAAGGGAGAATTTTGATTATAGTTATATGGAAGGGTTGGCATCTATTTATCCATATTTGGGTCAATCCTGTGATGTTTTTACCTCAACTCACATGACTTCTAACATTTAAAGCATAAGTAGATAGACATTTGGGGTCTATATTTTTTATTCTCCTCAAGGGATGAAAGCATACTTTACTAACCATGTTTTTCTTACAAGCACACAAGGTACACATTTATCCAAGGGTGTCTCATAAAAAATCAAGCCAAAGAATTAAAGTTTAAAAAAAAAATTCCACTTGGAGAAAAGAGAATACTGCCTCCAATATTGAAAAAACAAGTGCAATAAACATTAATTACCTAATGTGACTATGATATCAACTAAGAAAACAAATTGATTAGATGATTTTGAGATGGAAACCTACAATATGATACATTAATAGTCAAGATATTTTTCTTTGGTCAAGGCAACCAACAACATAATTTGGTAGTAGTGTATCTTTTAGTCTTTGGCTGAGGTAACCTAAGTGAACAATGTTAGTCAAATAAATCACAAAATACCCTACTTGAAGATGTGTTAGGTTCTCAAAATAGAGTTTTATAAGGAATATGAGACCAAACAAAGAATTAAAGTTGAAATAATTAACTATCTAGACCTCATAAAATGCTCATTGTTTTTGGTGTGATAAAATAGACAACTATTTTTCACCATATTATCATATAATGAAATGCTCTAAATAAATGTGATACAATGATGAAAATCTTATCTTTTGCAATAAATGTTGAATGTAGTATGATGAAATGCACAGTTTCTTCTAGAACATGATAAAATGTTATACATGTGATAAAACACTTCAATGCATTTGATCATATGATATGGAAAGTTTCATCGTATGATAAACAATGTGTTTCTAGAATTATGGGCACAAAAGTTCAAAATGAATCTAAGAACTTGTTCTAGTCCCACAGTGGGTGCCAAAAATGTGTATGAATATGTGCTCTAGTATTAAACACCTATACTTTAGTATATCCTTACTTTAGTGAGGGTTATTAAAAATTTATGAAACAAAGAAAATAGACTTAAACCCTAAAGAAATTGATTTATTGCATCCTAGTTAGAGACAATAATGATCTAATAAACTTTTTTCTCAGATAAGATATGCAAGACCATAATTAGTCACTCTAAAATTAAAGATTCAAAGATCTTTGATGCAATGATTACATACACTACTCATGATATTGATTTTTGAATACATCTAATATAGGAATGATAATAAAATTGATTACAAGCTCTGAAAATATATACATGTGAGTTATAATTTTAAGCTAAAGAAATAAATGATATGTATAAAAGAAATATAGGTACAAAATGACATTATAAACTAAAATGCAAGATGATAGATCCCTTGAGCTATGATAAAATTTTATTTTATAGATTCTCATAGGTAATAAGTGGCTAGGATGCAAAGAGTGCGAAGGGTTGAGATTCTCCCTCCCAAGATCCAAGTAGTGCACTTTATAGTTCAAAAAGGTTTCTTTTGTCTTTTATAATTATTTTCACCTTTTTCATTTTATTTTAATTCATTTTTCTTGATCATGTGTGCACATGTGAATCTAGTTATTTAAAAGGTGTGTCAGCCTTTAATAAAGTAATCTAGTTAATCATTAGAAAATAGTCATTAGAACATAGGATTTGATGATTGATTTGATAGTGTTTGATGATTGATTAACTATGCAATTTCATGAATTTATAATTAGGTCAAGTATAGAATTTAGGTTAATTAATCATGTTTAGGAACTCTTAGTTTGATAGGTCATTTTCAATTGATTACAATATCTATCAACTAGTGAGTGCTAATTTTGGATCATTTTCACTTGTTGAATCCTAACAGGTTTACAAGTTGAATCCCTCAATTGGGTCACTTCTAAGAGGGTCATTAGGATCCTAATAGGTATAAATATTATATCCTTTAACTATGTGGCTCTTACAAGAATTTTTCCAATATCTTGAATTGGTAGCTCCTAAGACATCATTTCTTATAGTTTTTAATTGGGCTATAGATACTCTTAACTTGTTATGGCCCTAATATGTTAACTAAGGAAAAAGCCTTAGAGGACCAAATATATTATCTTTCCAAGTTTTAACAAGAGTTTGGTACTTTTCATGCATATATCTATGAACTAATGAAGAGAAGAAAGAACTCCAAACTCAAAATGGATAGTGAAAATACAAAAAAAAGTAATGAAAGTGTGATAAAGGAGAATGAGATACAACAAGGTGGACCAGAGATGAAAATGATCTACTAAAAATATTCAATAAGAGTTCTATTATTTTTTATTATTTGATTGAGAATCAAAGGATGCATGGAGAGACCTATGGCTTAGGCTACAACCATTATGAAGCTTTCAAGTCTTCCAGAACCCAAAATCACAAGTATGAAGGAAAGTCTACACCAAAGGCAACCAAAATTAGTCTTGATAATAAGCCTTATAAATCTCTTTGTATTAATTTACATAAGGTGGTACACACTGCTAATGTATATCAAACTAGACCTAGTAATCCTACATGTTCTATTTTTGATGAGATGAAGTATACTACTATGATTTACAAGAATTAATCTATTACTTTCGATGGATATTGTTAAAATTTGAATAAGTATGGTGATAGAGATAATGAGTGTTGGAAAAGAGTAAACAAGTAAACATCATATGTGAACTAGAAAAGTCCTATCATAATGTGAAATATTGGAATACCACATTCTTGCATCACTACAATTATTTACATCTAAGGGTCATAACTTTTCACTCGGATGTGGGTTTTGGCTAAATTTTTATAGGAAATTGTGTGAGGAGGAGCTATTTTTATTTCCAATCAATCTTAAGCTCATTAACTTGGTCATTGTGACATTTTTTTGGAGCCTAAAATATCATCTTGGCCTTCGAAATTGGATTTTTGTGTTTTTTTCTAGTTTTTTATAAAGTTGTTTTTGTAATAAATCCTAAATCATATTCTTGATTCTGTATATTAGTTGGAAATTCATCTTGCCATAGTTGGGGGATTTTCTTGGGAAAAATGGTGATTCTTGGGATGGGTTTTGAAAATTACTAAAAATGGAAAAATATGTTTTTTCCAAAAATCTACCAAATATGGCCATTTTTGAAATTGTAATAAGTAGTCATTTTTGTTTCATTGTAGAGACAAATTAAAGTTGGAAAAGTTTAATGAACAATTTAACATTCTAAAAATTCTGTGTTTTGTGAGTTTCTAAGTTATTGTTTTCAAGCGTTTGGGCCACATCACGTACCCACTAAATGCATATTGAAGATGAACATAAATAATGTTAGACCTTGGAGAGAAACTAAAAATAACATGATTTCATTTTTACAAGAATAGAAATGTTGCAAGTTTCTTTAGGTCATGAAATGAAAAAGGAAACTAATTGGTTAACCAATCAAATAATAAAAAGGGAAGGAATAATACAACAATGGAAGAAACTAGAAGAAAGATAAGTCAATTATGCGTGAAAAGGGATGAGATAAAACTATCAAAAGGATTCATCTCTTTACTAGGGATTTAAAAATTTACCAACTAACTAAGTATGTCTTTGGATTAGGGGTAGAAACAATGATAGATCAATTTTTGGACCCCCTAGAAGTATGTCTAATAAGATTTATCATCATCTTTAGATGCATAATGATGTTTCAATATGTGTTGTGAAGATTTGTTGGATTGTATAAAGTTTTTTTGTACTAGAAGTAAACTTGTGAAGTTGAGCATAACCATATAGCTTAGCAGGTGAAAATTTAATACCAATGTACAAAGGTAGATAAAAGGTCATTTGAGTTTCATTTTTTATTTTATGTGATTGAAGAAAAATGATATAGAAATAAAATCAATTGTTTGAGTGATTGGTAACAATTTAAGTAACCAAAAGAAGCATTTGAAATGATTTTTTGAAGGATATTTAGCCATATTTATGTGTACTTGATGAAAATCCTACTTGTAAATCTTAGAAGGAATTTAACATCTCTTAATACTAGAATTTCTTATTTTCAAGATGGAAACACTTATTGTTATTGACAATACTGAGATCCCATAACCAAAGTTCAAGAGACATACTTGTAATTTGATTGAGGATGATCTGGTGGGTTCCCTATCCATTTTTCCCTATGGTAATTTACATGCTTAATATTTGAGAGCCTACATTCATTTTAAGATAGATAATTTGGGTTTTATTGTGCTCTTTGAACAATATGATAATTTGTGTGATAATCTAGAATTGAAGGATGATTACAAAAGGGTTTCTCATTTTAGTTCATTTATTAAAGGAAATTGATGGAGTAGGTTAAATATGTTATTAACTAAGTACATGTTCAATTTATGTGGCTAGACAAGCTATATAAGATCACTAAGGAGGTCATCCATGCAGTTAGTTTTTATGTCATCAAATATGTACCCACATTGAGGACTACACAATAAAATGAAGTCACCTCCTTGGCTAGATCAAAGTGGGATAAAAGGGAAGTGAGTTAATGATATCATTGATCCAGAGGTGAAGATTTTAGAATTGGTGATTGGGTATAAGGTATATCACTCAAGAAGAATGTAAAGTTATCCTTGTTTTCTTATTCTTACTACTTACTACATGATCAAGGAGAATAGTCACTATGATATTTTTGGAGCTATGTGGGAAAATTTTTTCTAAATATGAAGAAGATGAAGAAATAAAGACTCAAGAGACAACCGTTCAAGTGCAAAAAGATACTTAGAGTTTTCTTCTTCTATTTTAAGAACTTATTTCCTAGTATTGGAAGCATTACATAGTTAGTAAATACACTAGAAGTTGTACACATTATAAACCACAAACAATCCTTAGAAACAAGTTTACAATTGAAGTATGCAGTAACTTTAAGGATTCCTAGAAGATGTTGTACATAAGACAAATAATTCCATCAGCCATAGTTGACAAGTATAATGAAAAATATTATTTTTTGTGGACAGCCACACATGCCTCATAGAAGTAGTTGAAGCAAGGACCTCATGGTTTATGCCTAGATGAGATATGAGGTTGAAGATTATATGTTACCAATATATGAAAAAGATATGTTTTCGAAACTATTAATCTAAAGTGGTCATAGGTTGGAAACATTTGATGAGAAAGACATGAAGTATTTAGTAAATTGAGAAAACCATTGATTAAAAATAATAGAAGTGTAAAAAATTACACTAAAGAAAGGTTTAACTAAGGAGATGATTGATAAGGAAAGAAAAAAATATAAAGTAGAGAAAATAGGCACATCAATTATAGGAGGAGTTGAGGAGGAAGAAATTGAAGTAGTTTTTCCTACAACTAATAGAGCAACTAGTAGGAAAACTAGGAGTGAAATAGTGAAACATGTGCAATCCACTCCGCTTGTCCAATTTTTAGTTAAGAGAAAGGAGAAACATGATAAGTATGGTAATATTGAGCCTTCAAAGGTCAATAAGGAAAATAAATCATTGAAGTTGGCCCATAAGAGGGAGTAGGAAAAATCTTAAAGGGAAAATATGATGAAAAAAATGACGAAGAAGGAATTGAATCTAATGAAGGCCAAAAAGAGATAAATGTTGATCTTGGATTGGTTTTGACAATTAAGTGTCAACACGCTTAAGAAATTTACTAAGTTGATGTCGAGTTGCAATATGTACGGAGTCATTTAGATGTTGATTAAAAAGACAGTGTCAAGCAAGTATGTGTGCCAAGTGAATAATTGATGCCAAGAAAGTTCAAGTGCCAAGCAAGATAGAATTTAGTATGTGCCAAGCATCAGCAATCAGCAAGTGTCGAGCAACATAGAATCAACATAAGAGTTTGTACCTTAACAAACTAAGATGTAAACTATTTTTGAGCTGATATATGGATAAATCTTGAAGGAATAAAGATAAGAAAAAATTATTTGGATTCCCTATGCAATCAACATCCAACCAATAAAAAAGAATGGAAAGATTTGAGCAAGAAAGTTGGATGAATCTCAATCATAGATTCATACCTAACCCTTAGTCATGAAATATTTTTAAGGAGATGAAGCCCCATACTTTACAGAGAGTGTCTAAGGGGAATGGATGCAAGGAGATAATGTGAGTGAAGCTTGAAGGAAGTGAAAGGGTTGAATTGATCAAGTTGAAGAAGAAGGATAGAATTGCAAGAATCAGTTAGCACAACAAGGATCAAGGTTACAAAATTTTTTATACTAGATCAGCAAGGATCAAACTTGAGAAAACAAGGATATGAAATTAGTAATATCATATTGTAAGTGCATTAGATCAAACATTCTATTGTACTCTCTAACAATTGTTATAGTAGAATGAAATCCTATGGACTTAGGTTAGTTTAACAACCATTATATAAAGCCTTTAATAGGGTGACATTCCAAGTGAGTGTTCTAAAGTCCTTTAGCCAAGCACACTTTTAAAAGGGTGTTAAAATCCTTTAACAGGGTAGAATCTAACAATCCTTGTAAGCCTTTAATAGGGTAGGACTTTCACGGGGAAGATCATGAGAATGGTCAAAATATGTAACCTTAATAGGTAAACTTTATTGATGTACTAGTGAAGAGTTGTGGGTGTCATCCCCACCATAGTTTTATCTTCTCAAAGGAGAGTTTCTAGGTAATCATATCTGGTGTCAAGTGTTTATGTGGATGCATTTTCTTCACATGTTATCTCTATATGTTTATGAATGCAATGTTTTAAAGTTAAAATTTTTATTGGTTAAAGTTTAGTTCTTCTAATTCACCACGCACCCCCCCCCCCTCAAAAGTATACTTCCAACTTGTAAATCCCAACAATTGGTGTCAAAGCCAAGTTCTCATTAGGTGAAGCCTTATAGCTTGGAGAAAAGATCTTGAGATGGAAGTCTACAAGTTGGGAAAGACCATTGAGAATCAGGAGATTGAGATACACCTCTTACTGCAACAATTGGATGAAGCTAGAAATGCTTTGAGGAGTTCACTAAAGAGAAGGGAAGAAATTTCCATAGCTGAGAATGGCACCCAATGTAAGGAGATTGACACCACAAAGTTACTTGCAGATGGTAACTCATGTGAGTTTGATGCAGCAATTGTAGATCTCATGGATAAGAATAGAACACAAGCTAAAGAGATCAAAAATCTCAAGTTAGAGAAAGAATCACAAGCAATACTGCTATGTGAAGTGACTAAACAAAAGAAGAAAGCCATAGACAACAAGGCCATGATTGAAGAAGACAAAAGAATCTTGTCAAACAGATTGGAAGAAAAATCAGAAGAGTTGTCTAGGATCTCAAACATGCAGTTGAATACACCAAGCCAAATGATGAATGCCCATCATGAGTTTACTATCAAGGACATTGAGATAACTACATTGAAGTTGCAAAATGAGCAACTACATAATGACCTATAAAGTGAGAAGGAGTTTTCTGAAAGCTTCAACAAGCCAAATGAAGCCATCAAGTACTTTGAGAAACTACTAAAATCTCGTAGATCCAATAAAGACACATCAAGTTTGGGCTACACAAGAACTGAAGAAGGAGAATCATCCAAGGCTATTAAAAAAAGGAATGATAAAAGTAAGAACTCAAAACCCACTTGTCATTTTTTTGGTAAGAAAGGACATATAGCTAATGTTTGGAGGAGCAAGAATGCTGGTTAGAATGCCAAGCCAAAGAATATGACACATTGTTACAAGTGCAACAAACAAGGTCATCAGACACATGAATGTAGATTCAGGACCATGCATGCACAAAGATTTGAAGGATGCTACTGCAATTGTCAAAAGTTTGGACATAATGCCTTTGAGTGCAGATCCAAGACCACATGGTCATCAAACTGTATATGAGCAATGTTAGTATGCTAATAGAAACCAAATTTAAATAAAGCTTCTACAAACTAAACAAAATTCATAAACTTCAAGATAGACTAAGATGAGCTCTCAATTGAGAATATGAGCCATTAATAGACTCTCTCAATGAGAAGCTCTCTTGTTGAGTGGCTTTGTCTAAATAGATAGGATGTATGCTCAAGCTTATGCTTCAAAAATGGCTTCAAATGGAGTTGGAATTTGGGTGTGAGTGTATGGTTTTGATGTAAAATGGCTTCTTAAAATGGCATTATGACTTTACTTCATGGATTGTGTTATTTTGCAAAGGGGAAGGATCCAATTTATAGGCAAGAGGCTTGATGGTTTGAGGGCTAAGATGCAAGGATGGGGAAAAGCTCATGGAGGGCTCAGATTGCATGAGAGGAGAGCAAATGGATTGTGCTTTCTTACAGCCAATCAGGGAGTGACACATGTCACAAAGTGAGAGGATGGAGGAAAGGGGAAGGATGAGTCAACAAAGGAGGCTCAATGGGATATAATCTTCATAAAGACCCTCATAATGGCTTGTAAGAGCAATAAAAGGGCTTGGAAGAGTCATTTATGGCCTAGTGGGCTTCATAAAGTTTTATGGTTGGGATATTTTGAAGGAGATGAGAGGAATTTCAACTTGGGTTTGATTAGGAAGGTTTTAAGCTTGCTTAGGATTGTGCAAATGATTAGATGATGGATTAGGATGGTTTAGGATTAGCTTAGGGATAGGCAAGTGGATGGCATTTAATGAGGGTGGCTGAAGAAGGAGATATTTGTTAACTTTGGCTTGGGTTAGTAAGTCTTAAGCCATGTTTAGAGAATATGACAAGGTTAGGAGGGGATTAGGATTAGGTTTAAAGACATCTTCTAGAAGAGTCTAGACTTTGGATGAGGATAAAGACTTTCTAGAATAGTCTAGAACTTCCTAGGATGAGGATGAATACTTTCTAGAAGAGTCTAGAACTTCTTAGGATGAGGATAAATTAGATTTTTAGGAAATAAATAAAGTTTTATTTATTTCAAGGGTTTGGGTTGAGGAGATATTTATTAAAACTTTTTTAATAAACATGAGGATTAATATTTAATCTTAATTAAATATTTTGAGTTGGGATTAGGGGTAGGAAATGATGGGATTAGCCTTTAATCAAAATTAAAGAAGGATTAGAAGATTTTGGAAGAGGTTAGTGGTCTTAAGGAAATTGGCCAAGTTTTGGGCAAAAAATAAATTTTTTATTTATTTTGGGTTTTTTGGTCAATTTATTAATTAAATAATTAATAAATAAGGAAATAATGTTTAAATAAGATTTAAACATTTTTGGGAGGGATTCCTTATTTAAATATTTTTAATTAAGATAAAGGGATTTAATGACATAAAAATAAATTAATTAATTAAATAATTAATTAGTTAATAAATGATGATGTCATCAGGATTTTTTTAGAAAATAAAAATACTTTATTTTCTAAAGGTTTTTAGGTGTCTACACAAACAAGGGAAGAAGCCATGAAAATTCCTACAATTGAGACTACAATAAAAGACATAGTTATCACTACTGTCAAGAGTACAGACACATCCCTAAAAATTTCATAAGAACACATTTCAATGGAAGCTATAGTAGATGGTTAAGCCAAACTACATGCTTTAGTTGTTTGAAGACTGGTCATATTAGCAAACACTACCTAAAAAGGACAAAGGCACCTAGCTCTAAGTCAAAGGAAAAGGCAAAGTAGATGTTGAGCACATTAGAGGAGAGATGAATAAGACATGGAAGAAGAAAGATGGATGCAACACATCAAATGAAGGGATCACTTCACCTAAAGGGTGAAGTGGTCATACTTCATCAAACTAAGCAAAAGAAGGTATGTGGGGTTGATATTTTAAATGCTTTATCATACATTAGTCCCTAGAATAAGTTAGCACTGAAAATGATAGATCAACATGAATAAATATGCAAGGTTAAATCATCAAGGTTTTCACATTATTGTTGAGTAAGGAAAGTTTCCTTTAGATGCCAAGTAAAATCCCAGTATATGCTGAGTTGTCTACCAAAACTAGTTGAAGCCAAGGTAGATGTAGTTTCCGAGTAAAAGGAAATTCTTATTGACCCCAAGGGAAACACCAATGGATGCCAAGTGTTTGAAAATCAATGGAAGTTGAGTAAAATAGAGTTTCATAAGGAGTTGAGTGGATAGTTGTATATGTACTAAGCATTAATGTTGTATATTGAAGGCTATAAGGTCAAGTTTTCTATCATTTTTCATCATTGCAAACATAGAGTGAAGAGAGAATGAAGTGAAGAAGTTCTTTCAAGAAAGGAATAAGAATTCAAGTAGATTCCAACAACAATTTAGAGTGATATCATTGATTCAAGGTATTTACTCAAGTGTCAAACTATACAATTATGCAATTTTTACATCTTGAAACCCTAGTTTTTAGAAATGGCATCTAGCTCTAGGAATCCCAAGGACAAGGAACTGTTTGAGGTTTAGGTGGTCAATAATGAAGTTAAACAACTAGATTTTAGACCAATTCCTAAAGTGGCTTACAAAAATGACCTTGCTAGTGCTTTATCTATTATTCCACCTAAGGTCGTTATGGTGCAAAATGTTAGAAAGTGTTATAATTGTAAAGTTGGAACAATTGGTGACATGGAGATTTGGAAAGCCTATGATAAACTTTGTGAGAATGGGGTATTAAAGGAAGAATTTCAGATTTTTGAAAGGAAGGGCTTAACTCATGCCCTAGATTTCCCCATAGTTTTCAAAATGGAATGGATAAGAATAGTTTTGAGCCGAATTCATCATGGATGCCTATGGTTGGAAGGTGGGCCTATTAAGTTTTCAAAGAAAATCATACATAGGATAGCAACATACCCAACCCTAAAATGGCCAAAGACCCTGAGGAGTGATTCAAAAGAAGCCATAGAGAAGAACACTGGGGCAAAGTGGAATAAAATAGGCATGACTATTGACACAATCAAAGATCCACTGATAGAATTTTTTGTTAGGGTTATATATCATAAATTCTACCAGTCAAGCCAACTAAACAGTGTACCTTGCATTGTAGTTGATGTGGGATACAAACTTGTCAAGAAGGATAATACATATGATCTAGCAAAACTACAACTGCAATAAATTATGGATAATTTGGAAGCAATAAGGAGATCCAAGAGTTCTCATTGTAAGTTTGGTTCAATTTTGATATGCATATTTTTCTATGTTCAAAATGAATTTCCCTCTTTTGGTAAGATAATTTGGAAGACCAATAGGCCTATATTAGTACAAGTAAATGAGTAAATAGAGCAGATGGGAGCTAATTTTGAAACCTTAATGACAAGCTAGTTTGAAGACTTCAAAAAGTCTATGAAGCAAATGCTTAGAATACTAGTTTCCCTTATAGAGCAACACATCCATGACATTTTATTTTTAGTTGACATTGATTATACTTATATCCAAGTAGTAGTACCAAGGGTGAGATGGCTAAGGCCACTTGGATATGAAATTAACATTGATGAGGCATCAACAACAATCACAACATTTCTTGCAAAAGAGATCGACAAAAATGAAAAACATTTTGGCACTTTTGATGTTGTAAAATCTAAAGTGGAAATGGATTTGAAAATAGCCTCAACACTAAAGAAAAAGGACAAATTGGTCAAGAATCTTAAGGCCAAATTTGGTGAAGGGATAATAGAAATAGAAGAAGAAGAAGAATAGGGCCAAGAGCCACTTTCATTGAAACTAGGCATGGGTGAAGATGCTGAAGAGGAAGAAGGTGCTAAGAAGGAAGAGCAAGCCAAGGAAGCACTAACCAAACTAGAGCCCAAAAAGAGGAAAGCTCAAAAATAGACTACAGCTTAGCCCAAGGACAAAAATATTTCTAAGCCAAGCCTAGCCAAGCCTACAACAAGTTAAAATACAAGAGGCACAACTAAGGAGGATAAGGAACAAGAAAAGAAGAAGGCTATCAAGCAACAAGTTCCAAAAAAGAAGAAGCTAAGAAGAAAATGTGTTGCTCAACTTGACTCAGATGATAAGAGAATAGAGTCAGAAGACACAAGCCAATTTAGAGTGGTAAGTCACACCACCAAGTCTGATTTAGAAAATATATGTGATAATATTAGAGATAATGCAGACTTAACTAGCTTAAAGAGCATTGATTTCAATAATTTGAGTAAAGAAGAACAAAACATGGTTGAAGAATCTGTCTACACCATGATGGAAAAGTTCAAGAACACTCCACTTGAACTTGACAATTCAATGCCCAAAGATTTGTATACTATTATTGAAAATAAATGGTATTATTGCCTTAATATGGAGAGAGAAATAAGAGAGTCAACATTGGCTCGAGTAATGCTTGAGCTCACAAAAAGGAAAATAACCAAGGCCAATAAGAAGCATGGGAGAAAATTTGCACCCAAATATAGAACCTTCAACATTCTTGAAAATAAGTTTGAAGATGTTAAAAAGTCCACTCAAATGTGGAAAGTAATCTATGACCTAACAACTATCAAAGAAGGAGAAGAAGATCCCTTTGAGGGGAGAAACAATGGAGAAGAAGATGACAATGATAAGGAATGAGAAGGTGAAAAATAAAATGTAGATGATACAATGGAGAAGGAAACTCAAAAAGATGATATGGCAACTACTGAAGAGCAGCAAACGAAATAGAGTGTGCAAGACACACAATTGCCATCTCGAAGTCCTCCACATGACACCTCTACACCTGTAGAAAAAATAAAAGTGAAGGATGTTCTTGACAACTCTGGTCATAACATCAATCCATTGCTATAGAGGATCGTAAAAAGATCCTTGACCAAACAACTCTACAAGCCCAATTATGTAGTAATCCAGTGTTGGTCAGTGTAGATGAGTTACAAAAAGTAGTAGCTAACTTGACTAGGGATAAGATGTAAACTCAAGAAACATCTTCTATCATCCCTAAAGTTGCAAGTAGACAACCTAAAGAGCAAGCTTCACAGGATACATCAACTAAGGTTGATTCCATAGATAAAGTCACTACAACTACCAAGGAGCTAGCAAAGGACCAAACAAGACAAATAGATACTTCTATTCCTATTGTAAAAATACAAGGTGCACCCCCATAGATAATAGTAATTAACCAAGGAAGATAAGAGGAGGAGAAGGAGACCCCAAAAGAAAAGGAGCAAAAAGCAATTCAATCTTTGGTTAATTTGCCAACCACTAGGACTCCAACAAGAATACTATAGAAGCCAAGCACAAAAGCAATACCACTTCAAATTTCAGCACCAGGCTGAAGCTCTATAAAGGTTGCAAGGGTGGTTCACTATTGAGACCCTACATTAGATAAATAAATAGTCATTCCAAAGTATGACTATGCAACCATGGACATTGACAATATCAATGAAGTACAAGAGGCACTAGAAAGGAAGAAGAAGCAAGAGATACTCATAATTTAGTATAAATAGAGGAAAGAACTAATTGAAATAAAGGACATATTTCTAGATGCCTTTAGCCTATAATCACTTGATGAAACAAAGCCCATTATGGAGCAACTTTTAGAAATACTGGACCTGGTGCAAATTGAAGACCACGATACCAATACAAAACTAATAGAATGGTTAGAAAAGAAGTTTCAAATAAAGGTGAATGCAAGAATATCTAGTGAGATAGCACTTTCATAGGTAGAGCTAGCTAAGAAAATTGAAAAGGTGAAGTCAGTACTTGAGAATATCTTCTCATTGTACTCAAAATTGTGTGATCCTTCCATTTTCACATAGGAAACCATCCAGAGAATAATGACCTTGGAGAGAAATTTAAAAATATCAAGCATGCAACTACCTAAATATCTAGCTCAAAGGGAGAAGTATTTTCATACAATGCTTCGTACACAAAAACAACCAATTGTATTGACAATAGATGAGGCTAATACAAGAGCCAAATTAGTTCAAATACAAGCCTCCCTAACCCATCACATGGAGATTCTACAAAAAGAAATAGCCTATGCTAAAAGTATATTAAAGAAAGATCCAAATATTTCAACACTAGATGGCTTAGTTCACCTTGCAGTAGAGACAACAATACAAATCAAATCCCTAGAAGTTGTAATACAAAACTGGGATG
The DNA here is from genome assembly GCA_028749045.1 of Cupressus sempervirens. Taxonomy (NCBI): domain Eukaryota; kingdom Viridiplantae; phylum Streptophyta; class Pinopsida; order Cupressales; family Cupressaceae; genus Cupressus; species Cupressus sempervirens. The sequence goes on from CM053786.1 coordinate 884,339,076, forward strand.
CTACTCTGAGAATTGTAATGGAAGTGAACAAAACCTTCTTGGCCAAATATTCAGTTAGTGTATAGACCCTTTGACATAAGTGTCAAAAAGAGGGAGAAATTAAAAGGAAAGGGGGAGAAATTGAAAAGCTAGAAGGAGATTTAATCTGCAAGGGGAAACATATGAAAGAGGGGCACTAAAATGAAAGGGAAAGTGATAAGATAAATAGAGAAAAGAAGGAGAAGAGAAAAATGGGAAACATGGCATAATAGGATATATCAAATAAAGAGTATTAGAATTTCGAACAAAGATAAGGAGTATCAGTAGAGGTAAATCACTCTAATTAGAGAAAATTTTGGTTACAAGAAGAAGGCACATTAACTCAAGGGGAGACACAAAATTTTGAGGTATATAGTCCTTCACAAAATTTTGAACAAATTTTGAAATTTTTTATATATGTCAAATAGAATGTATATTATACTCGAAGATATTAGATTCATCATATATAGTTAATTTTTTTTTGCCATTCATGTCAAAGTGGGAGATTGTTGATCTCATATTGGTTTTGACAATTGAGTGTCAACACACTTAAGAAATTTTCTAAGTTGATGCCGAGTATAGTATAGATGTTGAGTTGCAATATGTGTTGAGCTAGAAATATAGTAAGTGTTGAGTCATTCAAATGCCAAGAAAATAGATAGTGCTGAGAGAATAATAGATGCTAAGAAAGTTCAAGTGCCAAGCAAGACAAAATTTAGTCTGTGCTGAGTGTCAACATTCAGCAAGTGTTGAGCAACACAGAATCAACATAAGATTTTGTGCCTTCACAAACTACGATGTAAACCATTTTTGAGCTGACATATGGATAAATCTCGAAGGATTAAAGATAAAAATGAATCTATTTGGATTCCCTATGCAATCAAAAAAATGGAAAGATTTGAGCAAGAAATTTGGATGAATTCCAATTGTAGATTCATACCAAACCCTAAGTCATGAAATCTTTTTAAGGAGACGAAGCCCCATACTTTATAGAGTGTGTGTAAGGAGAATGCATGTGAGGAGATAATGCTAGAAAATTTTGAAGGAAGTGAAAGGGGTGAATTGATCAAGTTGAAGAAGAAGGAAAAAATTGCAAGAATTAGTTAGCACAACAAGGATCAAGGTTAAAACATTTTTTTATACTAGATCAGTAGGGATTAGACTAGACAAAACAAGGATCTGAAATCAGCAATATCAAATTGTAAGTGCATCAAATCAAACATTCTATTGTACTCTCTAACAATTGTTACAACAGAATGAAATCCTATGACTTAGGTTGGTTTAACAACCATTGTATAAAGCCTTTAAAAAGGTGACATTCCAAGTGAGTGTTCTAAAGTCCTTTAGCCAAGCACACTTCTAATAGGGTGTTAAAATCCTTTATCAGGGTAGGATCTAACAATTCTTGTAAGCCTTTAACAAGGCAAGCCATTCATAGGGAAAATCATGAGAATGGTCAAAACATGTAACCTTAATAGGTGAACTTTATTGCTGCAGTAGTGAAGAGTTGTGGGTGTCATCCCCACCCTAGTTTTACCTTCTCATTGAAGATTTAGGTAATCATATCTATTGTTAAGTGTTTATGTGGATGCATTTTCTTTACATGTTATCTCCATATGTTTATGCATGCAATGTTTTAAAGTTAAAATTTTTATTGGTTAAAGTTTAGTACTTTTGATTCACCACCCCCCCCCCCCCCCACCCCCCCTCTTAGAAGTATCCTTTTTGCTTGTAAATCCCAAAAATAAATGCTAGTGGTAAGAAGTCCAAGGTTGTTGGTACCCCTACTATGAAGAAAATTCAACTGGGCATTAGAAAAAATTTTTATGTTCATAAAATTATGCAAAGTTAGGAAATGGGGTATACGAGTTGAAGTTAAAAAGTATTGTGATAAGTTTAATGAAGAGTAACAAAAGTAATTAGAGAATTTTTGATGTATTTAGTATCAATGAATTTATTAAATCCCTATTTGGATTTCAAGCTCAAATCCCTACATTAGTATAAACTAATATTGAAGCTAGGTAGGGTATTGTATTGAAGCAAGTTTGGGAATCAATTAAGTTATGTTTTAGGTTAATTGAAATCAGATATGTCCAAGAAAGAAAGAAAATAGATACTTGGTAAGAATAGACCATCATTTAGGAACAAGAAAAGGTTAATAAGACTGCTTAATGGTGAGTCTTAGATGGTTCAAGCTAAGAAAAAATTTATATTGAAGAAATATTTCGGTCTAGAGGAGAAAGAAAAGGAATAAGAGCATTAAGTTGAGGATGAACTAGAAAAAGTATTATTGACATAACAATCAAGTTTGTTATTAGTGACATACACTTATTTAGAATATAAGTATCTACCAAGCTTATTGTATAGTTAATAGTGTTAGCCAAGAATTTTAGTTATTACTGAGTTCTATAGTTGCTATTGAGTCCTTTAGACAAATTTCAATTGAAGCCGAGCAATTACTACTATGATAAAGATCAGCAGTGTAAACCGAGCATCTTAGTGTATGCCAATTTTACTAGTGCAAATTGAGTTGTGCAATACTTATCAAGTTTCAGTTGATGTGATGTGAATCTAGCATTAAACAAACTACTCAGTATTAAGAAAGTGATTTGGTTTATACCAAGTTCATAGTGAGTGTATTGACCAAGCTATGTAGTGCGAATCAAGTGATTCAATTTATATGCCGAGTTTCACAATATTCACTGAGTCACCAATGTAGATCGAGTTCAAGACTACTTGGAAGTGATCAACATGGATTGAGCTTCTACATATACCAATTACATGATGATGTCAAGCATTAATAGTGGATGCTGAGTATCAGAACCTCACTGAGTCAGTCTTTAGAATTCGAGTTTCTACATTTGAGCCGAATTTGTAATATTTGTGAAAAATTGTATTATGGCTGACTTTGTAATTATGTAATTGGATTGATATATATTGAATGTATTGTATCACATCCAAATCATCAAGGAGAAGACATGTAATCATTAGAGAAGAGAAAAAGAGTGAATTGAAAAGGCTACAATAGTATAAGGAGCAGCAAAGATATACCTATGAAAGCAAGGTGATTTATACACTTAGAGGAGTCTCATTCAACAAACCAAGTTGTTGATCAGAGATCAATTACTATTTCATCCTGATAGGTGGATCAATTAAATCCTTTAACAAGGTAGCCCTAATAGTCTTATGTAAATCTCTTTATTGAGAGCATACTTCATTATATGTTTGTAAATCCTTTTGCAAGGTGGACGTAATAGTCCTTATTGCTCCTAATAGGGTAGATCATCAGAAGTGATCAATATAAGCCTTAACTAACCAAATTTATACTACAATACTAAAGCTTGTGGGTATCATCCCCACCCTAGTTTTAATTTCTATTTGGAAGGATTACGAGTCACCAAATCTTGTGTGTTAAAGTGTTATGTATGTTTTCATGTTTTCAGTTTCTAATGCATGTAGTTAGATCATAATTCACATAAAGGATTAATTTCTAATTGGGATAAAAAAAATTAATAGTTACTGATTCACCCCTCCCCTCTTAGTAACTTAGCTTGTTAGAATATTTCCAACAATTGGTATCAGAGCATTTTGGTTCTTAGAGAAAATTATAACAACTTGAGCAAAGATCAAAGGTCATGAAGATATTCAAACTTGACAAGGCTACTGACAATGAGAAGCTAGATTTGGAAATGGCTATTACCCAACTCAAGAAAGAAAAGGAGAAACTCTCTCAATCCCTAAAAATAAGAAAAGATCTTGCAATTCAAATGAATGATCATCTCTATATTGAAGAAAGAATTGAATACCTTCATTCAACAAGTAGCCCAAATGAAGCCAATGAAGCAATTAAATAACTCTTAGAAAAGAATGATTCACTACAAGAAGAAGTAAGAAAACTAAGAAGAGAGAAAGAAATTCAGTCAACAAGGCTATGTGAAGTTATGGAAGAGAAAAACAAGATAAAAAAAGAAATAAAAGGTAAGAATTAACAATGAAATTCCACACCTATCCCTTCAAAAAGTAGACTTCATTGATCAAATCACCAATGCAAATGAAGAAATCATGAAACTATGATCAAAGAATGAAACATTATAGAATGATCTAAACATTGAAAGGAAAACCAATGAAAGGATGATGAAATTCCAAGCAAACATGAATCAGTTGAATGAGAAAAGTCTTTATAGACAAAAAGAAGATCAATTATTGAAAGTTTGGGCTGATGCAATCAAATCTGTTCGTGGGTAGGAATTGGATATACAAAAGAAGGTGAATCATCCAAATTGTTGGTGTTTTTCATCTAAACAACAAAAGCTCAATACCAAGATAATAATACTCAAAAATTCTAGGGGCTAGCTACTTCCCATTAATAATTATGTATGCATATTATTTGGATCCAACTTCAACAAAACCAATGCTGGTTTTCTACTCTCTAGGCTCTACAAAACCAAGGTGGTTATACCTAGGGGATGATTCAAATGAATGTTGTTGTATGAGAATCCTATTAGTTTCATCCAAATTCTCATCTTCTATATCTAACATATCCATTCCTTGACATTTTTAGATATATACATCCCTTATAAGTAGATTTGATCACGATTCTCCTTAGGTTTACCAATATTTCTAAAAATAGTAGCTATCTAAGACTCAAAAATTAGATATAGATGAGTGATGACCCTCTTTAAAATTCTTCAAATGGTAAAATAAAATTGATTTTGATTTTAGAATCAGTGCTTATTCATGATCTCACTATCTACAAACTAGATTAACTAGATCAATGCTTTATCCATTGGGATTTAGAGTCTACTTCAATTTATAGATCTAATTGATTGCATTACAACCAATACTATTAGCAATTCTTACTAGAATTCATCTTTATAGACATCCTTCCTATTACCTTAGCAGTCCTATCAAATTCACTAGAGTATTTAATTAATTCATTGAATCAATAGCAATAATCAATTGACATAAAATCTAAATGAATTGCATTCAATTGGACAAGCTTTACTTACACAACATCAAAATGACCAGGTAATAATAATGGAAAAATTTAGCAAGAACATATATGGTAACAATTCAACTTTGTATTAATCTTCTTTGAAAATTGTATACAATTGTAATAAAACTCAGAATGACACTAGAAAAAACATCAGACCCCTATAACATCAATATATTCCCAAGTATTTGTAGAAAAACACATCATAAGTTTTGCACTAATAAATTGCACCGAGCCATATTCAGTACAGACCAAAATTAATAATGAAATCAAACCCTTATCTAGCCTTGAAATCTTACTTAAATAGAGTGAGATGCAACAAGATTTAGGTATAGAGAACTAACAGATGTCAACCAGACAAAAGATGTTTACATTTAGCTATCAAAAAAAGATAAAAATTTGTGTAACAGAAAAACTTGTATATTAGATTATTCCTTTGGTAGGCCTCTACTCTGTTCCATTTTCAAATGCTACAAATCCCATGATTGGCCTTTAGTTATTCTAAGTCCTTAGCATATGTATCTATCAAGTTGGCCAATGATGTGTTGGGCTTTCATTCCTACAAATTCACCTCTACTATGGCATTTCCACTTACATCATCATGTACTACCAATGTGATGGTTATATTTTCTTTCATTTCTACCACATCATCCATCTGGCTCAAGGTATTTTCTACATGAGATGATTGCCCTTCTTTGTCTTCTTCTCTCCTCTAATCCTTTGAAGGTGTATCAGTGATCTGTATTTCATTTGGATTCATCTCATTATCATCACTCACAACCTCTTCCCATTGCTCATCAGAAGCAATGTCAACCATCCACTTGTAAAAGAGGGTGTCATCTGGCCAATTAAATTGCATAATATCTCTTTTCTTTTTTATCACATATTCTACCTCTTTATCAATACTAACAAAATATTGCTTTAAAGAATCAAAGAATAAATGAGCCTTCACTATTTCTTCTATTGTGACTGCCCACCATGCATGTCTTTTTTCATTTATACCTTCATTCATTCTTAAACAAAATAGATCATGTAATTCTTTAGTCTGTTCATCTTTATTTTTTAATTTATTTTTCTTATCCAAAGCAAGTGGGAATAAATTAATTTTCTTACTCTTGTACTTATTCAAATAGTTAACAATTCTTCTTTGTAGCTCAACTCTCTTATCATCAAATTCTGGTAGATCATGAGCAAGATCATAAGTTATTTCAACGTGATCATGTGAAGATCTTATAACAGAGTGGCACAAGAATATGATTTCCTTTCTCCTCTTACTCCACTTATTGAAAATAGGTTTCAAGGCCTCACCACTTTCTTTTATTTCATCCCATATGTTTATTACTTTTTCTAATTGATCATAAAACAATGGGCATTCAATTTTATCAATCAAATACATGAGAGCCTTTCTTAGTTTGTCTTCATATTGCACATTCAACTCTACATGTTGTGCCCATAATTTTCTCTTTTCTTCTTCATAATCTTCAATTGTGTAATATTATGGCCTTTGTGGAGTATTTGGAATTTCTATGAGAGGAGTGGATTTAAAAGGTTCCACTAGTAGGCAAGGGTATGTGATCCTAGGCCTAGAAAACCATCCTAACACCTTAGTCTCAAGTTCATTTCTCTTTTGAAATTATTTATTATAGACTTCTAAAACCTTTTCATATTTACTTTGCAGTTCAAACATTGCGTTCTCTTCTTTCTCTACAGTAGCCAAAATGAAGCGAGATGTTCCAACATTCATATGTGCAACCTCTACATGGGTGGTATCTGCTACTCTTTTTACAATGATCTTCCCCATTAATCTAGAGTCATTTGGATGTGATGAAATAGCCCTTGATCCTTTCCTTAATGACCAAATAACTAAGCCAACTTGGTCCTCATTGAATGTAGTACCTTGGAATTCTTTCTTGTTTTGATCCTATAGCTCCAATTTATTTGAAACAAAATTAAAAATTAGACCATCTACTATATCCCAATTGGGTAGTAGTAAAATATTTGATGATTTCACCATCTGCCTCCCCTCTGCAAGGGTTATACTTTGGAATTCCTGAATCATCTCTTCTTTTACTTGATTCTACAAGGCTACCTCCTCTAGTTTTGGATGCTCTATTCTTAACTTGTTACATTTTTCCTTGTACTTTCCAATGTTTGTTCTCCATGCAAATTGGTGGAAGGCTTTGGACTTAACAAAACTATCATCTGACAAAAATTGATGACTAGCTTGCTCTATCATAGGGTCTAGTTCCCTTCCTTTATAATCTACCACTGTCAAATCTAGGCTTGGCATAGGAGGCTCTTGGGGGTTTCCTTCATCTAATTCTACCTAGGTAATAAAAACTCCTCCTTATGACCCCAACTGCTCAATTTTCTCTCTAGTGAGTTGTTCCTCTCCAATCTACAAAGGGGATTGTGTAGGTGAATATTCCTCAATGTAAGGACCTTGTTCTTTTATTAATTTTTTCCTCTTAGGAGAGGGCTCATTAGGTCTCTCTTCCAAGAAAACACTAGTGGATCCTTCTATTTTTTTACCCTTATCCATAATAGCCTTCTTGTTTTATATCAGAGTATAACCTAACCTCTTTTAGACAATCAAATGTCTTGCCCCTACATTGGGAGTGAATGTCAATCTCCTCATAACCTCTTTGGTCTTATCTATATAAGCATCAATAAAAAATTGTTTTTCCTCATTCATAGTTTCCATTATTTTAGGAAAAGTAATCATGAGTTTATTGATTATATCTGCCTCTATGATGGCATTATCTAGAGGACTGTAATCTCCATCAAAACAATGTATAAACTCCAAAACCCTTGAGAAAACCCTCCACTTTTCTTTCTTGGTTTCTTGCTCTTGCAAGGAGAATTCATTTCTTATTATATCCTCAAGGTAATATGGCTCATGTTTTATTTTACCAAGCTTAGCTCTGTGCCTAAAAGCCAAGTCATAGAATCCCTAAGTGTCACAAAAATGGGAATGAGACACAACCATCTTATACTGGTCTAATATTTTGTAAAGGCATAGCCAACCACCTTTTGTAATCACAAATTGGTGAATTGAAGTGCAAGTTGGGAAAACTGACCCTCTTCCCTTTTTCACCAAATAATTTTCCTCCAATCCTCCTAGCTACCAAAAAAATGTAGCTACCCCTACCTTTAATGGTGTTTGGTAGGGAAATACATGTGGAGTTTCTCTGAAACCATAAATCCTAAAAATAGTAGAAACAAAGTATGGGATAATGTTTCCCCAATTATGTGATACTTTCAAACCAATAGGATTATCCATGGGCCTAACAAGACTTACCAGTGCCTTAGGCACTTTGGGATTGCCACTTAATAAAAGGCACCTCAATTTTGAAGCAAAGTACCTATCAAATTTGACAAAACTAGCTATTTTTTGCATCCCAAGTCATATCTGTACTCCATAACTAGACTGGCAGTGCTTCTCCATCCTGTTCTCTATTCAACTTCATTTCCTTACCAGAATATGCGACTCCTTTGAACAAAACCATATGCATCAGAAAAGAATAGTGACCAAAATTTTTATCTACCTTGCCTTTTGTAATCCCAACAAGGACTATGTGAATTTCTTCTACTAAATAGGAGGCAAAATAAAAAATAAAATCAACACCAAAAGAAGAAATCTGAATGATCATATACATAAAACTTATGGGCATAACATTCTCTTCATCTTCACCAAAAACTCTACACAGAGTCTTGTATGCCTCCACAACCTGGGTGTTGAAATACCCCTTTTTGAAAGGTTCCCTAGAGGATGCTGTGATTTCTAGGAAAGTTCCAATTGTGCCTATATGTGCCCTTAGTTCACCCTACCTAATTGCATCCTTCTTTGACAAATATTCCTTTTCTAACTCTTGTAGGTCAATGGGTACATGATATTTTGTTAATGGCTCCAGGCCAAATACCTCTAGAATTTCCTTAGGGCTGATTGTGATCAAAATCTCACCATCAATTCTTCTTACTACTCTAATTCTTGAATCATAATTTTTTGCAATAGCCTCTAAGAGGTTGTAGTCCACAAAGACACTAGGAACCACTAGCTTTCCCAAAAATAAAATCCAGACATTTGCATGAGGGGCAAATAAATTCCTTTCCAAAAACCATTTTTTGAACAAAGAAAGACCAATTTAAGAAGTTTTGGCATCCCTAACCCAATTCCAACCCATCTAAAATTTTGAGTCTAGGGTTTAATGAGGTTAAATTTTTCACTTTAACAGTTTCATTTGTGGATTCAGGTAGTAATTCAAGAAGATCATCATGGATATTCCTATCCAAATAGTCTTCCTAACCAGAGAAAACCATCTTTAGAGGCATACTAAATACAATTTATAGAAAACTAGATTACTATGAAGAGTATGGAGTGTAGGAACTTACTTGATTTTTTGCTTATTCTTCTCTATAATTCTGTGATGCTTTGTGAACAAAGTGAAATTGTTTCATGTTTTGATCAAGCCTAGCACAAATTCTTCATAGCTTATTCTATTTGGAAGCTTGAAATCTTGTTCACATGGGATGGAAATCACAAGATTTTCTACAATATACTCTATTTTCTGGTCACATGAGGAGCTTTCATTCCTCATAAATGAATTGTAAGGAAAATAGGGTGGCACCACCTTTTACCTTCAAAATTGCACCATTGATCCTAGAAAATCTAATGATCCAGGAGTGAAAATATGAATGACTCATTTTCCACTCACCATGATAGAAGTCAATCCAATGAAATTCCTCCACATGTGCTCTTCATTCATTGCTAGCAATATAAATTGGACCCACTAGTTCTTAAGGAAAGTTGCCAAGTCACTACATCGCTATGCATAAAAAGTGAGCATGTTGTCTATGTGACATAATGAAAGCTGTTGATTTCATTTCAATCTGATGGTAAGCATTTGATCCATGGTTCAATACAACTATGGTGGGTCCCTCCTTTGCTCCCTTTGGTCACTATATCGCTACACTTAAAAAGTGAGCAACTCCCCATAGTGACGAAGCGACAACCATTGATTTGAGCTTGATTTAATAGCAAGGAATCTGCATTAATTTTCATTTAACTATAGTGGGTTCCCACATTCTTTATCTTAGTTTCCATGTCATGTTGAGTAAATAGTGTGCAATTCTCCATAGTGACTTGGTGACGAATGTTGATCCATCTTTGATCTGACGATCACAAAATTCCATCTACCCTTTCCTTTTGAGTGTGGGTCCATATCATGTTGTTCTTGGAAATATCTTGAAATTTTTCCAAATAATTCAATATTTTAATCCCTTTTGTGACATCATAAGGTTGGGTCCTACTGTGTTCCATATTTTTAGGTTAGGCACTATTTCACTACTAGCAGGGCACAAGGACTTTTCGATCACGACATAGCGACCTCTCATGTTCTTGATAGTTCCAACTCACACATGTTTCTTTGCAAGATGCCACCATGTCAAGCTGATTATGTGGCTCATTTCTGACGAAAGGATTGTTGGGACCCACCCTTCCAATTGCTATCGCAAACCTATTTCCCATCAAGGTGCTATGTCACTTTTGGTGGGATTCCTTATTTTCTTGGCTATGACATAGCGACCTCCTAAATGTTGTTGAAAATTCAATGCCAGGAAGATATCCAATTTTCAATCATGATTACCATAATCAATGCCTCTAACAAGGTAATAAAAGTGCATAACCATATTATCACTTGAGAACTTTATAGTCACCGTCCTTTTCAAAAATCTTTCATCCTTTCTATTCTCCGATAAGGTGCTATGTTGCTGCCGATAGGGTGCATTCTTTTTCCAATCATGACATAGTGACCCATTGAAAAAATAAAACTCCAGTGACACCAATTTTAACTTGTTCCAAGTGGTCCCTTCTCCAACACTAACAATTCTAACATCAATCATGTCACCAAAACTTTGAAACAATTAACATTTTTGGTGTTGACTCTCAACTTTATGACACTGCCATTCCAATTCATGGTAGTCGCTATGTCACATGGGTTAAAAATCTTGCATTTCCTCTATGTGACATAATGACCAATGTAGATCTTATAGAAATCAAACGGTGTAAAAAACTTTGATAACAAGCATTGAAAAATGGCAATTTAAATGGGTGCCAAAGGAATATTCAATATTCAAAATAGCTTTGCACCCAATTAAAATTTAAAAAAGCACAAGACCTAGGCATAAAGCTTAGGGTTTAATAGGGTTTATCATAGGGTTTTTGTAAGAATTTTCCTAAGGGAAAAATTCAGCCAGGAACTAAGAACTCAAACACAAGCACATAGTAGACCAAAGAGAGAGAGTATGATCAAAATAACAATGTATTCAATAACTGGTTGAGAGTACACGAGGAGTGCCTGAATATAAAGGCCTCTGAGATACATCTAGAATGCCTCATAATCAGCACCATGATGTGTCATACAACCAAGTACATGTCCACTAGATATGGGTTATCCTCCATTAAGCACAGAAGTAAGTGCAATGATGTGAGGATAAGCCTACAAGGGTGTGACACACAAAATAGTGTTGTAGACACCATGTGCTAAAATAGAGTTGCATACTCCTGTGTTGTCTACATGACAACTCAAAAAGGTGTGCAAACTCCTAAGTGTTTGACAAATAAAAATAATAAAATAATACAAAATAATTAAATAATGCATTAACCTAAGTAAACTTAAGTAAGTGTAATAAGTAAATACTTATTTACACCAACACCCCCCCCCCTTAAGTGCAACTTAGGGGAATGCCCTTAAGCTTACGAACTAGGATGAAGATGTAGAATGGGTCCTAGCTACTAGGCTATGTTAGGTACCCATGTACATAATGAAAATTAAAATCTCCCATAAAACGAGAAAAGAGGGAAAACCTCATGGGAAAAACTCTCCCCGAAAAAGAGAGATAAAGAAGGATACATCAATGGATGGAGTAATCAAGACCCCCCCATTATGACATACATCCAATATATACATAAGAGAATAAGAGAAGGAAGAGAGACAGAATAGGCTCCCCCCCCAAAAGAAGAATCCCCACAAGTGAAAGCTGCTTTGATGAAGAAGTTGGTCCATGAATGTAGAATAGTGTTCCTCCCCTTAGGAAGAAAAAATGGCAAAGGTACACTCCTGAAGATGTATGGTGGCCTTGAAACCTGCTCAAGTATCCCTGTACTGATGTTGAAGTTCAGGCCTTCCAATTATGCTAAAAATAATGAATGCAAATCTGTCAAGGATGTTTGTTGAACCTGTTCCACTGAACCATCTATCTCCTCAACTAACAAAGAGACCTCCACTAATTTTTGTTCATAAGGATCCACAATCACACCAACCTATGAAGATTGATCATGTAGAGAATGGACATGAGGGTCAAAGTGAGCCCTCAGAACAATTGTAGAACAATCATCATCCATGAGAAGATGTATGTAGTCTATCTCCCAAGTCAACTAAAGTTGGAGTTGGAAGAGGAGATGTACCATGCTATGTTGGACCTTTCACTATGGCAATATAAGCACATGGACTAGACTGATGTGACCTCTCACTCCAACTGTTGATAGAACCCCACATGTCTGAACCTATTAAAGCACTATCGCTGGTGTCACTATCAGTTTCCACTATGTATGATGTGCAAAGAGGAGTAGAGGATAAGTTGGGAGAACTTTCCTCAAAGTGAACATCCTTCTCCACAAAAATATCATGTGTCTTTGGATCCATAAGTCTATAAGCCTTTACATTGTCTTCATAACTGATAAAGGTATAAGGCCTAGGTGTCGGTGCCTTGCAACTCCTGGAAGAAAGGTCTTCCCATGCTAGACAACTGAAGACTCTAAGGTGACTCACAACTAGTCTTTTGCCACACCATGCCTCAAAAGGAGTCTTGCCATCTAAGGCTAGATGAGGAGACCTATTAAGTATGTGAGTAGCACTACTAATGAGTTCAACTTCAAGTGTAGGATCAAGAGACTTGGCCTTTATCATGCAACTTGCCATGGTCTTGAGAGTCCTAATCCTCATAGTTGTAACATATGTCTTGTGCGTAGTGAATGTTGGTGAGTTTTGAAGATCAATCCCCTCAATTCTGCAAAAGTTCTTAAGTCTTCTATCAACATATATGTTCTCATTGTCCACCCTTAATACTTTGATGGCTTTCCTTGACTTGTGTTCAACATGAGTCTTGAAGTCTTGAAGCTTATGAACCAATTCATTATTATGATGAAGGAAGAAGACCCAAGTTGATTTCTAAAAGTCATCAACAAATGTAAGTAGTAGCCTTGGTTGACTGAAGTCACTGCAAAAGGTCCTACTAACACCATGTGAACTAGCTAAAGAACAACTGGAGCTTGATAAGACTTCCCTTTATCATACTTCTCATTGAGATTCATATCCACTGAACAAGATGAACACTCTCCCTTAGAAAAGTTGATATTAGGTAGACCTTTGACCATGTGTTTTGAGTAAAGTTGCTGAAGAGAGCAGAAGTCAAGGTGACAAAACCGCTCATGCCATAAGTTGATTTGTGAATTAGAGTGAGTTAACAAGGCTTGAGAAGGACTCTTAGGAATGAAGTGGGAGAAGGAGTAAAGCCTCTTGTCATTATTAACTTTCCCAACTGCTACCAAGGAATCATCTATGAGACTTCGCACCATCACTAAATTTGGAAGGAACTCAACCTTATGACCATCTCCAAGGTGAGTGATTTGGTTAAGTGATAGCAGATTGGAGCTTAGATTTGGAACATAGAGAACATATTTGAATTCCCCATCTTCCATTTCAACATGTCCTTTAACTTCAACTTCCATCTTAGTATCATCTCACATGAGGATGTGTGGTACCTTTGACTTCTTCAATGAAGAAAAGTCTTCCTTTGAAGAACCCATGTGGTAAGAGGTACCTGAGTCAAGTATCCATTTTGAAGAAGAATTTGAGTTTTCCATAAGTGCTTGACCTTTACCCTTTGAAGAGGTTGGAGTAGAATCCTTGGAAGTACCTGGCACTTGAATCTTTTTCTTCTTGAGTAGATTTTCTAACTCATCGATTCTTTTTGTCTTGCAATGATGCTCGTAATGATTTGGCTTTTTGTAGTATGCACAAAAGAGTTTGTCCTTCTTTTCATTACTTCCCTTTTTGTTTGATGAAGAACTGCCTTGTTGAGAGGAGGATTGTTGTGTCTCAGATTGTGTTTTCTACTTCCACTACTTCTTCTTCTTGTTGCTTTTTCCCCCTTGACTTGATTTGTGATCATCGCTAGCCACTAAGGCTTTGGTCTTAGATGACTTGAGAAGTCCAAAATCCACCAAGTGAGATTGTTCAACAATCAACATGTCTACAAATCCATCAAAGGAAGGTTTTTGGTAAGTAGATCCCATCGTCAACCTATGAGTATTAAAACTTGAAACAAACTTGGCATACTCAGAAGGTAGCTTCTTGAGGATGTGATGAATTAACCTATCATCCTTCATGGGATTTCCACAATCTTTCAAAAGTTCCCTATACTCATTGACTTTGATGAGATAATCCTGAATTGTGTCATAATTCTTAGGATCCAAGAGAAGTAGATCATCTGAAATCTGAAATCCCTTTTCTTCATCCACATTACCATACAACTGTTCAAGTTTATCCCAAGCTTCTTTAGATTCTAAAAATTTTTTAATGTGAAAGAGAAGATCCCCATGTACATAACTCTTGATAACACCTAAAGCCTATCAGTCTTGATTTTGCCAGTCAATGAGTTCTTTAGCATCAGTAGGTTTAGTAATTGTACCATCTACATAAAGACTATATCCTTTTTCCATTAATCTACTCCATGCAATATTTTTCCATGTAGAATAGTTGCATGAAGTTAAAGGAGGACATTTAAAACCCATGATGCATAAATGAAAATAGAATAAGAGAGAGACACAAAAAACATAGTACACACCCCACCTTTTCACTCAATCAAAAGAACCCCCCCAAAAGAGATGTCATTGGCACTTTATAAGTAGTGCTTTTACAATGAGCCACTTGTCAAAATGAACAAAGTGGACTTTTTTCTTTTGCTTTTACAACTACCTTATAAGGCTGAAATCAGTCACTTAAGCACTGTAGCTCATATTTACAACAATTTTGAAAAGAATCAAAGCATTACAATGCCAAAGAAGGCCTAATTCTAAAAGTGAGAAATTTGTCCACACAACCTTAGAATTTGACTTCAGATTTGGAAAGTAGATGAAAAACTACACACTTTCAAAAAAAAATAGAACCTAAAAAAGTGACCAGATGCGCCCGTACAAAGCTTTTGAAGTTGCAAAATGTAGGATTATGTTGGTATAGTCAAAAAAAAATGCAATTTCTAAAAAATTTGTGCACCAAAACTAGAAAAAAACACTACCACTAGAAAATTCAGGAAACTTTACGCAATTTCAAAAAAAATTGCACCTAAATCGGAGTCTGGATGTCCAAGTTACGAGGTCGCAAAGTTAGGTTGCCAAACTGAAAAGCAATCTAGAGAGGGGTCTAGAAGGAAAAATGCAAGCTTAAATTTGATGGTCAAATAATCATCACTATAGTTTAAAAATTCTTGATGATGATGGTCAAATGGTTGTCACTTTTAACACAGACAAAAGATGACACCAGCAAAAATTTCACACCCTGGACTGACGTGGCAGCTGACTGTTTTATCTGTACAATATAGAATGTGCATGTGGTCAAAAAGTATAGATTCCATGTGGCAAGTGGAAATCTTGGGTGCTTACATGGAAAAATAATTCACATGGTGCAGGGTTGACTGTCTACAGGCAGAAAATGAGCAACGGTACCTGAATCTTCAAGCCCTTGACGGAATATGCTCTAGCAGCCAAAAAAGAGGAGTACGATGCTAGAATTCAACAACAAGGTGCCAGTACCAAAAAATAGTTTTCTGGCATTGGAAATGGATGGCCAGTGGGATAATTAAACATGATTCACAGAGTCCTTTGACAGTGTGCCAAAAAATTGTAGCAGTGGATGGTGAAACAAAGGGCGAGAAAATTTGAAACCACTCCAAAAATTGGTGCCAAAAAATATTAAAACCCTTGCTAAAAGCCATTGAAATAGTAGTAGTCAAAATCTCCAACACTATGTAGGACTTCACTGGGATCACAGACATCAGATATGCAGCAGTTGCTAGAGATCGTCTCAAATGATGCCAGAGATCGGAGAACTGCCAGAAGGTTCCAACAAACACTGAAGATGCGCCAAATGTTTTCACAAAATAATCCCACATTCGCAGTGGGTTAGCACTCTACACTATTTAAAAGAAATATTCTATGGGTCTTTGATCAAAGGCAAGAGTGTCAGTTGTGTTGAAAGCCGCCTTGGATTATTGGGTTACGCCAAGTTTGTTACCGAATTCTTATGTGCCAAAAATTAGTGGCACAACCTGCGGTGTTGTGTGGTTGAAGGGACCTCTGATAACAAAACCCTACAATAAATAATAAAATACCTCCAAAAATAGCAGATTCGAGGTGTCACTACCTGGGTCTGCTAAAAAAAATTTCTCTGTTGGGCAAAAAAATTTTCGACAATGTGACAAAAATTAAATTGCAAAGAAATTAGAAAAAGCATATCTGAATAAAATCAATTGAATCTGTGAAAAAAGACCATACCCATACCACAAATCGGGCCTCTGGGTTTTGATTTGCAAAATTTTTTTTGCCTCATGGTCGAATTTGGGCCAAAGTAGCCAATTTTACAGTCAATTTTCACCGGTTCAGCATTTCGGACACAATGGCGAGGTCAGATCTAACTCTAGACACTCCCAATTTCTATAGCACTTCGAATTTGGGCTTAGGTGATGAAGCAAGCAAGAGGTCTCGAACGGCTTGTATGAGAAAATCTCCAAGTTGCTCTAATACCATGTAAGAATTTGCCTAAAGGAAAAATTCATCCAGGAACTAAGAACTCAAACACAAGCACACAATAGACCAAAGAGAGAGAGTATGATCAGAATAACAATGTATTCAATAACTGGTTGAGAGTACACTAGGAGTGTCTGAATATAAAGGCCTTTGAGATACATCTAGAGTGCCTCGTAATCAGCACCATGATGTGTCATACAACCAAGCACATGTCCACTAGATATGGGTTATCCTCCATTAAGCATGAAAGTAAGTGCGATGATGTGAGGATAAGCCTACAAGGGTGTGACATGCAAAATAGTATTGTAGACACCATGTGCTAAAATAGAGTTGCGTACTCCTATGTTGTCTACATGACTACTCAAAAAGATGCACAAACTCCTAAGTGTCTCACAGATAAAAATAATTAAATAATGCATTAACCTAAGTAAACTTAAGTAAGTGTAATAAGTAAATACTTATTTACACCAATAGTTTTAAAAATTTAAAATTGCAATAATAGAAAACCAAAACCTTAGTAGACAAGACACATAAATTATTCTAATTTTTATACCTAGAACTAGGAAATTTTATTTTGTAAAAATCAAACCAACAGTGGCTCTGTCTGGGCACATTGAAAACACGTGATTCAAATAAGGGCTTAGAATTCCTAGGAGAAGCAAACCACATACTTGACTTTCTTTAAATCCATACAACTTTGTGAGAGCAACAACAATAGGGACAAAACTATACTAAGATCAAAGGATATACAAATGTACAGAAAACCTAAAACTATTGTTCATGGATAAATCAAGTATTTCAATATAAATACTTCTTCAAGAACTGCCCATGAATTGGTAACTCAAAAATATTTCTTGATAAATCCTTCAGAAAATAAGAATCTTCTCCCCATGAAGCTTCAATTAGATAGGGACCCAACCAAATAGGGTCAAATTTTCCATGTTTTCCTTTTTCTTCAATTCTTGCATTCCACATGAGGACCAAATCTTCAGATTCAAACTTCGTACTCACTATTCTTCTGTCATATAATGTCTTGACTTTTAGTTGCAACTTTTGTTTCCTGAGAGATGCCCCTCTCCTGGTTTCTGCTATTCCTATAAGCTCATCCAACCTTTCTTGCATATCATTAGTAATATCTTCATCATACAACTGGATGTAAATATAGAGCCCTACCAAGTTATTCTGAAGCATCCTTGTCTAAATTCCATACACAATATCAAAGGGTGCTACACCAATGGCTTTCTTCATAGTCACTCTGTCAGCTCATATTGCTAATTGTAGCTTGGAATCCCACGCCTTCTTATTATCATCTAGATTTCTCTTAATAACTTTTAACAACCTTTTTTTAGTAGATTTAGTTTGTCCATTTCCTTTGCCATTTTGTTGGTGTTTTGAAATGCTACAGGTTTCAAATTACCCCAATGAGAAAATAGTACATCTAGGGGTAGCTAACTCTCATCTTCAACATACTATTCTAGATACTAGGCCAACTATAAAGCTAGATCCTTCTACTTTAGGCTCTACAAAACCTAGGTGGGTAGACCTCAGATTCAATTATTTGGTAAGAGTGCTAAAACATATTCTTAAATCTAACAAAGCAGATAAAATCCCTTAATCTCCTATAAACTCATGAGATAACATATATCTGCAATAGTTAAGTGTAAGATAATGAAATTCATAAGCTAAGTGAGGGCATCCTTTTCAGCTCTCCAACATTAAAGGGGGAAAAAATTGATTAATGTTGTTGATTTCAGCAAAAAACTCCAAATATGCAACAATAAGAACAAATGATCCTGTAGCTAATCAGTGCCTAATCTATTGGGTAATTCCATGAATCAAATACATACATCTATGATATTCGTGACATGTTTCATACACCTAGATATCAGATCTATCCTACCACTTTGTGAATCAGACATCAATGTTCATAAAGACCTCATTCTCATGAGATATCCTTCTCGAAATAACCAACAATCTTATCAAACACATCAAGCATTTACTCGGCCCTTTGTTCCAATAGCAAAACATATCTAACATACAACCTTAAAGAGATGCAAATGAATCTCAGTTCTTTGTTTCTAGACCACAAAAGATTGAAGATTACTGAGATAGAGATGAGAATTAGAATGAAACTAAAGAAATTCTTGCTCATTTGTATTCATTTCTTTGAAAAAATACATTCAAATGCATGAAATCAAAACATAAAACACCTAATAGATCTAAATTTTTTTTAATAATCTTCACTACTATTATTCATACAAGAGAATTATGCTAAAGGAAATTGGTGTCACAATTATGAGAACACATCAAGACTAGAACCCTAGTTTCACAAATCTAAGAAAACTCTAGATTGGAACACACATGGTATCACAACAATGAGTCATTTTTTCTTCAAAACTAGAACCTCTATAAAGAATGAGAAAGAGAATGATATAGAGAAGAGTGAATTCCCAGATCTATTATGCATTTGACATGTGTCCACTTGGAAAACATCTCCTGGAGTTGCAAAACCTCTTTTTTCTTCCTACTCCTTTGATATGATTTGGTTTTCATCAATATTCTATAACTGACCTGAAAAATATCTTTTCTAAATGATGAAAACTTTTGTGTCACCAAAAATCTGAAAGCCTCATGAAATGCTAGTAAAAATCTAAGTTTGAACTAACTGAAGGTAATCAAATTCGACCTTAACTACATTTTTACTATGTTTTACCAAGCCTGTAACTGTGTTTTCAATTTTCATCAATTTCACCAAGAAGGCCCAAATTTTACATTTTTTCCTATAACTTGAACCAGTGATTTCTTGTGTGAAAATAAACACCATAATCAGAAAGCTTGTCTTCTCCCAATTTCAGCAATATATAATATGCCTATGTTCACTTATCAAAAACCCCCTGAAAGTCATTTTGAAAATCAGTACCCCCTGCTATGGCTCTGGTTTGAACTTTAAAATTTCAAAAATTTAAAATAATTTCTAAAGTTCAAAATTTAGCCAATATGCCTCTTTACATTTAAAAATCTATACATGACCTTTGGAGAAAAGATTTTAAAATGACATTTTAAAATCATTTTATTTTTTGCCCTTACCTTGTATTTTGGGTCAACTTGCTTTGACTGAGTTGCCACATGGCAGCATCTGATTATCTCATTTTTTGCTTTGTCATCTTACCCCTCCAACTAGGTGCCACATGGCATCATTTTATTTTTCCTTTTCTTTTCCACATCATCAGGCCTTATCACTATGCCGCATCATCGATCACTATGTCACTATCCTAGTCATCATTCTACCACATCATTAGTGACATAGCGACCTTGGGACACATGTCATTCTTCACCACATCAGAACCTCAGAAAGTATTCCATGTCTAAAGCCTCTACCACATGTCACTTTCAAACTCATCCACCTCACCACCAGCTATTGTCTAGTCACCATCCACCTCAACCTGATAGGTCACTACCACATCACCTAGCCTCCATGTCACCAATCCACCTTAGTTGGTCACTATGTTGCTATGTTTATCTAGTGAGAAACTTCATTTGATGACATAGTGACCACCACAGGATCATCTACTTGTCACCATCCTCTAAGTTTAGTCTAAGATTCACTATTGCTTGTTCATGTGTCTTGATGATGTCATCATCCTTCATCTGCATGTTTGTTCAAAAATTGTTTGAAGTATCAAATTTTGAGGTCTTCCGACCAACCATGGGTGGGCTCCAACACACAAGCCTAGTGGCTTCTCCAAAAGGCATCTCTCTTTAGACATTATGGTTATTGAGCATTATTGTATTTACACACTTCAATATGTCTTCTCCTATTGAATGTGAGACTTTGTTTTTCCTTTGTTTTCCCTCTACATCCTTGCATTTTCTCCTCCTAAACAACTTCCTCTTTGACTGTAGCTCCTTTGTGGTTTGCAAAGTCAAATGTTGATGAAGTCACCCTCTCAAAACATCTTCACCAAATTCAGTATTTTCTAGCACTAAATCTATGAATGCATCATTGCAACTTAACAAAAAAATGTTCCCTTTGAAATTTTCCTTTTAGCCACTTAAGCTTAGAAGGATTCTTGAAGATCTTTATTAAAGATCTATGAACTTGAAAACTTCCAACATCTTCAACTAGTTGTAAAGGATAAAATTGATTCTCTCTATAGCATAGATCTGTAGGCGTAGACACTGTTCTAAACTTGATAAAGTCAGCAACAACCAATGCTATCCTTTGAGGATTCAATGTGTTGACTGGTGCTACCTCGGCATGGATTGTTTTGTTGTCATACATCATCTTCTCCATAAACAAACATCACTCAATTCAATGCTGCAATACTTCAACAACTTGGTCTTTGGTGGTATCTCCATTACAATTCTTCCCTTATTTTGGTATGAGTTGCTCCTTGCTTATCCCAATCAGCTTCCTCTACATGGAGCTTTCCTTTG
This sequence comes from Cupressus sempervirens, assembly GCA_028749045.1. NCBI lineage: Eukaryota > Viridiplantae > Streptophyta > Pinopsida > Cupressales > Cupressaceae > Cupressus > Cupressus sempervirens. The sequence continues at coordinate 884,360,387 of CM053786.1, forward strand.
CACGAAGTGTTTTATGAGGACTACCTCCCCTATTACAAAACATTCTGATTCTACACATGAGTTCTCTCTGAAAGACACCTTCTCTTCATACACTGCCTTCTCTTCACATGTGGAAATCCTTAGTTTCATGGAGGAAAAGCATCTTCTCTTTATTGCATAAATTTGTTTCCAGATGGTGGGTGGCTCCAGTATTTTGATTAGAAATTCTTTTAAAGAAATGCAGCTTACTGCTCCTCACTTGTTCTATTGGCATATCAACATTTGCTCCATCTATGCTAGTGTTTTTTGACTTGTCCACCCATAGCTAAGATGATTGAATTGTATCTTTTAGAGCATGAAAAACCCCCAGAATTAGCCTTTGAAGTGGACCTCTCAAAAATTGTATTTCACATTGATGATTTCCCAGGAAGTTATTCATCTCTCTAAAGGCTCCAGTCTTTATTAGATCAAGTTTGGGTTCATGTGTGGAAAGAAATGACCACAAATTTTTTTCATATATTTCCTTGGATCCCTTTCTTTCTTTAAATTAAGTAAATGATTAAGCATTACTCAACAGATGAAACAACTCCTTGACCAAATAGAGATTGAACTTGATGATAGAAGGCTAGGGTGTTGTGACCATGCATTACAAACAAATGTAAATTTGTAAATGGAATTTGTAACCAAATAATAATTGCAAGCTTTATATGGTAATATAGAGGAATCCATGATAGGACTGTATTAGTAAACAACTCTGCATATAGAAAACATCCATAAACTACCCAATAAATTAGCATATGTTCTTGTTCTTTCATGTCTTTCTTCTCAATGGACTTGAAATAGGAGTATACAGGATAACCAATACCTACAATACAACAAGCTATTTGAAGCACAATATTGGAACTCACAAGACTCAAAAGCAGCCTGATCCCAATCTCATCAGTCAAAAGATATGTGTTGGGCCCCAAAGTGGGTCTGGCCAAAAAAAATTTCATTTTCAAATAACTTGAACTAGCAAATTGATCTATAAAACATCTAATACTGATTTGATGAAGAATCAATCAGTTTGCATCACTTTTTTTAACTTTATAAAACTTATTTCACCTCTTTCTTCAATTGTGATTTTTGCGTTAGGAGGTCCTTTAATTGGCCTTATAAACTTATCGAAATAGATAACTGGGCTCTGGAAACTGACACACTAATTCTTTGTTTTGTATACTCTTACCCTGTCGAATCTTTTCTTATCACAAATTCTTAGTCAAAAGATATTGACTATCAAAGTTACCCCTTCAAAATTTCCTGCAAGAAAACATGTCAGAAAATAATAAATCGTGTTCAGATTTGGCTTTGAAAACTAGGCAAACTAACACTTGGGGAGACAAAAATTGGAGTGTTGGTTCACTGTCACAAGGAGAAAATAAATTTGGGATTAGGGCTCATGATGAATAACTGGGCACATTTGGCGAGCATTCAAAGTGGGCTACTCAAATTTGCAGAATGGAAACACTAATAGAAAAGCAATTTTTTTAAAAGGAATTGACTTGGGAAAGTGTGTAGATGGATTCATCAAGACTTAAAAATTGGCAAACTTGAAGTATTTTTAGAGGAGAACATAGTGGTACATTACATTTGATCTCACCTATCATGAATTTTAAGATATGACATCACAAATAGGGGTACCGACAAACCTACATTTGTTGACACTAGTAAAACTTTACAAATTGTATTTGGAATCATGTTCAAAAACTGATCAAACAGATTCATCAAAAGCACAAAATTGAAACATAATAAGTCTCTAACTTCTAAAATATAATGTGAAAGGAATTTTAGCATTTTGATCAACTAGGTCAAAGTTATAACAAGTCAAATAGGGCTTCCTAGAATAAAAACAATTCATATCAGCATGATATCGATAAACAACCAACTTTGAGGGATTCAAAACCTAGTCAAACAGATTGAAAACCACTCAAAATCTAAAGAATAGGCTCTCTAGTATAGAAACTATACATTCCCAAAGTGGAAAGTCATAAAACATTACTGGGTGCAAGATATTCAATTTCAAACATGGGCTCTTGTCATTGTTTGACACTTAGGAAAAAATGCAGAATTGGACATTGCTTAAAACGGGACTTCACAAAATAGTTTAGAATGGTAGTTTATCATCATGGGATGCATAGACATACTGAATGCAAGGTGTTAGAAACATTAAACACCTCTTAGGCCTCAAATAAATAGTCAAGTACACGTACAGCAAAAAGCATTTATGGAGCTCAATTTCTCAATGGTACTCAAAATTGGGGCTTCAATTTTGAGTCCCAACACAAACAAGGAGCTCAAAAGAATCAAAGACCTACTTCCAATCATTGTGGAAAGATAGGTCATACATCAAACAAATGTTGGAGCAATGGGAAAGAAAAATTCAATGGAAAGTGCTACAATTGCAATCAACATGGTCATAAGGCTAATGAATGCAAAGAGAAATCTAAATTTGAAGGAAAATGTCACAAATGTAACAAACATGGGCATAAGTCATCAAAATGAAAATTCAACATACTAAATCCAACAAAAAAAATTGTAAAAGCTATATTTGGTTGGGACTATAACACTTGGTGTAGATGTCATTACAGTGGAGAATTTGGACATATTGGAATGAATTATGTAAAGCATCACATGAGAAAAAGGGATACTACCAAAAGATGTTTTATTTGTATAGAACTTGGTCACCTTGCCGACAACTGTATGAATACTAAAAGAATAGAAGAGGAAAAGAAGGCAAAAGATGATAACATCATAAAGCAAATGAGACAACAATGGGTTCCAAAGTCTACCAAGAATGCAGGTCCAAGAAATAATGAACAAGTCACTCAAGAATTGGGTGACTTGACCATTTCCACTTGATTTCTCAGAGGAGAACTAGAACTAGGCTACTAAAAGAGACATCTAAATCAATTCCAATAGACAAGATGAAAAGATATATATCAGGATCCAAGATACAAAGGAATTATTGAGTAAGAGGTATCAATTACTACCAAGTTACTATCTTACCAAGCAAGGTCAGGTTGTAGATTCTACATAGCAAGGTCAAGAGTAACTAAAGTAGGTGTAGTTATCGAGTCATGAAGACTTCACTAAGCATTCAATAAAAGGAAGTGGATGATAGTCTATTTGCGCAGAGAAATCTTCAAGAGAATTCAAGTGATTTGAGTGATTTTTTACCAAATTTTTTGAATTCTCTCAAACTATACTAAGCAAAGATGGTAGCCACTAACAAAAAAGTGAAATGAGGTTCAAACATGTTGGTTCATGGTGTAGAATGAAAGATACCAGATTTCAACCTAACACCTACCACCATAGAAATCCTAGATCCAAGTGGAGTGCAGTCTCAAATCCCTCCTAAGGTGTTGTTGATTAATGATATCCATTCACATTTCAAATGTGCTATACAAGATATAGGAACACTAGAAATGGACAAATTTTTAAAGGAGTTATGCGTTGATGGTGTGTTGAAACCTGAGCATCAACATCTCAAGGCAACAGGTTTAACACATATTCCTCACATACCACAAGGTTTCTAGGTAAAATAGATAAGGTTTATGCTTAGTCATGTGTATAGTGGTCATTTGTGGTTGGAGCAACCAATTTTGATCACAAAGAAGATGATCCAAAGGATCACCAGTCTCCCAATGTTGACCAAAGCTAAAATGACTAAAACCCTAGGTTGGGTTGAACTGGAAAAGAAACCCCTTGCTAAATGGGATGGAAGGAGAATCAAAATAAGTAGTGTAACCACTATAGAAATATTTATTTGGTTATTTTCCTCTATATCTTGAGTATCTTCCTCGGTAGCCTCTTGCCCCTGCTCCTCTTCACCATCAACATTATCAAAATGTGTTGCTTCTTCATCATCTTTTTCTTCATCTTTCACTTCCTTATCATCATCATCATCTTTATCACTTACATTTACAAAAACTTCACTCAATTTGTGAAGAAGATATATATTCTTCCATGTATTTGTAGCATTCTTCACAACATGCTCTATTTCATTCAACAAAATAAGACAAGTATTGAATCTTAAAGTTAATTTTTCTTCATTTTTCTTTAAAGATTCATTCACCTCCTTTTTGGTTAAGCTTGGCATAAGCTACTTCAAGGTTTTCTCATGTATATCCTTGGTAATTTGCATGGCATATTCCCATCTTGGATTGATCTTATCCATTAAGATACCAAGAATTTGAAGTGCAAACTGATTAGGTGAGTATTTCCACTTACCCATCATGGATATGACTAAGTCTTCAATTTTCTTATGTTCTTCTTTAGTCCTAATTTCATATTATAGTGCTTTGAAATTTTTTATGTCGGCCCCTGGTTCCAATTCTTTCAATATTTCTTGGAAGGTGGGTGGAGGTTTTCTAAAAATTATGTCTCCTCCTTCCTTGTCTGATTTCTTCCTTGAAGCCCTTTATGGCTTGGCAGGTTTGGTAATTATTACCTTACCCTTTTTCTTTAGTGGCTCTTCTTCCTTTGACTTTTCTTCATCCTCTACTTCTTCATCTTCACTTTTTCCCTCGATTAACAAGAGAGGAGTGTTGGTTTTCAACTTGGCAATTCTCGTTTAGCCTTTGTTAATCGCTTGAGGGAGCTTGATTTCCAATTCTATCATGGCCTTAGCCTCATAATATGTGCTAAAATAAGCTATATTGGGATCAATTGGCTCATTTATTAATGCCTCAATAATATCTTTTGTTTCATTAATATTAACGTCATATCTAAGATGTTTTACCCATACAATTCTAGGCCTAATTGCCTAAATGTACACTTTGTCACTATCTATCATAAAACAAACATCATCTTTATAATCCTCTACTAGTTTTTTGGGGTTAATTTGATAGAGTACTAGTACATCTTTCCTCCAAACAATAGTACTTTTTGATGGAAATAATTTATGAACATAGAAAAATAAACATGTAAAAAGTGAGCCAAACTTACATGGATTTTTCCTTGATGTGTTGATGCTCTCCATGTTTTTGTTGACTAATTCAACAATAACTCGGAAAGGTCAAGAGATAGGTTATTATTGATTACCTTGTAAGCCAAATCAACTACTTCACAAGACACACTATTCAATTTACTCAAATTGTAGATCATGTGTGCAATTATGTGAATGTCAAACTTCAATTCCATGTCATCATAGCTTCACTTCCCCACTCTCCTAGTAAAATAATAGTAACATCAAGTATAGAGACAACCTCGATAGGATTGACTATGACCAACACTACAAGTACAAGCATCCCATCAATCTCTGCACTAGCCCAACTCAGTACTTCATTGATAATAGTGCCAACACTTCATCTATAAAGTTGCAAGTTCTACCCTCTACATCAATTTTGTCTACAACAAGTATTCCTACCACTAGTATATCAATGAATGTAGTATCCATTTTTGTAGCAAGTCCTATTATTTCAACTATTGTTTCCATTCCTAGTACACAAAAAATAAGTGGAAGGACAGTTGAGACCAAACCTCAACTGAGCATAAAATTTTTGGTTAAAGGAAAAGAAAATGAGGAGGATATAGATCTTGATGAAGAGATTTTCATTCCAAAATGGAACATCTCAAATCTAACTCCAAATTAGATGCAACTTTGGCGAGCTTATTCAAAAGAGAGCCAAGTTGCAAAGGCTAAGAGTAAAAAGTAACAAAGAGTTTATGATCATTGAGGATGTTAAGAACATTCTAGCAGATGCCATAAGTATAGAGATTGATACTTCTAAACCAATTTTGTATTAATTAGTAGAAACAATCCAGAAATACAATGAAGATTTAGATTGACAAGAGAAGTTATCATAGAAAGCCAAGAAAAAGTTTAAGAATAAAGTGTTAGAGCTCATTGCTCAACAAATTACTGTTCATTAACTAGATTTATCTACTATTTTGGGCTCTCTAGAAACTTCTTGTATTAATGTATCATTACTTTTTGGTAAGTTATGTGATATATCAATTTTCACAAAAGAAATAAAAGACAAATCATCTAAAATTGATGAAGATCCAAAGGCAAGTGCACAACAATTGCAACTTGACCCAAGTTCAAGCTCTGCCCATTTTAATAAGATTAGACTTCTTGTAGATATCTAGGCATAATTGCTCAAAGAAGAAGCAAGAATCAGATCCATATTGATATATATTCAAAATATGATTCTTCCCAAAATAGATTCACTACAAAAGCATATTTCACATTCTATAATGCTTATCCATGATAATAACTTCTCCATTGTAGACCACATGATTGAATTGTCAGCAGAAGTGCAAGTTGCATTACACACATTCAAGATCTTGCAAGAGAATAGGGATAAGACTTTGGTGATTATCCTTAAGGTAAATTCAAACTTCTTGTCTCATTTTTGCATTACAATGTAGATATATAGTATAAATCATTGGCATTAATGTCAAAAAGAGGGAGAAAATGTAAAAAGGTATGGGGAGAAGATTGCAAGAAGAGTGCAAAGAAAATATATATTGTATATGGAGAGAAGATGTATTTAGATGTGCATATCAATTGTATAATATACTATATATTATACTATGGAGGAGCATTACCATATACAAAAATATATCTCCTACAAAACCAATTTTGAAAAATCTCAAAAACAATATACTCTACTGAGTTGAAATCACAAGGTGATGGATAAAGGTATTCAAGAACTTTTTGAATTCAGTTTTGACTAATAAGTGTTTTTTTCACTAATGCCAAAGGGAGAGATTATTGACATAACAGTCAAGTTTGTTATTAGTGACATACACTTATTCAGAATATAAGTATCTACTAAGCTTATTGTACAGTTAATAGTCTTAAAAACAATTTCAGTTGAAGCCAAGTAGTTACTATTATGATAAATACCAACAATGTAAATTGAGCATCTCAGTATATGCCAAGTTTACTAGTGCAAATCAAGTTGTGCAGTGCTTACCAAGTTCATAATTGATGTGATGAAAATCTAATGTTAATCAAGTGATTAAGTTTATACTGAGCTTTTAGTAAGTGCATTGATCAAGCTATGCAGTGTGAATCAAGTGATTTTGTTTATATGTCAAGTTTCACAATATTCATTGAGTCACCAATGTAGACCAAGTTAAAGACTACTTGGAAGTGATCAGTATGGACTGAGCTTTTATGTCTTCCATGATGATGCTGAGCATTGATAGTTGAAGATAAGTATTAGAACCTCACTAAGTCAGTCTTCAGAACCCAAGTTTCTACATTTGAGTTGACTTTATAATATTTGTGAAAACTTGTATTGTGGCTGACTTTGTAATTATGTTATTGGATTGATATATATGTAATGTATTGTATCACATCTAAATTATCAAGGAGAAGTAATGTAATGATCAAAGAAGAGAAAAAGAGTGAATTAAAAAGGCTATAGTAGTATAAGAAGTTGCAAAGATATACCTATTAGAGAAAGGTGATTTATAAACTCAAAGGAATCTCATTTGGCAAACCAAGTTGTAGATTAGAGATCAACAATTGTTTCATCCTAACAAGTGGATCAGTCAAATCCTTTAACAAGGTAGACCTAATAGTCTTATGTAAATGTATTTACCAAGTGCATACTTCATTGTACATTTCTAAATCCTTTTGCAAGGTGCATCTAGTAGTCCTTATTGCTCCTAATAGGGTAGATCATCAAAAGTGATCAATGTAAGCCTTAATTGGCCAAATTTATACTACGGTACTATATCTTGTGGGTATCATCCCCACCCTAGTTTTACTTTCTATTTGGAAGGTTTTTGGGTCACCAAATCTTGTGTGTTATAGTTTCTCATGCATGTAGTTAGATTAGAATTCACAAAAAGGATTAATTGCTAATTGGGATTAAAAAATTAATAGTTACTAATTCACCCCTCCCCTCTCAGTAACTTAGCCTATCATAATATTTTCAACAATAATGAACCTAATATTGTTGGGATTTACAAGTGGGAAATATACTTCTAATGGGGGGGCGGGGGGGCAGTGGGGGTGTGGGTGGGGGGGTGAATCAGAAGTACTAAGCTTTAACCAACAAAACTTTTAACTTTAAAAAGTTGCATGCATAGACATATGGAAATAACATGTAAAGTAAATGCATCCACATAAACACTTGACACTAGATAAGATTACCCAAAAATCCTCCAATGAGAAGGTAAAACTGGGGTGGGGATGATACCCACAACTCTTCACTATTGCAACAATAAAGTTCACCTATTAAGGTTACATATTTTGACCATTGTCATGATATAGCCTATAAAAGGCCTACCCTGTTAAAAGATTACAAGGATTTTTAGATCCTACTCTATTAAAAGATTTTAACACTAGAAAAAGTGTACCTGGATAAAGGATTTACAAAACATTCACTTGGAATTTCACTCTGTTAAAGGCTTTATACAATGGTTGTTAAACCAACCTATGTACATAGGATTTCATTTTGCTAATACAATTGTTAGATAATATAGTAGAATGTTTCACCTAATTACTTGCAATCTACTATTGCTGATTTCAGATCCTTGTTATGTCCAATTTGATCCTCATTGATCTTTTATGAAGCTATTTGTAGTACTGATACTCTATTCTTCTAACTAATTTGCAGTTCTATCCTTCTTCTAAGTCACCTTCTACTTGATCAATTCACCCCTTTCACTTCCTTCAAACTTTTCTAGTATTATCTCCTTGCATGCATTCTTCTTTTTGCACACTCTGTCTATCTTTGAATTATGGGGCTTTGACCTCCTTAAAAAGATTTTGTGACTTAGGGTTAGGTATGAAACTACGATTGAGATTCATCCATCTTTCCAACTCAAATCTTTCCATTTTTTTGATTGGTTGCATGTTGATTGCATAGGGAATCCAAATAGATTCATTCTTATCTTTCAATCCTTTGAGATTTATCCATATGTCAGCTCAAAAATGGTTTGCATCTTAATTTTTGAAGGCACAAACTCTTATGTTGATTGTGTGTTACTCAACACTTATTGACTACTAATGCTTGGCACATACTAAATTATGTTTTGCTTGGCACTTGAACTTTGCTCAGCATCTATTAGTCACTTGGCATCTGAAACTTGCTCGACATCTGAATGACTTGACACTTGTCAAATTTCTAGCTTGGCATATATTGTAACTCAACATCTATACTATACTCAGCATCAAATTAGAAAATTTCTTAAGTGTGTTGACACTAAATTGTCAAAACCAATATGAGATCAACAATCTCCCCCTTTGACATGAGTGTCAGAAACACTTAACTATACATGATGAAACTAATCTCCTCGACTATAATATACATTCTATTAAGCATATATAAAAAACTTAAAAATTATTCAAAATTTTGTGAAGGACTATATACCTCAATATTGTTCATCTCCCCCTAAGTTGATGTGCCATATCCTTATAACCAAAGTATCTTTGAATAGGTTGATGTGCCTTAACTGATACTTCTTGTCTTCGATTCTGATACTCTTCATCTAATGTGTTCAGTTATGCCCTTTTTTGCTCTATTTTCTCTCCTCCTTTCTACATTTATTTTAATACTTCCCCATTTATTTTAGCTCCCCCTTTCACATGTTTCCCCTTGCAGTTTAAGTGCTCTTCTGGCTTTACAATTTCTCCCTCTTTGCCTTTAATTTCTCCCCTTTTTCTTTAATCTCTCCCCCTTTTTGACACTTATGTCAGAGGGTCTAGACACTAATTGAATATTTAGCCAAGAAGTTCTTGTTCACTTCCATTACAATTCTCAGAGTAGCATCTCAAATTTGTATTGCAACTTCTAGGAATTTAATTTGGATGGTTGTCTCTACTACAAGGTGAACTAAGCCATCTAATGTAGAAATATTGGGATCTTTCTTTATCACATTCTCTACATAGGCTAGTTCCTTTTGCAAAATTTCCATGTGATGCATTAGGGAGGCTTGTATTTGTACCAATTTGGCTCTTGTGTTAGCCTCTTCTGCTATTAATATAGTTAGTTACTTTTGTGTGTGAAACATTGTATTAAAGTTCTTCTTGCTTTGAGCTAGATCTTTAGGTAGTTTCATGCTTGATATCTTTAAGTTCCTCTCCAAACTCATGATTCTTTGGCTAGTTTCTTGTGTAAAGATGGAAGGATAACACAATTTTGAGTAAAATGAGAAGATATTCCCAAGTATTGTCTTTACCTTTTCAATTTTCTTGGCTAGTTCTACCTATGGTAGTGCTATGTTACTGGATATTCTTTCATTCACCTTCATTTGAAACTTCCTTCCTGACCATTCCATCAGTTTTGCATTAGTATCATGGTCTTCACTTTGCACCTAGTCCACTATGTTTGAACGTTGCTCCATAATGGTCTTTGCTTTATCAGGTGCATGTAAGCTAAATGCATCTAGAAAGATGTCGTACATTTCAATTAGTGCTTTCCTCTATTTATACTCATTTTTGAGTATCCCCTACTTCTTCTTCCTATCTAGTGCCTCTTGCACTTCATTGATCTAGTTAATGTTCATGGTTTCATAGTCATACTTAGGAATGACTATTTCTTCATCTAGTGTAGGGAATCCATAGTGAATTACCCTTGAAACCTTTATAGAGCTCAAGCCTAGTGCTAAAATTTGAAGTGGTATTGCTTTAGTGCTCAATTTTTGTGGCATTTTTTTTGGAGTCCCAGAGGTTGGTTAATTAACCAAAAGTTTGAATTGCTTCTTGATCCTTTTCTTTTGGGGTCTCCTTTTCCTCCTTTGATCATCCTTGATCAATGATTATTATCTATGGTGGTGTACCTTGTACTTGTGTAGTAGGACTAGAAGTATCCATCTATCCTGTTTGGTCCTTTATTGGCTCCTCAGCAGTTGAAGTGATTTTAACTATGGAGTAAACCTTAGCTATTGTATCTTGTGCAATTTTCTCTTTAGGTTGTCCACTTTTAGTTGTAGGGATGACAAAAGATGTTTCTTGTGTTGCCATCTTATCCCTAGTCAAGTTAGCTACAACTTTTTGTAACTCATCTACACTAACCAACACTAGATTACTACATAATTGGGCTTGTAGAGTTGTTTTGTCAAGGATCTTCTTGAGATCCTCTACAGTCAATGGGTTTATGTTTTGACCATAATTTTTAGGAACATCCTTTACTTTTATTGTTTCTACAGGTGTAGAAGTGTCATGTGGATGACTCAGAGTTGGCAATTGTGTGTCTTGCACACTCTATTCTGTTTGCTACTCTTTAGCAATTTCTATATTATCCATTTGAGTTTCCATCTCCACTATATCTTCTACCTTTTCTTTTTCACCTTCACCTTCTTTTTCATTTTCATCTTCCTCTCCATTATTTCTACCTTCAAAGGGATCTTCATCACCTTCTTTTATAGTTGTGAGGCCATAGATTAATTTCCACATTTGAGTGGACTTTTTCACAACATCTTGAATCTTATTTTGAAGAATACTAAATGCCCTATATTTGGGTGCAAATTTTCTCCCATTCTTCTTATGTGCCTTGGTTATTTTCCCTTTTGTGAGTTCTGGCATTACTTGAGCCAATGTTGACTCTCTTATTTCTTTCTCCATGTTAAGGCAATAATGCCATTTATTTTCAACAATAGAATACAACTCTTTGGGCAATGAATTGTCAAGTTCAAGTGGAGTGTTCTTGAACTTTTCCATCATGGTCTAGACTGATTCTTCAACCATATTTTATTCTCCTCTACTCAACTTATTAAAATCAATGTTTTTCAAGCCAGATAAGTCTGCATTATCTCTAATATTATCAAATGTATTTTCTAAATCAGACTTGGTGGTGTGACTTACCAATCTAAATGGGCTAGTGTCTTCTAACTTAGTCCCTTCCTCATCTTATTTAGAAGGTACAACATATTTTCTTCTCAAATTCTTCTTTGTTGATCCTTCCTACTCAATAGCCTTCTTCTTCTCTTGCTCCCTAGCCTCCTTTTTTGTAGCTCTTGTACTTGCCCTTGTGGTAGGCTTAGTTGGGCTTGGTTTGGCTATCTTTTTGCCTTTGGGCTAAGCTACAGGCTATTTTTGAGCTTTTCTTTTCTTTGGCTCTAGCTTGGTAGGTGCTTCCTCAACTTGCTCTTTTTCCTTGGCATGTTCTTCCTCTTCAAAATCTTCACCCATGCCTTGTGTCAAAGAAAGTGGCCCTTGGCCCTGTTCTTCTTCTTTTTCTTCTATTGTCCCTTCACCAAATTTGGCCTTAATATTTTTAACCAATTTATCCTTGTTCTTTAGGGTTGAAGCAATCTTCAATTTCATCTCCACCTTAGACTTTACAACATCAAAAGTTCCAAAAGGTTTTTCACTTTTATCAATGTCATCTACAAGCAATGTTGTGATTGTTGTTGATGCCTCATCAATGTTAATTTCATATCCAAGTGGCCTTAGCCATCTCACCCTTGGTACTACTACTTGGACATATGTATAATCAATGTAAACTAAGAAACAAATGTCATTGATGTGTTGATCCACTAGAGAAACTCGTATTCTGAGCCTTTGCTTCATAGACCTTTTAAAGTCTTCAAAATAGCTTGTCATTAAGGTTTGAAAATTGGCTCCCATCTATTCTATGTACTCATTCACTTGTACTTCTATAGACCTATTTTTCTTCCAAATTATTTTACCAAAAGAGGGGAACTCATTCTAAACATATAAAAATATCCATATCAAAATTGATCCAAACTTACACTGAGCACTCTTGGATCTCCTTATTGCCCCTGAATTCTCCATAATCTATTGCAGTTGTAGTTCTGCTAGATCATATGTATGATATTTCTTGACAAGTTTGTATCCCACATCAACTGAAATGCATGGTACACTATTTAGTTAGCTTGACTAGTAGAATCTATGGGATATACCCTAACAACAAATTCTACAAGTGGATCTCTGATTGTGTCAATTGTCATGCCCCTTTTGTTCCACATTGCCCTAGTATTCTTCTCTATGGCTTCTTTTGAATCATTCTATAGGGTCTTTGGCCATTCTAGGGTTGGGTACCCTATTACCCTATGTATTATTATCTTTGAAAATTTAATAGGTCCATCCTCAAACCATAAGCATCTATCATGAATTCTACTTAACACTATTCTTATCCATTCAATTTTGAAAATTATGAGGAAATTTATGGCACGGGTTAAGCCCTTTCTCTCAACAATTTGAAATTCCTCCTTTAATATCCCATTCTCACAAAGTTTTTCATAGGCTTTCCAAATCTCCATGTCACCTATTGCTAAAACTCTACAATTCTAACACTTTCTAACATCTTGCACCATAACAACCTTAGGTGGAATAATAGATAAAGTGCCAGCAGGGTCATTTTTGTAAGCCACTTTAGGAATTGGCCTAAAATCTAGTTGTTTAACTTCATTGTTGACCAAATAAACCTCAAATGGTTCCTTGTCCTTGGGATTCCTAGAGCTAGATGTCATTTCTAAAAACTAGGGTTTCAAGATATAAAAATTGTGTAACTACATAGCTCAGCACTTGAGTAAATACTTTAGATTGATGAGAAAAAGTTGAATCTTTGTTGGAATCTTTGCAAAAGAATCAATCTCTACTTAGAAATTATTTATGTTCTTTTCTTTCTCTCATTTTGTGTTTGCAATGATGAGAAATGATTGAAAACTCAACCTTATACCCTTTATTACATAGGATTTAATGCTTAGTGCATATACAACTATCCACTTGGCTCCTTATGCAATTCTACTTTACTTGGCCTCGATTGATTTTCCAACACTCAAAATTTACTAGAGTTTCCCTTACTTAGCATCAATAATAATTTCTCTTTTTCTTGGCAACCACTACATACTTGGCTCCTACTAACTTTGGTAGACAACTCAACATACACTAGGATTCCATTCAGCATCTGAAGGAAACTTTCTTATTCAACAATAGTGTGAAAACTTTAAAGATTTAACCTTGCATATTTATTCATGCTGATATATCCTTTTTAGTACTAACTCATTCTAGGAACTGATGTATGATAAAGCATTTAAATATCAGTCCCACATACCTTCTTTCTTAGTGTGATGAAGTATGACCACTTGACCCTTTAGGTGAAGTGATCCCTTGATTTGATGTGTTGCATCCATCTTTCTTCTTCCATGTCTTATTCATCTCTCCTTTAATATGCTCAACATCTACTTTGCCTTTTCCCTTGTTTGAGTTTGAGTTAGGTGCCTTTGATCTTGTTGGACAATGCTTACTAATGTGACTAGTCTTCAAACAACTAAAGCATGTAGTTTGGCTCAACCATCTACTATAGCTTCCACTAAAATGTGTTCTTATGCAATTCTTAGGGATGTGTTCATACTCTTGAAAGTAGTGATAGCTATGTCTTGTGTTGTAATCCCAATTATAGGAATTTTCATGGCTTCTTCCCTTGTTTGATGACCATGTGGGCTTGGATCTATACTCAAAGGCTTTATGTCCATACTTCTAACAATTGTAGCAGTGTCCTTCAAGTCCTTGTGCATGCATGGTCCTTGTCTTGCATTCATGTTCCTGATGACCTTGTTTATTGCACTTATAACAGTGGATCATGTTCTTTGGCTTAGCATTATGACTACCATTCGTGTTCCTACAAACATTAGCTAAATGTCCTTTCTTACCACAATGATGACAAGTGGGTTTGTAGTTCTTATCTTTGGCATTCCTTTGTTCATTAGTCTTGGATGAATCTCCTTCTTTAGTGTTTGTGTAGCCCAAACCTAATGTGTCTTTACTAGATCTAGAGGATTTTAGTAGTTTCTCAAATTACTTGATGGCTTCATTTGGCTTGTTGAAACTTTTAGAAAACTCCTTCTCTCTTTTTAGTTCATTCTGTAGTTGCTCATTTTGCAACTTCAATGTGGTTATTTCAATGTCATTGACATTCAACTTATGATGGGCATTCATCATTTAACTCAAGGTATCCAACTGCATGTTTGAGATCCTAGATAACTCTACTAATCTTTTTTCCAATCTATTTCTAATCTCTTCAACTTGTGATATGTTCTTGTCCATGAGATCTACAATTTTTGTATCAAGCCCACATGAATTGCCATCTATAAATAACTTTCTAGTGTCAATCTTAGCTATGGTAATCTCTTTCCTTCTCTTTAGCAAACTCCTCAAGGCATTTCTAGCTTCATCCAACTATTGCAATAAGAGATGTATCTCAATTTCTTTATTCTTAATGGTTTTTCCCCAACTTGTAGACTTCCATCTCAAGATATTTTCTCCAAGTTGTAAGGGTTCTCCTAATGAGAACTCAGCTCTAATCTTCTAAGGGGGAGTGAATCAAGAGTACTAAACTTTAACCAATAAAACTTTTAACTTTAAAACATTGTGTGCATAAACATATAGAAATAACATGTAATGTAAATGCATCCACAGAAACACTTGACACTAGATATGATTACCCAAAAACTCTCAATGAGAAGGTAAAACTATGGTGGGGATGACACCCACAACTCTTCACTACTACATCAATAAATTTCACCTGTTAAGGTTATATATTTTGACCATTCTCATGATCTGCCCTATGAAAGGCCTACCTTGTTAAAACCTTACAAGGATTGTTAGATCTTACTCTATTAAAGGATTTTAACACTCTATCAAAAGTGTACTTGGCTAAAGGATTTACAAAAAATTCACTTGGAATGTCACCCTATTAAAGGCTTTATACAATGGGTGTTAAACCAACCTATCTCCATAGGATTTCATTCTACTAATATAATTGTTAGAGAGTATAGTAGAATGTTTGACCTGATTACTTGCAATTTGCTATCACTGATTTTAGATCCTTGTTCTATCCAATATGATCCTCACTAATCTGGTATGAAGCTATTTGTAGTACTGATAATCTGTTCTTCTAACTGATATAAAGTTATATCCTTCTTCTAAGTCACCTCCTACTTAATCAATTCACCCCCTTCAGTTCCTTCAAACTTCAATAGCATTATCTCCTTGCATGAATTCTTCTTTTCAAACACTCTATCTATCTTTGAATTATGGGGCTTTGACCTCCTTAAAAACATTTCATGACTTAGGGTTAGGTATGAATCTATTATTGAGGTTCATCAATCTTTCCTACTCAAATCTTTTCATTTTTCTGATTGGTTGCATGTTTATTGCATAGGGAATCCAAATAGATTTTTTCTTATCTTTTAATCCTTTGAGATTTATCCATATGTCAACTCAAAAATGGTTTACGTCTTAGTTTGTGAAGGCACAAACTCTTATGTTGATTATATGTTACTCAACACTTACTGATTACTAATGCTTGACACATACTAAATTTTTTCTTTCACATCACTTGAAATTTGTTTGACATCTATTAGTCACTTGGCATTTGAAACTTTCTCATCATCTAAATGACTTAGCACTTGTTGAATTTCTGGCTTGATACATATTGTAACTCGGCATCAACTTAGAAAATTTCTTAAGTTTTTTGACACTCAATTATCAAAACCAATCTGAGATCAACAAATATTACTCGTATTGATGAAGGATGGAAGAATAGAACTGTAAATGACACCATAGATGACATTCCCATATTGAATATTCCATATGAATGGTTGGATGCATCATAGATCATAGTGATTGATCAATTCATGGAAGAAGTAATGAATCACGATACCATAATGGATGCATTTATCATGGAGTAGTAGTTACTGGTAGTGGATATTACTAGAGATGATGAGTAGTATCATATCATAATTACTTAGTGTCTCAAAGATATTTTTTTAAAAATAATATCTTAGTCATCTACACCCTTTTTTAGTAATGATTTTTTATTTTGGTAGAACTATGATCTCTTCATAGTTTTTTTAGTAATAATTGTGCTTAGACTTTTCATAAAATTAACTAGGTTCCCATTTTTTCAAACTAGTTTGGCATATGTATCATCTTAAATTGGATGTATCTCAATTTAATAATGATTTAGCACCCATTTAATGTGTAGAAATCATTTATTTAAATCTCTCCTTCTTTCTTTTTTTTTTTTCTCTTTTTTCCTAAATGGAGTTGGGTTAAGACCTATTTAATCATCTTTAAAGGTCCTATTTTCATGGCATAAAGTTCAAGGCAAGATCTAACCACTTAGGTCCTCCCTTTTCTTCATCCAATAACTCAAAATGACTCATCCTCCATGAAATAACTATATCTTGGGCTTTGTACCCAATTTCTAGGATCCAAGACCTATTTTAGGACCCCAAGGGAATCCCAAAGGTTTTAGGTCCTTATTGACATGGATGCAGTATGGCCTTGTCTAATTAGAACA
Organism: Cupressus sempervirens; assembly: GCA_028749045.1. Classification (NCBI taxonomy): domain Eukaryota; kingdom Viridiplantae; phylum Streptophyta; class Pinopsida; order Cupressales; family Cupressaceae; genus Cupressus; species Cupressus sempervirens. The sequence goes on from CM053786.1 coordinate 884,377,642, forward strand.
TAGTCCATCCCTATTAGGGCCCTATTTTGGGTCCATTTCTCAAATCTCATGCTGAAGTAGTTTCGAGGTGTTAACTCCTAGGTAGGTTGGCCTATAGGAGTTAGTCCATTCAAAGCCCTTTATAAACCCTTCCATTTTCTCCATATTGCATCCATCAAGATCATGTTCAAGAACTCATTCTCAAGCTCTTAAGTTCTCAAGAATTATTGAAGCATTCAAGGCATTCAAACAATCTCTCCATTGAAGATCAATGAGTCATGCGAGATCCTTTCTTGCATCTTCTATATTGATCCTTCCAATTTCTACATTCATTCATAAGGCATATTTCTAGCACATTCATTCATGAAGCTTTTGGTTTCACTTTGATTTCATTTTGAGGGTTTTTGAAGTAGATTCAAGGCTATTACATCTACATGTTTAGATTCCAAACTCAAAACCATATTCATAGATTCACATTGCTTCAAATTAGATCTATTTCTACTACTTTCTAGCATTCTCTACTTTATATTTTAATTCAAGGTTAATTCATAAATTAGGTTTGACTCAGGAAATCCCACTCCCCCCAAAAAGCAAACAAAAACCCCTTTATTTTGTAGGTTTTAGATCTTGGGCTGGTGAATAGGTTGCAAGTATGGATACCCCTTTTGGCTTTCTTTGGAATAGCAAAATCAAAATCAATTTTGCACATAGTTTTATAGGTATGAAGTAGGTTAGCCTTGAATTCAAGGCCTAAAAAGTTCACCCCTATCAAAAGAGATCATCCCTATCAAATCAACAAATAATATATGACATTTGTATGTCTCACAGTTTTTGACCTAGATCATAGATTTTGTCCTTTTAGAGGATGTTTGATAGCTCATTTTCAAGTTTGACTTTCATAAGGTATATCATCTTCCCCTCATTCATTCTAATAAACTTTATCATCTTATCATATCTTTATATTATATATATTCTTTCTTAGACCCTCTTAAGGTGGAGGTTGAGAAGGAAATAAATCTAATTTATTCATTCATTTTGCATTAGATTGTGCATCGACCTTCCCTCTTGTGTCAATTGAATCTAATCCAAGGGGTAGACCTTTGTTTTCCCCTTTTAAATGTGTTGAGGTGGTTGATCCATTTCACCCCAACATAGGATAATATAGACTCCTATTTAGGTCCATTTTTTTGCAAGTTCATAATTTTTATTATGCTTCAAAGTGATGTCATTGGTCTATAGAGATTGTGATAAATGAGTAATTTTAGTAAATAGTCATATTTGGTTTAATTTTTTCTCTATAATACATAGCTCTTAGTTTGGTGTTTTCCATAGTAATCTAAGAATTTCTATTCTAATTTTATAAATTATAGTCTTTAAAATGGAAATAAATAAAAAATAAATCTTTATTTATTATTTAATAAAAATTATAATAATAAAATTATTTTTAATATCGTGCATATCACTGACAAGGTGGTGAGATATAATTTTTTTTTAAATTAGTAATTATAAAGGAATTAAGGAATTTTGATCTTGAAATGGGGCTAGTCCCAATTGGAGGTGTTTTTAACAATTTGGCTTTAAGGAGGGATGAAAGATTTCTAAACTTACTTTCAATACTTAAAAGCATGATTTTAAATAAGAATTTTAGTTTGATTGATGGCATTTTGTGGAGCCATAAGGATCTCATATTGAGAGAAGCTACAATCTTGATTAAATGGAAAGTTCAATATATCATGGATTTACTGAACCATGGGCATGACATTCTTGGATTCATGCAAGAAAGTGATAGAATGAGGATTCAGTTGAATTTTGATGAGCAAGGTTTAGTAAATTTGTTGCAAATTGACAACCCGCTTGCTCGACTAAATTTGGTCGAGGATGGAGCACGGGGTTTTGATGGACTAGGAGCCAATTTTATAGAGTGGTGTTGAGTGGAATTTTTAATTTTTAGTGGTCTTAGGTTTTTTGAAGTGGGTCTACTATATTTGGCTTTAGGATGGTTTTAATTTGTGGATTCAGGGCAATTTTATTTATGGAGCCCTAAGGGGTCTAATTTTTTGGAGACCGATACATGTAAATATGGTAGTTCATTTAGGGTGTCTTTTATGTATAGTTAATGGTTGGTGTAAATTGTTTGTATATATGTCGCATGCATATATGTTGTATAGCTCAAAATCTATAAGGGCTTTGACTACTTTTATACTGAGTTGGTCTTAATGTATACATTTTTGTAAAATTTCATATTACTTTGGATTTTGTGATGATTGGAGGGTTTCTTACTAGTTCTTCCCTTCATGAACCATTGAACCAAGTTTATATATAAATAAATATTTTCAAAGTGGCACACCACTTTTCACAAAAAAAATTAAATTAAATTAATAAATAAATAAAACTCATTTGAATAAGACAAATTGGAACACAATTTTTTGACCACCCGCCAAGCCCATACTTGTCAACCATTAATTATCATAGTGGCAACCATTAGCAACTATTTGTTCATATTTTCTTGAAAATATACCTTTTGGAGGAATCTTCAATGGTTAACAAATTTGAGAATGTTTTTTGGTGTGTCTTCTTCATCACATTTCTATATTAGCATCATTTTTATAGTATCTTGTGTGAGTTATGTTTTTGTCACAATCTTCATCATACTATATAATTACTTTCTTCTCAATATCGAGTCCATAAAAATCTACATTGTGAGTCTCAGTGTATGACTTTTGTTGAGATTATAATTTACCAATGTGTAGTCTTAAATTATCCAATTTGTAGTCATGCATTTGGATCCTTGATTATGATCTTAAACCTGTTGCAACATTTAGTGCACTTTTTATTTTATCACTTTTAAACCTTTAGAGGATATTTTACAAAAATACTTATTTTCCAGAGAGGATGGTCCATATTTAGAGGATATGTTGGATAATAACCTTTCCACTTGGGAGTGTAATTCACCTTTAGTTTACATGTGAAACATTTACTTTTCCACCTTTGGAGGGTGCTCCACCTTTAGTGGGCATGTCACATTATCAATTTTCAATATGAGGTGGGTTATAAGTGTTGGAGTAAAGTAGACAATGAGAGGGGATATGAATTAGTGTCTAAATTTTGTTAACTATTTCAGAACAAACTTCTAAAGTTTTAACTTCAACTTAAAGTAGATTATATATTATGTGTGTGTACACATACATACATGTGCACACTTATACACACACAAATATATATATATATATATATATATATATACACACACACACACATATATATGTATATATATATACACATATACATATATATATATACACACACACATATATATATACATATATACATATATATATATATATATATACATATATACATATATATACACACACATACTCTCACACACACACATGTGTGTGTGTGTATGTATATATATATTGACATGAGGAGAGATTGAATAGCTAGGGCCAAAGGCTTGCCTAATTATCCAACTAGCTCACTTAGTAAACATAATTGAAGAAAACAAGACAAAGAACAACACCAAGGAGAGAGAGAATAGTAAAAACTTTATTGATTCATCCAATTATCAACATACATGCCCAACTATAAGGCCTTTTGCATTATGACCAACTATTGGTCTTAGAATAGTTTTCACAATTGAGTGTCAACACACTTAACCAATTTCAAAGTTGATGCTGAATATAATAAATATCTTGAGCTACAATATGTGCCAAGTTAGAAATATAATAGGTGTTGAGTGAACTTTAGGTTCCAAGAAAGTATCAAGTACCGAGTGATAAGTGATGTCGAGTCACTATAGATATTGAGTGAGATAGAATTACTATAGGAGCCGAGCAAGAGAAAACTCTTATATGTGTCGAGCATCAACAATCAATAAGTGTCAAGTAACATAGAATCAACATATGAGTTTGTGCCTTCATGAACTCAAACTAAATTAGGATGAATCTCAAAGGATCTAAAAGATAGCATCAAATATATTACATTCCCTATGCAATCAACATGTGGCCAATTAGAAAAATGGAGAAAGCATACAACCAATAGGAAAAGTGTAAATATTTGAGTGGGAAAGATGGATGAATATTGATCATGGATTCATACCTAACCCTAAGTCATCAAACCCTTTATAAGGTGGTCGAAACCACATAATTTAGTATATGTGTGAGAGTTTATGGGAGAATTCTAGTGAAGTTTAAAGGGGTGTAAAGACTTAGAAAAGGAAGAGTAGCATTGCAGAATCTAGTTGGTTAGAATAGAGCATTAGCCCTTTGAGAAGAGATATATTAGATTAGGAAGGATCAGATCATATTGAGTAAAACAAGGATTTGGAATCAACAATTGAAGATTGTAAGTCATCAGGTCAAGAATTTCTAATACTTTCTAGTCATTGTATTACGAGAATGGAAATCCTATGATGATAGGTTGGTTTTGTTAACATCATAATGTTTTTGACACTTGAGCACCAACACACTTAATCATATTCCACATTGGATGTTGAGTACATCATGCATGCCGAGTGATCTTCATGTACTGAGTAGTTTTCAGATGCCGAGTGAAGATCAGATACCGAGTGAAGATTAGATACCGAGTAGTTTTCAGATGCCGAATGAAGATCAGCTGCCAAGTGAAAATTAGATACTGAGTAAAGATCAGTTACTGAGTGAAGTATAAGTGCCGAGCAATACAAGGTGCCGAGTGTTAACAAATGCCGAGTGTTAATAAGTGCCAAGTGGTAACAAGTGCTGAGTAACATAAGGTGTCGAGTAATATAATTTTGTTAAGGTGCTGAGCTATCCAGGAAACAGCATGTGCCAAGTATCAAAAATACTTCAAGAGCCGAGTAATTCAGTAGATCAGCATAAAAGTTTGTAATTGCACAAACTATGATGCAAACAGTTTTTACAACTGACATAAGGTAAATCTCAAAGGATTTAATGATGAGATCAAATCTTTTATTTTTCCTATGTAATTTGCATGTAGCCAATAAGAAAAATGCTAAAGGCATGCAACCAATCAGCAAAAGATAAGTATTGAGCAGAAAATGAAGATTGAATATGGATCGTAGATCCATACCTAACCCTAAATCTTCAAATGTCTTTATAAGGAAGACGAAACTTCATTGTAAAATGCAAGAGATGAGAGGTGTGAGAAGGCATACAAGGGTTTGCAAGGAATTCTATTTTCAGAAGTGAGGATTATCATATCACAAAAGGATCCAAATCAGAGAAAGTAGAACAAGTGCCTGCAATCAGCAATCAAGGATTATAATCAGTCAGGTTTATTATACCTAATACTTTCTAGCAATTGTATTAGAATAAAAATCCTATGGTGATAGGTTAGCTTAATAACTATTTTGATAAATCCTTTAACTAGGTGATAAAATCCTTTAACAGGGTAACACTTCATGTTAAGTGTTTGAAAGCCTCTAACCAGGTCACTATTGACATAGTGTAAAGCCTTTAATAGGGCAAGCCTTTAACAGGGAAAACCATCAGAAGTGGTTGAACAATATTGCTGCAGTAATTTTTGTGGGTATCATCCCCACCCCAGTTTTACCTTCTTATTCCTGGAGGGTTTCTGCGTTACCAAATTCCAGTGTTAAGTGTTATTGATGCATGTGTTTTGTTACATGTTTATTTGATGTATTTGCATGCATGCAACTTACTTTCAGTTAAAAATTTTATTGGCAACCAAATCAAAGTTCAAAAAAGGAAAAGGAAAGGTGGATGTTGAACACATTAGAGGAGAAATGAATAAGACATGGAAGAAAAAAGATGGAAGTAGGACATCTAATGAAGGGATCACTTTACTCAAAAGGTCAAGTGATCACACTTCATTCAACTAAGAAAAATAAGTTATGAGGAACTAATATATAAAGATTTATCTTGCATCAATCCCAAGATAAGAAAGTACTAAAAAGGAGAGATCAGCATAAATAAAGATGCAAAGTTAAAATTTCAAGTTTTCACATGTGTTGCTGAGTAAGAAAATTTTCCCTTAGATGCCAAGTTGTTTGCCAAAAGTTAGTAGAAGCCAAGTGGTTAGTTGTAGTTAAGTTGGTAGTGGATGTCGAGTGAAGAAAAATTTTAGTTGAAGCTAAGTAAGGGAAACTCCAGTGTATGCTGAGTGTTTGTAAACCAATGGAAGCTGAGTAATGCAAAAATGCTTAAGAAGTTGAGTGGTCAGATGTAAATGCACTAACCATTAAATGCTATGAAATAAGGGTATATAATTAAATTTTGAATCATTTTTCCTCATCACAAACAAAGATAAAAGATGAAAGAAGAGTACATAATGATTTCTAAGTAGTGAATCCATCATTTGAGCAGATTTTAATGGAGATTCAACTTAGTTTCATAGATTTCAAGGCATTTATACTAGTGTTGAGCTATGCAGCTTCAAATTTCTTCATGTTTAAACCCTAGATAGAAGAAATGGCATCCAGTTCTAGGAAACCTCAAGAGAAAGAGTCATTTGAAGTTCAACTTATGTCAAATGAAGTTAAGAAACCTAACTTTTGGCCAATCCCTAAAGTTACATAAAAAAATAACCTAGCCGGAGCCTATCTATAATTCCTCCTAAGGTAGTAATGGTCCAGGATGTTAGGAGATGTTATAATTGTAAGATTTGTGCTATTGGAGACATGGAGATGAGAGAAGCTTATGATAGGTTGTGTGAAAATAAGGTCTTGAAGGAAGAATATCAAATCATTGAGAAGAAGGGTTTAACTCATGCCCTAGAGTTCCCCACTATCTTTAAGATTGAATGGATCATAATAGTGTTGAGTAGGATTCATGATGGAAGTTTATGGTTAGAATATGGCCCAATTAAAATATCCAAGAGGATTGTTCATAGAGTAATAGGGTATCCAACCCTAGATCAGCCTAAGACCCTTAGAAGTGACTCAAAGGAAGCAATTGAGAAGAATATAGGAGCCAAATGGAACAAGAGAGGCATGACTATAGATACCATTAAGGACCCTCTTGTTGACTTTGTTGTTAAAGTCATTTCCCAAAAGTTCTATCAATCTAGTAGACTCAATAGTGTTCCATGCATTGCAGTAGATATTGGGTACAAACTAATTAAAAAGGATCATTCCTATGACCTAGCAGAACTGCAATTGCAACAAATCAATGAGAATTTAGGAGCTATAAGGAGAACCAAGGGAGCACAATGTAAATTTGGTGCAATTTTGAAAAAGTTAGCTAGAAAACCAATAGGTCCATTATAGCTCAAGTAAATGAATATATTGAACAAATGGGAGAAATTTTTGAAACACTTATGACTAGTTATATTGAAGATTTTAAGAAATCCATGAAACAAAGATTGAGGATACATGTTTCATTAGTTGAGAAACATGTAAATGATGTTTATTTTCTTATGGATATTGATTATATTTACATTCAAGCAACCATACCAAGGGCTAGATGACTAAGACCTCTTGGTTATGAAATAAACATTGATGAGGCATCTGCAACCATAAATACACTATTAGCAGAAGAAGTGGATAAGAGTGCACCACATTTTGGCACATATGATGTGGTGAGATCAAAGGTAGATATGGAATTGAAAATAGCTTCTACATTAAAGAAAAAAGATAAGTTGGTGAAGAAGCTCAAAGCTAAATTTGAAGGGGCAATTGAGGCAGAGGAAGAAGATGATGAAGAGGCAGATGATGATGAAGATAAATAGAGGTAGGGGCCACTAGAATTAACCCAAGGTATGGGTGAAGATGCTGAAGAAGAAGATGCTACCAAGTAGGAAGCACCCAAGGTAGAACCCAAGAGGATGAAAGAACATAAAAAACCTACTACATAGCTCAAAGGAAAAAAGAAAACAACCAAGCAAAGCCTAGAAAGGCCTACCACAAGGGTAGAAACAAGGGCTACAAAAAAGGTAGCCAAGGAATAGGAGAAGAAAAAAGAAACACAACAAGGAGTGCTAGTAGAGAAAAAGAGAAGAAAATATGTGGCACCCTAAGAGTCAGATGAAGAGAAGACATAACTTGACAATGAACAATTCAGAGTGGTAAGTCATACAAGTAAATCTAACCTTGAAAGTGTTTTTTATAACATTAGGGATAATGTATATTTGACTAGATTGAAAACCATTGATTTTAATAAGTAAAGTAGAGAGGAACAAAACATAGTGGAAGAATCTATCTACACTATGATGGCCAAGTTCAAGACTACTCCACTTGAACTTGATAATACTATGCCTAACGAGCTTTACTCCATTGTTGAAAATAAATGGCATTATTGCCTAAACATGGAGAAAGAAATAAGAGAGTCAATTTTGGCTCATATGATGCCTCGCCTCACTAAAGGTAAAATAAGCAAGGCTAGAAAGAAACATGGGAGCAAGTTTTCACCCAAATATAAAGCCTTCAACATTCTACAAAATAAAATTGAAAATGTTGTAAAGAAGTCCACTCTCATGTGAAAAGTTATGTATGGTCTGCAAATAGTCAAGGAAGGATAAGAAGATCCCTTTGAGGGAAGAAATAATGAAGAAGAAGAAGAAGAAAATGAGGAGGAAGAAGGAGAGAAGGAAATAGAAGAAGTAACAATGGAGAAAGAAACATAGAAAGGTGATGAGGCAATGGTTGAAAAGTAGCAACAAGAATAGAGTGTCCAAGACACACAATTGCCACCACCTAGTCCTCCACATGCTACATCTACATTTGTAGAAACAATAATTGTGAAAGATGTTCCTAATAATTCAAGTTAGAACATTAATCCATTAACTACAAAGGATCTTAGAAAGATCCTTCACCAAACAAGTTTGCAATCATAGTTGTGTACAAATACAGTTTTGGTGAGTGTAGAGGAACCACAAAAGGTAGTAGTTGAGATTACCAAGGAGAAGGTGAATACAAGAACCACTTTCAAAAACTCCTATAGTTGCAAGTGGAAAACCACAACAACAATAAGCACAAGATGTAACTACTAAGGTTGATTCCACAATGACAACAACTTTAATTGCCAAGGAGCAAGTAAAGGAGCAAATAGGACAGAATGATACCTATGCTCCTATAGCACAATGTCAAGGTGCACCTCCTCTGATCACCATAACTGATCAAGGTAGAATTGAAGAAGACAAGGAAGAGGAGAAAACCTCTAAGGAGAGAGAGGAAGAGGCAATACAAAACATTAGTCAATTTTCCTACTACAGGGACTCCTACCAAGTAACTGAGCACTCATATAGTACCACTACAAATATTAGTACTAGGTTGAAGCTCTACCAAGGTATCAAGGGTACTTCACTATGGAGGCCCTACACTTGACGAAGAGATAGTCATACCAAGTTATGACTACAAGACAATGAACATAGCATAAATCAATGAAGTGCAAGAGGCACTAGAAAAGAAGCAAAAGAAGGAGATACTCAGGAATGAGTATAGGCAAAGGAAGGCATTAATAGAAATTAAGGACATCTTTCTTGATGCTTTCATCTTGCTAGTGCCTAATGAGACAAAGCCCATCATGGAGCAACTATCCAACATAGTGGACCAAGTACAAAATGAAGACCTAGATACTAATGTTAAATTAATTGAATGGTCTAAAAGGAAATTCTAGATGAAGGTCGATGAGAAAATAACTAATAAGATAGAGAAAGTGAAAGAAGTACTTGAGAATATATTCTTATTGTACTCCAAGTTGTGTGATTACTCATGCTTCACACAAGAAACAAGACAAAGGATATTGTGCTTGGAGAGGGATCTCAAGGCATCTAGTACACAGCTACCCAAGGATCTAGATCAGAGTGAGAAGAAATTTTCCAAAACACTTCACACCCAAAAGGAATTAGTTGTACTCATAGAAGATGCGGCTAATATCAAGGACAATTTAATACAGATCCAGTCTGCAATCAGCCCACACATGGAAGTTTTGCATAAAGAAATGGCCTATGTAGAGAATTTTTTGAAGAAAGATCCAAATCTTTCTACATTGGAAGGCCTAGTACACCTTGTAGTAGAGACAACCATCTAGCTCAAAGCATTGGAAATTGCATTGGATAATTGGGATGCTTCTCTAAAAATCGTAATGGAGGTAAAATAAAACCTTTTTGGCTAAGTATTTGATTCATTCATAGGACCCTTTGATATATGTGTCAAAAGGGGGGAGATAATAAGATATGGGGGAGATATAATGAGTGAATACATTATGGAGGTAATAAATGAGACCCAAATGAGGAGATATACCCAAAGGGTGAGATAATAAATTTTGAATTTTGATGTGAAGTAAGGAGATATATCCAAAAGGATATAATACTGTAAGGAAGATGTGTGAAAGGGGGAGAAAAAATAGAGCAAAAACATAGTAGACAAAGGCAAAGAATGGAAACAACATGAGACAAATCTAGCATAAAGAATTTTGGATATAGAAATGGCACATCAGCTAAGGGGGAGTTACAAATTCTTGAGGTATATAGTCTTCTACAAAATTTTGAACAATTTTTTTTGAAGTTTTGTACATATGCTGGACAAGAGATGTATTATACTCATAAAGATTAGATTCATAATGTTTATTTAAGTGTTTTTGACACTCATGTCAAAGGAGGAGATTATTGGTCTCAAAATGGTTTTGACAATTAAGTGTCAACATATTTAACTAATTTCAAAGTTGATGCTGAGTATAATATAGATGTCGAGCTATAGTATGTGCCAAGTTAAAAATATAACAGGTGCCAAGTGAACTTTAGGTGTCGAACAAGTATCAAGTGCCGAGTGATAAGTGATGCTGAGTCACTATAGGTGTTGTGCAAAGAATAGATGCTGAGTGAGATAGAATTACTATAGGAGCCGAGCAAAAAAAAACTCTAGTTTGTGTCGAGCATCAGTAATTAGTAAGTGTTGAGTAATGCAAAATCAACATATGAGTTTGTACCTTAACAAACTCAGATGTAAACCATTTTTGAACTAACTTAGGATGAATCTCAAAGGATCTAAAAGATAAGATCAAATCTATTACATTCCCTATGCAATCAACATGTGGCCAATCATAAAAATGGAGAAAGCATACAACCAATAGGAAAAGTGTAAATATTTGAGTGGGAAAGATGAATTAATATCAATCATGGACTCATACCTAATCCTAAGTCTTTGAAGCCTTTAGAAGGAAGTCAAAACCCCATAATTCAGTAGATGTGTGAGAGTGTATGAGAGAATGCTAGTGAAGTTCAAAGGGGTGTAAAGATTTAGAAAAGGAAGAGTAGCATTTTAGAATCCAGTTGGTTAGAACAGAGCATTAACACTTTGATAAGAGATATACTAGATCAAGAAGGGTCAAATCAAATTAAACAAAAAAAGGATCTAGAATCAGAAATTAAAGATTGTAAGTCATCAGGTCAAGACTTTCTAATACTTTCTAGTCATTGTAATAGGAGAATGGAAATCCTATGATGATAGGTTGGTTTAGTAGCCATATTGTTGTAAACCTTTAACAAGGTGATAAATCCTTTAATAGGGTAACAATCCAAGTGAGTGTTTGTAAATCCTCTAACCAGGTCACATTTAATAGGTTGTAAGGCCTTTCATAGGGAAAACCATTGGAAGTGGTCAAACTTTGTAACCTTAAAAAATTATATATTGTTGCAATGATAATTTGTGGGTGTCATGCCCACCCCAATTTTACCTTCTCATTTTAGAGGGTTTCTAGGTGACCAAAATCTTGTGTTATCTGTTTGCATGCATGTCTTATCTTTTATGTTAATTTGATATGGTAGATGCATATGAATGATTTCAGTTAAAAGTTTTAGAGGATTAAATATACACCCCCCCTCTCCTCTTAAAAGTAAATCTTCCCACTTGTAAATTCCAACACCAACAAGATTTTACAAAATCCTAGACTTTTTTTTTATAGGTCCTTAATTCAGACTTTCAATTCTTCTATTTTTCTCTCCCATCTAGATTCTCTAAGTGATGTTGAACTAAAGCATAAACATACCTATTTATTATTGCTAGAATCACTTGTAGAAGATTCTAGATCATTACATAATTGATGAGGGAAAAAAATAAGACAAAATATACATAGCAAGAAAATGAAAATCTTATTGTAAGAAATAATATTCTATTAAATTTAGTATAGAGAAAATAGACTCAACTACATGCCCTATGGGTTTACAATGTTATTAGATTCTAGAGAAAAACCCTTCTCATGGTACCTTCTCACAAACTCTACAAAAATTGCCTTTACAGTGCAAGAAATAACCTTAAGTAACTCGAATTAGGTTTAGAATAACGAATACATTTTAGAATATGTCATTTTTCATCCACCACCAAAGTAGAAGCTTCTAGAAGACACATCAAAAGTTAGTACAAAATTAAAAGAATCTAGAAATGGTAGTCCAACTTTCAAGAGACATAAATTTTGATCTAGAACTTCAATTGACCAACTGTTTACATTTTTAGAAAGATCTCAAAAAACTCTATAAACATATAGACTATTCTTTCTCATCCCCAATTTTTCAGTACCATATGAGGCTATTTAGTGCCTCAAATATGACTTTGAAGCATTCTTAAGGGGTCTCCAGGCAACGTAAAACTACAATAATTTTCAAACCATAAATCCTTTTGACATGATTCTTTTCTAGAATTATTTAAGTTACAAATATAATCATCCCTCCAACTTACACCTAACTCATCATAATCATAGCTCAATTACAAACTAACCTATTTTCTACACTGGTACATATTTTGAGGTGTTCAAAAATGATAATTGAGAAAACCAATAGTGAAACTATGAGGGTTGGAATCTCTATTTGGCCCAAATGGGTATCTTAAATACAAACACATTAAAGATAAAGTAGCACTAAGCATATTTTTAGGTGATATAGGTTTTCCCTTACACCACTAGATGATCCTGCATCAGACACCCAAAGTAAACTGAAAAGTGACCCTATCACTTTATAGCTCATAGAGGAAAACCCATACGAGCAACCTTTATCTTGGATAACTAGGTCAAATCTTCCAATGGTCATCCCTTCCACTTAACTAGGTACTCCACATACTACATGTTTTTGGTGCTCCACTTGACACAACTATCCAAAATTTCTTCAATCTCCCCCTTCTTAGAAGTAGGAAAGGGGCATGGTTTTAGTATCAACTCCTCTTCTACACCATCTTCATGATGTTTTGTTCAGTCTGTAATATTGTAAATAGGGGAAATATGGATCCCTTCTCAAAACTCTACTTCATATGCATTTCCTAAATCATGTTTCTTCAAAATCTTGCAAGGACCAAATTTCTTCATCTTCATCTTGTTGTAGGTGCCCAATCAAAATTGTTCCTTCCTCAAGTAAAAATTAACTAGATCCCTATATGAATACATTATAATAACTAAGATGGGGGGGTGAATCAATTATCCAAGGTCCAAATCTCCAAATAAAACTTTTCAGCACTTAACAAAATTCATATCAATATATCTGTATCATGTGTCATGCATGCATCTAATTATTCCATAACTCAGTAGGTCATTGTCCTAGGTTAGAATCATTTTGTAGAAATAGAAATGTCAAACACCACAAAATCATTCACACATTTTGACATAACATTATTATGTGGAAACTCAATTTGAGAAAAACCACCAGTAACATGCTACTAATTCTCCCTTTTCTAAAATGATGCTCTATGAAAGACCAACCCTATTAAAGGTTACAATACACATTTTTAAATGTGACCTAGTTAAAGGATTTCAATCACCCTATTAAGAGTGAGACTTGTTAGAGAAATTTAGAACATTCCATTATAATGCCACCCAATTAAAGGATTTACAAATGATTTTTAGGTCAATCTTAATCTAAAGGATTTATCCTAAACTGATACAATTATTAGAAAGTAACAATAGAACTTGATCTAATGAAAAATCACAACTCACTTGCAAATAAAAGATCTTTGTTTCAGTCTCCATTCTTCTTGATTTTCATACACTTTATCTCTAACATCTTTCTCACCCTTCAAACATTCATCCTCCTAAGCCTTCTTCCTTTGCATTCCAATTGCATACTCTTCTATTCAGCCACCATATAAAGTAACACCCTAGACTTCTTGTCTTAGGTTTTGATACATGCCAACTATTTCTTTTGGTCTTGTATCCTCTAATAAAGAGAATTTAGGTCTTTTTCTTCTTAATCACAATTGTTCATATTAGGGTTAGGTTAGATTCATTGAATCCTCCCTCTTTCTATCCTCTTTTGATTCACCTCAAAATGGTTTATCTTCAATTTTGTACCTCTAGCTCATCAAGCTTATCTTCCACATGCTTCACACAATTCAAGAAATCAACTTTGTTAGCTTAGATTAAGTGAATCTTTAATCCAACTCTTATTGTTGTCACTTAGAAACAACTAGATTATGATGCTCAACACACACTAGATTTCTTGACATCTATTAAAATTCACTTAGCATATACTATCTTTTTACTATCACTTAACACATAATAAATTCCTCGGCATACACTATTTCTTCACTTTTCATGGCACTAAATGATTTTCTTCTTGTCTTGAACTAACATTTCTCAGCTCTAACTAATCACTTAGTCAAGCTTAACAAAGAAATTTTTTTTCCCTTCTTCTTCTAGACTTAGCTAGTGTACCCAACAACTTCATCCTTAAGTATATAAACAATACATCATATCATCCATGTCTTACTTGGTCTTAGAGCTCCTTTTATACACCATATAACTCAACCTTTCTCTAGGTACTCTTTTATTCTTTCATTTCAAATCCTCTTCATCAATCAAACAAATGATATAATTTAGACCAAAAATAAGTTGTCTCACCAACAAGTAGCAGGTTTGACATCATTGAAAAAATAATGATTGGTCCATGATAGATTTCACACATGAAACAATCTCCCTCTTTGGCATTGATGGAAAACCAATACCAACAATAATACCAAAAAAGAAATTTAATACCTTGTATTGAAATCTCTCCCTCTATCTGTATGTGTCCTTCCTCTATGTAGGGTAATGTGAGCTTTGTCAATCTCCTTCAATGTATCTATCCTTCTAACTTCCTTCCATATCTCCCTCATAGTGTCTATCTCTTCTCTTTTTAGCTATATATTCTCTTCTTCCTTTTAATATATTTTCTTCATGTATATATCTCTATCTATTCTCTGATCTCTCCTTGACTATCTCCTTTTGACTTTGTGACTTACTCCCTCTTTCAATTTATATCTACCACTCTATTGATTCTATCATATACATCTCCCTCTTTTACAACAATGCCAAAGACTTGTCATCTCAACATGTAGATTTTATCAATTTAGGTTGTCCCTCTATCAATTTTCTTGTGACTGATCTCCTAATCCAACTCATTTATTACTTTAGGCAGATCCTAAAATAAGACTCACTACATAAATTTGTAAAATATGACATTCAACTTAGTTGATGCAAGGCACTAGTCTTTCCTCTTAAGCAACTTTGGATAGGGGTATCACCTTCAATTTATCTCTTAGATACTCATGGGCATCCTTAGGTAAAACCTTTTTGAATATATCAGTTATCTATTCTTTTGTATTCACATATTCCATTCTCATTTCTTTGTCTTGAACCTACTCTCTCCAATAATGATACTTGATTGCAATGTGCTTTGTCTTTGTATGCATCACAAGGTTCTTAGATATGTTTATGAAACTTGTGTTATCACAATAGAGTATCATAGGTTTAGTAATTTCCTCCTTCATTCCTTTGAGTAGTTCTTTGATGCATACCACATTTGTACAATTCATTGTAGTAGCCACATATTTAGCTTCAGCAATAGATTGACATATACAATTTTGTTTCTTACTAGTCCATGAGACTAGTCTTTTTCCTAAGAAAAATGTTCCACCACTTGTACTCTTTTTTCATAAATGTTTCTATCCCAATCAACATTTGTATAGGCTCTTAATTCAAACTTATAATTTATCTTGTAGTATAAACCATAGTCTTTTGTTCCTTTTATATATCTCATAATTCTTTTGACTTCCATCAAATGATTATCCTTTGGATTTGCAAAAAAGCTTGCAACAATCTCAATAGCTAATGTAATTTCATGTCTATTATGAACAACATATTGTAATTTTCCAATCATAGACCTATACAATGTTTTATTTACTTCAATAGAATCATTAGTATAGTTTATGTCCTATGACCATAGGTGTGCTAATAGGTTTTGAATCCTCCATACCAAAAAAATTCAATATTTCCTTTACATACTTGGATTGAGTGATGTAAATATCATACTTCATTTGATACACTTGCAAGCCAAAAAAGAATTTAATCTTTCCAAAGATGGAAATCTCAAATTCTTTCATCATCTCATCAAAAAATGTCTTACATAGTGCATTTGTCCTCCAAATATGATATCATCAACAAAAATTTAGCTAGTAAAATACCTTCACCTCCTTTAGTCTTCAAGTACAAACTATTGTTGTCATCAATCTTCTCAAAACCAATCTTCACAAGATAATTTTGAAGCCTCTTATATTTTTTGGTGTAAATAATTATTCACTATTTACACTTCACTTAGCTTTACTTAGGTCAATGCATTATTTTATTATTTATTAGTTTGACACCTAAGAGTTTGTATACTCTTATGAGTTGTCTTATTAACAACACAATAGTAAGAAACTCTAATTCAACACATGGTGTCTATAACACTAGAGTTTGCATAACTAACTAAGTTTTCATGTTGATAGCACAATTATTTGCACTCTTATTTTAGCACATGCCGTCTATACCATAATTTTACGTGCTACACCTTTGTGGGCTTATCCTCTCATCATTGTACTTACTCCTGTGCTTAATGGAGGATAATCCACTTTTGGTGGACATGTGCTTGGTTGTAAGACTTATCAGTGTGTTGACTCCTAGGAATTCTAGAAGAATTCCAGAGGCCTTCATATCTAGGCACTCCTAGTGTGTATGTACATGAATTCAATATCATATTATTATTCTAATCATACTTTGGTCTATTCTGTGCTTGTGCTTGAGTTCCTTGATCTTGGATGATTTTTCCCTAAGGAAAATTCTTACATGTTATTAGAGCTAAGGGAAAATCTCTTCACATAGCTATTGGAGACTAATCTTGCTTCACCTCTCTAAGGACACCTCAACACAAACTTGGAGTATCACAATCATTGGGAGTGCCTAGATCCAAAATAGACATCGCCATTGTGCCTAGAATGTCAATTCGATGAAAATCAACTATAAATTTGCCTACCCTAGGCCATAGTTGAATTTGAAGCAAAATGTTTTTGTAAATTAGCACTTGAAGGCCTGATTTACAAAGTACGATATGATCATTTATTAGATCTACAATTTTATTTTTAGATCAGATTTATTATTTCTCTGAAATTTCCATCAAAATTTTTCTACCATTTTTGTGCAAATTTTCAAAAAAAAATTTAGGCCTACTGGGCCTGCAAAGAATTTTTTTTCCCCCAAGAACCAGGTGGTGAAACCTCAACCCCCACAAGGAATATTCACTGTTAATCCAAAATATTCCTCTTTATTTTTGGTTTTTTCAACCATTTTCATAGTAGGCAGTCATCTCAAATTAATCAGTGAGTAGACTACACCAATTTTCAATCATTTCAACCAAATTTCAATTAGAGAGCCCAACAACCAAATTTTCTTACAATATAACTAGTAGTTTACTTCATTGTTATTACTTTATAGGCATTTCTTTTATTTATATCATTGTATCCTCCCACAATACATGTGGGATTTTAAAACCCACCTCCAACATGACCCTCACTGGCTTTTTAAAATCCTATTCATCACTATGACCTTCCTTCCAGTTGCCTGAAAACCTTCATCAAAGATTTCAAAACTTCTCACTGAGATTCCTTCTTGGCACTAGCTTTGAAGATTCTAGCCTACTATTGATTACTAGAAATACAAATTTTGGCGATGTCAACTTTGCACTTCCTAACGTAACCTCCACATTTGTAGGGCCAAGCCACCGTGTGACACACTACAAATCTACCACGTAGCCAAAGATCCACATGGATAGAGTCCTCAAAGAAAAATCATACTCGCCATGTAAGCACCATACAATGTCCACCTCATCCCATCTATACACCAGGTTAGCAAAATTTGTATGATCCATACTATATGGCTCTGCCATGTCAACCAAGGGGACCCTTTTTTTCCTGATGTCAACATTTTGTTAGCCTAAATTTGATGGCTATCTGACTGTTATTTCCAAGAAAATTTGAATTACTATGATGGTTATTTAACTGTTAAATTTGATCTCATAATTTCTTGCCTAGACCCCTCTTGACTGTAAAATTTGATCTCCAAGTCAGGTGCAATTTTTTTGATTTTGGGTAGAATTTCCTAGACTTTTTAGTGGTTTTGTTCTTTTATAGTTTTGGTGCATGGATTTGTTAGAAATTGCATTTTTCTATGACTGTACGTATCCAATCCTACATTTTACAACTTTAAACACTCCGTATGGGCTCATCTAGACACATTTTCAAGTTCTATTTTTTTTAAAGTGCTTATTTTTCCATCTTCTTTGTAGATCTGCAATTAGATTATAGAGTTGTGTGGACAAAAATATCACTTTCAGACTTAGGGACTTTTCTATATTGTATTACTTTGATTACTTTTCAAAATTGTTGTACATCTGAGCTATAGTGCTTAGTGCCAGATTTGAACTTCAAAAAGTAGTTTTAAACAACAAAATTAGAAGTCCACTTTGTACATTTTGACAAGTGGCCTATTGTACATGCACTACATATAAAGTGCCAAAAGAATCTTCTTCTTTTTTGTGGGGGGGGGGGGGGGGGGTCATCTCTTTTCATTGAGCAAATGGGGGGGTGGTGTGTCTCTTATGTTTTTGTGTCTCTCTTTTGTGCTCTTTTAAATTTCTACATCATGGGTTCACCTAAAGCTCCACTTCTAACTTCACACAATTATACTACATGGAAAGATATTGTATGGAGTAGATTAATAGAAAATGGTTTAACTCTATATGTTGATGGTACAATCACAAAACCCACTAATGCCATAGCTCTACTTGATTGGAAAATTTAAGACAATCAAGCTTTAGGAATCATTAGGAATTGTGTACATAGAGATCTCTTCTTCCATATTTCTAGCTTTAAGGAAGCCAAGCCTACTTGGGATAAACATGAAGGGTTGTATAGTAAGGTGGATGAGGAAAAGGGATACCAAATTGACGATGATCTACTTCTCTTAGATCCTAATAATTTTGACACAATTCAAGACTATATCAATAAAGCCGATGAATTGAGAGCACTACTTAAGGATTGTGGTAATCTCATGAAGGATGATTGATTGATTCATCACATCTTGAAGAGGCTACCTTTAGAATATTCATCTTTTGTCTCGAGTTACAACACTCATGGGATGACCATGGGAAGTGCCTTCACTAAGCCAACATTTGATGCATTTGCAAAAATGTTGATGTTAGAATAATCCAAGTTGATAGATATGGGGTTTCTCAAGTCATCAAAGACCAAAGAATTTGTGGCTAGCAATGAAAACCAATTAAATCAACAAGGAAAAAGTTCTACCAACAACAAGGAGAACCAATGGAAGCAAAAATCACAATTTGAGACACAACAACCTACCTCCTCACAACAACACAATTCTTCTTCTAACAAGAATGAAAAGAAGGGAAAACTTTTTTGTGCATATTGTAAGAAACCAAATCATGATGAGCATCATTACAAAACTAACAGAATCAATGAGTTGTAAAACCTACTCTAGAAGAACAAAATCAATGTACCAAATGCTTCCAAGGATTCAATTCCCACCACTTCAAAGGGAAAAGGGAAAGCACTTATGGCTGGTTCAAGTTCTTTAGGGGAATGGATTCTTGACTCAGGTGCCTCATATCACATGGGTTCTTCAAAAGGGGACTTTTCTTCATTGAATCAGTCTAAGGTACCACACATCTTTGTAGGAGATAATACAAAAATGGAAGTTGAAGGGAAAGTAAAAGTTGAGAAGGAAAATGGGGAGTTCAAAGAAGTTCTCTATGTTCCCAACATTAGCTCTAATATCCTTTCAATCTACCAAATCACTCACTATGGAGATGGAAATAAAGTTGAGTTTCTTCTTGATTCAATAATGGTGCACAATATTAAAGATGATTCATTAGTTGTAGTGGGTAAAGTCAATCATCAAAGAAGGAATTTTTCTTTTTTCCACTTTGTGCCTAATTCTCCTTCAAATGCCATGTTGACTCAATCTCATTCATAAAGAAAATTATGGCATGAGCAGTATGGACATCTTCCCTTCTGCTATCTTCATCAATTTTGCTCAAACAATATAGTCAAAGGTCTACCTACAATCAACTTTTCCAAGGGTGAATGTTCAACTTGTTCAATGGATACACATCTAGAAGAGAAGATTGATAAAGGGAAGTCTTCAAGAGCATTTTTTGTTCTTCAGTTGGTTCACACAGTTCTGGCAGGTCCTTTTGCAGTAACATTAGTTAGCAAGGGTCGCTACATCCTCACTTTTATTGATGACTTTTCATGCTACACATGGGTCTACTTTCTTGATCATAAGAATAAAGTGTTTGATAATTTTCTAGCCTTCAAGAGTCATGTTGAAAAGAAATCAAAAAAAGCCATCAAGGTTCTTCATATGGAAAATTAAAGCATATATGTGAACTCAAGACTTAGAGACTTTTGTGAACTTAAGGGTATTGATCTTTAGAATCTAGTAGTGTTTAGTCCACAAAAGACAAGTGTTACAGAAATGAGGATTAGAACTCTTAAGTCAATGGCAAGTTGCATGATTCAAGCCAAGTCTCTTGATCCATCACTTGAAGTCAAAGCTATCAGTAGTGCCAATCACATACTTAATAGGTCTCCTTATTATGTCTTAGATGGAAAGACTCCTTTTGAGGCATGGTGTGGTAGGAAACCATTTGTGAAACACTTCAGATTCTTTGGTTGTCCAACATGGGCAAACATATCTTCTAGGGAATGCAAGGCACTACTACCAAGGCCTTGTACTTTAATTAGATATGAAGATAGTGTTAAGGAATATAAACTTATGGATCCTGAGACTCATGAGATTTTCATAGAGAGGAATGTACACTTTGAGGAAAGTTCATCAAGCTTATCCTCTAATCCTTTATGTACTTCATAAACAATGGAAATTGATAGTGGCAATAGTGATAGTGATTCAATAGATTCAGATATGTAGGATCATATTAACAGATGCAAAACAAGGTAACCACATTAGCATATTCCACATGCATACATTGCTATAGTGATAGGTCCATGTATTTCAGCACAGTAGGGCACACCTAGTCTTCCAATTCCAGCATCAGGGAATGACTTCTTGACAGACATTTCAGATTTGTTTGTGGAGTCACATTTGTAGATTTGGGGGACATCACTAATGATATACATCTTCTCTTTGATGACAATGATCCTTCTTAAGTTGTTGTGAGGGCTCACTCTGACCCTCCTATCCATTCTCTATATGATCAGTCTTTCTAGGTTGATATGATTATGGATCTTTATGTACATTAGTTATAGTAGGTCTCTTTTTCATTTGAGGAGACACATGGTTCTTTGAGACACATTCTACATCCATCCTTGGTAGATCCGACATTGTTCTTTTTAACAATATTGGAAGGAGTGATAGTTAGTATCTACACAGGGACAATTGAGTAGGTTTCAGAGACTCCATTCATCTTTGGGATTCTTTCCACACATAGGGGAAGCATATCATTTGTACCTATGATATTGTTTCTTCCAAAGGGGAGGAACATTATTCAACAATCATGGATCAACTTCTACATTGGAGCAGCTATCACTAATCAACATTCTACATTTGGGGGGGGACTACCTTGTCTCCTTTCTTCCTCTTCTCTCTTATGTGGGGACCTTTTCCTCTTTTGGGATTGTGTTCTTCTCATACTTCTCTATTGTATATACTTGATGTATGTTGTAATGGGGGGGTTTTGATTACTCTATCCATCCATGAATCTAGAATTTTTCATCTCTCTTTTTGGGAGAGGGTTTTTCCCATGAGGTTTTCCTTATTTATGAGAAATTTCATTTCATTTTATACATGGGTACCTAGCATGGCCTAGTAGCCAAGACCCATGTTGAATTTTCATCCTAGCTTTCATAAGCTTAAGTGCATTCCCCTAAGTTACACTTAAGGGCAGGTGTTGGTGTAAATAATTACTCGCTATTTACACTTTACTTAAGTTTACTTAGGTTAATGCATTATTTTATTATTTATTAGCACATGGTGTCTACAATATAATTTTACATGCTACACCTTTTTAGGCTTATCCTCTCATTATCACACTTATGTTCTTAATGGAGGATAATCTACTCCTAGTGGAGATGTGCTTGGTTGTAAGACTTATCAGTGTATTGATTCCTAGGCATTCTAGAAGCATTCCAGAGGCCTTTATATTTAGGCACTCCTAGTGTGTATGTACATGAACTCAATATCATATTATTATTTTGATCATACTTTGATATATTTTGTGCTTGTGCTTGAGTTCCTTGATCTTTAGTAGTTTTTCCCTAAGGAAAATTCTTACAATATCATGCTCTAGGAGCTTGCTTCAAACTATATAAAGCTTTGTGTAATCTACATACCATTTTCTTGTTTTTTGGATCAACAAATCCTCCAAGATGTTCAATGTAAACTTCCTCTTCTAGTATGTCAATCAAAAATGTAGATTTCACATCCATTTGATAAACTTTGAAACCTTTTTATGTAGAGTAACTAAGCTGAGTTATTACTCCTTCCAATTTTTCAATAAGGGAAAATGTTTCTCCATAGTCAATTCCTTCTTCTTTAGCACACCCCTTGCAAACTAATTGAATAGGATAAAAATAGATTTTTAACAATGCATAAGAAATTCACCACTATTCATTTATTTTCTTTAGAGTTGATATGAAATAAGTAATATAAATGTTTGGAATTTTATAGGTTAAGATACATACCTTGAAATGGAACCAATATGAAAATACCTATTTTCTGATGCCTATGCATTGTTCCTAAAAATTAGCAATCTATTTCAAAAGAGAAATGTTAAAATAGAGGAAACCTAGAAATATTTTGTGTTTTTGAAGGGAGGTTGACCTTGACCCTATTAATGGGGTACAATTGTGCCCCAAAAAGTCAATCTTAACCTTTTCTACTTTGATGAAAATTTTGTTCATGTATCTCGAAATTTTTCTAAAAAGGGTATCTAAATCCACACTCTGATCTTCAAAACAACACGTGCATATATCTAAAAATAGGGTTTTGGGGTTGAGGTTTTGCCTCATTCAAACCCCTTTTATGGTGATTTCCACCTCCATGAATAGGCGAATATAATAGAATGTGTGTATGTATTGAATGTGTAATGCCAAGATCTAATCTACTAGATTGAAACCCTACATTAAATGTATATGTATGAGAAAGAAATGCATAGATTTGAATTAGATATGAAAGCGTACCAAGCCCCCAAGACTATAGTACTCCTACCGAACTCATAATATGTAATTTCTACACCATGATTGTATCTTTGAATTCTTGAATATCCATAATGGCAAATCAAGGAAGATTGGATCTCTCTTGCTCTAAATAGATGTTCACAATGGTATAAAAATGATTGATATCCAAACTATCTTGATCTTTTATATCATTCTCTTGCAATCTTGCATCTTCATAACATCATCTATTGATTCTAATCATCCTTCTAGTTATTTTTTTCATGTTCTAGTTGTAGAAAGATGCAAATGAGAGTCTTTATATAGATTCTTCAAGTTGAGGCTCCTAGAGTAATGTGAAGACCCATAATTCAAATTTCACCTCAAATTATGGTCTGATCAACAAAACCAACTAAGGAGTAAAAGAATTAAAAGAATCTCAAATTAACCCCTTCTGTTGGCCTGATTTTTCACTATGCAGAGGTTAAGGGAAAATCTTGTGAAAAATCATTTAAATCTTTAAATTTTGAAAATTAGGGTTTTATTCCTTGTGTTTTTTCAAAATCATCAAATTGCACTAGCTTTAAAATACCATCAAAATTGTTTTCAGAAAAATGTTTTCAATGACATTTTCCCCAAGGGAGGGCTTGCATAAGCACGAGGTCATTATATTTTTGTTGAATCTTAGGTTACTGCACTTAGCATACAAATTGATTAATCATTCTATTAGCAATTACCTCGGATGATGCAAATTCTTTTTAATCATTGATCCTATTTAGATCAACGAGTATCGCATACTCGAAATTTCAAGATGCGAGGCCTTTAAGTAATGTAGGCATGCGAATTGGTGACATGTAGCCTTTACATTCCTAAATTTGGGTGAATCATAAATTGTTAGGAACTTTTGTAGGTTTGTCAGTACTTTTGCGCACGTCCTAATTTTCTCGTGATGTCATTGGTGGATTTTCCTGTAGAGATATGTAGTTTATCACCAAGAAGCATTAGCCATTGATTTCATCTCAATCAAGGGCTGGCACTTCCCCACAAGAAGAATATGCTCGACAAATAAATAATGCGAGGAAGAAAAAGTTGGACAAGTGGCACGGTCTGACGAGATGGGCCCATTGTTAAAAGAATAATGGTGAGATGTCCTCTATGGTGTGTGTCAGATGAGTTGGAACAGGTGGAGGAACATCATTCATCACTATTAGCCAATATTGTACTCAAATGGAAAAGTTTATATAACCATTGATCTATTAGAGATCAAAGGCCAATGCATGCCCACAATTTGAAACTACATAGGAAATAAGCAATGCGGGCAAGTAGATTTTTGACATGTGGCAAGGTGAGGTCAGGTATTTGCAAAGTAGTATGCCACACTGCAAATGATTCATGACATGTACTACCGGATGTGCCACTGGAGGAGTTTGACTGCTAGATGGAAATGAAGTCTTATCAACCGTAGATCTTTCGAAGATCTATGGTTAGTGTAATCCCACATTATGAAGCTTCAAGTCAGATATGAAAAGTGAGAATGCACCTTTGTGACATGTCTCACAGTGGGACAAAACTATGAAGAATGCATAAGTCATGCCATAGGATCTACCAAATGTGCTTAGTTGGAGCTATTTATGATCTAGGCTAGAGAGGTGTCAAAAATAAACACAATAGTCAGAACACATGGGTTAAAAGTAGTCATGTCATTGGCCCAAGTGGATAATGCAAGCATAAAATGAAGATTCATTTCTGATCATTGATCTTTATCCTGATCAACAAAAGGTGCTTCCCCACATTTTGAATTTGAGCGAAGTTTAAACAAAGCAGGAATGCACCTTGCAGACATGTGTCTGTGGTGACATCAAAAATTCTATTTAGATGCCCTGCAGGGTAAAATCAGTATTGTCATTGATCTTTCAAAGATCGATGACTGGTGCAAGCCTTTAATTTGAAGATGCTTGTTAGATAAGGAAAGTGAGAATGCGCCAGCACAACACGTGTACTGAATGATGCCAAGTACTTGCTCACCTAGAAGAAGATATGGGATTTGCTGGTGTAAAGTGTGGTCAGACAACATTAGCTTATATGGAGGCTTCTTATTGGTCAGTATAGCTCACTGGTTTTTATTAGAAAGTGGATTAGTCTGATCGTTGATCTTGTCTTGATCGACGAACGATGCTTCCCCACAATTCTAAGATGAAAGGATTTTAAATAATGTGGGGAAGCAAAATTGTGACATGTAGCATTGTTTTAAAAGTCATAATTCTTGTTACCTTTTAAATTAGGACCATCCGATCTGATGAAAATCTATGCATGGGATTCAAACTTGGATGCAAATTGCAGGTAATGGTTATTGAGACTAAATATGATTCATACCTTATGCATGCAATTTTATTATATGGTAAGAGCCCATGATTTCACCATTAATGAACCACTAAAACATAGAGAGAATATGAGGGCATACAAAATTTTCAGAGCTAGGGCACAAAAATTCTTGGTTAACAATCCAGTAAAATTGCAGAAGTTATCACATAGTGCAGAAGTGCAAATTTTGGTGGGTAAGTAATCTGTGGTATTCTATGTAAATTTAAAGTATCTGCTGTTGTGAAATTTCTAGGGTTCATTCAAAATGCCTCCCCAAAAAGAGTTTACTAGGAAAATAGATTATTTGAAACATTCTATGCATGATGACTTTCTTGAACAATTCTCCTTATCAGTGCATGAAACAACTAAGGGGAGGGAACTCATCCTAAAAAATCCCAAAATAGTTGTAGTAGAAGGTTTTTATGACAAAGCTAATTGGGTAAGAGATGCCCAGGTTTCCATGGGAGGTCTGAGTTATTTAAGAAATGGTTTTTAGAGCGAAAATTGGACACTCCTATGAGCAATGTTTGGGAGTTTGATATTGGTAAATTAACAGTCCCCACTATTTTCTTTGATAGTAATTTATTGATGGACCCAACAAAGAAATATGATTCTATTATGGGATGGGTAAAAAATCATTCTAGAATTAATCTTTTTAGGGTTTGCCCTAAGCTATTCAGTGATGTTTTCAACCTTAACCCTAACCACACTATGCATGAAATCATTGATATGGATGATTTACAAGATAGATATGATTCACAACAAATTTACCTAAGAATAGGGCCACTACATGAGCATGCTGCCAAGGTTGGTAATTTTCCTATGATTACAACCAGTACCCCAGAGCCATTGTTGAGAAGACATTTCAATTTCAAAGCTCAAGCATTGTATTTTTCTCTTTGCAAGATTTTTGGGATAGATGAAGGTGATCAAATTCCAAGTTGTATTGTCCTTATAATGGCTCAAACCCTTCAATTTGGAATGAGTACCATTCTAGATTTTGCCACTTTTCTATCAAAAGAGATTCACAATGGTTTGGTTAGAATAGCAAGGGAAAAAGTAAACAAACCATTCTGTTGGTATTCATTACTGATGCATGTATGCTTATACAAGGGATACACTTTTTTCTCCAAAGGTATGGAGTTGGAAATAACCAAGGATGGAGAAAGGAATCCAGTATAGTTATGGAGTGTGGATATGACTTCAAAAGCCATAGATGCTAGTTATGTAAGGTTTGACAGATTTTTCACATCTAGGTTGAGATTTCTTTTGGGAGGGGAGAGCCCCAAAATTCCACAAGCATTGTTGGAATTGGTTAGGCCTAGATATCATGCACAAGGATTGTTGGTTATTCATAATTGGGGGGATATAATCCCTTATAATGTTTCAACAATGATAAGGGTATATGGTTTTGTAGGAAAGCCACATGTGTTGGATTTTCATGTGCCTTTCAAGATTGGGATTGCTGACCTCTTATGGTTGATAGGCACCATAAATGAGAGGGAATTGATTAAAAAGGGCACTTTCTTTCCAATTGTTACTGTAGTGCATTATTTTGTCTTTTTCAGAAAAGGGTGGAAGCACTTGAATTTTTTTTTGGATAGATATAACATGGTAGATTTTCACACTAGATTCATTGACCTTGAAGGATTCTATGACCTTTTAAAATAAAGGGTAAGAGCTTCCCATATGGTATATCAGGTTTACTATCCAAAAGATATAATCAAAAATATCTTCACATTGCAGGAACAAGAATTGAGAAAAGAGAAATAGATAGTTTTTAGTAAGACCCTGGAATTTATTAATGCTTTTGACCCCCATTATGACCCATTGAAAGATGAGAAATACTGGGGAGCTAAAATACAAGCATTAATGAATAATTTTTCCATAATAATTCAAACCATGAATGAAAAGAAAGCTGTGTATCTTGAGGCACATCCAAACAAGGCTGCACAAGTACAAAGAAGAATAAGTAGTAGAAATGTGGTAGCTCCTAGCCAATATACATTGCAGAAGAGGGAAGGTTATGTCATGATTCAAAATGTGCAACAAGGATGCTATCATCAAAAGCAAAGGTCAAGAAGCCCATCTGCAGCCCACTCTCCAAAAAGGAAAAAAATTAGAGCACAGATCTTCTTCTTCTGAAAAGGAACAATACTCCCCAAACCAATCCCCAATCCATATAGATAATGAAGCATCTCTAAGGGAACAACTTAGACAAATGGGTGGAGAAGGGGATGTGATTGTCACTTCTACAGACCTGGATGTTGGAGAGCCACAAGAACCTCCTACACCTTCCTTGGACCTAACCATTGTTGATTACCAAGGTAAGGAAATTGACCCAATAGTTGCATAGGCTTCTAAAAGATTTATTAATGATGAAAATTTTGTAAGATCTAGGGCTTTTCCTCAGTTTTTGTGGAGATTAAATATGAGAAATTTTGAGAAAGCCTGTGAGAAAATCAAGGCTGAGCAACCAGATAAACTTGACTCAGTTATTAAGGGAGAGGTGAAGCCAAAATTTTTGAATGATTTTGCCCAATTTACTCCTGAAGCTAGGAGGAAAATAGTTAGACAGTCAGGAGTCCTCCTTCTACCAGAATGGGATATAGCAAATGCTATTGTTTTTTATTCAGTAAGGAAGCAAAAAGATGTTCAACTAACAACTGCTGAAGAAATATTATAGGCTCATAGAGGAGTCAAATTTAGTGATGACCACCAAGCCCTTGTTATATGGTCCATGGAAAAGAGGAAAAATACCAGGATGCATGAGTTTCCCACTACAGAGCATACTGGTACATTGACAGTATACAGGGCTGGTGAAGTAAGTAGTAA
The DNA here is from genome assembly GCA_028749045.1 of Cupressus sempervirens. Classification (NCBI taxonomy): domain Eukaryota; kingdom Viridiplantae; phylum Streptophyta; class Pinopsida; order Cupressales; family Cupressaceae; genus Cupressus; species Cupressus sempervirens. The sequence goes on from CM053786.1 coordinate 884,406,242, forward strand.
GCAAATAATGGGAATGGCCTCAAAAGTGCTGAATTTTGGTGGTGTTGTATTTGGCCAAGAAGAAGATAGATTACCCAACTCAATGCTAGGTTTGAAGAAGTTTTAAAAGCATATGAGGAAAGGGGTATACATATATAGTCACTAGAAAACAAAGTGTCTCAAATGGAGAAGATACTTGGGAAGAGAAAGGTGGGAGAATCCAATGCACCTAGAATTACGTACCCTCTACAGCCATTTGTTAGAGCAACCCCTATTGTTGAAATACTAGACATCCTTGAAAGGCCCCATTTCTATACTGTAGAGGACTTTGAAGAAGAAAAAACCAAATTACATGAGTTGCAGGTAGAATTAAAAAATTAATATGAAAGAAAATTAAAGCAGGTGTGATGTATTTAAGGGATAAAATACAATGATCAACCTTCTTTGATCAGTTGACAAGAATTGCAACCCTCATGGATGAGTTAAATAGAGATAAGGATAAATTGACTCCCCTTGCACAGAAGTGGAGGGAGAGGAATAATGATATCACAATTATGTGTATATCTACCATCCAAATGCCTTATCATCAAGTATAGAAAATTTTTGATTTGTTAAATAAACTAGAAGATTTTGATGATAAAAGGGATTCTTTGCAAAAAAGATTTACACATTTTTTTTCTGAGTATATTGCTGAAAAATTCATTTTATTTCCTTGTGCTTTAGAATCTATTGATAAAATAAAGGAAAAGGAAAAGTGGAAAAAAGAGTTGGATGAAATATTTTATGAAACGATCAAGAACATCATGAGTGAAACTAGCCACTGGTTCTGGGTAAGGACAAACAAAGAGTTGGTAAAGATACAGTTATTTTATAATGCCAAGAGAAAAGAGTTTGATGATTTAGAGGAGTTTGCAAATTCTTTAGTGATTATACAAAGAGAGGCTCTAAATTTTGATTGGCTAGATGATGCTGCTTATAATAAATGGAAAAATCAGTTTATAGAACAAATGTCAGAAGATGATGAGGAGGAAGATGCAAAAGTAAAAGTTACCCTCATAGTTAGTAATGAAGACATGGAAAATCCCTAGATTAAAGTAAGTTTGTAGGTAGTTGAAGATGATATATCACTTTTTAACCTTATGGCCACTTACTCTGAGGATGAAGAATAAATGAAGAATCAGATCATATTTTCTTGTCTCAACAATTGAGAAGCATAACAGAAAGGGACCCACCAAGGAATGTTTGATGTAATAGCATTTTTGTTATTTGCTTTTGTCTTTTATGACAGATGTATGTTAGTATCTTTTAGAAGACACTTGTCACTTTCTTTTACCCTGAAGCTTGTTGCATATTACACTATTTAAGTGAGATTCCAAGGCTAAAGAATGGTCTAAATTCTAATTTTCTAAGTGATATGCTTAGTCTGTCTTTAGTCCAAATTTTTGAAAGCAAGTTTATGATGTATTTTCTCTATCAATTCTTTGAGAATACATGAATATAGAATGAGTTGTATTTCTTTTTGAAGGTCATTCTGAGTCTATTGTAAATGATATACAATTTTCAATGAAAATGAATACAAATTGTGAACTGTCCCCATATTAGTTCTTTCTGAATCTTGTCTCCTTCCAATTACTTAGTTATCTTGATATTGTATAAGTAAAGGCTTGTGCAATTGAATGCAATCTAGTTAGGTTGTATATCTATTTATCACTACTGTTAATTCAATGGATTAAATAAAAGCTTTGATGAATGTGATAAGGTTTCTTTAGTAATGGAAAGGGTTTTGAATGATAAATTCTAATAAGAATTGCTAATAGAATTTTTTGTAAGGCAACAAGTTAGATCTAAGAATTTGCTACAGACTCTGAACCCTAATGGATTAGGCACTAATCAAATTGATTCAGCTGAAGGAGAAGTATGTCACAAATGGTTATTAAAATGCAGAATTAAATCAATTTTACTTTTGTTTTCTATAGATCTTCAAATCTGGCCAGTACTTGTCTGCATGGAATGTTTTAGCTTCAGTTAGCCACTATTGTTAAGAACATCTGCAGATCTATAGAAGAAATTTTGGCCATATCTATTATATGGGATGTGTTTATCAATTTATTAAGAATTATGTATGTGTTTGAGGATTTTGGATGAGAATCAAAATGAAACTAAAAATAATCCTCATACAATTTTCCTAATCTTGAATCATCCCTGGGTATACCCACCCAGGTTTTGCAGAGCTAAAAGAGTAGAAAACCACCTTTGGTTTTGTTGAAGTTGGGTCCAAATGCTTTACACATGCAATTGTTAACAAGAATTGGTTGACCTTTAGATTGTATGAGTATTATCATCTTGGTATTAAGCATTTTGTTGCTTAGTAGTTTTAGTCCTTTTAAAACACCAACAAAATGGCGACTCTACTGGGGAGATAAGATGGAAATTAATTTTGTTGAAAAGACAAGAGTCTCTGGTGTTCATTTCCAAGTCACCAACAAAATGGCGACTCTACTGGGGACTTTTCCAACACATCTGTGAAGAGTACTACAGTTTCTTTGGTCCTGCTGAGTACCTGTGTGTCATGTTATCTAAGTTTTACCCATGGTTATAAGGAAATATTTTAGTGACAAACCTTGAGAATTTAAAGAAGATAAAGCCCAAGTACCGTAGCTACACACTAATGTATCCAACTTATCCAAGTGTCTGATCTAATAAGCAAGAGTTGTAGTGTTACAACATTAGTGATTGATCTATTTGTGCCAAATATTTTTGCTCCTACTTGTGTGTTATTTTCTCTGAGTCAGCATTAAGTTTCATTGTATATTTTCTCGAGAATATGGTGGCGACTGAGTCAAGGTTTTGAAGCTAGTGCTTATTTTAACAAAAGGTGAAAATGGCTAACAAGAGAAAGAACACAAGAGCTTACATGAGAGCCAATCCTGATGTATCAATGTTTACTGATCTACCCCAAGGTGGTAGGAAGAACCAAAATAAGAAAAAGACATATTCAAATCCCACCTAGAAACCCAGAGGCAATGCATCCGTCAATTCTCAGTATCAACCAGTATTAGGAAGAGAATCTTCTTCACTTAGTTCTGAATCCAAAACTACAAGACTCTTAGGAGGCATTTTCAATACCCCATTACCAGATGAGAGTATTTTAGGACAAAGATGTGTCCACGGTAGGAATTGCTTCATCAAGGTCAGATCCTGTAGCAGATATGAACTATAGGCTAGGATTTAGGAGTTCATTTGATAATCCTTTTAATCCTAGGGTAGCCCCATATGTGGAGCCCAACCTTATAGATCTGCATGATCCTACTGATTTAGAAGCTACTTCTGTAGATCCTAAAGAAGTGCACTCTGAGATAGGATTTTTGAAGAAATAGATTGCTGAGGAAGAAGCTAACCACATTCGTCTTGAAAAAGAGAAGGATCAAGACACCTTGGATGCCATAATAGAAAGGGATGCTTTGCTAAGAAGGATGGCTGCTTTGAAGGAGCAGAATAAAAAGTTAGAAGAAAATACTACAACTCTCCATACTAATGTATTTGGAGATGTAGACAATCTGAGAGCTAAATTTTAGGAACAAGGAAAGAGCCTAAATCAAAGGCAAGAACCAGTCATTGCTCAAGTCCAAGCCTATAAGCCTGTACAAGTGGACCTTGTAGAGCCCACCACAAATGCTCTAGATAAAGGGAAAGGCAAAGCTGTAGGAATCCAAATAAATGAATCTCAAGCTCTACCAAGCAAACCCATACAACCCTCCATGTCAAAACTAGATTTAGATCTGGAGAAGGCTATAAATGAGAAGGAAGATCTTGCAAAAGAGATTAAGAAGGTTGAGAATGAAGCTCAAGCTATAGAAACTAGGAGAAAAATCCAATTCATAAAATCTAATTCTACATTGGCTTCATGGCCCAATTTGTCGATCCCACCTACAATTATTGCACTAGCTAGTGGTCCAATAATCTCAACTCAGGGAGTACCCCAATTTGCTCCTACCTCATCTTCCACTATTGGCACCCAACTCCCATTTGTCCCACCTCAACAATCTCAAGCTGCTCCTCTGAGTCAAGCTTATATAGCTAGTACCTCAAATGTTCCTGGTTTCCGTAAGAAACCTGTATACCTAGAAAAGTATAGAAAAATATCGTTTGCTAGTATTCCTGGTGCCCCACATCCCATATTGTTTGATTTAAGAGATAAACTGGTTAAGTTCTCTGGGAATAATGTTGTTACTGGTGAAGAACATTTGAGAATTTTCATTGATATGTTGAATGATTATGAAGTTGAACATGAAGATATGGTAATGAAACTGTTTGTGCATTCACTAACTGAGGATACAAGGGATTGGTTTAGGAGGTTGCCTAATGACAGTATTACATCGTGGAATGATTTGGAGAAATTTTTCAAAGAGCAATATGGAGACAACACTAATGTAGGATTCATGTTGAATGAATTCAACAACATCAAGAAGAATCCAAATCAGTCCACATTCGATTTCAATGTAAGATTCTAGAAAGGTATGTACAGACTATTTCAAGTTATGAGGTTGAATGAAGATGTATGTCTCACAACATATTTTAATGCTTTTGATAGAAAAATGGCTTATCAATTGAGGGATAAGGATCCTAAGACTTTAAGGGATGCCTATAAAATTGTAGTAAATATAGAGAATAATAGGAAGGCATCTGGATAACTTGGTAGGAGGGATGATTCAAAGCTTTTCAATTATAGAATAATAATAAAAGGGGGGCTAATAAAACCCCTATAGGAAAGAAGCTAAAAGAACCCACTATAGGCCAGGTTTTGGAATTGCTCAAAAAGATGAATCCTACCAATTTTAATAAGCCAAATGTCTCTAAGAGAACCCCTGTGAATAACAACAATTTCAATAGGCAGCCTAAATTGAAAAATTACCCTTACACCACTCATTGGAATGATGGTAAGCCAGTTTCCAATCAGACCCAAAATGTGAAGGATAAGGGTACTCCAGATCCCCTACAAAGGAACACTATAAATATGAATGATGATATAACATGGTGCATTATATGTTAGTCACCTCATTCTGCTAATTATTGTGTTGTTGCTCAGTCATTTGCCCAAGGTCAAGGTGTGTAACTTGAAGAAGAAAGTGAAGAGAAAAGCCATGATGATATAAGTTGCAATATGGTAAGCATGTGTGATGATTTGACAGATTCTGATTCAGAAGAGCCTAAAAATGACATTACCAATTAGAGAATTGCTTATCATTTACATCATTAGCAAGTGCTTTCAGATGATGAAGGGTATAATACAGATAAGGTATGCATTACATCTTCTGATGTAGGTCTCATAAGCTTAAGAATGCCCTCCAAAGAGGAGATTGACATAATTACAGCAGAAATGATTTCACAAGTCCATAGTAACTACAATTTGAGAAGTAGAACATTAAATAATGATGCAGGAAATCCATCCAATGTATTCATCAAAGATATTACCCATAAGATGAATGATCAAAATAAGAGATTCAATGAAGATGTGCCCAAGATCAAGGACAATAAGGGGTTAGAAATGGGAACCAAAAAAAAAGGTTTAGTTTCAAAAAAATGAAATAGCAAAAGCAATTGTGCAACCAAAGAAATTAGAACCTGATACTATCAAGCAAATAGTGGTGCCTACTGGTCAAAAGACTCCAACTCCAGGTACTCTTGTAAAACCCACTATTATTGAACCTGTTGATATGATATCTATGTTGTCCCAAATTATTGTAAAAGTGCCTTTGTTTGAACTTCTTAGAATTGAAAAGCATAAGAACAAGGCTTTATCATGGTTGGGTGGAATAGGAAACAATAATACTATTGTAGATCAAACTGTTTCACAACAAACCCCATTAGTAATAGAGGATAGTGGTATCATATCCCAGATTCCTCAAATGTTTTTAGATGATTCCTTAGTGGCATTTATAGAAGATATTGACCCTTTTTTCCTCAGTCTAATCATAAAAGGGAAGACCCTAAAAAATGTATGATAGACTCAGGAGCTTCCAACACCATAATGTCTTTCAAAGTAATGGAAGCCTTAGGATTGAAAGTGGATACCAAGTAGGGCAGATGCAGAGGAATGGATGCTAGGGAAGTCCCAATCATAGGTACCATAAATGCTTTACCATTCAAACTAGCTACATATCCTAATATAGAGTTAACCATGTCTATCTTGGTGGTGGATATACCTCCACACTATGGAATGTTACTCTCTAGAAAATAGAGTGCTAACATGGGGGGAAGCCTATAGTGTGACTTAACCTATGCTACTTTCCACATTGGGGATAAAGCTGTCAGGGTAAATAGAGAACCAAGGGTTAATCACATTTTAGGGGAAGAAATTGACAAAGATGCCACTTGTTTCTTAAATACTGGGGTCAATGCTTTCAGAGCTAAATTGATTATTCAAGAAGTTGAGAATTTACCTACTATAATTGAACATGAAGTTGAATGTTGTACGAACTCACCAAAATTATGGACAATTTTCTTTGATGGGGCTAGTTCTAAAGAGGGTGTAGGGGCAGGTGTAGTTTTTGTCTCCCCTAAGCATAATACCTTTAGATATTCATTCACATTGAAGTTTTCCTACACAAATAAAATTGCAGAATATGAGGCACTATTGCTAGGATTGAAAGTTGCCACACATCATGGGATTAAAAAGTTACATGTTATAGGGGATTCTGAGTTAGTTATCCCCCAGATAAAAGAAACTTATGCATCCAAGAATAGGAGACTAAAGCATTATAGAAATGCAATTTGGGATTAGATAGAATCCTTTGATGCATTTGGTATCTCATGGAGAGATAGGACTCAAAATACAATGGCTGATTTGTTAGAGAATGTAGTAATCAAGCCTAAGGAAATATTATTTGCAGGAATATCTCAAATTGAGGTACAAAATAGGCCTTCCATACCTGATAACATTGAAAACTGGCAAGTCTTTGAAGATGACAAGGACATTGCAAATTTTTTGTTAAATGAAGATAAATACCATGGTCAGGAAATGGATTGCAGTGAACTGATTGAAACCATAGATGTTAAGGAAACCATTTTTGGCCAAGAGATCATGCAATTGAAAACCAATAAAGTGCCTAAGGGGCTAGTGGTCTTGGAAAACATTTTTGATAACCAAGACAGAGTAAAACTAGGAGTTAAGGATCTTCAACCTTAGGAATTAGAAGAGATAAACCAACGTACTGATGAAGCCCCCAAAAGGGTTTATATTGGCCAAAATATGCCTATTAAAATCAAACGAACATTGATTGACCTGCTTAGAAAGTATAGACATGTTTTTGCATGGTCATATGATGACCTTAAGGCTTATAGGGAAGATCTATTCCAGTATGTCATACCCTTAAAAAATAATGTAAAACCTTTCACACAAAAACAAAGACCAGTAAACCCTACCTAGCTCCCAAAATGCAAGAAGAGTTGATGAAACTAAGGGATGGGGGAATAATTAAACCAATTAGGCATTCTACCTGGGTTTCAAATTTGGTACCTGTCAGAAAGAAGAATGGAGATATAAGATTGTGGGTCGATTTCAGGAACTTAAACATTGCATCTTTAAAAGACAATTATGGATTGCCCAATATGGAAGCCATGTTGTAGCAAGTGACTGGTTCTGAGTTAATGTCAATGATGGATGGTTTCTCTGGATATAATCAAGTTCTAGTAAAGGAAAGTGAACAATTCAAGACAGCCTTCACAACCCCATGGGGAACATATGTATATGTAAGGATGCCATTTGGCCTGATTAATGTAGGAGCTACTTTCCAAAGAGCCATGGATGTGGCATTTCATGATTATATTGACAAATTTATGGTTGTATACCAAGATGATCTTACAACATATTCTAAGAAGGCTAAGGAGCACTGTAGACACTTGGAGAAAATCTTTATCAAAGCTCTAGAATATGGAGTAACCTTGAACCCAAAGAAATGTACATTTGGGGTGACAGAAGAAAAATTACTACGACATATTGTGTCTAAGGATGCGGTGAAAATAAACCCTGAAAGAGTAGAAGCTATTGATAAAGTCCCCAAGCCAAAAAATATAAAAGGAATTCATTCCTTCTTTGGTCAAGTCAATTTCCTTAGGAGATTTGTTACTAATTTTTCTGAGATCAATAGACCTATCTCAAAGATGCTCAAGAAGGGAGCCACTATAGATTAGAATGGTGAACCTTCACAAGCATTCCAGGATATTAAAACTGTAATAAAAAATGTTCCAGTACTAAGAACTCCAAATTACACAAAGCCTATGCATATCTTTTCTTTTGCATCTTTTCACATTGTAGCTGTAGTTTTATTACAGAAAAAACAAGAAGGATATGAGCAGCCCATTGCCTTTCTCAGTAAGTCACTATAGCTTTCTGAATTAAAATATGAGATAAATAAAAAATGTAGGCATATGCTTCAGTAAAGGCTATAAAAGCTTTTAGATGCTACCTAGTAGGTGCTACTGTCATTGCCTTTATACCTAGTGCTATAGTGAAAGATATATTTTCTCAGCAGGAAGTATCAGGCAGAAGGTGTAGATGGATCAACGAGATCCAAGAATTCAATATTGACATACAGATAACTAAGTTGGTAAGAGGTCAAGGTTTGGCTAAACTCATGGATGAATCTAATTTGGATGCAAATCAGATAAATATGGAGGTTGATAACCTCAGATCTGACTTATTTGACATGGATTATTGTGATTGGTACACCAATGTTATATATTACCTACAACACATGGAAGCTTCCCCTCACTTGCCTGAAAATGAAAAGGGAAGTACTAAATTGCAAGCCATCAGGTATATAATTGTCCAAGGCAATCTATGGTGGAGGAGTTTTGAGGGAGTATTGTTGAAATGTATTGATCAAGAAAAGGCAAAAGAAGTCTTGAAGGAAATGCATGCTGGAGTGTGTGGGGGACACTATATGGCCAAAACTACTACACTTAAAGTAATGAGGGTTGTATTTTGGTGGCCTTTCCTTTTCAAGGATGCTCAGATTATGATTAGAAAATGTGATCCTTGTTAAAGAGTTGCTAGAAAATTGAAGTTCTTAGGTAATACTCCATTGAAACCAGTAGAGGTTCAAGCACCCTTTCAACAATGGGGACTGGATTTCATAGGAGAAATTTTCCCCAAGTCTAGCACTGGATACTCTTGGATTCTAGTGGCTACTGATTTCTTTACAAAGTGGGTAGAGGCTATCCCCACAGGAAATGCAACAAGTAGAGTTGTCAATAATTTCCTACTGAATAATATTATCTCTAGATTTGGTTGTCCTTAGAAAATTGTAACAGACAATGCTATGTGCTTCAGGTCTGAGGAATTTATTAAATTTTGTGATAAATATGGAATAACAAGGTCATCATCTTCTCCTTATCATCCACAAGGGAATGGACAAGTTGAATCCACAAATAAGATCTTGTTGAAGGTTATTAAGAGAACTTTGGATGATAACAGAAAGGCATGGGATTCCAAGTTACAATTAGCAGTATGGGCTGATAGGGTAACTGTGAAAAAAGTCATTGGTGTAGCTCCATTTGATATGGTATATGGAATTCAAGCTAGAATGCCTCAGAACAACTTGATGGGACTCTACAATTACATTCAGTTGTATGATGAAGATACTATAGATGAAATGCAAGAAAGGATGGATGAATTGGTAGGAATGACAAAAACCAGAAGAGAAGCATCTCTTAAGAACCAAAAGTTGCAACTGCAAGTTAAGACACTCTATGATAAAAGAATGGTAAGCAAAAAGTTTGAAGATGGAGATCTAGTCTTAATTTGGAATGCCAAAATTGAAGAAAAAGGGAAACATGGAAAATTTGATCCCATCTGGTTAGGCCCTTATTTGATTGAAACTACATGGGGTGAGGATTCCTATATACTCAAAGATTTATTGGACAATATTCTTGAACTACCAATTCATGGACAGTTCTTGAAGAGGTATTTTTCTTGAAAGATACTTATTTTCTCCATGAACAGTAGTGTTAGGGTTTCCTGGTGTTTTGTATATTTTGTATATTTTGTAAATCCTTGTAAATATCCCTATGCAGTCTGGTTTTTTCTTTGTATGTGTTGCTCTATGCTCTCTAAAGAAGTTTTCATTTTGCACCAAGTATGTTGTCTACCCTCCCATAGATTCTGAATTCTTGCATAGACTTAGGTATTCTATCATCCCCAAACAAAACCACTGTTGGCCTAATTTTTCACTATGCAGAGGTTAAGGGAAAATCTTGTGAAAAATCATTTAAATCTTGAAATTTTGAAAATTAGGGTTTTATTCCTTGTGTTTTTTCAAAATCATCAGATTGCCCTAGCTTTAGAATACCCTCAAAATTATTTTTAGAAAAATGTTTTCAATGACATTTTCCCCAAGTGTGGGCTTGCATAAGCATGAGGTCATTATATTTTTGTTTAATCTTACGTGACTGTGCTTAGCATACAAATTGATTAATCATTCTATTAGCAATTACCTCGGATGATGCAAAGTCTTTTTAATCGTTGATCCTGTTCAGATCAACGAGTATCACATACTCACAATTTCAAGATGCGAGGCCTTTAAGTAATGTGGGCATGTGACTTGGTGACACATAAACTTTACATTTCTAAATTCTGGTGAATCATAAATTGTCAAGAACTTTTGCAAGTTTTTTAGTACTTTTGCGCACGTCCTAATTTTCTCGCAATGTCATTGGTGGATTCACCTGCAGAGATATGTAGTTTATCACCAAGAAGCGTTAGCCATTGATTTCATCTCAATCAAGGGCTAGTGCTTCCCCACAAGAAGAATATGCTTGACAGATAAATAATGCGAGGAAGTGAATGTTGGACAAGTGGCACAGTCTGATGAGATGGGTTGCTGTTAAAAGAATAATGGTGAGATGTCCTCCATGGTGTCTGTCAGATGAGTTGGAACAGGTGGAGGAACATCATTCATCACTATTAGCCAATATGCTACTCAAATGGTGAAGTTTACATAACCATTGATATATTAGAGATCAAAGGCTAGCACATGCCTGCGATTTGAAACTACACAGGAAATAAGTAATGCGGGCAAGCAGATTTTTGACATGTGGCAAGGTGGGGTCAGGTATTTGCAATGCAGTATGCCACACTGTAAATGATTCATGACATGTACTACCATATGTGCCACTAGAGGAGTTTGAATACTGGATGGAAATGAAGTCTTATCAATCGTAGATCTTTTAAAGATCTACGGTTAGCACAATCCTACATTATGAAGCTGCAAGTTAGATGAGAAAAGAAGGAATGCACCTTTGCGATGCGTGTCACAGTGGGACCAAACTATGAAGAATACAAAAGTCACACCATAGGATCTACCAAATGTGCTTAGCTGGACCTATTTATGATCTAGGCTAGAAAGGTGTCAAAAATGAACACAATAGTCAGAACACGCAGGTTAAAAGTAGTCATGTCATTGGCCCAAGTGGATAATGTGAGCATAAAATGAAGAGTTATTTCTGATCGTTGATCTTTATCCTGATCAATGAAAGGCACTTCCTCGCATTTTGAATTTGAGCGAATTTTAAACAAAGCAGAAATGTGCCCTACAGAAATGTGTCCATGGTGACATTAGAAATCCTATTTAGATGACCTACAGGGTAAAATTAGTATCGTCATTAATCTTTCAAAGATCAACGACTGGTGCAAGCCCGCAATTTGAAGATGCTTGTTAGATAAGGAAAGTGAGAATGCACTAGCATGACATGTGTACTAAACGATGCCAAGTACTTGCTCGCCTACAAGAAGATATGGGATCTACTAGCGTGGAGTGTGGTCAGACAACATGAGCTCATATGGCAGTTTCTTATTGGTCAGTATAGCTAACTGATTTTTATTAGAAAGTGGATTAGTCTGATAGTCAATCTTGTCCTGATCAATGAACGGTGCTTCCCCGCAATTCTAAGATAAAAGGATTTTAAATAATGCAGGGAAGCAAAATTGTGACACGTAGCATTGTTTTAAAAGTTGTAATGCTTGTTACCTTTTAAATTAGGACCGTTCAATCCGGTGAAAATCTATGGATCGAATTCAAACTTGGATGCAAATTGCTAGTAATGGTTACTGAGAGTAAATATGATTCAGACCTTGTGCATGCAATTTTATTGTATGGTAAGAGCTCGCAATTTCACCATTAATGAACCACTAAAGTGCAGAGAGAATATCAGGGCATACAAAATTTTTAGAGCTAGGGCACAAAAATTCTTGGTTAACAATTGAGTAAAATTGCAAAAGTTATCACATAGTGCAGAAGTGCAAATTTTGGTGGGTAAGTACTCTGTGGTTTTCTAAGTAAATTTAAAGTATCCGCTATTATGAAATTTCTAGGGTTCATTCAAAATGCCTCCCTGAAAAGAGTTTACTAGGCAAACAAATTATTTGAAACATTCTATGCATGATGACTTTCTTGAACAATTCCCCTTATTAGTGCATGAAATAACTAAGGGGAGGGAATTCATCTCAAAACATCCCAAAATAGTTATAGCAGAAGGTTTTTACGATAAAGCTAATTGGGTAAGAGATGCCCAGGTTTCAATCGGAGGTCTAGTGTTATTTAAGAAATGGTTTTCAGAGTGAAAACTAGACACTCCTATGAGCAATATTTGGGAGTTTGATATTGGTAAATTAACAGTCCCTACTATTTTCTTTGATAGTAATTTATTGATGGACCTAGCAAAGAAATATGATCCTATTACGGGATGGGTAAAAAATCATTCTGAAATCAATCTTTTTAGGTTTTCCCTGAGCTATTTAGTGAGGTTTTCAACCTTAACCCTAACCACATTGTGCATGAAATCATTGATATGGATGATTTACAGGCCAGATATGATGCACAATGAATTTACCTAAGAACAAGGCCACTATAGGAGCATGTTGCCAAGGTTGGTAATTTTCCTATGATTATAGCCAGTACCCCAGAGCCATTATTGAGAAGACATTTCAACTTGAGAGCTCAAGCACTATATTTTTCTCTTTGCAAGATTTTTGGGATAGATGAAGGTGATCAAATTCTAGGTTCTATTGTCCTTATAATGGCTCAAACCCTTCAATTTGGAAAGAGTACCATTCTGGATTTTGCCACTTTTCTATCAAAAGAGATTCACAATGGTTTGGTTGGAATAGCAAGAGGAAAAGTAAACAAACCTGGTATTCATTGTTGATGCATGTATGCTTATACAAGGGATACAATTTCTTCTCCAAGGGTATGGAGTTGGAAATAACCAAGGATGGAGAAAGGAATCTAGTGCAGTTATGGAGTGTGGATATGACGTCAGAAGCCACATATGCTAGTTATGTAAGGTTTGACATATTTTTTGCATCTAGGCTAAGATTGCTTTTGATAGGGCACAGCCCCAGAATTTCACAAGCATTGTTAAAATTGGTTAGGCCTAGAGATCATGCACAAGGACTGTTGATTAGTCATAATTGGGGGGATATAATCCCTTATAATGTTTCAACTGTGATAAGGGTATATCATTTTGTAGGAAAGCCACATGTGTTGCCTTTTCATGTGCCTTTGAAGATTAGGATTGTTGAGCTCTTATGGCAGATAGGCACCATAGATGAGAGGGAATTGATTAAGAAGGGCACTTTCTTTCCAATTGTTACTATAGTGCATGATTTTGTCTTTGTCAGAAAAGGGTGGAAGCACCTGAATTTGTTTTTGGATAGATATAACATGGCAGAGTCTCACGCCAGATTCATTAACCCTAAAGGATTCTATGACCTTTTAAAAGAAAGCGTAAGAGCTTCCCATATGGTACATAAAGTTTATTATCTAGAAGATATAATTAGAAATATCTTCACATTGTAGGAACAAGAATTGAGAAAAGAGAAATAGATAGTTTTCAGTAAGACCCTGGAATTTATTAATGCTTTTGACCCCCAGTATGACCCATTGAAAGATAAGAAATATTGGGGAGCTAAAATATAAGCATTAATGAATAATTTTGCCATAATAATTCAAACCATGAATGAAAAGAAAGCTATGTATGTTGAGACACATCTAGACAAGGTTGCAGAAGTACAAAGAAGAATAAGCAGTAGAAATGTGGTAGCTCCTGGCCAATATAAATTGTAGAAGAAGGAAAGTTATGTCATGATTCAAAATGTGCAATAAGCACCCTCTCATCAAAAGCAAAGGTCAAGAAGCCCATCTATAGCCTACTCTCCAAAAAGGCAAAAAATTAGAGCAACGGTCTTCTTCTTCTCAAAAGGAACAATACTTCCCAAGCCAATCCCTAATCCATATAGATGATGAAGCATCTCTAAGGGAATATATTAGAAAAATGGGTGGAGAAGGGGATGTGATTGTCACTTCTACAGACCTAGATGTTGGAGAGCCACAAGAACCTCCTACACTTTCCTTGGACCTAACCATTGTTGATTACCAAGGTAAGGAAATTGACCTGATAGTTGCATAGGCTTTTGAAAGATTTATTAATGATGAAAATTTTGTAAGATCTAGGGATTTTGCTCAATTTTTGTGGAGATTAAATATGGGAAATTTTGAGAAAGCCTGTGAGAAAATCAAGGCTGAGCAACCATATAAACCTAACTCAGTTATTAAGGGAGAGGTGAAGTCAAAATTTTTGAATGATTTTGCCTAGTTTACTCCTGAAGTTGGGAGGCAAATAGTTAGACAGTCAGGAGTCCTCCTTCTGCCAGAATGGGATATAGAAAATGCTATTGTTTTTGATTCAGTAAGGAAGCAGAAAGATGTTCAACTAACAACTGCTGAGGAAATATTACAGGCTCATAAAGGAGTCAAGTTTAGTGATGACCACCAAGCCCTTGTTATATGGTCCATGGAAAAGAGGAAAAATACTAGGATGCATGAGTTTCCCACTACAGAGCATACTGGTACATTGATAGTATACAAGGTTCATGAAGTAAGTAGTAAGCAAATAATGGGAATGGCCTCAGAAGTGCTGAAATTTGGTGGTTTTGTATTTGGCCAATGAATACAAATTGTGAACTATCCCCTTTTTAGTTCTTTCTAAATCTTGTCTCCTTCAAATTACTTGGTTATCTCGATATTGTATAAGTAAAGGCTTGTGCAATTGAATGCAATCTAGTTAGGATGTATATTTGTTTATCACTACTATTAATTCAATGGATTAAATAAAAGCTTTGATGAATGTGATAAGGTTTCTTTAGTAATGGAAAGGGTTTTGAATGATAAATTCTGATAAGAATTGCTGATAGAATTTGTTGTAAGGCAACAAGTTAGATCTAAGAATTTGCTAAAGACTCTGAACCCCAATGGATTAGGCACTGATCAAATTGATTCAGCTGAAGGAGATGTCACAAATGGTTGTTAAAAATGCATAATTAAATCAATTTTACTTTTGTTTCCTATAGATCTTCAAAGCTAGCTAGTACTTGTCTGCATGGAATGTTTTAGCTTCAGTTAGCCACTATTGTTAAGAACATCTACAGATCTATAGAAGAAATTTTGGCCATATCTGTTATATGGGATGTGTTTATCAAGTTATTAAGAATTATGTATGTGTTGTAGTATTTTGAGATGAGAATTAGAATGAAACTAAAAATAATCCTCATACAATTTTCCCAGTCTTGAATCATCCCTAGGTATACCCATCCTGGTTTTGTAGAGCCAAAAGAGTAGAAAATGACCTTTGGTTTTGTTGAAGTTGGGTCTGAATGCTTTACACATGCAATTGTTAAGAAGAATTGGTTGAACTTTAGATTGTATGAGTATTATCATCTTGGTATTAAGCATTTTTTTGCTTAGTAGTTTTAGTCCTTTTAAAACACCAACACCTTCTATTTTTGAATCTGAAAGCCCGACACTAATCATGGAGCCCTCTAGGACCAAAAATGAAAAAGGAGATCAAACTCGTAAAGAGGTCAAGGATGACCTTGACCCTAACCTAGGTCAAGGCCAACTTTTTGCTTTCCCTAGGTCAAGGTTGACCTATTCCTAGGTTAGGGTTGACCTAGGAATCACCATTAGGAAAAGAAGGAAAAGGGGGATTCTAAAGATACCCGAAAACCTAGAAATGATGTTGAAATAGGATTAAATTCCCAAAATAGACACCAAGTCCTATAAAAAAAACTATAAATGGTAGGAGGACCTATTCCCAAGTGCTACCCATAAAATAGAGCCATAGAGGAGGGAAATTAAGGAGAATCTTTGAGATCCTAACCCTAATTTCACCTAAAACAAAGTAATCAAGTGTAGAATGCATCCTAAATACAAATATATCATGATAAATATACTAAAAGAGGATACTAAACCTACCAAGATGGAATTTCTTCCATTTTAAGATGACACATTTAGCCCCCACTTTAGCTCAACTATGACACTATGTGAATATGCAAGCTAAAGTAAGAAAACATAATAGTAAATAAAAAGGATATAGCTAAGTCTTCGATGTAGAATCCTACAAAAAATAGCTAAAATTTTCAAAATGCAAGGCTAATGAAAATCCATAAACCACCTAAATCTTACTAAATGAAAATTGAGAAGTGTGTAAAGCCCCTTATGCCCCCTGTTTTGGCTTTCTATTTCCTAATGGTGAAACAAAGAGATAAGGATAACTCTACACACTAACTATGTAGTTTGTTAAAAATATCTTTCTTAAACCAAATAGAAGGATACAAAATCTTCCTAAATTGACTCAAGGAGTTAGGTATATGAATCACATTTCCAATGCCACTGACGGCACCAAAAATGGAGTTACCAAGCTCAAGTTATGATGAAAAAAGTGAATGTCCATCTAAATGCATGAGACAAGAGGAATTTGAGTTTTCCATGATTAAACCCTAAAAAAACCCTAATTTTACCTATAAATAATGAAAAGGAAGTCATACTTACTCATTCTTACCTTTTATAGATTCAAAATGAGGAAGCAAGATGCCAAGAAGAGAAGAACTTCAAGCAACACATGTGGCACTATTGATACAATGCCTAGCTACTAGACTTCCACTTCCTAAGGTGAGTTTGTTGATGTTTTGATTTTTTACTTTCCAAATATGTGATTTCTATAGGCATGGTTGACCTTGACCCTTAAAGTTTGACCCTATCCCAAAAATGTTAACATAAACTATTAGATTTGCACTCATTCTGGGATGAGGTTGTCCTCGACCCGACAAGGTTAACCCTAACCTAGAAAGGTTGACCTTGACCTAGAAAGGTCAACCTTGACCCAATAAGGTTGACCTTGACCTAGGCGAGGTCAACCTCAACCTAGTCAAGTTTGGTTTAAAACTTTGATGGTATAAAATACTAATATGACATTCATCTTTTCTTATAGGACATGGTTCATCTTCGAGAGCATCCCTTTGGAGATTTGATTGTCACCATTAGAGAGAGACTATCTAATCTTGATGGGGAGCATATATAGCTACTAAGAGATGTGAGACTATACTAAGTAGAAATCCTAGCACAAATCAAGTTATATCAAGCCATGTTATTGACTCTTATAGAGAGGTGGGATAAGGATACATGCTCTTTTCATCTTCCCTCACGAAAAATCATAGTTACATTAGAGGATGTCTACAAGATCATGTGGCTTCCACAATGAGTATATAAGGAAATTCTTGTAGAAAATGAGTATTTCTTAGGATACATTCCAAAAATGAAAACCCAATTTGATCATGTCCTTCTATCATCCATATTATTAGGCCCTACTCCTCTAGTATGGAGAGTGATGTTTGGTATAGTATCCTTGGTTGTGTTACCCAAAAAAAAGGGTACTATATTTTTCACACCTCTTACTCACATTATACAGAGGATTGAGAGTGAGAGGATTGTATTCTCATGGGGTTGCAGCATGCTAGCTTAGCTATACCATGAGCTGTGTGTGTTGGTGAGATATCAAAGATAGAGTATGTCTATATGAACTCTTTTATAGATTTTTATATTTGAGCACTTTACGTGTACACATCCATAGGGTATTCCAGTGATGGTAGATGTGAGCATAGCTAGAGTTTTTTCTTATCCATTAAAGAATGCCTAGCAGTTTGGAGATATCTTGTTTTGGAGAGTATCTCTAGACCACATTCCTAGTGTAGATGTGATATGGAGACCCTACTTACAGATGATAGAGTTCCCTGATACATGATTCTAGATGAGATACTAACAAAAAAAAAAGCTTCTACAGATTCATCTAAATCATATAGTGGTGCCCTACTACTATGATCAAGTGATGAGACAATTCAAGATAGGGAGTCCCTAGAGCAATACCTTGCTATGTACATCTGATAAGGTATTATCAGAGACCCAGTGCCATACACTAACCATTGCTAGTATATATAGATGATAATGATATAAATGATAAAAAGGATATATAGGTACCATTAGATGTGATATATTCAAGCATGAGCCAAGATTACATTAGGTATTTTACAGGGGTTCCATCCTATCTTCCTTGAGGATTATCCTATAGGTAATCCAAGTGCTTCAGAGAGGACACACTAGGATGATGGTACAATAGAGGAGGATGAAGACATTAGAGATGAGGAGGAGAACCTCTTTGAGGGAGAGCCCATGGAGGAGGAGAGAGGAGAGAAAAGAGGATAGATCACATGAGAGAATAGATGAGAGAGTAGAAGAGATGCCCCATAGCTAGTGATATTGTTGCAAATATACACATTTATAACATATCACCACTGAGATCCCAACAGTCCCCACATGCCCACACAGAGACACCACTAGTGAGGCCTAGACATAGTGAACATGGAGAGAGTAGTCACTCAATGCCCCCACCATCTAGACCTTGTAGTGACATCTAGGAGGGAGATCTAGGTATGAAATATGAAATACGATTAAATATGTAATTTGATTTGAAAAAGTATGAAATTGATAAATGTAAATTTAATTCTATCACTAGCATAGTGGAGTGGAGGAGTTTTGTATATGAGATTCTAAAGGATACATGCATATCTGATTGACTACTAGTGAGCGAGTGAGAGTCCTCTCTTGGCTATAGAGATCCTAGCAAGAATGCCAATATCTTTGGCATTGTCCAATGAGAGTGAAGGATGTGTACGGAAAGGGAGGAAAAATTGATAGCTGAGCTATAGAGTGCCCAATAATTCTCACATGGTATGAGCATGTCCAAGAGTCATACACAGAGATACACATCTACTACTTCCTGTTATAGGCTAGAGAGATCCAGCAACCATCGTCCATCAAAGCACAGTGATCGGTGTAGTGATAGATAAGGCCATTGGCCATATATCTATCAGAACATAAATCACTTTTTGATGAATGGAAAACTTTGTTTAATATTTAGTTCTATATTTAATATACAACTTAATAGAGGATGCATAAATATATTCAATATGTAATTTTTCTAAAACTAAATAACCTATAAAAAAATGTCTATAAGGAACATATAAATGTAGAAAGAAAAAGAAAGAAAAAATTTAATGATAATAATGTTTAAGATGCATAACATTAATAGGTTCCTTAAAAGAAACACCATCCATATAAGCAAGGTCATAAGCACCTAAATCAAAATCTTCAATAACAACAAAAGGTCCAAGCCAATTAGGGCTAAACTTTCCTTTTTCACCAAGTAAAGCATTCACATTTCATTGATTCTCATATAAAAATAAATCACCAACCAAAATTTTTTATTCAATTAACTTATGATTGTATTTCTTCTATAAAGAATTATGATCAGCTTTTATATGTTATAATGCATGTATTTTTTTTTCATCCAACATTTCTAGCAATTACAAATGTTGTTCCAGAAAAGTATCTTTGTCAATTATCCCATGAAATGAAATGTGCAAAGAAGGTATTTCTAATTCCAAAGGCATAATAGGGTTAGTACCATAAATGAGATTATAAGGAGAAGTACTAGTGGTAGTACAAACACTTGTCCTATAAGCCAATAAAGCATGTGCCAATTGAGTATGCATATATTTCACATGGTTGTTGATAGTTTTTCTTAAAATTTGCTCAATAATTTTATTTGACACTTCAACTTGACCATTAGGTTGAGGATAATAAGGAGTTGAAAATTTATGTTGAATTCAATATTTCTCCAAGAATTTCATGACTTCTTTGTTTTGGAAAGAAGTACCATGATCAAAAACTATCACTGAAGGTATACCATATCTTGTTATGATATTATTAAGGATGAAATCATAAATAAAATTTGTGGTTCTTGAATGAAGAGGAATAGATTCAACCCACTTCGTAAAATAATCCATAGCAGTCAGAATTTTAAGTATGTCCTTGAGAAGAAGGTGGTGAGATTTTTCCAATAAGATCAAAAGCCCAAATACTAAAAGACCATGGAGAAACTTAATTACAAAGCTCACAAGTAGGAGCATGAATCAAATTACTATATTGTTGACATTGAGGAAATTTTTTAATAAACATAAAAGAATCTTGCTCCATTGTTTTCCAATAATATCTCATTCTAATTAATTTATTAACCAGTGATTTTCCACCAAAATGCCCTCCACAAGAACTAGAATGAGCTTCTCCCAAAGCTACCAAAATTTTAGTTTTGTTAAGACATCTTAATAACAATCCTTTGTAAGAGTGTTTGTAAAGAATATCTCCAAAAATGATGTAACATGTGTTGAGCTATTGTTTTGCATGATACTTAATGGCAAGAATCCTTTCGAACTCCTCTCTTGGAAAGCTGATCTAGGATCAACTCCAAGGTTTCAAGTGATCTTGTGACCTATTGGAATCTTCTCAATTGAAGATAAATGTATTTGTTTGTAGGGAGGCATTTGCTAGTTCTGAATGATTTTGGATAAGATTTTGAAATCTAGTTGCTATTTCAAAAGAATAAACACACAAAAAGAAATATATTTTTCTATTTTTCTATTTTTTAATGAATGCAATCTAACAATGCAATTATATAAATTCCTAAATTAACCAAGTGTTTTTAAAAGAAAATAACAAAGATAGGGTAACAAGAAATTTAAGCAAATAACTTGAAAAGTAAATTTCTAAAGGACATAAGCTACAAAAACAATACCTTTGTGAGTTAAGCCTTTGAGAAGACTAGTAGGTAACCAATCAAAATAGGAGCAATGATTCCTTAATTTGACTAATGAAATTTTTGATTGGAATTCATTAACCATAATATGCTTTACTTTTCTAGATCACAAGGCCATAAAAAGTGCACTCATGCGAGACAAAAAGTGAAGTAGGAACAATATGGTGATCTCTTCTCCAACTAAGTACATTATTAGAATTTGTAAACACATGGTAAACACTAGAACTAAAAGATCACTCAATTAAAATAATGCAATAAAACTATTGGCTCCGTTACACTCCATGAACATACATTCATAAAATATAACACATTCAGGAAAGAGTAACTCCACTCCAAATGAGAGCACCAACAACATTTATTATTGCATCAAAATAATGTCCTGGAATACATATTACATTCTTGAATTTAGAAGGCATCATCTCCTCAATTTGTGTTGAGAGTGAGAGACCTCTTTATGCAAACATTGTTGGAATAAATTATTGGAAAGAATGCTTCTGAGAGGGGGGGGGGGGGTGAATCAGAATTACTAGCCTTTTAACTATTTCAAATCCTTAACAACATATTTTTTAAATAAACATGCATGCATATAAATATTAAGCAATCATAAGAAACCAATATGCATCACCACATGACACTTAAGATTTGGTAACCCAGAAACCCTCTAGAAATAAGAAGGTAAAATTGGGGCGGGGATGATAACCACAAAATCACTACAGTAATAATATTTGACCACTTCTGATGATCTGCCCTATTAAAGGCCTTCCCTATCAAAGGCTTTACACTATATCATAGTGACCTAGTTAAAGGATTTACAAACACTTTACATGAAGTGTCACCCTATTAAAGGATTTAATCACCTATTTAAAGGATCTAAAAAATAGTTGTTAAGCTAATCTATCAACATAGGGTTTTCATTCTAATACAATTGCTAGAGAGTATTAGGTACAATAAACTTGATAGCTTACGATCCTTCATTTTCTAAATACAGGCACTTGATCTACTTTCTCTGATCTTGATCCTCTGAGATCTGATACTCTTTACTCTGAAATAGTGTTCCTTCCACACCCTTGTACATCCACTTCTTTTTCTAATGAGATTTCATCTTCCTTATAAAGACATTCAAATACTTAGGATTAGGCATGGATCTATGATCCATATTGAATCTTTGCTTCCCGCTCATTCCTTGCA
Source organism: Cupressus sempervirens (assembly GCA_028749045.1). NCBI lineage: Eukaryota > Viridiplantae > Streptophyta > Pinopsida > Cupressales > Cupressaceae > Cupressus > Cupressus sempervirens. Next base: position 884,428,451 of record CM053786.1, read on the forward strand.
CTTTTCCTATTGGTTGCATGCCTTGTCCATTTTTCTTATTGGTTGCATGTAGATTGCACAGGAAATACAAAATATTTGATGTTATCATTTAATCCTTCAAGATTCATCATATGTCGGCCATGAAAATGGTTTACATATGAATCAATGAAGTTACAAACTCATATGCACATTATGTGTTACTCGGCACTTGTTGATTCCTAATGCTCGGCACCTATTGTAACTCGGCTTTTGTATATGCTCCAATCTTGCTCAACATCCTTTTAGACTCAACACCTAAATAATTCTTGGTACTTAGATCATGCTTGACACCTATACTTACTTGGCACCTGATCTTCACTCGACACTTGAAGATCACTCTGCACTTGTTGAATTTCCTGACTTGGCACATGCTATGGCTCGGCATACACATTGTACTCGGCTTCAATGTGAAAGGTGATTAAGTGTGTTGGTACTCATGTGTCAAAACAATTTTTAGACTAACAATCTACCCCTTTGACATGAGTTTCAAAAACACTTAACTTACAATATATATACCTCAAAGTTATTATAACTTTTATAACTCCCCCTAAGTTGATCTTTATAACTCCCCCTGAGTTGATCATGCCAATGTCTTTCCATTATGCTTAGTATTCTCTTTAATATATATTCAACATATTATCTCCCCCTTTTTGATACTTATGTCAAAGGGTCCTAAATAATAATGTTGTGTTTGGCCAAAAATGTCTTGTTTACCTCAAGGAGTATTTGGAGAGTTGCATCCCAACTATTTAAGGCAATATCCAATGTCTTTTGTTGGATTGCAAGCTCTGCTATGAGATCAACTAGTCCTTCATGTGTAGAAATATTGGGATCTTTCTTCAGGACCGTTTTTGCATACATTTGCTCCTTGTGCAATAATTCTAAGTGAGGAGTAATGGAGGCTTGAATTTACATCAGCTTTTCTTTGATAGTGGCCTCTTCTATTGATAATGCAGCTAATTCCCTCTGAGTGTGTAATGTATGAGCAAATTGATTTTCACTCTGTACAGGATCTTAGGGTAGTTGCATGCTAGAGAGTTTTAATTTACTATCAAGGTTCAAAATTTTCTAATTTATTTCGTGTGCGAACCTGGAAAAATCACACAATTTTTTGTAAACGGAAAATATGTTCCCTAATATACTTTTTACATTTTCCAATTTCTTGGCTAGGTCAACTTGTCCCAAAATTATGTTATTAGCTATTTTCTAGTTGACTTTACCTATAAAATTTTTTTCTAACCATTCCAATAGTTTTGCATTAGTATCATGGTCTTCATTATTTACTTGGTCAACTATATCAGATAATTGCTCAAGTATTGGCCTGTTTGCATCTGGAGTTTGAAGACTAAAAGAATCCATTAATATATCTTTTATTTCATTCAATGCCTGCTTGTATTTGTAGTCTTTTCTCATTGCCTCTTGTCTCCTCCTCTTATCGAATGCACTATGTATTTCATTCATCTTTTCCTCATTGAGAGTGCTTGAATCATAATAGGGTATTTTGATTTCTTCATCAAGCTCAGGAATACCATAATGTATGGTCCTAGCTACCCTTGTAGAAATTGAACTTGGTGTACTGATATGTAAAGTTATCTTTTCAGTACTCTACTCATGACTAGTTTTGGTGGGAGTTGCTGTTTTTGGTAATTCAACAAAAGCTTGTATTATAGACTCCTCTTTATTTTTGGTTTCTTCCTTCTCCTCTTCTTCTTGCTTTTCTTCTTCTTGTTGTACTATTATTGTTGGAGGTGTAATCATTGTCTGAGCTATTGTCCCTATGATTACCGTTGTTGTTGTACTCGGCTCCTAATGAGTTGGAGTGACTATTCTTGGTGGTGATGGAGGTGGTAGAAATGTAAGCCCAATAGTTTGAATGATTTGAGGTGGTTTTTGTGATGGAACCTTGACCTCTTTCAGTTTATCTACTAACTTTTGAAGATTATCCACACTGACCAATATGGGATTTGTACACAATTGTGCTTGTAGATTTGTTTGGTCAAGGATCTTAGTAAGATCCACTGTAATTAATGGATTGATGTTTTGACATGTAGTGTCAACAACATCCTTAATCTTTATGATTTTTGTAGGTGTGGTAGGTGAGTGAGGAGAGCTAGGAGGTGAAATATGTATGCCTTGCACATTTTTCTATTCATTAGTTCCTTTGTCTTCATCTTTTCTTTCCTCCTCTCTTTCTTTCTTGTTTTCCTCTTCTTCAACCTTTTTCTGTTTTTCTATTTTCTCTTCTCTCCTCTTCCTTCTTTCTTCAGGTTTAGCAGTAGCTTCTTCTTTGTATATTTCTTCAAGAACATCTTCAAACATTTTGTACAAGTTTTTCCATACTCTTGTTGTTCTTTGCACAACTTCTTCAATTTTATTTTGCAGGATGGAGAATGCCCTATATTTAGGTGTAAATATTTTGTTATGCCTTTTGACTGCTTGAGTTACCTATTCTTTTGTCAAATTAGGTAGTAAGTTTGCTAGGGTTGATTCCCTCATCTCTTTCTCCATCATTAGGTAGAAATGCCATTTGTCTTCTATAATTTTAGACAATTCCTTTGGCAATTGTCCATCTAGTTCAAGAGGTGTATACTTGAATTGTGCCATAAATGCATAGACTGATTCTTCTATGCTATTTTGTTCCTCTTTACTGAACTTATTGAAATCAATATTTTTCATTTCATTTAAGTCTCCATTCCTAATCTTTTTACATAATATATCAATTGAAGATTTAGGAGGACTTACCTCTTTAGTCTAATCTTCTTCATCAGTATCAGGTTGGGCCACATATCTTTTCCTTTTCTTTGGCTCTTCCTATGCCTTTTTTTTTTTCTTCTTCGTGGCTTCCTCTTTAGCCTTCTAGGTAGAGGCCCTTGTTGTAGCTCTGGTTGTTGGCTTCTTTGTCTTTTGCATGATAGCTTTCTTTGGTGGGGGCTAAGAAGCAGGAGAGGTCTTTGTTTTCCTTTTAATGACTCTACCTCTGATGGGTGCTTCTTTGGTTTTTGCTTCCTCTGCACTATCATCTTTTTCTTCTCCTTGTCTTTGTGGCAGTTCAAGTGGCTCTTGTTCTAGATGACCTTCTTCTTCTCCTTCACTAATCTCTTCTTCTTCACCTGCTACACTGGATTCTCCAACACCAAATTTCTTCTTTATCTGCTTTACCAGCTTGTCCTTTTTCTTTACTGTTGAGGCTATCTTGAGTTTTGTAACAACTCTTGATTTTATAGTGTCATACATTCCAAATGCCTTGGCAGATTTGTCCATTTCCTCTGCAAGTAAAGCTATGATGGTTGCAGAATCTTGGTCAACATCAAGCTCATATCCTAATGGTCTAAGCCATCTTTTCCTTGGAAGGACTGCTTGAATGTAGGTATAATCAATATGAACAAGAAAACATATGTCATTTATATGCTTTTCTACTAGTGAGACTAGTATCCTCATTCTGTTCTTCATTGCCTTTTTCAAATCCTCAAAATAGATAGACATTTGATCATCAAAGCTATCTCCCATTTGTGCAATGAAATCATTAATTTGATCAACAATGGTTTTATTTTGACTCCAGTTGACTCTCCCAAATGAAGAGAATTCCTTCATTACATAGAAGAACATACAAACCAACACTAAACTAAATTTGCACTGTGCTCCCTTGGATTTTCTAATAGCTCCAAGATTTTCATTAATTTTTTGCAACAAGAGCTCTGCAAGATCATAAGTGTGATCTTTCTTTACAAGTTTATGTGCCATGTCTACTGCTATGCAGGGTACACTATTGAACCTGTTGGATTGGTAAAACTTATGTGATATGATCCTTACAGAAAAATCTAAAAGGGAATCAGTTATGGTGTCTATAGTCATACCTCTATTGTTCCACTTTTCTCCTATGTTCTTCTCAATTGTTTCCTTCTTTTTGTTTCTCAAGGTTTTTGGCTGATCTAGGGTTGGAAAGCCAATAACCCTATGAAACATCTTCTTGCTAATCTTGACTTTCCCTTGTTCTAACTAGAATGATCCATCATGGATTCTGTTGAGTATAATGCGTATCCACTCATTCTTGAATACGATTGGAAAAACTAGGGCTTTGGTTAAACCCTTCTTTTCTATGACAGAAAACTCATCTTTTAGAATCCATTATCATAGAGTTTGTCATAGGAATTAAAGATTTCCAAATCTCCTATGGATCCTATTTTAAAATTATAGCATTTTCACACATCCTGAACCATAACAACTTTTTTAGGGATGGTGGATAGGGCACCTGCGGGATCATTTTGTATGCAACCTTTGGTATTGGTCTAAACTCAGGTTGCTTAACTTCGTTGCTGACTAGTTGAATTTCATGACTCATTTTCTCTTCAGGTTGTTTTTGAGCTTGTCGCCATTTATCTTTGAACTAGGGTTTTAACAATTTAAAGCAAAACTTTTCAAATTGTAAAACTCGTCACTTGAAGGAAATACCTAGATAGATACTTTGATCGCTTGGGTAGATGCTGAATTGCTGCAAATCACTGGTTGAAAGCTTAAAAATCACTCAGACGTGCTCAAAATAATTGTTCGTCATTTGAATGGCTCAAGAATGAATCAAATTTTACTTTTAAATGACAGAAGAACCTTTTGCATTTAATGCACTTTAGTACCTACACTTGTCACTTGGCTTCCAAATGTTTTCAACTTGTCATCCACTTGGCAACTATGCTTACTTGGCATCTACTAACTTTGTTGATAACTTGAAATTCAAAGATGACTTGGAATCATTGTTTGAATATTAGTCTTATCATCTTATCTTATGCTTAATTCTTCTTTTCAGTGCTTCTTTTTCTTGGGACTGATTTATGATATATCTTTGTATATCAGTCCATATATCTCTCCTATGCTTAGTTTGATGAAGTGCGATCACTTGACCTGTTAGGTGAAGTGATCCCTTTGCTTGATGTACTACACTCATCTTTCTTCTTCCAAATTTTATTCTTTTGTTCTCTTATGACATCAATATTTTCTTTTCCTTTGTCGGCTTCAGTATTTGGTGCTTTGGACCTTGTAGGAAAGTTCTTGCTGGTATGACCAATTTTCAAGCAACTAAAACATGTAGTTTGGCTCAACCATCTTTTATAGTTTCCCTTGAAATGTGTTCTTATGCAATTTTGGGGTGTATGTCCATATTCTTGACAATAGTGACAACTGTACTTGGTGTTATAATCCCAATGGTAGTGGCTTTCATTCCCTTTTGCTGGTTTATTTGATGTCCATATGGGCTTTGATCTGCATTCAAATGCCCTATGTCCATATTTCTTACAATTATGACAATGTCCATCAAATCTTTGTGTTCTTGGGATTTTGGATCTATAGTCTTGTGGCATATGTCCTTCCATTTTGTACTTGTGACAATAACTCTTGCTTTTATGTGTGTTTGGCTGATTGATTCTTCTACTCCTACAAATATTAGCAGTATGTCCCTTTTTATTACAGTAATAACAAGTGGGTTCAGAATCCTTACATTTTCCACTTCTTTGCTCAACACTCTTTGATCATTCTCCAACTTCAGTACTATTGTATCCAAGTCCTAATGTATCCTGGGTTGATCTTGGAAATTTTAGCAACTGCTCAAAGTACTTTATGGCTTTGCTTGACTTGTTGAGATTCTCTGCTATCTCCTTTTCTCTGTTCAATTCATTTTGTAATTGTTCATTCTACATCCTTAAAGTAGAGATCTCAATATCTTTCATATTAAGTTCATGATAAAGGTTCATCATTTGAGCAAGTGTATCCATCTGCATGTTTGAGATCCTTGATAATTCAATACATTTTTCTTCAAGTCTGTTTGCAAGATTTCTTTTGTCATTTTCCATCATGACTTTTTCCTCAATTGTTCTTTTTTTTTTGTTTAGTGATTTCACATAATATTATGGCCTATGATTCATGTTCCATCTTGAGAGATCTTATCTCATTTGATTGAGCTTTGTTTTTCTCCATCAGTTCTGCTATTGCTGCATCAAATTCTTTAGTGTCTCCATTGGAAAACACTTTAGTGGTATCAATTTCCTTGTAGTGTACGTCATTTTCAGCTATGGCTATCTCCTTTCTTCTTTTTAAAGATTTTCTTAATTCTACTCTAGCTTCCTCTACCTTTTGTAGAGTGAGATGCACATCTATCACCTGGTTTTTAATGATCTTTCCAAGTTTGAAAACTTCCATCCTTAGATCTTTTCCTCTAAGTTGTTAGGCTTCTTTTTGAGAGAAATTGGGCTCTGATACCAATTGTTTAACTATTTCAAATCCTTAACAACATATTTTTGAAATGAACATGCATGCATATAAATATTAAGCAATCATAAGAAACCAATATGCATCACCACATAACACTTAAGATTTGGTAACTGAGAAACCCTTCAGAAATAAGAAGGTAAAACTAGGGTGGGGATGATACCCACAAAATCACTACAGTAATAATATTTGACCACTTCTGATGATCTGCCCTATTAAAGGCATGCCCTGTCAAAGGCTTTACACTATATCAATAGTGACCTGGTTAAAGGATTTACAAACACTTTACATGAAGTGTCACCTTGTTAAAGGATTTAATCACCTATTTAAAGGATCTACAAAATAGCTATTAAGCTAACCTATCACCATAGGGTTTTCATTCTAATACAATTGCTAGAGAGTATTAGGTACAATAAACCTGATAGCTTACGATCCTTCATTTTCTGAATACAGGCACTTGATCTGGTTTCTCTGATCTTGATCCTTTGAGATCTGATACTCTTTACTCTAAAATAATGTTCCTTCCACACCCTTGTACATCAACTTCTTTTTCTAATGAGATTTTATCTTCCTTATAAAGAAATTCAAAGACTTAGGATTAGGCATGGATCTATGATCCATATTGAATCTTTGCTTCTCGCTCATTCTTTGCACTTTTCCTATTGGTTGCATGCCTTGTCCATTTTTCTTATTGGTTGCATGTAGATTGCATAGGGAATACAAAATATTTGATCTTATCATTTAATCCTTTGAGATTCATCATATGTCAGCCATGAAAATGATTTACATATGAATCAATGAAGTTACAAACTCATATGTACATTCTGTGTTACTCAGCACTTGATGATTCCTGATGCTCGACACCTACTATAACTCGGCTTCTATATATGCTCCTATCTTGCTCGACATCCTTTAAGACTCAACACCTGAATAATGCTCGGTACTTAGATCATGCTTGGCACTTGTACTTACTCAGCACATGATCTTCACTCGACACCTGAAGATTTCTCGACACTTGAAGATCACTCGGCACTTGTTGAATTTCCTGACTCGGCACATGCTATGGCTCAGCATACACAGTGTACTCGGCTTCAATGTGAAAGGTGGTTAAGTGTGTTGGCACTCAAGTGTCAAAACCATTTTTAGACTAACAAACATATGATTCTAAACTAATAAAACAAATCTATTTATGTATAAACTAACTCTCTAACTGATGCTAAGTAGGACTCCATTCTTACTTATATTATTAAATAGATACATAAGCCTTTATATGTCTTAAAAAAAAGAAAACATGAGAAAAAAAGAAAAAGAAAGCCATTAGATGATGTGGGAAGCTCTGGAGGTGCCAAAAATAGAAGCTCTACATTCATTAGATGTTTGTAGGAGTTAAACTAATGTCAAAATACATTTTCACTACATGGAAAGCTCTAAATTTAGATCTAGCCATTAACTATTGATGCACGTCTAACTTCTTCAAAAAATTCCTGCGCACCTTAGAAGAAGCACACCTCGAAAGTAGCACATCTAGTGCACCTAGCACACTTACGCACCTTGGAAACTCAAAAGCTTAGAAAATTTTCTAAACTTGGAAAAATGCATAATTTTGAAATTGTAAGTTGTAATTTCTTCTTTTCTGAATGGTTGGAGCCCTCTTTCTAGCACCACTTTTGTTGAGATGTCATTTTTCACAATGCTTAATGGCAGAAATCCTTTCAAACTCCTCTCTTGAAAATCTGATCTTGAAAATCTGATCTGGGATCAACTCCAAGGTTCTGAGTGATCTTGCGACCTACTAGAATTTTCCTAATTGAAGATAAATGTATTTTTTCATAGGAAGGCCTTTTGTGGTTCTGACCAATTTTGGATAAGATTGTGAAAATTTCTTATTATTTCAAAAGAATAAACACACAAAAAGAAATATGTTTTTCTATTTTTGTATTTTTAATTTTAAATAATGTAATCTAAATATGCAACTATATAAATTCCTAAATGAACCAAGTGTTTATAAAAGAAAATAATGGAGATAGGGTAATGAGAAATTTAAGCAAATAACTTGAAAAGTAAAGTCCTAATAGACATAAGCTATAGAAACAAAGCATCTACAAGTTAAGCCTTTGAAAAGATTGGTAGGTAACCAATGAAAATAGGAGTAGCACTTCCTTAATTCTAATGATGCAATTATTTATGGGAATTTAGTAACCATAAGATGTTTCAATTTTTATCAGATTGCAAGGCCATGAAAAGTGTGCCCATACAATACAAAAAGCTATGCAGGAACAATAAGGTGATCTCTTCTTGAACAAAGTACATCAACAGAATTTGTAAAACCATAGAAAATACCATAATTAAAAGATTTCTCAATCAAAATAATGCAATAAAATTATTGGGTCCATTACACTCTATGAACATAAATTCATAAAATATAACACATTTAGGCAAGAGTAACTACACTCCAAATGAGAGCACCAATAGCAGATATTATTACATCAAAATAATGGCCTAGAATACATATTATATTCTTGAATTTATAAGAAATCATCTCCTCAATTTGTTTTGAGAGTGAGAGATCTCTTTATGAAAACATATGCTTTTAAACTAAGAAAACAAATCTATTTATGTACAAATTGACTCTCTAACTAGTGCTAAGTAGGACTCCATCCTTATTTATATTATTAAATGGATGCATGAGCCTTTACATGTCTTAAAACAAACAAAACATGAGAAAATAAAAAGAAGAAAGCCATTAAATGATGTGGGAGTCTCTGAATGTGCCAAAAATAGAAGCTCTATGTTCAATAGATGTTTGTCGAAGTTAAACTACTATCAGAATGCATTTTTGGTGCATGAAAGCTCTAAATTTGGAACTAGCAGTTAGTTGTTAGCGCACCTTTGACTTCTTCAAAAACTTTCAATGCACCTTGAAAGAAGTACACCTTCAAAGTATTGCACCTTCAAAGTAGTGCACTTGGTACACCTAGCACACTTGCACACCTCAAAATCTTGTGCACCTTGAAAGCAAGTCCAAAAAATGCAAAATTTTATTGAGTGTCAAAACTAAAATTCTAGCTTCTGGGTTTTGCTCCTCTTCATACAAGAGCTATGTTTGGGTATTTTCTCTTGAATTTCTCAATAATCTCCATGACTTGGGTTGCATCTAGAAAATCTAAAGCTTCATATTTTTCCTTCACTTTTTTCCTATAGTTACCCACCTTGATGCGAGTCTCTGCAAAATCTCCTAGTTTTACATCCAAATCTAATAATGTCTCTTTGGTCCTAAATGCATGTCTAATATCATCATTAGTAGAAGCTTCTTCAAAATTATTCTAAAAATATTCAACAACTACTTCTACAATCATCAATTTATCCCTTGAATCGTCTTCAAACATGTCTAAGCAAACATCACTGTAATGTTTCTTTGCCTCCAAAATTTGCTCTTGGATTTGATCCTTGAGCTTATGAATATCCACATGTAATATTTTCATTAATTTATTTCCATCCACAATCTTCTCTATCTAATCATCTATTTTATCTAACTCATTTTCAATATATACATCTATTAACATTTGATACCTTTGACCCTAGATTGACTGTAATGCTTGTAGGTCTTTGCCCCAGGTATGTACTTTGTTCATTAGCCCAAAATCCTAGTTTAATATAGAAACTAGATTATCTACATTATTATTCATATGGTGTAGCAATTTAATATTTCCTTGAATGATTTGCACACCTTTCTCTTCAAAACTTTCTCACCATTGCTGTCAAGCTTTCAAAAATGGATCTAGTTGCACATTCTCCTTATCCCTTTTCTCAAGTGTTGCATATAGAGTCTCCTCAAGATTTTTAGGATCTAATGGACCAAATACCTCATTCAAATATCCTCTTAGGATTTTATTCTACTTCTGAAGAGTTATCAATTTAGTCTCATCTTATTCTAAGTGCCTGAACACTTCTTTGATTCCTGTTGTCACAATTAATTTGGCAATGTCCATCATGAGTTTTCCAAGCACTAGATCCCTAATTTGAGAATATTTTTGGGTCAATTCCACAATATCTACATGCGAGGGAGGGATATCAACATGGGAAAACAAGTTCTAATTTTGATCACTCATAATAAAGGTTAATGTTCATGCATCATCTACAAGGGACTCAAACTTCTAATTGAGAGCTTCAATTAATTCTCCCATTCCCTCTTCCTCAAAAGAATAACATTGCCTTTTGTTTCTAATCATGACCTCTTTCCTTAACCATCTTAGATTATGTTCTATTAGAGATTTATCTTTAGATGAAGATGGAGCTTGTGGTACTATATCTTTTCCCTTATCACTCCTCTCTAGAGTCTTACTCTTTTTGTGATAGATCTACATTGGGCATCTCTGCATTTGTCAAGTCCATAGTTCTCACCTTTGTGTCTTGTGAAGTCCACTAAGGTTCCTCATATATTTTTCCTTCCTCCAACACTTCATTGGTAGGTATATTTTGTGGCTCTTCTTCCTATTTAGCTTGGACCTATTCTTCATTACCCAAAGGGAGAGGAGTAGTTGGACCTTTATCCTAATAAAATGAATCTAGATTTGGTGTTTGTGGAACTATTTTAGGTCCTTGTTGCTAAGGTAGAAATTGATTCCAATCCTCTTTTTTAGGTTGATTAATCATAGTATAAATTATCTTATGGTCCACCAACTCAGTGCCAACTGACATAGAATCAAAATCTAACATCTAAAAAACATCAACCCCTTCATCCACCCACTCATCAATCCATTATTGTAGCTCATCCTCCAAAGTTGTAGATTGAATAGGTTGTGTGGGAATGGATGGTGGTGTAATGGTGGAGTTTCTTCTCCATTCTAACTCTGTCACCCTAGCAAGATGAGTCCTCTAACTCAATGGGAGGTTAGCTTCTTCATCTTCATCATTCTCTTCTTCCCCTTTTGGAATGACCTTCAACACTAATGGAAAATGAATAACCATTTTTATTACCTTTTGTCTCATTTTAACTGGATTTTTTATCTTTCTTCTATTTGGAGTGGATGGTGATGCTTCTACCTCTTGCATAGGTAGAGAAACTTCTTGTGTTTTTGTTTCAGTTCCTTTCCCTAGTTTTAGCAGTGGCACTTGAATATTATCTTGAGTCTGCATGACTTGTACATTCTTTGACCCTTGTAGATTCTCTCCCCCTTGTTGTGGTGATGCTTGAGTTGTTCCTTCTTTCATCTCATCTTTTTGGGGCAAATTTCTTTTCCTCTTGCCTTTACCCTGCTAAACCCTATAATATCCAACTTCTCTATCAAGTTGGCGCACTATTTCTAGCCTCACTAGGGATTGAGTTGTAAAAGTGGGCACAATCACCTTGGCTCCTCTACCTTTTATTGGATGGGTTTTAGTTTGAAAAAATACCATCTAATGAATTAGATCCAACTTGAAAGGTCTTTTGATCCAATCTTTGGTCAATTGAATGACATGCCTCACCTTTTGATTAATATATGAATTTTCCTCCTTATCAATCTTTGCATTCATAATAGGTCAATCAAAAATCTTATCTCTATTATACAATGGATCTAGGATCTCTTTGGTATCTTGTTGTACTATCTTTAAAGAGACCTTTATCTTCAAAGCATTACCCACCAAATAGAGATTCATCCTACAATAACCCCTTATACATATTTTGTAGTCATCCATCGCATTCATCCACTACATTCATCCAATGGTCCTTAATGGCATCTTCAAGTTGGAACTACTTCCCCTCTAAGTATTACACTCTTCCAATGTTATCAAAATAGGGATGAGGAGAATTATATTCCTCTAAGGGATACTAACCCCACTCAAACTCAAAAGTCAAAATATCCCATTTTTGGATCACACTAAATAGTCCTATAGTAATGGGACATACCCAGGTTTTCTTACATTTCTTCCTTACTCTCTCATATGCAAATAAGAGTTGTCATGCAATCTCATCAATATAAGCATGTTGGATGGATACCTAGGGGGCTTCTTTGGATTGAAAGTCATACTTTCTACCTTCAAATAAGTGAATGTGTTAAATTGAATGTAATAGGTGTTGATTTCTGTAATATTTTCCACTACCTCATTAGACATTCCTTTTGCATAATCCCTCTCAATGAACTGAATGATTGTGAAAATGAAGGCATCATTCACTATTCTATATTCTTTTATGTGCTCTAAACTATTTTTCTTCACCAACTGGGGGAATACTATATAAGGCCATGCATTTGCATCTTGCATGTTGCTCCTTTTGAACAATCCTAGATACTTTGTTGCTCTTGCAGCTAACAAATACACCAAATAGGATTTCATATAAAACTTATGGTTGTTCTTCACTACCACTAGTTGCTCATCCAAGTTTTCACTAAGAATCAAAGCCCAATAAATTGGCATCTTTTTTATTCTAATGGTCTCAATGAAGTGTACCATCCATATATTCAAGTGTCCTGATGCCAGTAACCCCATGACTCTACTCAAAAGTATTATAGAATATCAGATATCATCTTTCATGTAGTCCCTTGTCATGTCCACTTTTCTTGCTTTGCATCCAAGAGGATTCTTCTCAATGAGATACAAGGATTGAATGATTTTAGATGCTTCCTCTCCACATTCTCTATACCACCTTTTTGCTTGATGATATGTCAATAAGATATAATGATCTACTCTTGAGAGATTAAATGCCCTCTTTATGTTATTAGGTCTTAGATCCAACATGATCTCTCTAGTTATACTATTTACAACCCTTTCTTCTGAGACATAGTTCTCTGCCAGTGCCATGATCAATTTTGAAGACTATACCAATACCTGGTGTAATGCTATGTTGACTAGCCCTGATCTAATAAAAGTAGATATATTTGGGGACCTCTTGGTAGGTTTGTTGCATAGAATTAGGAACACATTCTTATCAATATGCATGAGCTCAATGTCCTCGATCTCTTAATAGTCATCTTGGAAGTGTGATTTTTCTAGAACACCTTGAAACTACTAGTTTCAAGACCATCTTTAAATTGAGGGAGGATGAAGAAGAAGCCATTGAATCTGCAAAAAATCAACATCATTAATCTGAAGGCAGAAAAAACTAACATAAACACTAATTAGTTAAAATTATGACTCAAAATGTCAAAACTTATAAAAATAGCTAAAAAACCTAATTACTAAATCTAGAAGACAAGAAAAGGCGTATCTTGTTCACCTTGGAGGTGCACTAGTGATGCAAGAGAATTCTGGGTGTAAGGGCAATCTTGCATCACCCAGACATATTTTATTTTTAGTATTTTCTATTTTAATAAGGACTAGTAGACAAGGTGGTTACTATTTATGGGAACTTGCTATTTTTAGTAATTTTTTCATATGAGCTCAAAATGTTTTCATTTTCTATAGGAAGGTTCATTTTAGAGAAATAAGCCTACCATAAAAATCTCATCTCTCTAGCTTAAGTATTAGAGAAGTTATTGCAGACTTTTGATGAAAATTTTTGTCAAAAAATCTTTAAGCTTACCATTGGAGGCCTTAGAGTGACTGGATGAGGTCAAAATACTCAATGAAAGGGTGCTATCCCTACTCTGAGCCTATACATCAGAAGATAGCATTTCCAAAAAGTGGTTATAATAGCCAATCAGAGCAATAGTTTATGAGTTATGGCCTTCTAAAGTTGGGCTGCCTAAAATTTCTAAAATAATTGTCAAAAATGCATTTGGCTCACTCTATATAATTTGTTAGGGTCTATCAGTCCTAGGTATTAAGTTTGAGCATCTAGAACCTTCCTGGGTGGCATAAAATTGCCTATTTAGAAAATGCTCAAACATTGTTTAGGAGAGCTCTAGGTGATAGTTCACAGCTTGTGTTGCAAACTATTATACTGAAGGCACCCATGTGGGTTAGCATATTGTACTTATGAATTCTATAATTCTACATTTGTGGTGCAAATAGGAATTCCATATTTTTTTCTCACATTTGTCGTTGATTCTTTGTTTATGTTTTGAGTTCATGATATTAAGGGAGCACCTTGCATCAAGTGGTATCAGAGCTAGAGTTCTTGAGTGTGTGGATAGATCACTGATTGTGAGGTAGTTCACACTAGGACCATGATTTGGGCTGAGTGTGTATACACATTTCCAATTGTGAGGTAGTTTTCACTAGGGTTTCAAAGGAAGCACAAAAATGCATCCACAAAGAGAGCATGGTGGAAGAGTTGTAGGTGTCACACTTGATGCTTTCTGAGCCCTCCAAAGGAAAATGCAAGCATGGGAAGAACAAATGTGAAGAGGAAAAAATCTTTTTGTAAGAGATGAAAGTGAGGATGAGGATGAAATAGAAGAAAATGCCGAAGTAGAGGAAGTTCTAAATCTAGAGGAAGAAAGGCTTTTTAGGGCCATCTCCAAGATTGGAAATGACCTAGGTTTGAGGTTCCAAAATTTTTGGGAAATCTTAACCTAGATTAGCTAATCAATTGGATCAATGAATTGGAGGAGTACTTTGAGTATGAAGATATTAATGATCCTAATAGGGTCAAGTTTTCAAAGGAAAAACTAAAGGGACATGTGAAGATCTAGTGGTAGGAGGTTCAGTTGGAGTGAAATAGAAAGGGAAAGGAAAAAATAACCAAACAGGATCAAATGAAAGATAAACTAAAGCAACAATTCATTCTTGTGGATTATGAGCTTGATCTATTGAAGAAGATGCAAGGGTTGAAGTAAGTAGGAAAATATGTTCAAGAGTATACTGAAGAGTTCTATTGAGTTCTCACTAGAACCGATCATGTAAAAGCCAATAAGGAGAAAGTGGTTTATTATCTTAATGGGTTAAGTCCAAGCATTTAGGATGAGTTGAGTCTAGTTTAAATGAATAGATTGAGGAGGCATGCCAATTTGCCCTAAAAGTTGAAGATAAACTGAGTAAGAAGTTTGACAATAAGAATAGTAGAAGAGGTCATGGTGGAAGATCTAGCAGACGATCTTATGGAGGCCATAATGATGATCAAAAGAATAAGGATGAGATTGCGAATAGCAGTCAAAGCCAAAGGGGAAATAATTCTAATCATTTTCATTATCATAAAAATAGAGATCATAGAGAGGAGGCTTTTGTGGGAAATGTTTTCACTATAGAGAAGAAGGGCATATAGTATTTGAATGTACCTAGTGACAAGGAAGGATAGATCGAAGAATATAAAGCTAGGCTAGAGTTGCAAAAGTTGATGAAGATGCTAGATCCTCACATTCTAAAGATATTGAAAGAGGAGAAGTCCTAATTAACCAAATATTCATGTTGAATGGTGAGAATAAACTTGAGCAAAGAAGGAGTTTGTTTTGCACAAGGTGCAGATGTGAAGATAAGTGTTGTGATGTGATCATTTATGGTGGAAGTACTGACAATATGGTGTCAAAAATGATGGTCACAAAGTTGAAGGTGAAGAGGTAGAAACACCCATGTCCATACTATATTTCTTGGGTGCAAGATAACCACAAGGTCATGGTCAATGAGCAGTGCTCAGTGAAGTTCAAGATTGGAAGCTACCACAATGAGGTATTATGTGATATCATACCTATAGACATATGTCATATGTTGTTGGGTAGGCCATGGTCATTTGATAGGCATATTTTACATGACGGGCAAGCAAATACCTACACTCTAACTATTGATGGAGTGAAACATAAGTTGAAGCCATTGAAAGATAAAGAAGAAAAGGTATATAGTGCTACCAGAATATGTTTTGTTGATGGAAAAGAGTTTCTTAAAGGTATGAAGCATGAGCATATGTGTTTTTCTATAATTCCTAAAGATAGTAAAGAATAAGTAGAGGAGGTACATATAGAAGTTGTAGCTATGTTGGGAGTTTTTTTTGATATTCTATAAGATAATTTACTTGATGGATTACCCCTAATGATGAAGATTAGTCACTAAATGGATTTGGTTCTAGGAGCCAAATTTCCAAACAAGTCAGTGCATAAAAATAACACTAGTAGAAAGTGACAAGTTGAACAGGCAAGTTCATGAGTTATTGTAGAAGGGGTTGATTTGAGAGAGTCTAAGTCCATGTGTTGTACTAGCAGTATTAGCACCAAAGAAGAAAGGGGAATGGAGGATGTGCATAAATTCTTGTGCTATCAACAAGATCATAATAAAGTATAGATTTCCATTGCCAAGGATGGATGATATTATGGACTATCTAAGCAGAGTTGAGTATTTCACAAAGATAGATCTAAAGAGTGGGTATGATTAGATTTGTATTAGAGAGGGTGATGAGTGGAAGATTGATTTCAAGACAAGGAAATACTATATTAGTGATTATTCATGCCTTTTGGGCTAACCAATGTACCGATCACTTTCATGAGGCTCATGAGGATTTTCTAGGAAAGTTTGTCATTGTTTACCTAGATGATATATTGATCTTTAGTAAGACATTGCAGGAGAATTTGATTCATATTCACAAGGTGTTTCATAACTTGAGGGAATAAAAGTTATTGATAAACCTAAAGAAGTGCAATTTTGTAAAGGAGTTGGTGTACCTAGGATTTATAGTCTTAGGAGAAGGTTTGAAAATGGACCCAAAGAAAGTGAAGGCTATTTTTGAATGGCCTACTCCAAGGAGTGTGAGAGAGGTAAGATCTTTTCATGGACTGGCTACATTTTATAGAAATTTCATAAGAATTTTTAATAGTATTTGTGGACCCTTCACTGAAACAATGAGAGGGGATAAGAAAGAGTTTAAGTGGACTATAGGAGTGGATAAGAGTTTTTATATGTTGAAATAGAAAGTTAATAAGAAACCTATTTTAGCACTTCCTAATTTTAACAAGGTGTTTCAAGTAGACCATGATGCTAGTGGTACTACAATAGTAGATGTTTAGAGATAAGAAGGTAGACCCGATTCTTATTTTAGTGAGAAGTTGAATGATGAAAAAAGAAAATATTATTTTTATGATCAGAAATTTTATGCTATAGTTCAAGCATTGAAGAAGTGGAGACACTATCTTCTTCCTAAGGAGTTTTTTTTGTATACTGATCATCAAACTTTTCAATATTTGAATAGTCAAGAAAAATTGAACCAAAGGCATTTAAAGTGGGTTGAGTTTTTGCAAAGTTATACATTTGTTTTGAAACATAGGAGTGGGAAGTCTAACAAAGTTGCAGATGCTCTTCATAGAAGACAACTTTGCTAACAAAAATGTAGATAGAGGTGGTTAGGTTCAAGGAAATCAATACTTTGTATCCAAATGATCCAAATTTTGGTGAAGTGTGGAAGACTTGTACAAAACCTATTACACTTGATAGGACAAAGTGGTTGGATTTCATGATCCAAGATAGTATTTTATTCAAACAAAGCTAGTTGTGCATTCCAAGAAGTTCAATGAGGGAGAATCTCATCAAGGAGAAGCATTATGGAGGATTGGCTAGATATTTTGGCAAAGATAAAACCATAGCTTTGGTTGCTAAGAATTATTATAGGCCACAGTTGCAACAAGATGTGAAGAAGTTTGTATAGAGTTGTAGAGTATGTCAGATGGCGAAAGGAGTGAAGAAAAATACAAGGTTGTATCAGCCATTACCTATATTAGTGAAGTTGTGGGAGGATGTTAGCATGGATTTTGTCTTGGATTACTGAGGACACACCATGGGTATGATTCTATTTTTGTGGTGGTTTACAAGTTTTCAAAGATGGCACATTTTATTCCTTTTAGGAAGACTAGTGATGCTACTCACATAGTAGAGTTGTTTTTTAAAGAAGTGGTGAGATTACATAGTCTTACAAAGAGTATAGTTTCAAATAGAGATACCAAATTTGTCAAGTATTTCTGGCATACATTGTGGAAAAAGTTGAAGACAGATTTGAAGTTTACTTCTCACATCATCCATAGACTGATGGACAAATAGAAGCTGTGAATTACAGTTTGGGAAACTTGCTGAGATGCCTAGTTAGAGATAAACTAAAAGATTGGGATATGATTTTACCATGGGAAAAATTTTCATATATTAATTTAGTCAATAAGAGTACTAGTAAATCACCATTCTAGATTGTATATGGGAGTAGTCCCAGAAATGGTTCTGAATTGAGGAAGTCTGATAAAGGAGAGATAAGTAGTGCTGAAGTAGAATATTTTGCTGAACATTTGAAGAACATCCATGAGGAGGTGAGGAAGCACATCATAAAGATGAATGCACAGTATAAGGCTAAGGAAAATGTGAAAAAGAGATATAAGGAATTTTAGGTTGGAGATGAAGTCATGGTTCATTTGAGAGAGGGGTGTTTTCCAATGTGTACATATAATAAGCTAAAGATGAAGAAGTTTGGACCATGCAAGATAATGAAAAGGCATGATTCTAGAAATGCATATGAGGTGGAGTTTCTTGCTAAATTGAATATTTCACCAATATTTACATTTTAGATTTGATAGAGTATTATGAAGGAGGTGATGAAGATTAAGTTGCAAAAGCATAATTGAGTATTCTAGTAGCTAGTTCGGCTACAAAGGAGATTGAGGAAATACTAGATAGTCATGTTGGAAAAAGTACAAGGAATAGAACTTATGAGGAATATCTAGTCAAATGAAAAGGGAGGATAGTTGAAGATTCATCATGGCTAGCAAAGGAGGAGGTTAACCATCTTGGTTTTCCTCTAAACAGTTGAGACATGATGGAGTCACTTCTCAAATTAACCCGAATGTCTAATGCAAGAGCATCTTGGGTGTAAAGGCAATCTTGCATCACCAAAAAATATTTGATTTTTAGTCTTTTCTATTATAACAAGGACTAGTAGATAGGGTAGTTACTATTTATGAAAACTTACTATTTTTAATAAGGTTGTCATATGAGCTATAAGAAGGTTCATTTTAGAGATATAAGCCTACCATAAAAATCTCATTACTCCAACTTAAGTATCAAAGAAGTTATTATAGATTTTCGTTGGAAAAATTTATAGAAAAATCTGTAGGCTCACCATTGGAGGCCTTAGAGTGCCCAGATGAGGTATAAAAACTGGATAGAAGGGAACTAGCATGGTTATGAGCCTATAGATTAGGACCTGGAATTTTTGAAAAGTGGTTATAATAGCCAATTAGATCAACAATTCATGAGTTGTTGCCTTCCGAAGTTGGGCTACCTGAAATTTCTAAAATAATTGTCAAACATGTATTTGGCTGACTCTATATGTTTTGTTAGGGTTTGTCAACCCTAGGTATTAAGTTTGAGCATCTAGAACCTTCTCAAGTGGCATAAAGCTACCTATTTAAAGGCTTGAACATTGGAGCTCTGGGTGATAGTTCACAGCTTGTCTTGCAAATTATAAAACTAAAGATGCCCATGTGGGTTAGCATATTATACTTATGAATTCTATAATTCCATATTTGTGGTGCAAATAAGAAGTCCATATTTTGTTCTCACTTTTTTTTTTATTCTTTATTTCTATTATGAGTTCATGGTATTAAGGGGAGCACCCTCCATCAACTATGTGTGCCTTCTCCTATGCAAACATTCACTAAGGGTGTGCACCTAGTGCACATGATGGGGTGCACTAGGTGTGCACCCTTATAAAATGAAAAGGGAAGGAAAAGTGTTGGAAGGGGTGTTCACTTATCACACCTTGTGGGTGCCCTATGTGTGCACCCTTTATACAGTTAGAGGAAAACTTGGCCTTAGTAAAGGTGTGCACTTGTGCACCTAGGAAAGGTGCACAACTACACACCTTTCACTAAGTGAAGGATGTTAGTTTAGGTTTCTTATTTAAGTTTTGTTAGTGTAAAAAAGGTGTGCACCTTGCACACCTTGGGTGGTGTGCAAGGTACATACCTTTGCCTTAGTTTATTTTAATGTTTGTTTTATGTGTGTAGGTGAAAAAGTGAAGTAGGTGTAGAGGTGCACCTTGATGGGTGCAGAGGTGTGGTAGAGAAAAGCTCATAGGAGGGAATGAAATGAAGGTGATGAGAGGGGTGGAGGTCCTAGATAAAGACTTGGGACCTAGTGCACCTCTTGGATGTGAGCAACTATGCACTTCCAAGAGGGAAGTGCTTTCCCCTTGTGACTTAGGTAACTTAGCATACTAGTCCACTTGGTGAGGTGCACTAATTGCACTAGTGTGCATCTTTATATGAAAATATGACTTTTCTCCTTTAGAGAAAAGTTTTTGGGAATCTGGGTTTTTGGGTAGAGACCCTGACTTAGGTAAAAATACTAGGAAAAACCATAAAAAGACTTAGACCCTAGACTAGGGATCCAAAAAGATAGAAAAATAAAGTAGGGGGTCCCCATTCTAGGAGAAATGGGGCACGTGTTGTGAAACCACAACAACATGCCACAAGCTTCCTAATATGATTACATATGTTTCTTGTTGCCGATTCAGGAAAAGTACCATCTTTCAAAAAAAAATGTGAGAATACCATTCATCCAAATGCAAGTTAAAACAATTATAGGTAATCTTTTGAGAAATTTCAGGGTGTTTAAGAGTTTGTATAGTAAATTAAAAGTTCTTTTCATTATTTTTAAGACACACCAAAGAAGTTGCACTTGTCATGGCATCCTCATGTCAATTATCTTTTCTAGGTAAGATTTGAATTGTATAAGAAGAGAATTGTGAAAGCACATCAAGAGCCAAATCTCTATATTATGTCATTTTATCATTCTTAGTTTGATAAGCTCCTTTAACTTGTTCAATAATCAATTGTGAATATCCATATATTTGCAAGTGTTTTGTGTTAAGGGATGAAGTTACTCATAAACTAGCTATAAGAGCTTCATACTCCACAATGTTATTAGTATAAGGAAAAGTATTTTTTATGATAAAGGGATTGGATTTTTCATAGGAGGAATTAAGATAATACCAACACCAGATCATGTCTTACATTTAGATCCATCAAAATACAATTCTTATATATCATCTTGTTGAATAGTGAGAATATTATCATAAGGAAATTCCATTGAAGTAGAACATGTTTCCGAATGAGGATAAGGAGCTTTAGCCAAATAATTTGTTAAATCTTGTCCCTTAATATATTTTTGAGAAATGAAATTAAGACTATATTCTATAAGTAACATCACCAACTTTTCCAAATGGGTGGAGGGATCAGTTTGTGAGAAAAGATGTTTCAAAGGATCTAATTTAAGAATCACATTGACTTCAGCATTTATAACATAATACTTGAGTTTTTTCCATGCATAAACTACAACGAGACATTGTCTTTCCAAATCCATGTATCTTGTTTCATAATTAAGTAAAGTTTGACTAATGGAATACACTAGTCTTTCCTTTCCATCATCATTATTTTGAGCTAACAAGGTACTTACGGCCTTCAAAGTTACTGATGTATATAAGTGAAATGGCTTATCAAATTTAGTTGGTTGCAAGATAGGAGGATATGCAAGACACTCCTTAAATTTCTCAAAATTTTGTTCACATTCATTATTCCAAGAGAAATTAGTATCATTTCTAAGCAAGGAAGTAAAAGGAATGGTTCGATTAGCTAACTTAGAAACAAAGAAATGAATATCTTGTATCTTTCCTTGTAAACTATGTAGCTGAGAAATATTCTTAGGAGGAGGCATATGAACAATAGCATAAATCTTTTAAGTATCAACCTCTATGCCTCACTTAGAGGTTATAAATCCTAATAATTTACTAGAATCAAATCCAAAAACTCATTTCTTGGGATTCAATCTCATGTTGTAACTTCTAACCCGTTCTAATATTTTTTGTAAAATAGTAACATGATCTTCTCTTTGTATAGACTTTTCTAAAATATCATCCACATAATCTTCAAGAATCTATGGATGTAATCATGAAAAATTAAAGTCACATCACGTTGATAGGTTGCTCCTACATTCTTTAATTCAAAAGGCATCATGACCCAACAAAATGTTCCCTGAGGTATTATAAATGCAATTTTAAATTGATCTTTAGGAGGAATAAATATTTGATTATATCCAAAAAAAACTATCCATAAAAGATAACAAAGCATGACCCATTGTTGAATCCACAATCATATTAATATTGGGTAATAGGAAATCATCCTTTAAGGATGCCAAGTTTAAATCTCTAAAATTAGTACACATCCTTGTCTTATCTTCTCATTCTGAAATTGGATAAATTTTTGAGATCCCATCGGAGTAATAAATAAGATGAATAAATCCAAAATCCAATAACTTTGCAATTTCACTTTTGACAAATAAAGCAGTCTGTGGATTCATCTTTCAAATTTTCTACTTCATAGGTTTCATATTTGGTTTTAAAACAATATTAGAATCAATACCTGACATATCCGAATATATCCAAGAAAAAATGTCCTTAAATTCTAGTAAAAGGGAACTCAATTGATCACACTCATCCTAATTCAAACATTTCACAATATTTATTATCTTCTCAGGATTATTCTCATCCATTTGAATAGCAACAATCTCAATTATTAACAAATCACTGCATATTGAAGAATCCATTGGTAAAGAAAGAATATCCTAATTCATGTTATCCAAAATAAGCATCTATATTTAAACAATAAGGCTTTCTTTATTTATGATGGAACTTAGGTAAGTCATCATAAATCCCAAAAAATTCCACTAAAATTTTATCTTTAAGAAAAATATCCAAAGTAGGTGCTTGATTCATGTCAATAAGTAGTGGGTTATCTAATTTCAACTAACCACCACATATATGATTAACATTAAGAGGAAAACCTAATGGTTTTTTATAAAAATTAAACCCCAATCCATACATATGATCATAAATTTCATTATACAAAGGTACTTGTATACCTTGCTCATATTTACCACATCCTTTTCCATTAAATCTTGATTTCTTAAGAAAATGATAACTAGAATCATACCAAATAGCCATTTCAGATGGAGTCCAAGGAGCATCATATGTCACAATATTAGAACAATAAGGTTTTATCATTTCAATCATTTCAGTAGTCAAAGCAGCAATAATATTACTTTTCAATTCCTTGGCAAGTGGAGAAGGAATAAAAACTAGTTTGTCAAATTCACTTTGTTGCTTCATAAATTCCAAATCCTAGACATTATATTCTCCAATAAAAGTAGGATTAAAATCCAATGTCCCCTAATCATCCTTAGTCTAAGAAGAAGATGAAGCTTCCAGCTATTGAATCTTAGGTTGTTGTGTCTCAGGTTATTTTTCAATCTCTTTACTTGGTTGAAGAGGCTTACAAATTTTTAACATATTCTACATTTAAGCAAGGATTCAACATAGCATCCGCATGTAATGTATACATTAAGTTGTTATAAATAAATCGAAGCTTGTGATGAAGAGTAAAAGGAACCAAAAGCATAGTATGTAATTAAGGTCTTCCTAATAGAATATTATAATTAATAGGTTCATGCATAACATGAATAAGCATATTCAAAAAAACTAGACCAACTTTAATAGGTAAAGTAATTATTCCCAAAGTTCACTTTGCAATATTATCAAATCCACATATGGGAACATTATCAAGTTTAATAGTAGTAAGATTGGCCTTAATTTCTTTAAGAATTTCCATGTTACAAAAATTAAGTCTAGATCCACTACCAATTAATGTTTTTATAATGACACTCTAATTAATATAAACAACAACCATAAGAGTGTCATATTGATTCTGCACCTGAAGAGAAGTTAAATCGTTATCAGAAAACACAATAGGAGGTATAGAAGGCATAACATGCATGAAATCTAAAATAGAATGAATTTTGTCTTGATTAGGAAGAAAAGTAGGAAGATATAAAGCTTTTTTCAATGCCTCATAATACATTAGAGAAGTTTGAAATAACTCCCATAAAGATATCTTAGCAGGAGTAGCAGGTAATTGATCAACTAAGTTATACTCCTTAAAGGTAGAAGAAAAATTAGGAGCTTGACAAAGAATAGGTTGAGAAGGAAGTAAAGATACCAAAACAATAGGCTAAGGGTTATTTAATGTGTATTAAGCATGTGAAAAAGAATTAGTATTATCAAAGAAATCCAAAGGATCTCTAGGTTTACCCTTAATTGTTATTCGAGGACATCCTTTAACCATCATCAAAGGTGTAGGATATATCATCTTAGGTTTATCAATTTTGCATATAGTGGAACATGAAGGTAAAAATGAACACACCCTATGGTAAAGGCCAATTAGAGAGGTTTTTGTTGGAATCACACATGGAAAGGGTAAACTTCTCAGAGGCTAGGGGGTGAATTAGTAGTTTAAATTTGGACCCATAAAAATTTCACCAATCATGCATGCATAAGTAAATGAAAATAACATGTACAAAATATGCATCTAAAACATATAATCATGTAAAAATTACACACATAACACCAGATATGATTACCAAGAAACCCTCCAAGTGAGAAGGTAAAACTGGGCTGAGGATGACACCCACAAATCTTCTCTACTATAGAAATAAAGTGTATCCAATGAAGGTTGCAATAATTTGACAATGAAACATGACCTAGCCTATAAAAGGTATTCCCTATTAAAGGCTTACAAAGACTGTTAGGTCTTAGCCTATTAAAGGATTTCAACACCCTATTAGAAGTGTGCCTTGTTAGGGGACTTTAACTTACAATTAAGTAAGCACCTTGTTAAAGGATTTCATACAACATGTTAGGACTACTCTACTTAAGAGATTTAACTGAAATCACTTGTTAAAATATCTTAGCATAGATCCTACGATTGGCACTTGCTTGCCTAATAATAGATCACCTCTAAACAATGTATAATTGATCCTTCTCCATCAGATGTCTCAATGATGTATCCTTTTCTCTATCCTCTATTCTTCTCTAACTGATTCTACAATTTTCTCTATCTTCTAAGTCACCTTGAATGCTTTGTATGAAATCTATCTTGTTTGCTCCTCCAACTCTCTCTATCTCTCTCTTTGAAATTTTAGGGTTACACCCTCCTTAAGAAGGCTTTGGTGGCTTAGGGTTAGGTATGAATCTATGGCTAAGATTCATCCATTTTTCCACTTAATCCTTCCCTTCTTTTGATCAGTTGCATGTCATTGCATAGGGAATCCAAATATAGATTCATCCTTATCTCCAAAATATCAAAATATATCTTTAAGATGGCTCAAAAATGGTTTACATAGTTTTTTAGTGTCATTACAAACAAATAAGTCAAAACTATTTCACTCAGCATATGAAGTCTCTAATGCTCGGCCTGCACTGTTCTCTATATTATGACTTGGCATAGTTTATTTGCTTGACTTCTACATTACTCATTATATATTGTTTACTCAGCTCCTGAATCACTCGTCATGGTCTAGCTTCTTGGCACTTGAGTGACTTGACACATGATTGACTCGACAGTCATTGCAACTCAGCATGGTCTAATATTTACATGTTGTCCTCAACGTGTATTACTAGTTCAACATGAACTAAGTAAATGACTTAAGTGTGTTGACACTCACTTGTCAAAAGAAATTTGAGATCAACAATCTCCCCCTTTGACATGAGTGTCAAAAACACTTAAATATACAATATTATCCTTAACCTCTTGAGCATAACATATCCATGACTTGGTTTATATACAAAACTTCAAAATTTCAAAATTTTGCAATAACTTGGATACCTCAAAATTTGATAACTCTCCCTGAGTTAATGTGTTTGTTCTATATCCAAAATCTTTGCTCCTTTATGAGTAAATGTGTCTCTACTAATACACTTTGACTTCATGCCCTATCTTTTTCTTGTTTCATTTTCTCTACTAGTATGCTCCCCCTTTCTTATTTCTCTCCCTTCTGTTACTCTCCCCCTATATCTTTCATCTTCTATATTGTAATATTGTATCTCCCCCTTTGATGTATCTCCCCTTTTGTATTATATCCCCCTTTTTGACACTTATGTCAAATGGGTTATACACCTATGGTGTGTTTGTCCAAAAAGGATTTATGGACATCCATGATTATCTTTAAAGCTGCATCCCAATTATCACATACAACATCCAATGACTTAAGTTGGATTGCAAGCTTGATAGCAAGGTGTACTAGACCATCTAGAGTAAAAAGATTGGGGTCTTTCTTCAATAGTTTTTTGGGATAACCTAGCTCCTTGTGCATTATCTCCATATGTGGGGTGAGGGTAGCTTGAATACTTGTTAGTTTGGCTTTAATATTAGCCTCTTCTATTGTTAAGATAGCAAACTAACTCTGTTCTTGAAGAAATATTCTAAAATGCTTCTCACTCTAAGCTAGATTTGATGGTAGTCTTGCACCTAATGCAGATAATTGACTTTCCAAACTTAGAATGTGACTTCTAGTTTCTTGCGTGAAAAGTGTAGTATTGCATAGTTTTGTGTACAGTGAGAATATATTCTCAAGTACCTTCTTCACATCCTCAACCTTTTTTTCTAGTGAAACTTGTTGTAGTGATATCTCACTAGATATTTTTTCATTTATTTTTCTTTGAAACTTCTTTTTAGATCATTCTAAGAGTTTTGCATTTGTATCAAGGTCTTCATTGCTGAACTTTTCCACTATATCTATCAATTTTTCTATTAGTGGCTTGGTCTCTTTGGGAGTTGGCAAAATAAATGCATCTAAAAATATTTCCTTTATATCTTGAAGTTCTTGCTTATGCCTATGTTCTCTCCTAAGCATTTCTTGATGCTTTTTCCTTTCTAAGGCTTGTTGCAAAATGCCTATTTTCTCTAGTGTCATAGTGTCATAGTCATAAATAGGAATAAAAATTTCTTCATCAAGGATTATGTCTCCATAATGTATTACTTTATCTACTTTTGACAAGATGGGGCTTGGCATTGAGATTTTCAATGCAATGGCTTTTGTGCCCGACTTTTGAAGAGTTTGAGTAGGAGGAGTGCCAAAAGTTGGTAAGGCTACCAAAGCTTGAATGACCACTTGTTTCTTCACCTTAGGTTCTATCTCTTCAAGCTTTCCCTAATCTATCACTATGACTTGGCTAGCACTTTGCTCTTGTGTTGTAGGTACAAACGAGTTTATCTATCCTATTTGTTGTCCTATAGTTATACATGTTTCTTCTTCTTTCTTCTCAACAATTGTATCAATCTTGGTGGATGTAATTCATGGTATTTGAACCAAAGATCATACATTAGTAACTAAAGGGATGATGGAAGGTGGTTCTTGTGGATTCACCTTTTCCCTTGTGATATTAATTATTGCTTTCTGTAATTCCTCTAAACTAAGAAAGACTAGATTTTCACAAATTTTAGCTTCGAGTGTAGACTTATCTAGTATCTTCTTCAATTATTTTGCAGTAAGTGGATTAATATTCTAAGCTAATGCATCAAAAAAACCCTTAACAATTATGGTTTGAATGACTTTGGTTGTGTCATGAGGAGGACTGACACTTGGCACTTGTGTGTCTTGCATACTTTGTTCATATTGCTACTCAGGCTCAACTGTTTCTATGTCATCATCTTGTTTTTTTGTCTCTCACCCACCTCTATTGTCTTCATCATCTTCTTCCTATTCATCATCTTTTCCATCATCCTTATGATTATCTTTACCCTCCAAAGGGTCAGCTTCTCCTTATTTGATAGTGGTCAACCCATAGATGAGTTTCCACATTTGTGTTGACTTTTTTCACAACATCTTCAATATTGTTTTGAAGAATGTTGAAGGGTCTATATTTTGGTGTGAACTTAACTCCATATTTCTTATTAGCCTTAGAAATCTACCCTTTGGTCATTTTGGCATTACTTGGGCTAAAGTGGTTTCCCTTATTTGTCTTTCCAAATTTAGACAACAATGCCATTTTTGCTCAACTAAGTCATATAGACTCTTGGGTATTGGAAAATTCTAATGGTGTTGTCTTAAATTTTGAAATCATTTCATATAGGTCTTCTTCCACTTTTTAAAATTATCTTTGCCCAAATTATCAAAATTTACATGTCTAAAACCAGATAAATCTACACTATTCTTAACATTTTCACATAGGTTCTCAAGATCAGAGACTGGATTGTGACCTACCACTTTGAATTGGTTGATATCATCTAAATTGATTTTTTCTTCATCAGAATCTAGTTGTGCTACATATTTCCTTCTTTTCCTTTTTGGTTGTTGTCCTCCTTGTTCTATCTATTTAGACTTTTCTTTAGCCTTTTGAGTGGTTGGTTATGTGGTGGCTCTGGTGGTAGGTGTAGTAGGCTTGGCTTTGCTAGGTTTGACAATTTTCTTTGCCTTAGTCATTGGTTGTGCCTTTGCCTTTATCTTCTTTGACTTTACAAGAGTTGGTGCTTCCTTAGCTTCTTTTCCCTTAACACTTTCAGTCTCTTCCTCTTCTTCTTTATCTTCTCCCATTCCTTGAGTCAAAGCTAGGGACTCTTGGGTTTGAGGCTCATCTTCCTTTTCATTTTCTTCTTCTTCTTCCTCTTCCTCCTACACATCCTCTCCAAATTTGTCCTTCAATTTCTTTACCATCCTATCCTTCTTCTTTATTGTAGAGATAGTCTTCAATTCCATAGTAATCTTTGATTTCATCACCTCATAATTCCCAAAGACTTTAGCAGTCTTGGCTACTTCCTCTACTAGTAGAGTTGTGATGGTTGTTGATGCTTCATCCACATTGATCTCATATCCTAAGGGTCTCAACCATCTTACTCCTGGTGTGGCAACTTGTACATATGTGTAATCAACATCCACAAGAAAACATACATCATCATAATGTTTCTCCACTGATGAAATTCGAATCCTGAGTCTCTGCTTCATTGACTTCTTAAAGTCTTAAAAGTAGCTTATCATGATAGTTTCAAAATTGGATTCCATCTACTCAATGTACTCACCAATTTGTACTACAACAGAATTTTTGGTCTTCCATCTAACTGTACCAAATGAGGGAAATGTGTTTTGTACATAAAAGAATGTGTAAACTAGTATAGAAAAAAACTTGCATTAAGCACTCTTAATTTTCCTTATTGCTCCAAGGGTCTCCATGAGTTGTTGTAACTAAAGTTCACCAGATCATATGTACAATCTTTCTTTTTAATTTTGTAACCAAAATCTATGGCTATACAAGGTACACTATTCAATCTTCTATATTGATATATTTTATGTGAGATTATTCTTATAGAAAAGTTTAGCAATGGATCAGTGATGGTATCTATAGTCATACCTCTTTTATTCCAAACTATTCCAGTGTTCTTCTCAATTACTTCCTTTGAATCACTTCTAAGTGTCATTTGTTGATCTAGGGTTGGATAACCAGTAACCCTATGAATTATTCTCTTAGATATTTTAATTGGTCCTCCTTCCCACCATAGGGAACCATCGTGAATTTAGCTTAGTACAATTCTTATCCACTCTATTTTAAATACATTTGAAAAATCTAGTTCTCATGTTAAACCCTTTTTCTCGACAATTTTGTATTTTTCCTTTAATGCACCATTTTCACACAATCTATTATATGCACCTCTTATCTCCATGTCACCTATGCTTCCTATCTTGCAGTTATAATATTTCCTCACATCCTACACTATTATCACTTTTGGAAGGATCATAGACAATGTGCTTGATGGGTATTCTTTATAGGCAATGTCTAGAATGGCCTTAAATATAGGTTATTTTAATTTGTTACTAACTAGTTGGACATTCAAAAATTCTTTCCCTTCAACATTTTTTGAACTAGATGCTATCTTGTCAAACTAGGGTTTATAAAATTTGAAATTGTGTAGCTCAACTTCTGATAAATACCTTTAAAAATCTATTGAACTGGTGATGAATCACTACAAAAATCCTTTGCAATTATTTTTGATTAATTTCTAGGTTGCTTCTAGCTCTTCTCATTCTTTCTTTATTTCAAAATGGTGAAAAATGAGCTCAAATAGATCATATAACCTTTGAAAACCTTGCCTTTAATGCTAAGTACTTACATAGCTATAAGCTTACCAATAAGTAAATTTTGGGTTCACTCAACATCCTTTGATATTTTCATCACTCAAAAACTACTATGAGTTTGGCAATGACTAGATAGTCTGACAACTTGGCATCAACTAACATTTCACTTGGCACATATAAGAAACTTTTCATACTTGGCAACAACATGAAAATCTTGAAGATTTGTCTTTGAATTTCTAACAACATCTTGCATCTTTTATTCATGTTAATGTAATATTTTTAGTACTATCTTCTTTTGGAACTAATGCATGATATAACCTTTAAATATTAGTCCCACATACCTATTGTTTTCCTAGTTTGATGAGGTGTGGCCACTTGACCCATTAGGTGAAGTGATCCCTTTTTTATTTGATGTGTTGCAAACATCTTTCTTTTTCCATGTCTTTATTAAATTCACAACTTGGTGCCTTTGACCTTGTTGGCCAATTCCTACTGATATGACTAGTCTTCAACATTTAAAATGTGTGGTTTGACATAACCATCTTTGGTAGTTACCTCTGAAGTGTGTCCTAATACAATTCTTAGGGATATGTCCATATTCTTGAAAAGAATGACAACTATATCTTGTGTTATAATCCTAGTTATAAATTTTGCCATTGTTTCTTACCTTTGTTGGCTTGTTTGATGACCACATGTACTTGGATCTACATTCAAAAGCTCTATGTCCATATTTCTGACAATTGTAACAATACCCTTCAAAGCTTTGTGTGTGCATGGTCTAGTTCTACATTCATGTGCCTGATGACCTTGCTTGTTGCACTTATGACAATGAGTCATGTTCTTAGGCTTTACATTCTGATTTGTAAACTTTCTCCTACACATATTAGCAATATGTCCTTTCTTACCACAATTATGACAAGTAGGTTTAGAGTTCTTACTTTTGATGTTTCTTTCTTCTACAACTTTGGATGATTCTCCTTCTTTAGTGCTTGTGAAGCCCAATCCTAATATATGATTGTTGGATCTAGGGGATCTCAATAATTGCTCAAAGTATTTGATGGCTTCATTTGGCTAGTTGAAACTCTTAAAAATTTCCTTTTTCTCTCTTTAGGTCACTTTGCAATTGTTCATCTAAAACTTCAATGTAGTTATCTCAATGTCCTTGACATTCAATTCATAGTTGGCATTCATCATTTGACTTAGAGTATCTAGTTGCATATTGGAAATCTTGGTTAGCTCTACTAACTTCTCTTCTAGCCTATTGTTCAAGATCCTTTTGTCTTCTTCAATCATGGCCTTGTCTTCCATAGCTTTCTTCTTTTTTTCAGTTACCTCACATAGCATTATGGCTTGAGATTATTGCTCTAGCTTGAGATTTTTTATTTCCTTAGCTTGTACTCTATTCTTTTCCATCATATCTATAATTGTTGCATCAAATTCATTGGAGTCACCATTTACAAATAGCTTGGTAGTGTCAATCTCTCTATATTGTGTGTCATACTCTGCAATAGCAATTTCTTTCCTTCTCTTCAAGGATTTCTTTAATTCCTCTCTTGCCTCTTTTAGTTGATGTAGTATGAGATGCATTTCAATCTCCTAATTTTCAATATTCTTTCCCAACTTGTAGACCTCCATTTCAAGATCTTTCCTCAAAGTTGCAAAGTTTCTTCTTTTGAGAACTCATCTCTGATACTAATTGTTGGAATTGCAAGTGCAAAGGGTAAACTTTGAGGGGGAGGGGGGCAGTGGTGAATTAGTAATTTAAACTTGGACCCATAAAAATTTCACCAATAATACATGCATAATAAACTAAAATAAAATGTAAAGCATATGCATCTAAAACATATAATCATGTAAGCACTCACACACATAACACTAGATATGATTACCGAGAAACCCTCCAAGTTAGAAGGTAAAACTGGGGTTGGGATGACACCCACAAATCTTCGCTTCTATAGCAATCAGGTGTATCCAATGAAGGTAATAGTGATTTGACCATTAAACATGATCTACCCTATGAAAGATCTACCCTATTAAAGGTTTACAAAGACTGTTAGGTCTTACCCTATTGGAAGTGTGCCTTGTTACAAAAATTTAACTTATAATCAAGTAAGCACCCTATTAAAGGATTTTATATAGCCTATTAGGACTATTATGCTTAAGTGATTTAACTGAAATCACCTGTTAAAATGTCTCTGCATAGATCCTAAGATTGGTACTTGCTTTCCTAATAATAGATCACCTCTAAACAATGTATAATCGATCCTTCTTGATTAGATGTCTCAATGATGTATCCTATTGGTGCCCAAAATTGCATTCCCATTTTGAGCGCCTATTCCAGATTTTGAGTTACTTTGAGCCCCTATGAATGCTTTTCATGCTTGTGTACCCAGCTGTGGAAATAAGGCCTAAATGGTGTTTTATGTTTCTAACACCCTTCATTTAGCCTGCACATATGTTTTGTAATGTTAAACTGATATCCTGAGCCATTCAGCGAAGTTCCTTTTTGAAGTGGTTCTCAGTTCTGCATTTCCTGCCTAAGTGTCAAACAGCAACATAGAGCCATGTTTGCATTTGAATATCTTTTACCTGATTATGTTTTATGGCTCGCCACTTTGAGGATGTTTAATATCCATATCTATGAACCTATGTTTCATTTTTCAAGTCATTTTGACTTTTTTTGACTAAGTTTTGAATGTCTCAAAGTTGGCCAGTTACCTCAATTGTAAGTATGCAATTTGTGCATAAGTCTGGGTAGCCCTATTTGACAAGCGAG
The DNA here is from genome assembly GCA_028749045.1 of Cupressus sempervirens. NCBI lineage: Eukaryota > Viridiplantae > Streptophyta > Pinopsida > Cupressales > Cupressaceae > Cupressus > Cupressus sempervirens. The sequence continues at coordinate 884,461,269 of CM053786.1, forward strand.
AACTTTTGACCAGTTGAATTAGATAAAAAAATTCCTATTGCATCATATTCTAGGGGTCAAAGACTTTCTACATTCCAGTTTTGAGCTTATGAAGAATCCGTTTAATCAGTTTTCAAACGTGATTCCATTTGCAATTTTTAAAGTTTCACTGGTAGTCAGAGATGCAGATTGATCGAGAGCCCTGTTCGAGGCATCATAACTTTAAACCTATGACTGGTAGGATCAAATGGTTTGTTCCCCTATGTTCTACTCTAAAAATACTACAAGTGTGCCATTTTTCAGAACTTGACGAATCTGTCTTCACACTTTTCCAACGTCATTCCATTTGCAAAAAACATTACCTTACTGATGTTCACTGTCCTACAAATCTAGGTAGCTATTTTCAGACCTCCGCCAAATGCGCCCCATGATTCGTCATGAGCCCAACTCATAGAAGTACATTCCCCTCATAACAAAGTACAAATGCCCCAATATTTGTCATCTCAAGTGCCCATTTGCCCAGTTTTCAAGGCTGAAACCAAACACAATTTCCATCTTTTTGACATGTTATCCTGCAGGTAGTTTTAAGTTGGCAACTTCGGAGGTCGATATCTTTTGACCCCGATATCATCATGCAATGAGATTTTGCAAGCTTGTAGAGCATGTTAGAGAGATGATATATCCAGAGTTTCAGAGCTTTTTCAGATGTTTAAATTAGTTTTTAAAGGCAGGCAACAGGCCTCCTGACACAATTTTCTCAATGGTGCAGAAATGGTTTAAAATAAGTTTTAATGATTGTTTCATTGGTCAAATTTGATTTCAGACGTTTTAAGATGATTGATGGATCAGTTTACAAAATCAGTTGTTCAAAAACGAAATTTGTTTTAGTCGGACCCACTTTGGGGGCCGACTATTTCCATCAGACTGATAAAGATTGTGTGAGTTAAAGATTTTAAGGATGAAATGATAATGATTTTAATTGATTTATCTTTATGATTAGTAATATGCATTGGCATCATTCGAAGTTCAAATAAGTATGTTGGATTGAACATTTTGTGAACTGTAAAGGGATCCAATGGGTGCAAAGGGGCCTTTGCCTGAGTGTGCAATGTTCAAAATGAATGACAAGATGGATATGAATGGTTTAATTTCAACTTGAGAAGTTAGAGAATGTCAAATATTTTCAAAATGCATAAGATCTTTTATTGAGGAGATACGTAATGGACTTGACATAAGAATAATAACAAGTCCTATAGGCACTCCATGCCTATACTTGCTAGAAAAACTGCTTAAAGGGATGCATTGACATCTAGTGTGATCTCCAAAGATAAAGTATGTAGCCCACAACAAGGGAAGGTTCTTTGTTTGCAAGGGGAGCAGAATAGGATTCTCCATGTGCATAAAACTAGCTCACGACATGATAAATGAACAGACCTGTAGTATAAAAAAAGGCCCAAAGAGAGCTATCCACGTTCAATTTCCTATCCAAAGAGATCGCAATGGAACTCACAGATAGGGGTGTCCACGCCTGCACCCCACATGATTGCAAAGATGCCAAAGAAAGAAAAGGGTCTCACGTCTTAGCATGAAAGGCCAGCTCACAGGATCCACATCAGTTAAGGGATGACAAAATCCATGTTCTGCAAGGCTTCCATAGCATGATTTGATATTGCACCCACATTTTGTAGGCAGGTACAGAAGACGACAGAGTTTCACATTAGAATTGGTGTGTAGAGGATGGGCGATATATCCCACATCAGTTATTGGGGAAATATTTTGTTGTATAAATACAAGGGTGCGCAAAGTGTAAGTGTCTCAAGACTCATGTCTTATATGACACCAGGTCTGTGGAGGGACCTATCCGACCAGCAGTCAGGGTCAACAAAATTTTAACCCCATCGTATGATCGGGGGTTGTGGTTTGGAGTCGTGCGATGGCACGACAGTGTCGTGTGATTGGGGGTCCAACCTTTGTGATGTGCAATGGTCCAACAACTTTGTGGAATCATAAATGAAAAATAAAAGGCCCCCGATCCTACGACTCCATCGTAAGATCAGGGAAAAATTTTTGATGTCTCGCGATGCTCCACCCAGTCATGTGATCAGAGGCTCCAGAATGAAGAGGCAATGAAGAGGCCTGATGTTACGGTGATGCCTTGTCATAGGGGCCTGCTAGATATGATATCCAATGAAGAGGCGACATGTGGCAGATAAGAGAGAGGAAAATGATTTTAAAAATTAGATCTCAAAGGACTTCAGCGTTCAAATTATAAATTTGATATGATTTGAAATATTTATGAGTTTTATATAGTTCAGACTATATTAACTTTTTAAATTTTAATGGCCCTGTTTCACCTGGGGAGCCTAATTTTCAGTATGATCTTCAGGGAGCTATTTTGATCCAAAATATAGAGTGTTGTATACTGACAGAACCAGGAAAGAGAAAACTTTCCATTTCTGTAGTCAAAATTTGCATAGGTATCAGCAGGAACTAGTAAGATGCAATTTTCTAATTTCAAGATCTTTGTGGTGAAAAGTGAAATTTAAATGTTGCAGATGAAATTACAACCAGATATAGAGATTTTTCATCATTCTTAACTTCTCCAACAAGTTTCAAAGTGATTTGATGGTTTTAAAGGTAGTTGGGGCAATTATGAATTTTGGTAGCAACAATTTTTGACATTCACAGCAAAACAGGTTGAGACATGATGGAGATCAGATTTTGGGCCATAGTACAGATTTGTGATGATATTCTGATATTTTCTCCATGAGATATTTGCATATTAAAAGTGGAAATATATCAGATATTTTGTGATCATTTATGGTTTTCAAAGTGCAAGTAGTTGGAAGAAGATCAGTTTCAACAACTCCAAATGAAGACATTTCTCAGTGGGACAGATGTCAATGATAGATCATTCTTTCAGAGAGATCTTCTTTCCTATATATCTCCCTTTTCTACTCTTTGTACAAGTTCCAATTCTTTTGAAATTTTTTGAGGGTTGTGATACCAGGTTCCATTTTTTTGAATATTTTGGGTGGATTGTGAGACCACAAGTCTGGTTCCAATTCTTTTGAATTTTTTTGAGGGTTGTGATACCAGGTTCCAATTTTTTGAAGATTTTGGGTGGATTGTGAGACCACAAGTCTGGTTCCAATTTCTTGAGTTTTCACACAGTTGTGATACCAGTTTTCTCATTGTTTTCCTATTATGAATAGCATGTTGTATTCCTTTTGAAGTAAAAATATATTACACAGTCACTTCTTTGTGTATCTTTTGAATTTTTGCATGCAGATGATGTATTATTTTCAATGAAATTAATGCAAAAAGTTTAACCTTCTTAGTTTCATTCTGATTCTCATCTCCTGCTTCTATTATTTGCAATGTTTTGTGCTTAAGAACCAAGGTCTTGAACTCAATTGCAATCATTTAAGGTTGTATGTCATGATAAACTTGCTATTGGAACAAAGAATCCAATTAAGTGCTTGTTTACATTGACAAGATTGTGGGTTACATGAGGAGGATATCATCATAAGTACGAGAGTTGTTATGAAGATTGATGTTTATTTGCAAGTCAAATAGATAGATCATATGCCTGAATATGTGAGCATGTTTTAGGTATCCATCTGTATGTTGAAGATTTAGTTGATGCCCAATGGATAAGGGACTGGTTAGCTTGAAGGATACATGTTCTTTGTTGTTGCATACCTAGTTATGCTAAGAAACCAAATTAAAATGAATATCAATTTCCCATTTTATATTTTGAAGAACTAGAATTGTAGGTCATGGCTTATTTGTGGTTACTTTCCTTGGTTATAATTAGGTTCTATAATCAGGAGATTTACCAGCAAATTGAAGAAGAATATTGACCATATCTTCTATAGAGGGTAGTCTTGTAGTGAAGTATCAAGATAAATCAGGAAAATCCCTTAGGTTTGCCTATCTTGGCTTAGCAGAGCCTAAAGTGAAGTGAGTCTGGTTGACTTTGTTAATTGGCCCAGAACTTAGATAAAGCCTTGCTAAATATAGGATTTAGCTCATCCTTAGGCTTGTCCCTGGTCTTTGTTTCTTGGTATCAGGTTTAAATCTACCTGGTATGTTCTTTACCAAAAAGAACTCCAACATATCCTTTTCTCTATCATCTATTCTTCTCTAATTGATTCTATAATTCACTCTATTTTCTAAGTCACCTTGAATACTCTATGTGCAAACTGTCTTGTTTGCTCCTCCAACTCTCTCTATCTCTCTCTTTGAAAGTTTAGGGTTACATCGTCCTTAGGAAGGCTTTGGTGGCTCAGGGTTAGGTATGAATCTATGGCTGAGATTCATCCATTTTTCCACTTAATCCTTCCCATTTTTTGATTTGTTTCATGTAATTGCATAGGGAATCCAAATATAGATTCATTCTTATCTCCAAATTATCAAAATCTATCTTTAAGTCAGCTAAAAAATTGCTTACATAGTTGTTTGTGCCATTACAAACAAATATGTCAAAATTGTTTCACTCAACATATGAAGTCTTTGATGCTCGACCTACACTATTCTCTGTACTATGACTCACCATCTAAATTACTTAGCATAGTCTATCTACTTGGCTTCAATGTTACTTGGCATATGCTATTTGTTGTTTGATCGGCTCTTGAATCACTTGGCATGGTCTATCTTCTTGACACTTGAGTGACTTGACACTCATTGCAAATTAGCATGGTCTAATATTTACATGTTGTGCTTGACATTTATTACTCATTCGACATGAACTAAGTAAATGACTTAGGTGTATTGACACTCATTGTCAAAACCAATCCAAGATCAACAATTGTGGAGGGAAGTGAAATAGGAATAGGATCAATGGATATCTTATCTAGACCATTTTCAACAAACTTTCATGTAAATCATTAGGGAATCTATCCTCTTTTACAATAAAAACTTCATTAAAGTATTCCAAACAAGAATCATACATATTGAAATACAAAAAGCATAAAAATATAGATGTTTTATGTATTTTTAATGAAATTTTGTGATTGTTTTGTATTTTTGAAACATATAAATAAATGAAATATAATTAACATGCAAGATCTAACAACAAAAAGAAAGAGTTGTCTATCACAGGTTCACCAAAATGAAGAGGATAAAATGGATCTTTAACAATGTCTAAGACATTCACCACTATTCATTTATTTGTTTTAGAGTTGATATGAAATAAGTAATAGAAATGCTTGGAATTTTACTGGATAAGATGCATACCTCAAAAATGGAACCAATATGAAAATACCTATTTTCTAGTGCTTTTGCACAGTTTCTAGAAAATTTGCATTTTAATTCAAACTAGAAATGTCAAAATAGAGAAAACCCAAAAATATTTTGTCTTCTTAAAGGGAGGTCAACCTTGGCTTTGTTGGCAAGGTACAATTGTGTTCCAAGCTACAATTATACCTTGAAAAGTTGACCATGACCTTTTTTTCTTTGTTGAAAAATTCATTCGTGGATCTTGGAAGTTTATCAAAAAGAGTATCCAAATTTGTGCTCCGATCTTCAAAACAACACCAGCACATATCTAAAAATAGGGTTTTGGGGTGGCTATATAAGATTTTGCCTTAGTAAAACTCTTATTTTGTTGATTTCCACCTCCATGAATAACTAGATTTAATAGAATGTCTGTGTGTGTATTGAATGTGTAATGCCAAGATCTAATCTACTAGATTGAAACCCTAGCATGAATATATATGTATGAGAAAGCAATGCATATATTTGAATAAGATAAAAAATCATACCAAGCCCCCAAGGCTAAAGTACTCCTACCAAACTCATAATCTATATTTTCTACCCGATGATTGTATCTTTGAATGCTTGAATATCGATAATCATGAATCAAGGAAGATTGGATCTCTCTTTTTCTAAATAGATGTTCATAATGGTATAAAAATACTTGATATCCACACTAGCTTGATCTTCTATATCATTCTCTTGCATTTCATATCATTTTCTCTTGATTTTAGTTGTCCTTCTAGTTATCGTGTTCATGTTCTACTTGTAGAAAGATGCAAATGAGAGTCTTTATATAGAGGCTTCAAGATGAGGCTCCTAGAGTAATGTGAGGACTTGTAATTCAAATTTCACCTAAATTATGTTCCAATCAACACAACCAACTAAGGAGGTAAAATAATTAAATGAATCTCAAATTAACCCCTTCCATATTCAAATCTAAAAGCCTAACATTAATTTTAGAGCCCTTTGAGACCAAAATGAAAAATGGGATCAAACTCTTAATGAGGTCAAGGATGACCTCAACCTTGACCTAGATCAAGGTCGACCTTGACCTTTCCCTAGGTCAGGGTCAACCTAGGAATCTTCATTAGATAGAGCAGAAAAAGGGGGATTCTGAGGATAGCCATAAACCTAAAAATGATGTCAGAATAGGATTAAATTCATATAATAGACACCAAGTTCTATAATGAATATGATAAAAGCTAGGAGGACATATTCCTAAGTCCTACCCAAAAAATAGAGCCATAGATGAGGGAAATTAAGGAGAATCTTCAAGATCCTAACCCTAATTTCACCTAAAATGAAGGAGTCAAGTGCAAAATGCATCTTAAATGTAAATATATCATGATAATTATACTAAAAGAGGGTGCTAAAACCTATCAATATGGAAGTGATTCCATTTTAAGATGATACACTAATCTTTCTTTATTTGTTGTGACTTCACCATTTTCATCTAGTTTATTTTTGTATAATTACTTAGTTCCAATAACATTTTGTTCTTTGGTTTGGGTACAAGTTACCAAATTTTGTTCTTCTTAATCTAATCATTCTCTTCTCTCATGGCTTGATTCAATTTATCATTTTCTAATGCATCCTTCATAGACTTAGGCTCATGCATGCTTAGCAAACATGTATCATTTCTTAACTTGTTTCTTCTCATTGGTCTAGGTTCTTTGTCTCTAATCATTTGTTTAGCAAGGTGATGTCTTTTGACATACTTTGACAATCTTGCTTCTAATCTATGTTCTACAATGGATATTCTAAGGTTCTTCTCTACTTTCTACAATTGATATTTCAACTTTAGAATCACTGTGCACTTCTCTATCAGGTAACTCAACATTCCTTTCATGTGCACTAATCTTAGTATTAGAATTTACATCAACTTCTAATTGCAACTAAACTCCAGAATGTAACTTGGCATTCATTATATGTGACTCAATAGTCACTGATACTTACTGTTGTTGATTTGAAAGTTAGTTCATAGCTTCATCATCACTTATGTCTTCATAGAAATACATAAAAAAATTGTAGTCTTCAGGTTCCTTTGCAGGTTCATCTTCATGTACCTTTTTATATTCATCAAACTTCACAGTTTCACTTTCCACAGCTTTTTTAGTGTTAGTATTTAAAAACTTATAAGCTTTACCTCTTGTGGAATAGCCTACAAATATACCTTCTTCACTTTTAGCATCAATTTTTCCATTCATCTTGTCCTTAAGAATATAACACTTGCTTCCAAATACCTTAAAATATTTTGCGTTGGGTGAGTATCCATACCATAGTTCAAAAGAAGTGGAATTTTTACGTTTCTTGACTTGTATTGTGTTGAAGGTATAGATAGTTGTACTTATAGCTTCTCTCTAGAATTTCAAAGAAACATTCTTCTCTATCATTAGTGTTCTAGCACCATCCATTAGAGATTTTTTCCTCCTTTCAACAATCCCATGTTGTGGAGGGGTCCTATGTGCAAAATTTTATCTCTTGATTCAACTATCATTATAGAATATCTCAAACTCATTTGATGTAAATTCTCCACCTCTATCAGATCTTAGACATTTCAAGCTCTTGCTAGTTTCCTTTTCAACTCTTTCCAAGTACCACTTAAACATTTGAAATACATTAGATTTTTGTTTTAAAAACATAACTCTCATCATCCTAGAATAATCATCAACAAATAGGATAATGTACTTGTCATCTTTGTAGCTTTGCATATTAATTGATCCACAAAGATTAGTATGAACTAATTCCATTATCTGGTTTCTTCAATTTTCGAAAACTACTGACTTTCTTCATCTTACTGATACTGACCAAATTATCAAAATTTACATGGCATATTCTTTTGTGCCAGAGCCACACATCATAAAATTTTACTACAATACAAGTAACATCATTCATGTCAAGATAAAATAGATTACCTCTAGTTTGATCACCATTTCCAATTAGTTCTCCATCAGTATCATAGATCTTAACTTTTCTATTTCCAAATTCAACCTTACATCCAACACTACTCAGTTGTGAAACACTGAATATATTATAGTTAAGTCCTTCTACATAGTAAGCATTGTCATATATGATTTTATCTATTAGTTTTATAGATCCTTTTCCTTTGATTAGACATGTGCATAATTACCAAATCTAACACTGTTTCCATCTTAATGCACAAGATAATTGAACTTACTTTTATCTCTAGTCAAGTGATTAGAACAACCATTGTCAATAATCCATCTGTCACTTTTGTTTACATAAGATACCAATGCAGTTGCCTCATCTTCATCAGAATTATCCTTCATTGCAACATAGACAACTTCATCATCATGGTCATTGGATTCTTCATTAAATTCATCTTCAGCAATGTAGCAGGCCTTCTTTCCTTTGTCTTCATAATATTTATTGTTCTCATCTCTTTTACCTCTAAATTTGTCTCCACTTCTATTGTTCTTTTTCTTAGGACACGTTACAACAATATGACCAACTTCATTACATTTCAAACATATAATAGGTAACTTACCTTTTTATTTTTCTTTGTCTCCATGAAATCTCCTATCCAACAATGCTTCAAGATCTTCTACATAATCTTCATATGTATCACTATCACTAGAAACATGTTTGACCTTTTCCCTTTTTCTTTTCTTAAGGCTCTTTCAGTGACAATTTAGCTTTGAAAGTAGATTCAACATTTTTATCTTTGAAATTATCAAAATTAGAGAGTTCAATGGTAGTGAATCTACCAATCAATCCTTCAAGGGTCAGATCATTACCAGGTGTGCATCTTAGTTCTTGTATGGCAGAGACTCTAACAACATAGATAGGTAGTAGTATTTTTATTACTTTTTTGATCATAGTCTCATCTTCAATAGTACCAATTGCTCCTCTAATAGCATTAACAAGTTCTTTTACTCTAGAACAATATTGAACTATATTCTCACCTTCTTTCATTCTCATATCATCAAAATTATCTTTGAGACTTTCACATTTGACTCGTAGCACATTTTTATATCCTTCATAGACCATTTATATAGTATCCCACATCTTCTTAGCAAAATAACATCCTTTAATATCACCAAACTTTATTTATCTTAGAGCACATGCAATCTCCAAATTGTATGATTGCACTCTTTCTTCTTTTTCAGATCTTTAGTAGTAGGGGATCCAATAGGGTCAACATGCTCAGTAACAATGGTATATTGTGCATAGTCTTCAAGTCCTCCCAGACATGGCTTCATCAAACTCTTCCATGTAGGGAAGTAGTCCTTGTTAAGCTTAGATACCTCTCTGTTGGGCATTTTGATCTTTAGCTTCTAGTACCTTCAAACTTTTCCTTACAAGCAACCAAATCTCTAATAGAAATTGTTGGAATACTTTACAATAACGTGGGGGGGGGGGGGGTGGTTGGGGGGGGGCGCGGATGAATCACTTATTGAAGGTCCAAATGTCCAAATAAAAATTTTTAACACTTAAAAAAATTCATATCCATATATCCTTATCACATGTCATGCATGCATCTAATAATTCCATAATTCAATAGGTCAGTATCGTAGGTCAAAATCACTTTAAAAAATGTAAACATTAAACACCACAAAATCATTCACACATTTTGACAAAAGGATTTTATGTGGAAACCCAATTTGGAAAAAACCACCAGTAACATGCTACTAATTCTCACTCTTCTGAAGTGATGCCCTATGAAAAGCAAACCTTGATAAATGTTACAATACACAATATTCAACATGACTTGGTTAAAGAATTTCAATCACCCTATTAGGAGTGACCCTTGTTAGAGGACTTTAGAACCTTCGATTAGAATGCCACCCAATTAAAGTATATACAAATGACTGTTAGGTCAACCTTAATCTGGAGGATTTACCCTAATTTGATACAATGATTAGAAAGTAATAGGAGGACTTGATTTGATAACAAATCACAACTCACTTGTAGATTATAGATCTGTGATTTAGTCCTCCATTTTTCTTGAATTTCATACACTTCATCTCTTACAACTTGTTCACACTTCAAGAATTCATGTTCTTATGCATTCTTTTTTTGCATGTCAATTACAGACTCTTCTATTTGGCCACCATATGAAACAACACCCTAGACTTATTGTCTTCCTTAGGTTCTCACACATGTAAACTATTGCTTCTAGCCTTGTGTCTCCTTATAAAGATAATTTAGGTCATTTTCCTCTTAATCAAAATAATCCGTCTTAGGGTTAGGTCAAATTCATTAAACCCTCCCTCTTTCCATTTTGTTCCCTCTAGAAACTAATTTTACAATTCTCTTTGAATTCACCTCAAAATTTTTTATCTTGAATCCTATACCTCCATCTCATCAAGGTTATCTTCAAAACACTTTACACAATTCAAGAAATCAACTTTTTTGGCTTAGATTCAATGAATCTTTGATCAAACTTTTATTGGTATCACTCAGCAAAAACTAGCTTCTAATGCTTGGTACACACTGAATTTCTTAGCATCCACTAAAATTTACTCAACGTATGTGGTCTTTTTACTATCACTCAGCACATACTAAATTCACTTGGCATACACTATTTCTTCACTTTTCTTGGCACTAACTGATTTTCTACTCTGATTGAACTAACATGATTCAACTCCAATTGATCACTCATTCAAGCTTAGAAAACTCATTGTATTTTCCTTCTTCTTCTAGACTTAGCTAGTGTATCTAATAACTGCAGCCTTAAGTAGAAAAAAAATACTATTATCATGAAAGTTTGCACCCTTTCCTAAAGTTTTACCTAAAGAAAACCTTGTGAAACATGGAAACAATCTCCAAGTTGTGGGAATTGAATAATGAGATTGAGTCTCTAGAGAAGGAAAAATTTCTCACTATCAGGATGCACCTAACTACTTTGAAGGAAAATGGAGAGGGAAATACATGAAATCAAATTACCTAATCTAATCTAGAGAGGTGATACACCAAATAGTATGTTCATTCTGATCTCTTCCTAGAACTGCACAGTTCATCAATATAATCTCAAAGTACACAGATTCAAACCTTTATTTAGCTCAACAACCACATGTAGATTAGAAACCAATAGAATTTTATAAGGAAATTCACTCTATATCATTAAAAGAAAAAATAGATACATCGTATAACTTGAAGATTGAAACCAATACATTAATAGAAGGCAAGAAGGTTTTATAGATATATTAATGGAAGAAAGAGATACAATAGAGAAATATATTCACTCAAAGGAAAAGGAAATTATAGTAGTAGAGTATGCAATACAACTAATATAGAATTAGAGAAGAGACTAAGTGACTCTTTGAAAGAGTTACAAAAACTTCCTTCATAGCTTTAGGCATAACTAAGAAGACTTCAACTAAAACCTAAAACTCAACTACTGTCTTCATATTGTAGAGAATAATAACTACTAATCTAAGGAAGATTTGATTGGATGTACATCCCTATGTAGAAAACCTAATCTTTATGTACACACTTTAGCCTTGATGAGACAGAAGTGGTGGCCATAATTTCTCTGACTAGTAGATGGATAACCATGGCAGTGGTAGAATGAAATTTTCATTTATTATGTGTCAAGAACACCCCTTTGATCACCTACAGCCATATTTTCCTTAATCTTTCCAACTACCTCCAAGACATTTATTACTTTCTTGGTGGGCCACTTAGTACATTTGATTTCATATAAGTTTCTTACTACCTTACTCGACCTGAAAATTAGATCCCCATCATTATTGTATAGATTCTTGTCCTTCTGGCTCTATTTAGTGATGACATGTGCCTTATTCTATTCTACATCATTTAGAATTCATACCCAATGTCTTTCTACCACCTCAAATGGAATTTCAACACAATTATCCAACTTTTTATTCTCTGAACCTTTATCAAATTCTATTAGCCAAGGGTTTTCCATCATTTTCTAGCTTAGAATAGCAAAAAAAAATTATCATATTTGACTTTGGTCTTTACAACCTTACAAAAAGCTATGGCTCATGGCTTCATAAAAATTCACTATTTTCTCTTGTGATCTCATGATCAACTTCCTCTTTGTATGGTCATGAGGCCCCTTTTGAGTTATTATGCTTATGTGATTTTCCATTCATTATGAGATCATAACCCTCCATAACATTTTGCACTTTATGTCTTGTGATCTTACGATCAAACAAGGTTTTTTATCATTGAAAATCCCTTTTAAGCTTCTTACAATCTTACGATTATAGCTTTGTGTAACATTGGGCCTTTTCTTCTTCTTGCCTTACAATCTTACGATTGCAGTCAACTATTTCTTATTGTAACCTCAGAAGTTATCACTTAACCACTATCTCTAACTCTCAATCATACATTGGTTGCATCCTTTATTCATCATAGCCTCAGAAGCCTTAACTTTTAACTTTATGATCATAAAAATAGCTATTATCTCACCTTTATCACAACTTTGGAGAACCTCATAGTTTTCCCTCACGATCTCACAATCCACTAACCTTCATAGCTTCGAGAGACTTATTGACATGTGCTCAATTCTTTATGCTTATACATCTAGCCCCTTACAGTTTTAAATTTTCTACTTACAATCTTACAATCCTAACTTTCGTATGGTCACAAGTTCCCTTTTTTAGCCTTTACGATCATATGATGAACATTTGTTGAAACATCATATCACTTTCCATTTACCATAAACACTTATGATGACATGATATGTGGTGATTGTAAGATCATAGAATCTCATAAAAAACACTCATGATGCTATGATATATGGGATATCATAAGATTGGGAGACTCTACATTTAGCTTTGTGACCCCCAACTAGCCTTTACTTTGTAACATTGGAAGAGAAATAAAACAAGGCTTATGACTAGATGTTATTGATCCCAATCGTAAGATCATAACACTTCATGGAATATTTTTAGAAAAGGGGGTGGGGAGGGCTAAAATGGCAGACAATAAATCATATCATCCATGTCTTACTTGGTCTTAGTGCTCCTTTTATACACCATATACCTTATCCTTTCTCTAGGTACTCTTGTTATCCTTCCTTTTCAAATCCTCTTCATCAGTCAAACAAATGATAACATTTAGACCAAAAAGAAATTGTCTCACTACTAAGTAGTAGGTTTTACATCATTGAAAAAATAATGGTTGTTCCATGATAGATTTCACACATCAAATAACCTTGATTGCAACAATCCCCAACTTGGAACTTGTTATATCTCCTCTTTTGATCTGCTCTAGCCTTATACTGTAGGTTCATCTTGGTAATATGTGTAAGTATGATGGGGAGATTCTTCAACTAAGAGCTTACTAGCTCTACCCATTCTACTCCTATCCCACTATAGGGACTTCTCTTCTACCCTATCTTAGAGGATTCCTTTACAATCTTCTTTCTCCAAGAAACTCACCCACCCATTCAAAACTTCAATGACATTCTCCCAATTCACCTAAAATTCATTATTTTGCCTAGATTTCCAAAACTTCCCCAATAACACCAAGTGCCTATAAAAAATGTAGAAAATTTCTAATAAGTTTCTTGACTCATTCCCCATCATTCTACACCATTCTTTAAGGTATCACTCACCCAAATCACCAAAATGATTAGGTAGGCCTTGTAGCCACAAGAGCCCCTATTAGCCCTCTTAGAAACAAGGAAGGAGTTATAAATCATACAAACCCTTAATAAGGCCCCTTTTTGTATACTATACTTTTTTCCCCTATGACCAACCCTTGAAGATTTTATAGGTCTAGGGTTCCAAAAATGTATGTACTATATGGATTCAGAAAACCCTACTTTTAATGGTTTTAGAAGCAATGTTGGTGTGTTCTCCCTTGAAATCTTTAGAATCTATACCAAGCCTCCTCCTTTGAGTTTATATTCCCTTAAAAATTTCTCCTACCTTACCAATTCAAGATTTACCCATGCCAATCATCTGTTCTTCACAAAAACTCTTTACAAGCATCTCTTTGCACCTTGTCAAGCTTGCCAGCTTGCCTAGGGCTCACTTGTAAAAATATAATTTGGCATTCCAAAACCTCCAAAAACCATATTTACAATATTTACAAATTTTATTTCTTGGTCTCCAACATCCATGGTGATTAGAACAAGGACACTCAAGCTAAAGCGCATTCCATACTTGTTACCCAAAACTAGACAGGAGGATTATCAAAAGAAAATAACTTTCTAGACATTATTGAATGCCTATTTGAAACAAAAAAAATTACACATAGATTCAAGACATGAACACAAGATATTATTTCACCAAACATTGTTCTCTATTTAATCCAAAATTCCATACCAAAACTTCAAACTACGCTTCAAAATGCTCAAAATTGTCCTATTGCTAGTGTTGTTCGTACACCCAATTGTCCAACCCTTGGAATTGAGTTAGAAAAGTATTAAATATACTTCCTACTTAATTATATGCTATATTTCACACCATAACTTCCCAATTCATTCATTTTGCAAAAATTGCCTGAAACTTTGTCAAGTAATTTTGCAAAATTGCAAAGTTGTCAATGCAACTTTTTGACAACTTTCGCATTTTTTCTCCTAGACTCTTCAAACATGAAAAGTAATTTCTCAAACCTTTTAGGATGACATTAGAACATATAATATACATCTTTCCACACCTTTTATGGCATTTTACCTCATTTGGCCTCCTAGAGCAATTTTTGTAATTTCCTCCTATTAGGACCTAATTGACAAAATTAGACTCCCAATTCAAAACCTATCAACTCAAACCTCCTAAAAACACCTTGGGACTTTATCACTAGTCCTTATTATCTCCATATTTGGTTAGACCATCTATAAACCAAAAATTAGACTTAGGGTTTGATCTTACCTTAGGTGCCCCTGCACCATTCTCCCCCTACATGAAGAAGTTAGGGTATTGTTGGAGATAAGAACTCATGGTGGATGCCTAGCTTCTTGAAGTAACCCTTAGTAATCCAAGTTGCCTCAGCCTTAGGTAAATCCATCCATTTCACTAAATGCTCCTTGTATAGCTTTTTTATTGTGCTCTTCTTCATCATGGAGTCCAATATCTTTTCAACTTGTGGTTGCTACTATTCAGGTATCTTCATGTCAATTACATCCTTGTTTAACTCTTTCTGATACTCTATGTCATCCATCTTAGGACCTTTATATGGTACTAGATCTTTCATGTTGAAAATTGGAGAAAGATACATGTCCTTTGGTACATCTATCTTGTAGACATTGGTCCATACTTCTCAAGGATCATGCATGGCCCAATCCTCCTTGTCTGCAACTTGCTAGGGATTCCCATTTGTAACATGGCTTTATTGAGATACACCATCACCGAGTCTCCCACTTAAAATTGCAACTCTATTCTCCCTAATCCTTCTTCTCCTTCATTTTTTTATTTTCTTCTATCAAATTCTACTTCACCTGATCATGTACCTCCTTCATTGATTGCACAAACTGATTAGCTTGTCCACTAATCTTTTCATGTGAAAGCAAGTCCCATAACTCTATTATCCCTCTTGGTGAGTACCATATACCATTTGGAAAGGACTTAACTCTATTGTTGTATTCTTTCTATCATTGTAAGAAACTTTAGCTTGGGGAATAACTTGCTCCCAAATTTTTCCATTTTCCTTGATGAGGCACCTTAATAGGTTATCGAATACCCTATTTATCACCTCTGTCTAACCATTAGTTTGAGGATGGTAGGTAGAGCTATGTGGTAGGTTTGTTCCAAGCCTCTTCCATAGGGTTTTCCAAAAGTGCCCCACTAAATTAATATCTCTATTAGCTACTATGTTCCTTGGCAAGCCATGTGTCCTAACCACCTCCTTGAAGAATAAGTTGGCAACATTACTTGCATCATGTGTAGTCTTGCATGGTATGAAGTGGCTCATCTTACTGATCCTATCTACCACAACAAAGGCATTATCCATCTATGTCCTAGTCCTTGGTAATCCAACTATAAAGTCCATGCTGATGCATTCCCAAAACCTATTAGTAATAGGGAGAGGTTTTTAGATCCTTGCATTTGATGAAGTTTCCTTTACCTTCTAACATATGTTTCATTGCTCCACATACCTCCTAACATCTCTCTACACTTTAGGCTAGTAATACAACCTTTCCAAAAGGTCCAAGGTCTTATTTAGACCAAAGTGCTCACTCGTGCTCCAATTATGCTTCTTTTGAATGAGATTCTCCCTCATGGATCCCCTTGGGATGTACAACTATTCACCCTTGAAAAATAGTCCATTATAGAGGGTATATTTAGCAAAATCACTATGGAAATGATTGGGAAAATTAGTGCATACCTTATCAAGTTCTAAAAAGTTAGTCTCCTCCTTATATAGATCTTTGAAACCATCTAAGTAAATGCTCTGAAACTTGACTTCTTGTTGTGTTCTAAAATGTTTACACACTTCTATGAATCATTATATCCAAGATTTCCCAAGAATGAGATCTCAAATGGTGACTCATAGCTTTCTATTCATGGAGTATAAGGGTTTTTAATGGATCCCCTTAGTTTGACCTAGTTTGTGCTGATGCAAGTACACCATGAAACAAGAGATTCAAGAATCAAAATATGAATGCAAATGAAGATGAAAACTAATACAAATATTAACAATTCAAAATAATGCAAGAAAAAGAAATATAATCTATGAAAGGAAATAATAATGCAATATTAATCTATGAAAACAAATATGACTCTAAGTTAATATGAAAATGAAAGGATGAAACTTTATGATGGAAGCCATGGATGCAAGAGAGAATAAGACAAGAAGAGAGAAGTTACAATGAAGCTCCAATGTCCAAACCCTAAGGCTCAAACTTCTTTTCCAAAATATCTCTCAAAACATGTAGCATAACAATAATATAGAAATGAACTATTTTCTCTATATTTCTCTACATCTTTCTCTATATCTTTCTCTATATGAAAATTAGAAGGAGAGGACTCCTTATAAAGGAAAATGTGGAGGTGGGAGGCTTCTCACAACCAATATAGGATAATAGAGTTTGATCCATGTGAGACAAAATTCCACCAATAAGAAAAGTGGAATGTTTGAGTAGAAAGTGCAAAGAGCAAATTAAGGAATCCCACTTAGAGATATGTGCATTTAAGTGTAGAGAAAAAAAAAGATCTATTTATTTTTATTTCATATTATTTTCTTTTTTCATCACAAAGAGATATTTAAGTGAAGATTTATTTAATTAATTAAAAGAGGGATTTTCTTTTAATTAAAAGGAGATTTATTTTATTTAATTAAAAGAGAAGTTTTCTTTTAAGTAAATAAGACTTACAATAAGATGATCAAATTTTAGAAAATATTGAAATAATTAAAGTAATTACAATCTGATCAAGGAAAATTCTTTGAATTGATTTAATAAAATATTGCAGTGCATTGATTCAGGAAATTGATAAATTGATTCACGAAATTGATAAATATAAGAATGTGGTTCCATAGTCTAAGCGACCATTTTAGGGTGCATAAATTTTTCCCTCTTTGACTAATGTGTGATCATTTTGGAAAACATTTAGTCAAAGAATGTTGTTCAAGTGTGAGGTTGATTTGGGATCACAAAACACCATAGATGTGTGGTCAACTTAGGAACACATCAAGACAAAGAATACAAATTTTAATAATATTTTTTTCTTGACAAAGATAAGGCTATTGCAAGTGGAACAAATATTGACAAAGTTGAATCAAGGATTGAAGTTTGATAGGTACTTCCCCTTGTGATCGAAATTAAAATGAAATAGAGGAGAAGCAAAAAATTGATAAATTTGATCAAATCAAACTAAAGATAAGGTTCTTGATGTAAGATAAAAAATATATAAGGATCACAAAACTAAGGTAGATCATCAGGCATGAAATATTATGCCCCAAATTTGAATTAGAAGAAAAGAAGTGGGGTGAAAGAAAATGAAAGATAGAAGTTGGGAAGAGATGGAAAGAAAGAGAATTTGGCTCAAGAAAGAGAATTCCTCAACATCAACCAACTATTTAAGAGAGAAAATTTCAATTGAGATCATGCAAGAAGATAAGGGAGTGAAGATCAAATTTGACCACAATTGATTAAAAGTCCACAATAAAGATAAAGGAAAATCCTCTCAAACTCATAATGCAACCTAAAAATGCAAATTAACTTGAAGTCTAACAATGCAAGCTACATGAAAATGAAAAGATGTAATTGCAATAGAGCAACTGTAACATAGGGTTTTTTGTTCATCATTCGTTAGAGAATGTTAAAGAACTTATTTTCATGATAGGGTCATTATTAACATACATTAAAAAATCAAAAAATCATCATTAGTCACAAGTGCAACTATGAAGATACGACTATGATTTATATTGGATTAGAATGTGGAAAGATTCTAACATAAGCATCAAAGACATAAAGTTCAAGATCACTTCAATGTTAGCTTACCCAATTTAATGTAGCAAAACCATACTTGCATCAAGGCATAGATGTAAAGATGACCATAAGAACAACTATGCAAAAATAGTCAAGGATGATGCATCAAATCTCCTAAGTATTTCAATGGGACAATTTTGAGTTGTCATTTTGCATGATGCTTGACGACGGGAATTATTTCAAACTCCTCTCTTGGAAAGTTAATTTGGGATCAAATCCAAGGTTTGGGGTGATCTTGTGACTTACTGGAATCCACTCAGTTGAAGATAAATGTATTTTTTCACAAGGAGGCATTTCCCAGTTCGAACCACTTTCAGATCAAATGATCAGTCTGCTTGTTGTTTCAAGATTAAACACAAAAGAGATATGTTTTTTGGTGTTTTCTAATTTTTTTAATGAATACAATCTAATAATTCAATTATATGAATTCCTAATTCAACCAGGGATTAGCAAAGAAAATAACAAAGATAAAGTAATAAGAAGTTTAACCAAATAACATGAAAGGGAAATTCCTAATGGACATAAGCTACAAAAACAACACGTCTGCAAATTAAGCCTTTGAAAAGATCAGTAGATAACTAATGAAAATAGGAGAAATTCTTCCTTAATTCCACTAATGTAATCAATTGGAATTTAGTAACTGTAAGATGTTTCACTTTTCATCATATCACAAGGCTATATAATGTGCACTTTACCTTATGACTAGTGAACTAGCACACCTAGTGAGGTGTGCTAGGTGTGCTAATGCACCTTTTATATGAAAATTTAATTTTCTCCTTTAGCAACTAGATTAGGCAAAAACAAATCCTAAAAATGACTCAAACCCCAAACTAGGGATCTAGGAAGCTAAAAAATAAATTAGGGGGTCCCCATTTCTAGGAAAAATGGGCCATGCGTTGCGAAACCACAACAAATAGCCCCAACAAAAAAATGAAGAAATGATAAAGGTATTTCTTCATTAGCAAGCATTCCTTTGATATGGGTCAAGCACCAATTGAATCTTGAATACTCCAAGAATATTTTGAGACACTTTACAATCAAAACCTCAGAATCTCGAATCTCCAACTTTAGTGTGTTTTCGGTGTGTCCATTTCCTTTGATATCTCAGAAAGAAATATATCAAAAATTTTTGAGAACATGAAAACAATCTTCCACCCTTTAAGTCCATTCATTGCGAATTCTCATGAAAACTATTTATCCATACCTTGCCTGACTAGAGGAGAAAATCAATTCTAAGGGCTCTTAATGGGTTATTACTTTTTATTTGAAGTCTTGGGTAATCTTTTGAATACTTGCTTCATGTAGCTTGCAATGTTTCCATTTGATTCTTTGATGAAGAAATTGTTTTCATATTGGATAGCTTGTTTAGAATGCATATCCATATAGTCATATTACCTTTATCAGATTTTGTAGAATATTTCATTCTTAACACCTTTTTGTTAGAATTCTTTAGAATAACTGGGGGGGGGGGGGAGGGGGGTGAATCAGTTATTCAAGGTCCAAATGCCCTAATAATACTTTTTCTACACTTTTAATAAATCCATACACTTTTCATCCATCCAAACTTAAATCAACTATATTAGTAAGTTATAGTAAATCAACATGCAGAGATGAAACATTCAAGATCAACACATGACACAATGATTTATGTGGAAACCCAGTTTGGCAAAAACCACTAGTAACATGCTACTTGATTCTCACTCTTGTAAAGTGATGCCCTGTTAAAGGCCTTCCCTATTAAAGGCTTACAACACATTGTTAAATGTGACCTTGTTAGAGGATTTCACCAAACTGTTAGGAATGGGCCTGGTTAAAGGACTTTAGAACATTCACTTGGAATGTCACCCTGTTAAAGGATTTATCTCATGGCTATCAAACCAACCTAAGTCCATAGGATTTAAACTAACTATTATAATTGCTAGAAAGTAATGATAATGGCCTTTTGATCTAATATAACTTACAACATACTTTGCAGATTTCATATCACACTTTCAGTTCAATCCTTCTGCTTGGCTTCAATAACTTTAGCTCTAATTTCTTGTCTTCTTATCAAGCTTCATCTCCTTGAGTCTTCTTACTCATCATGCCAATGCATTCATATCTGAGGTCTTCTTATTGAAACAAAGTAACTATGCTCTCTTTTCTCCTTAGCACCTCCTATAGCATTTTGTGCTTTCATGCTTGATCGCCTCTCTCTCTTTTTTCTTCATGAACTTATGACTCCTTATATAGGAATCTAATTTTTCCTTTTCCGCTCAATTTTCCTTCTCCAATTTTAGGGTTTCAAAATGGATTAGGTGGGATACAATGTATCTACCTCATATCTTGTTCTCATCTAGAAACTTTGTCAGTTGTATCCTTAAAAAAATTTTACATGGTGTTCTGTGCCACCAGCTCATCATTCTTAACTTCCATTTAATTTACAAACTTCTAAATAACAACCTTGTCATCTTAGATCTGGCAAATCTTTGATTTTCAAAATAATCTAGCAACTCGGCATTATTGTTTTTACTGGTGTGTAGCATCTCTGTGTTACTCGGCACTATTGGTTTTACTAGTGCTTGACATCTCTATGTTACTTGGCACTATTGGTTTTGCTAGTGCTCAGCATCTCTGTGTTACTCGGCACCTATATCTTCTCGGCACTTGAAGTTTACTCGGCACTTGATATCACTCGGCACTTGATATTGATCTTGCTCGGCTTCAATTAGGAATCTACTCGGCTTCAACTAGCTTGCTCGGCTCCCTCTCTTTAATGAACTTTATTTAGGCTTTACAGATGTCTTAGCTAAAAACCTTACATCTTAGATATGTTTCAATGTGTGCATTCTCTATGTCTTATAGTATGTCATCAACACACTTTTTCATCAATGGCTTAGCTGATCCTTGTACTTCATTACAACATCATAACTTCAACCTTTCTCTTGGTGTACTAGTTATATCTTATTGATTTCCTCCTCCTTGTCAATCAACTAATTGATAGTATTTGGATCACTAAAGCAATTGTCATTCCTGCAAATAGCAAGTTTGACATCAATGACAAAATAATGATTGAGAACATTCTTTACAATTTCCATATATCATTCCAACAACTTTCCTCATGATCTTTTCAATTATTTCCAACAATCGCCCTCTTTGACATTGATGGCAAACCAAACTGATCAATTGATCAACTTAGTTACCACCAAGATAGTATACGTCATTTGCTACTTTTCTTTGTTGGCTTCATCTTTACTAGCTGATCTCATATATCTCCCTCTTTCATATATATTTCCCTCTTGCTTTGTATTGATCAAGTTTCATATTTCTCCCTCTTTGACATAAATGCCAAAGATGTAGCATCTTTATTATATAAAATATGATCTTTGGCTTCTTGTTTTTTCTCCCTTTGTCACCATGCTTGTGACTAAATTGGAGTTTTTGCTCCTGCTGTTATCCTCTGCATCATTCTTCTGATATTTTGATGATTCATTGCTAGTGATGCAGGGCAGCTTCCTTGCTACTTTAAACTACTTGAGTTAGGGGTATTACCCCCAACTTGCCTCTAAGATATTCATAAGCATCCTTTAGCAATGGTTTGGTGAAGATATCTGTAGTTTGTTCCTTTGTGTGAATGTATTCCAACTTCACTTGTTTGTCTTCTACCGGTTCTCTAACATAATGATACTTGATTGCGATGTGCTTGGTTTTTGCATGCATTACTAGATTTTTGGATATGTTTATAGCACTTGTGTTATCACAATACAATATCACAGGTTTTGTTACCTCTTCTTTCATTCCTTCCAATAGATGTGTGAGGCACACAATGTTTGTGCAATTGACTACTGCTGCCACATATTCTGACTCTACAGTAGGCTGAGATGTGCATGTTTGTTTCTTGCTAGTCGAAGTAACTAGCCTTTTGCCTAGAAATAATGCACCTCCACTTGTGCTTTTTCTATCATCAATGTTGCCTCCCCAATCTGCATCTGTATATGCATTGAGCTCAAATTTTCCATTCTTTTTGTAGTATAGACCAAAGTTTTTAGTTCCTTTAAGATATCTCATTATTCTTTTTACTGCTATGAGATGATTTTCTTTAGGATTAGCAGAGAATCTAGCCACTATTCCAACTACTAATGCTATGTCTGGTCTACTATGTACAACATATTGTAGTTTTCCAATCATGGATCTATACATTGTTTGATTGACTTCAGCTGATTCATCATTTTTGGATAGGTTATTTCCTATTGCGATTGGTGTGTTGACCAGTTTGGACTCCTCTAATCCAAATTTTTTAAGAATTTCTTTGATGTACTTTGATTGTGTCACAAATATACCATGTTTGAGTTGATGTACTTGTAATCCAACAAAGAATTTGATTTCTCCAAACATAGACATCTCAAATTCATGTTTCATTTTATCAGCAAAGCCTTTGCAAAGCACTTCCTTTCCACCAAACACTATGTCATCCACAAAATTTTTAGATGCAATAATGTCTTTACCTTCTTCTGCTTTGATGTACATGTTGTTGTTATCATTAGTAATTGTCATTCAATGACAAAATAATGATTGAGAACATTCTTTACAATTTCCATATATCATTCCAACAACTTTCCTCATGATCTTTTCAATAATTTCCAACAATCTCCCTCTTTGGCATTGATGGCAAACCAAACTGATCAATTGATCAACTTAGTTATCACCAAGATTGTATACGTTATCTGCTACTTTTCTTTGCTGGCTTCATCTTTACTAGCTGATCTCATATATCTCCCTCTTTCATATATATTTCCCTTTTGCTTTGTATTGATCAGGTTTCACATTTCTCCCTCTTTGACATAAATGCCAAAGATGTAGCATCTTTATTATGCAAAATATGAGCTTTGGCTTCTTGTTGTTTTCTCCCTCTGTCACCATGCTTGTGACTGATTTGGAGTTTCTGCTCCTGCTGTTATCCTCTGCATCATTCTTCTAATATTTTGATGATTCATTGCTAGTGATGTAGGGCAGCTTCCTTGCTACTTTAAACTGCTTGAGTTAGGGGTATTACCCCCAACTTGCCTTTAAGATATTCATAAACATCCTTTGGCAATGGTTTGGTGAAGATATCTGCAGTTTGTTCCTTTGTGTGAATGTATTCCAACTTCACTTGTTTGTCTTCTACCAATTCTCTAACATAATGATACTTGATTGCGATGTGCTTGGTTTTTTCATGCATTACTGGATTTTTGGATATGTTTATAGCACTTGTGTTATCACAATACAATATCATAGGTTTTGTTACCTCTTCTTTCATTCCTTCCAATAGATGTGTGAGGCACACAATGTTTGTGCAATTGACTGTTGCTGCCACATATTTTGACTCTACAGTAGACTGAGATGTGCATGTTTGTTTCTTGCTAGTCCAAGTAACTAGCCTTTTGCCTAGAAATAATGCACCTCCACTTGTTCTTTTTCTATCATCAATGTTGCCTCCCCAATCTGCATCTATATATACATTGAGCTCAAATTTTCCATTCTTTTTGTAGTATATACCAAAGTTTTTAGTTCGTTTAAGATATCTTATTATTTTTTTTACTGCTATGAGATGATTTTCTTTAGGATTAGCAAAGAATCTAGCCGCTATTCCAACTGCTAATGCTATGTCTAGTCTACTATGTACAACATATTTTAGTTTTCCAATCATGGATCTGTACATTGTTTGATTGACTTCAGCTGATTCATCATTTTTTTATAGCTTATTTCTTATTGCAATTGGTGTGCTGACTGGTTTGGACTCCTCTAATCCAAATGTTTTAAGAATTTCTTTGATGTACTTTGATTATGTCACAAATATACCATGTTTGAGTTGATGTACTTGCAATCCAACAAAGAATTTGATTTCTCCAAACATAGACATCTCAAATTCATATTTCATTTTGTCAGCAAAGCCTTTGCAAAGCACTTCCTTTCCACCAAACACTATGCCATCCACAAAGATTTTAGATACAATAATGTCTTTACCTTCTTCTGCTTTGATGTACATGTTGTTGTTATCATCAGTTCTTTCAAATCCTATTTGTATTAGATACTTGTGAAATCTCTCATACCATGCTCTAGGTGCTTGTTTCAAACCATAGAGTGCTTTATGTAGATTACAAACCATATCCTTGTTGTTTTCATCAACAAATCCTTCTGGTTGTTCAATGTAGACTTCTTCTTCTAATATGCCATTTAAAAAAGAAAATTTTACATGCATCTGATAGACTTTAAAATCTTTATATGTAGCATATGCAATTAAAGTTCTTACTCCTTCCATTCTAGCAATAGGGGCAAATGTTTCCCCATAGTATATTCCTTCTTCTTGAGCATAACCCTTGCATACTAGTCTAGCTTTATTTATGGTAATCTCGCCATTCTCATCTAGCTTGTTTTTGAATACCCACTTGGTGCCAATCACATTCTTGTCAACTAGTCTAGGAACCAAAATCCAGGTTTTGTTCTTCTTTATTTGATCAATCTCTTCTTCCATAGCTTTGTACCAATCATCATCTTGTAATGCACCATATACTGTCTTAGGTTCTGATTTTCTGATTAGACATGATTCATGTCTTAGTCTATTCCTTGTCATTGGTCTTGCATCTTTGTCACCAATTATTTGTTCAGTAGGGTGATGTCTTTTTACATATTTGGATAATCTTGGTTCTATCCTTGTTTCCATGTTTGATATTTCTGATTCAGGGTCACTATGTACTGAGTTTTTAGGCTGTTCTTCATCTCTTTCATATGTACTAACTTCAGAATCAGATTGTACATTTTCTTCATTCTGCAACTTGGCTTCTAAATGCAACTCGGCATTCACTGGTTGTGAGTCGGCTAAAACTGAAACTTGTTGTTGAGTTTCAATTTGATTGACATCATCCTCATTAGTCATTCCTTCATAATAATACACAAAGGTTCTATATTCATCCATTCTTTTTGGTTCTTTAGCTTGGACTTCTGTATGTTCATCAAAGTTTACATTTGCACTTTTCACAATTTTATTAGTGTTAGTATTCAAACACTTGTATGCCTTACTTCTATTGGAATAACCAAAGAATATGCCTTCATCACTTTTTGCATCAAATTTTCCATTTCTAGCATCTTTAAGGATAAAACATTTGCAACCAAATACTTTGAAATATTTTATATTGGGTGAGTGACCATACCATAATTCAAAAGGTGTTGTATTTGTACCTTTCTTGACTTGTACTCGGTTCAGTGTATGAATAGCTACACTTACAGCTTCTCTCTAGTATTTTAGAGCAACAGTCTTTTCCATCAGTAATGTTTTGGCACAGTCAATCATAGATCTATTTCTTCTTTCAGAAATTCCATTCTATGGGGGAGTTCTAGGAGCTGACATTTGCCTTTTGATTCCTTTATCATTACAAAATATCTCAAATTCATTTGATGTGAATTCACCACCTCTGTCTGATCTTAGGCATTTCAAGCTTTTTCCTATTTCCTTTTCAACTCTAGCCACATACCAATTAAACATTTGAAAAGTATCAGATTTTTGTTTAAGAACATAATAGTCATCATCCTGGAATAGTCATCAACAAAGAACATTATGTATTTATCTCCTCTATAGCTTTGTACTTCCATTGGACCACATAAGTCAGTATGAACTAGTTCAAGTACTTCTTTGGATGTATAGTTTTTGCTTTTGAAACTTGACTTTATCATCTTTCCTAACTGACATTGTTTGCACATGATATTATCAAGCTTCTTCAATTTTGGTAAACCTTTGACTTTCTTCATTTTACTGATCTTGACCAGATTTTCAAAGTTGACATGACATAATCTTCTATGCCACAAGCATTCACCATCAAATTTTGCAATAAAACAAGAAACATCATCCATATCAAGGTAAAATAGATTACTCGTTGTTTGATCTCCTTTTCCTATCAGTTTACCATCAGTATCATAGATTTTTGCAGTTTTGTTTCCAAATTCTACTTTGCATCCTATATTACCAATCTGTGAGACACTTAGCAAATTGTAGTTTAATCCTTCAACATAGTATGCATTATCAAATGAAATTTGTTCTGTGAGCTTAATGGAACCTTTTCCTTTGATTTGACATGGAGCATGATTACCAAATCTAACACTATTTCCATCATACTGAGTAAAGTTAACAAACTTACTTTTGTCTCTTGTCATGTGATGTGAGCATCCACTATCTATGATCCACCTGTCATTCTTGTTCATACATGTTACGAATGCTATAGGCTCTTCTTCATTAGATTGATCCTTCATGGCTA
The DNA here is from genome assembly GCA_028749045.1 of Cupressus sempervirens. Lineage (NCBI taxonomy): Eukaryota > Viridiplantae > Streptophyta > Pinopsida > Cupressales > Cupressaceae > Cupressus > Cupressus sempervirens. Next base: position 884,488,149 of record CM053786.1, read on the forward strand.
CATAAACAACTTCATCATCATTGTCATCAGAGTTTTCTTCAACAATATAACACTTCTTACCTTTTTCTTTGTAATCTCTCTTGTCATCATCTCTTCTAAATTTGTTTTTGTTTCCTTCCTTGTAATCCTTTTTCTGTGTACACCTGGAAGCAATATGACCTACTTCATTGCGATTGAAACAAATGATAGGCATCTTACTTTTAAATTTTCCTTTACCTCTGTGAAATCTTCTAGCAAGCAATGCTTCCAATTGTTCCACATCTTCCTCATCAGTGCTACTGTCACTGGATACATACTTCATTTTTCTTCCTTTCTTTGATTTCACTTGTTCAACATCTTTTAGTGATAACTTGGCCTTAAAGGAAAATTTAGTATTCTCTGGTCTATAGTTGTCAAAATTAGATAACTCAAATGTAGTGAGTCTACCTATTATACCTTCAAAACTTAGATTGTTTCCTAGTATACATCTTAGTTCTTGTATTGCTAATACTCTAATAGCATAGATAGGGAGCAAGGTTCTTAAGAACTTACTATCAACAGTATCTTCATCCAGTTGACCACTTAAGCATCTTATTGCACTTACCACTTCTTTTATTCTTGCACCATACTGAGTAGCATTCTCATTTTCCTCCATTTTCATATCATCAAACTTTCCTCTAAAACTTTCTCTTTTTGCTCTTTGTACATTCTGATCTCCTCCATAGATGTCTGATAGGGCTTTCCACATTTTGAATGCAATGTCACATCCTTTGATAACATCAAATTCAGCATAGTTGAGTGTAGAGACAATCTCCAACATTGTCTGATTGTGTTCCTGCTTGTTTTTCATGTCTTCTGTAGTAAGAGTACCAGTTGGTTCTACATGTTCAGTGACAATAAAATTTTGGGCATAATCTCCTATGGATCCAAGATGTAGCTTCATCAAACTTTTCTATGCAACAAATTTGTCTTTGTTGAGCTTGGAAACTTCTCTCTTAGGCATTTTGATCTTTTCTACTTACAATTCCTTTAAACTGAATCAACAATTCAGCTTTGATACCAATTGTTAGAATTCTTTAAAATAATTGAGAAGGGGGGGTGGGGGGGGTGAATCAGTTATTCAAGGTCCAAATTCCCTAATAATACTTTTTCTACACTTTTAATAAATCCATACACTTTTCATCCATCCAAACTTAAATCAACTATATTAGTAAGTTACAGTAAATCAACATGCAGAGATGAGACATTCAAGATCAACACATGACACAATGATTTACATGGAAACCCAATTTGAGAAAAGCCACCAGTAACATGCTACTTGATTCTCACTCTTCTAAAGTGATGCCCTATTAAAGGCTTGCCCTATTAAAGGCTTACAACACATTTTTAAATGTGACCTTGTTAGAGGATTTCACCAAACTGTTAGGAATGGGCCTAGTTAAAGGACTTTAGAACATTCACTTGGAATGTCACCCTGTTAAAGGATTTATCTCATGGCTATCAAACCAACCTAAGTCCATAGGATTTAAACTAACTGTTACAATTGCTAGAAAGTAACAATAATGACCTTTTGATCTGATATAACTTACAACATACTTTACAGATTTTAGATGACACTTTTAGTTCAATCCTTATGCTTGGCTTCAATCACTTCAGCTCTGATTGCTTGTCTTCTTATCAAGCTTCGTCTCCTTGAGTCTTCTTACTCATCATGCTAATGCATTCATATCTGAGGTCTTCTTATTGAAACAAAGTAACTATGCTCTCTTTTCTCCTTAGCACCTCCGACAACATTTTATGCTTTCATGCTTGACCGCCTCTCTCTCTTTCTTCTTCATGAACTTATGACTCCTTAAATAGAAATCTAATTTTGCCTTTGCCACTCAATTCTCCTACTCCAATTTTAGAGTTTCAAAATGGATTAGGTAGGATACAATGTATCTACCTCATATCTTGTTCTCATCTAGAAACTTCATCAGTTGTATCCTTAAAAATATTTTACATGGTGTTTTGTGCCACCGGCTCATCATTCTTAACTTCCATTTAATTTGCAAACTTCTAAATAACAACCTTCTCAGCTTAGATCTAGCAAATCTTTGATTTTAAAAATAATGCAGCAACTCAGAATTATTGTTTTTACTGGTGCTCGGCATCTCTGTGTTACTTGGCACTATTGGTTTTACTGGTGCTCGGCATCTCTGTGTTACTTGGCACTATTCATTTTATTGGTGCTCGACATCTCTGTGTTACTTGGCACCTATATCTTCTCGACACTTGAAGTTTACTCGGCACTTGATATCACTCGGCACTTGAAGTTTACTCGGCACTTGATATTGATCTTGCTCAGCTTCAATTAGGAATCTGCTCAGCTTCAACTAGCTTGCTCGGCTCCCTCTCTCTAATGAACTTTAGTTAGGCTTTACAGATGTCTTAGCTAAAAACCTTACATCTTAAATATGTTTCAGTGTGTCCATTCTCTATGTCTTATAGTATGTCATCAACACACTTTTTCATCAATGGCTTAGCTGATCCTTGTACTTCATTACAACATCATAACTTCAACCTTTCTCTTGGTATGCTAGTTATATCTTATTGATTGCCTCGTCCTTGTCAATCAACTAATTGATAGTATTTGGATCACTAAAGCAATTGTCATTCCTGCAAATAGCAAGTTTGACATCAATGACAAAATAATGATTGAGAACATTCTTTACAATTTCCATATATCATTCCAACAACTTTCCTCATGATCTTTTCAATCATTTCCAACACTTTCTTCCTTTTTTATTTTCTTTCTATAGCCTGACCACACTTAGACTATGTGGCCAAGACATTCATTTCATTTCTTAGATTCAATCTTCAGTGAATATCCCTTGCATTCCTCTTTTAAGAATTTTTAGAAACTCTCATGCCAATCATTGACCTTACCAATTCCTTTGAGAAGACCCTTTTGTTTGAACTAGTAGGGTTTGGACGATCCCTTGCTTTCATTGAACTTGGTTTAAAAAAACTTATAGTCAATTTAAAAAATTTCTAAGTGTTGATTACTTGTCAATTTGTGATTTTGAATTCAAGATTGAAAGTCCCCTATTACTACAAGTAACATCCATTGCTCAGTTGGTATAAGAAACAAAATCACTAAAACATTTTGACAAAGAAATACCTCTTCCCAAAAGTTGAAACCGAAAAGTGATTTAATGAGATATGTCAAGATAAAATATTGAGTGCACCTAACCCCTAGACTAATGCAAATTTGAAAGAAAAAGACACAAAAAGAAAAAAAACCCAAACAAAAAGACTCAACTGAAAGCAAACAAACACCTAATTGGAAAGACTAAAAAAGACTAAGAAAAACAAAAATAAAAGCTTATCTACAGAAAACCTTGCATAATAAGAATGTGGGGTTGTTGTCAGTATATTTCTCATGATGTGAAATACTAATTAATAACTCCATATAGTCCTAAGAAAAGATGATTTGTTTTTGTATTCAAAAAAATAAAGTTTGGACAATCTTGGTTCAAATTCTGAGCATAGATCACACAAAATCAAAAGTTGTGGTAACTCTCCATGACCATGATTAATCCAAAAACAAGTTCTCTAACCTTTAGCATCATATTCAAATTGAAAACCATTGAACTAAGTGGGATAATGTAAATATATCACCTGATATAGTGAGTCTCCCACCATAGGGGTATACTCACACATTGTAATCTCTCCTTTTGGTGGTCTTATCTCATGGGACACAACTCCATGTGCACATGGAAACACTTTAGGTTCCTTCAGACTACAAAAATCAATAATCAACCTTCCTTTTGAATTACAAGATTCATTACTATTATTGATCAAGATTCTTTCTGCCTCATATCCCAAAGATACTTGTTCAAAATCATATTGTCCCTCCATTGTGATCTCCCAAACTAATAAGAAATTAGGACAACTTTCTTCTGAATGGAACCCAAATGGATGGATTTTACATGACTTAGTTATTGCATGGTTTGATATCTTTGTAGAATACCCACAAATAGATATTTACTCTATCAAGCTTGAGACCAAATTGAGCACTCTATCCATCTCTTCTAATGGCATATCTTGTTTTGAGGGAGGTATCTTATCATTATTCAATGGGGAATCAATATCAAAATAGGAAGCATTGGTATCTTTTTCTTGATGACTTCCTAATTCAAAAATCTTAGCAACCTTGAGATCTTCTATATTTCCATCACCTTTTTCAACTTCATGGAGTCTTGGAACTTCAAAATTTTCTATGTCCTCAAAATTTCCTAGCATATCCACACTTATTGAAACATCAAAAATTAGAAGAATTTCTTCATTGCATGGAAACACAAACTCCTCTTGATTATCTTCATCATTTTTTCCTCCTATAGATTTATCACATGATTCAAATACCATTGCACTAAAATGTAAAGCTTGTTTCTCCATGACTTGGGGAGGCTGATTTGAAACATCATTGTACCCATATCCATTTTCACTTGGACTCATACCTATAATACCATTATTCTCATTGTTGATGTTACTGCAAAGACCAAAATTTCCACTCTAATTTTGCAGATAATTATTTTGGGAAGCAAGTTGCCTTGGATGATTGCCTTGGTTTCTTGAGGAATTCAACTTTATTTTGATGAGTTCATTGGATAAAAGAGACATCATCTCCTTCATGGTCTTAAATTCTCTTTCCATATTGTTCTCAAATTTAGAAGGAGGAGAACTCTTTTGCTCAAAGAATATGGTCTTTTGGAGGCTTATACCCTAAGTATGTAATTATTGACATTGGAGTAGCTATAACCTTCTTTGTGAATGTAAAAACCTCTTTGAAGACTTTTTCAATGGTATAAATATCTTTGGGTGGGAGCCTTCTTAGAAAAATAGAAGTTAATGAATCCATTGTTCCAAAATAGATCTAGATGACAATCTCTTGTGGTACAATGTATGGAAACTCCATTCTTTGATACATCCTATAGAAGCAATGATTAAACTATGAAATAGTCTTGTGGAGATCCCTCTTAATTAAAATGAACTAATGATGTAGGATAGCTGGATCAATATAGATCTTGAATTGTTCTAGAAACTTGCTCTCAAAAGAGGTCCAATCCCTTATAGTTTTCAGTGGAAAATTGAGGTACCAATTGAATTCCATTTCCCCCAAAGTGTAAGGAAAAAGATGGCATACCATGTCCATATGTTGAATCTAGTTTTGATTACAAATTTCCTTGAAAATTTTAATATGACCTTCTGCTATTCATGATTCTCCATAGATGAACTATGGAAAAACTTTTTAGGATTTTTGGACAAGTCATGCAATGGACCTGCTAGATTCAAAGGTGAACTTTAGGCATTGAAGAAAGATATGGTGCATAATGATGGGAATGTGTCAAGTAGAATGTAGAGTGGATGATGATTATGGAATGTGTAATGCAAATGGGTGGAGTTCTTGGTATCCTTTTATCACTGTCATGCTTGTGAAAGTGACTAAGTTCTTGGAGCTTGTGTTTATTCTAAAAAAGTGCACCTCTGAAGAAGCACACTTTCTCAAAATAGCACACTTGGTGCACCAGCTAAAAATTCACAAACTTAGAATTTTTTTTAACTTTAAAAAATCATCAAATTTTCAAACAACAACTTAGGTTTTTTGAGCTGAATGGTTTTTAGGCCCTCCTTCTAGAACTACTTCTATTAAGTTGTCATTTTGCATGATGCTTAACAGTAGGAATCCTTTCGAACTCCTCTCTTGAAAAGTTAATCTGGGAACAACTCCAAGGTTCTGGGTGATCTTGCAACCTACTAGAATCTACTCAATTGAAGATAAATGTGTTTGTTCATGAGGATGCCTTTGCTAGTTCAAACCAATTTTGGATCAAATGATCAATCTACTTGTTGTTTCAAAATTAACCACAAAAGAGATATGTTTTTTGGTATTTTATAGATATTTTTTAATGAATGGAATCTAAAAATGCAATCATATGAATTCCTAATTTAACCAAGGGTTAGAAAAGAAAATAACAAATATAAGGTAACAAGAAGTTTAAGCAAATAACATGAAAGGGAAATTCCTAATAGACATAAGTTATGGAAACAAAACATCTGCAAATTAAGCCTTTGAAAAGATCAGTAGATAACCAATGAAAATAGGAGTAGTGCTTCCTTAATCACATTGATGCAATTGTCAATGGGAATTTACTAACCATAAGATGTTTCACTTTTCATCAAATTGCAAGGCCATAGAAAGTGCACTCATGCAAGACAAAAACCTATGCAGGAACAATATGGTGATCTCTTCTCGAACTAAGTATCTCAACAAAATTTGTAGACCTATAGCAAACACTAGAATTAAAAGATCACGCAACCAAAACAACACAATAAAAATATTGGCTCAATTACACTTCATGAACATACATTCACAAAATATAACACACTTACACAAGAATCACTATACTCCAAATACAAGCACCAATAACATATATTATTGCATCAAAATAATGGTAGCCTGGAATACATATTACATTCTTCAGTTTATAAGAAATCTTCTCCTAAATTTGTGTTGAGAGTGAGAGATATCTTTCTGCAAACATATGATTCTAAATTAATAAAACAAATCTATTTATGTATAAATTGACTCTCTAACTGGTGCTTAGTAGAACTCCATCCATATCATTAAATAGATGCATGAGCCTTTGCATGTCTTTGAAAAAAGAAAGAATGAGAAAATAAGAAGAAGAAAGCCATTAGATGATTTAGGAATCTTTGGAGATGCCAAAAATAGAAGCTCCACGTTCACTAGGTGTTTGTAGGAGTTAAACTGTTGTCAAAATGCATTTTCAATGTATGGAAAGCTCTAAATTTGGAATTGGTGATTAACTGTCAATGCACCTTTGAATTCTTAAAAAACTTATGACATAGCTCTAAAAAGGTGCACCTCAGAAGTAGCACACCTCGTGCACCTGTGCACCTAGTGCACCTTGGAAGCTCAAAAGATCAATTTTCCAAAAAATCAAAGTTCTTAGTTTTAAAAATTATTTCTAGATTTTTCTCAAACAAGGTCTAGGAGCACTCTAGTGTACTTATTTTTCTCTTTTTTGATTATTCATACCCTCTTTATACCCAAAAATTTTCATACATTTGAACTCCTTCTACTCTTATCTGAAATTCTAAGGCACCTATGTTGAATCTTGTCATTAATAGTTGCATAAGATGAGGAACCTATTCTAGTTCATGTTTTTGACCTCTATATCTTTGATCTCTTCTTCTCTCAAACTACCCAATCTTTCTGGATTAGAGACTAATTGATCCAAATTATCCAGAATGATCAAATGTTTGAAACTTTTCCATATCTTTTTTAACAAGATTTTATAGGTCTTTTTAACTAGCTTTTCTGGAGGTCTTCTGCTCAAAATTTAAAGTTGAAACTTTCATTGGTCCCTAAAATTGGGTAGCCAAAGGCTCTCTATTTTAGGGACTAAAATTATATTTTTAGTTCTTCTTTCCAATAGTGTAAACAATTTTGATTTATGAGGTTTAGGTCAAAAGTTATGACCACAACAAGTTAAGGATGCTTTTTTTTTTTACCTACACAAAAAAAACATTAGTTCAAAAGGATAAAAATCTAACCCATAAAAAAACCTAATTAATGACAAATAAACCCAGAATGCAAAATTATGACAAAACTAGCAAAAACCCTTATTTTACACTCTGTAAGTCAAAAGTTTGGCACACCTTATGAGGTGCACTAGGTGTGGACCCTTTAGCATTGAGGATATGCTTAGCCTATTTGTAAGGTGCAAAGTGGCACACCTTGGATAGATGTGCACCTACACACTTTTCACTAGGTGAAGGCTTAGTTGTTAGATTATGTTCTTTTTAAGTTTAGTTAATGAAAAAGGTGTGCACCTTAGGAGGTGCACAACGTGTGTACCTTTACCTTTTTTTTGGTGGTGTTGTGTGCAAGTGAGGGAGAGTAGAGCAAGTAGAGTGGTGCACCTTGAGAGCTATAGAGGCGCAAGAAAGTGGAGCAAGGAGGAAAGAATGATGAGGAGAGGGGTAGGGGTCTCAGGATTTGTGCACTTCTTGGAGGTGTGTAGCTACACATTTCCAAGAGGAATGTGCTTTACCTTATGATTAGTGTACTAGCACACTTGGTGAGGTGCACTATGTGTGCTAGTGCACCTTTTATATATAAATTTGATTTTCTCCTTCAGCAATATGTTTTTTGGGAACTAGGTTTCAGAAAAAGACCTAGAAATTAGGCAAAAAAACTAGGTAAAACCCTAAAAAAGACTTAGACCCTAGACTAGGGATTTGAGAAACTTAAAAATAAATTAGGCGGTCCCCATTTCTAGGTGAAATGAAGCATGCATTTTGAAACCAAAATAGACAATAAGAGACACTTTAGAATTTTAAAACGACACCCACAAGCAGAAAGAAAATAAAAACATGCCCCATGCCCCAAGTCCTCTAGTCCATGACATCCTCAAGAGACTGGTTAGGAAAATATAGTCAGCCAAAATTAGTAATAGTCAACACACAAAGAAAATATCATGACATAGCTCAAACATTAAGTGTTGTGTTTAAAAATTGAAGTGTGTTAATTGATACTGAGTTTTGAGGTAAGGATCGAATGCTTGTAAGTAGGTAAGATCACATGAAAAAATTGGATAAGGCCAAAAAAATAAGTGTTGAGGAACATTCAATGTCAAGGGTTGTATTGGAAAATACAATTGGGTTGGTATTGAAAATTACCATTTGCAAGGTGTCCTAAAGAGTAATGCATCCAAAAGACCAAAGCTAACATTGTTATGTTGCCTAGACAAAAATAAAGACCAATTTCAAACCAAGGAAACTAGGAAAAGGAATGATGGAGAAAGGCTAAGTGTCAAGGACACACACACACTAAGAAATAGGGCTACAAAGGCCTCAAATAGAACTCATTTCCAGGTTTTCACCACTTGGATTTTATTGCAATTGTTTTTTGTTTTTTGTTTTTTAAAGGATTTTTTCATCATCATATATGATTTTTTTTTTTTAAGAATGACTTAAAGATTACTCACTCTCAAGAAAGGTCACATCATTTTGTTCCAATGTCTAGCAAGGTGTAGGATATGATGGAACAACAAGCTGGTGGATATGATGGATAAGAAAGGAGTGTATGAAGTAAGTGAAAGTGATCTTCAAGGAATGACTCCTCAAGATTACCCAAGCTAGGAAAAGATAGCCATATGAAGCATGTGTTGGACAAGCCAAGAAATTGAAGAAAGGAGATAGCATGTAAGATAAGCAGTGGAAACTAGTAAGCAAGAAGCATAAAAGCGTGTAGTCCAAAAAAAGTAGGCATGTCAATAGGCATAAGAACCATGTTTTTCATTGTGTGATCAAGACCAAGGGGGCAAATGGATAGGATAACAATAGGATAGATCAATAAGAATGAAGCTACATATGAAGGCTATGAGTGAACAAGAAAGCATAATAGGGAATTTGATGGATAAAATAGAAAATACTCTAGGATAGCTCAACATTGTCAAGATCAAAGAGGAAATATGGGATAGATGGATTAGGGAATAATTACACATGACACCTATTTGCTAGGTTTTCATCATGGTACTTATCCAAGGAACCACAAGAAGCGATTTTCACCATAGGATGAATTTATTTCTCTTTTACTTTTTCTACAAAAGCACCTATTTTCCAAGTTTTCACCAAGGCACATTTTCATTTTTTTATTCATGTTTTTTTTTTTTTTTTAAATTTTAGAAAGAGCTCAAGTTTTTTGAATTTGGATTGTGATCCTATAGGAAAGATGAGTCATGATAAGCCAAGACCATAGAAAGGTACTCTCAAATATTCTAATAGGGTGATGGAAAGGAGATGATAGATAATGTATATGGAGGACAAGGTTTTATGCTTTGGAAAGCTAGAAGGAATATGGATAGTAAGTAAGTGTAGACTTGAAAATATTGCATAAGGGTAGGTGAGAAAGTAGGGAAGATCAACATCGACACACAACTTGAAGGGTTGTGAAATGATGGAGTAATCATGGAGGAAATAGCTTTAGGTTTAGATGTACGAGCAAGTAAGAGAATTTTGGAAGGAGATGGAGTAGAAGCCTTTGGAAGCTTCTTAGGAATACTTTTGGGAGAAGATGGAGTGGAAGTCTTTGGAGGCTTCTTAGGAAGATGTTTGGAAGGAGATGGAGTGAAATCCTTTGGAAGCTTCTTTGGAATATTTTTGGAAGAAGATGGAGTGGAAGTCTTTAGAATCTTGAATGTCAACTTTGAAGTATTTTCAATATTCAAGTCTTTCAAAAGAGACTTGGGAATACATATAGCTTTATATTTTTCTTTTCCTTTGGATTCTTTAGAACACATTTCTTCAATGATGGATCTAGGAACTCATATTTTCTTTCATTTAGCTCTTTGGATAGTAGACCTTTGTAGTCTCTTGAATAATTGTTCTTTCTTTTCATTCAAATGTAAATTAGATAGAACATAGTGATATCCATTTTTTAATGAATTCTTATGTTTGTTCTTAAATTGATCATCCAAATTTCTTCTAAAAGACTTGGGATTTGTGGATTAATAAGGGTTATATGACTAGTTCATATAGATAGATGAATGAGAATTCATCAAGGATGGGTGTCTTTGTTGATCTTGAGGTATGATAGGAGAGATAGGAGATGAGATAGGAGTGAAACTAGGAGATGGAGGAACATAAGGTCCAAATATAGATGGAAGGTTTGAAGGCTTTAGCCTTGGCAGATAAGGGCCAAGGATATATTTAAGAGATGTGAAGGGATAGTGAATAGTGATATTAGCATCTTTAGAGTGAACAATGCGACCAAGGCCATCAATAGACTCATGTGCACATTTAATAGGAGAAACACCTTTGATTGGATAGTTTGAAGCTTGAGCATAATTTTGAAGTGAATACAGAAAAGTAGAACAAGGGATACTTTGATCTTGACAAGTTTCTTTGGATAAAATAGGTATAGAACATTGTTCACAATTTTTAGTAAGCTCAAGGGAGATAGTGGGAGTAGTCTCTTTATCATACATAGTAGGTGGATAAGACATAGGATATGGAGGGGTGAAATCTTGAAGGAGATGAAGGGGTACTTGATCTTGATCTTTCTTGACATATTTATTTTTATCTTTTTTTGAGTCCTCTTGACATGGAGCCACTTCTAAGGACAAGGGAGTATATGAGGTTTGCATGATAGGATCTTGAAGGTGTAATGAAGGTGTTGACGCTCGTAATTGCCTTCCCGATTTTGAGCACCATTGAAAAATCAAGCCCTTAAACACTTTTAAAATGCATGTGCTTGGTTGTACCCGGTTGTCCAGTTGAGACCCCTAAGGTGTTTAATGCTTCTGGCACCTTCCATTCAGCATGCCTAAGCATTTCGTAAAGTTAGATTGACTTTCTGAGTCATTTGGCAAAGTTCTGTTTTGAGCTAGTATCAATTTTGCATTTTCACTTGAGTGTCAAACAGCGACAAGAGGCTGTGTTTATCAATGAATATCTCGCACCCAAAAATGTTTCATGACTTACCACTTTGAGATTATCTAGTCTCCATACCTGAGAACCTATGTTTCAGATTTTGAGTCGTTTCGAGTCCATTTGACTAGGTTTTGAATCCCTCAAAGTTGGCAGTTTAATATTTTCATGCTGATGCACTTTTCACACATTTCTGGGAAGCCCTGTTTGACGTTCTATAACTCTGACCCAGTTGACTAAAATGCTAGATTTCCTTTTATGTTGCATGGTAGACGTCAGAGACTTCCTATGTTTAAATTTTTTAAGTCCTGAAGAATCCATTTGATCAGTTTTCAAAAGCGATTCCGAACGCAATTTATGACATTTTACTGGTGTCAGCACTTGCAAATTTATCAGTACCCTTGTTCGTGATGTTATAACTTGAAATATATGATTAGCAAGATCACACAGTTTGTTCTCTTGTATTGTCCACTGAAAATACTACAAGTGTGCCAATTTTTAGAAATTGATGAATCCATATGCACACTTTACTAGGGTCATTCCATCCGCAAAAAATGTTTTCTGTCAGTGATTTTAATCTGCAAATTCTGAGTATCCCACTTTGACTGCTTGCCAAATGCGTCCTGTTATTCGTCATGAGCCCAAATCCCAGATTCATAATGTCCTCATGACAGAGAACCAGTGACCCAGTTTTCATTTTCCCATGTGCTCATTTGCCTAGTTTTCAAAGCTAAATCCGAACCCAGTTTATTGTTTTCTGACGTGTTTGCTCGCAGGTAAATCTGATAAGGCAACTTTGGCAGTCAATATCTTTTGACTGGGAATTCGTCATGAGACAAGATCTGGCAAGGTGCAAGAATGCAGACTCGAGATTCAGTGTGCCAGTTTTCAGGACTTGATCAAAGGTTCAAGTCAGTTTTTGAGGCCAATCAACGGACCTCCTGACCCAAAAGTGACAGGTTGCGAAAAAGGATAAGATGAGTTTTTAATGACAAATTGTTGATCGAAGTTGATTCTAATCATTTCAAAATGATCAATAGATCAATTCAGCTTTTCAATTGTTTGGGAACGAAATTTTTTTTTAGTCGGACCCACTTGGGGGGCCCGACTAATTTCATCCGACTGAATAGAAGAGCATAGGGAATGTACAGAGTGATTAATTGTGTCTCTGTGTAAGATTGTAAGCAAGATATCACTCGAGTCATGTTAATGATAGTATTGGAGATGGATGTCTTTTATTGAGTATTGGAAGCTGAGACCCACTATATGGGTAATGAGATTAAAGGAGATAGTGTCTTTAGCTCTAGACGCCATCCAAGAAAAGGACATTAGTAAATTAAGGGGATGTTTTCACTTGAAGACAAATACATGTGGTGTGATACGTTCTCAGCATGATAATGAATATTATAGTTTTGAACCAAAATAGTAGGTTGTATTTATATAATGTTTGAAGGCACTAAACATAAGGCAGCGTCTATAAAAGAAAAACTCAATTTGGAGGCAGGCAGCGTGCCAAGGAAGAAGCAAAAAGAGTGCTCCGCGCCATTAAACAGAGTAGGCCCTGCACAAATAAAAGATAGTCAGAACTGCAGACGAAAGATGCCACGTTTTCAATAAAGCTACAGCAATGTAAAAAACAAGAAACACTCACGCAGGCCATTGGAAGAAACATCCATGTTTAGAAAGAACCCAGGTACCCTGCAATAGAATGAAGAAAGAGGCACCACGTCTCAGCAATTGGAAGTTCTCACTAGCAAATTCTAAAGCTGCAGCCTGAGAGGACATCACAATAGTAAAAGAAGACCTCGTATCAATCAAAGCTCCAGCATGCAAAGAGAATAGATCACGTAGTCTACAAAGATAGAGAACAGACGCATTTAGTAGGCAACTAAGAAAGCAGATCACACCAAATCAAAAAGAGACAACATGTATGGAGCCCCCCAGCATGAGGTAGAAGCTAATAGAATGAGAGGAACTCGCAAGGAGAAGAAAGGCAGAGGACGACCAACATCAAAAGGCTGAAGGAAGCCAGCTAAAGCATAAATAGACCCACGTATTAAGAAGCATGTTCCACGCAAGCCAAACAAGGAGCCATCCATGCCACAAAAGGAGCAGCTCCAGTGAAAAATGAGCACACTTAAGGCCACCTACATTTTAAGACGAGCCTCCCATCCATCAAACAGATAAAGGAAAACCTGTGGTAAAAACAGAGCGGAGGAGCTTTTGGAGGTGTTTAGTCCCACATTGGGCATACTGCAGTCTTTATAGTAGTTTAAATATAACTCTACATGGTAACTTGTTGTACATAAGATGCCACCTTTTGAAAGGTAGAGAGGCTTGTGTGTGAGACCCTGTGCTAAGTTGGACGGGGATGATGTCAGCGAGGTATAAGTCAAATTTTGGATGCAAATTCAAACATGATGACTTGGCGCCAAAAAGTCTAAATGCGCCCAGATGATGACAAGTGTCCCGATCAAAGGGTCATCGTTTCCTCGCCATACGAAAATGCTCGCCAGTTAACTATAGCGAGATAGCGAGGCTGATATGGCAGGGGTGAGGTGGAGATGATGTGGCAGCTGGTCAAAGTCAGTTTGACCCCAGATTCCAAGGATAAGGGAAAATTTCAAAGAAATTAAAAAATATTTTTTTAATTATTTTCTAGTGGGTGTGCACATTTAGAAATTTTATAAATTCAAGAGGTCATTTTTACAAAGTCTGAACATTAGAGATTTTAAAATTTTGAATTTTTTTTAAAATCTTGAGTTGCAGACCTAAGCTTTTTATAGCCAGAGGGGACATTTTTCAAATGGCAATTTCAGGCGCTTCCGGTAACCAAAATATGAAGTGTTGTATATCGTCGAAATCGGGAGAAGACAAACTTTCCAAATTTGGAGTCAGTTTTTGCACAGGTATCAATCAGTTTGAGCTACACAAGGTTTTCTATCTGGTACCTAAAGTGTAACCATATTCATACCAGGAAGTTCATATTTGTTTTTTCTCAAGATAATGATCTGAATATCAGTAGAAGGCAATGGAAATGTAGTTAGGGTTGAATTTGTTCTGATTTACTCAGTAAAAACTCATTTTCACGGGCTTTTTCATGGGGCAGTCAGATATTTTGGTGACTCAGCAAGTTTCATCATTCAAAAACAGACATTTGCAAATCAGTTACAAAAAATGATGAAACAAAATCAGATCAAGATGGGAGAAGGAAGGAAGAAGTTTCCAGTTGCCAGAAGATTGATTTTCAGGTGGACACTTGTCATTCTGAAATCAGATCCTGGAGTTCATCTAGGCTATATCATTCTTTATTTCTATCATTGTAGGGGTTCCAATTTTTGCACTGAGAAACCATTCTTTAGCATTTCTTCTTGTATTGAACAGCATTTTAAGTTTTATGCAGATAGTTCTTTTCTGTTAGGTGATCTATGAGTTATTTTCTGTACATTTCATGTATTTGATTTCAAGGAAAACAAATAAAGTGCAACAAAAGTTTGAAGTTCAGTTTGAATCTTGTCTCCTGATTATGGCTCTGTTATTTCTTCTAATTTGTGATCAAAGAGCATGAATTAGGTTGCATTACATTTTGAAATGTATGTGGTTAAAATTTCTTGCTTATGGAACAAAGAACCATGTAATTGCTTGATATTTGTCACAGGGTTTGCAGATTTCATGATAGGATTTTCTGAGTATGAGATTCATTCTGTAGCAAATGTCTATTCACAAGGTGAAAGATAGATCAGGGATCTTAATGTAGAGATACGTTTGAGGTTTCCAGGAGATGTATGGTTATGATTCATTTAATTGCCCAATAGATAAGGCACTGGTCAGAGATAGGATCATTAAGTTCTGTTGCTCATACTTGGGTCTTTCTGATATCAACATATTAAATCACTTTTCCCTTTTATGTTGAAAGCTATTCAATGTTAACCCGCACTTAGCTTGCCAGTTTCATGAGTTATGTTCTTAGCTATTTCATGTTTGTGATTCCTGGTTGAGTGTAGAAGAATTAGGGGTTTCATCTGCTTTTATAGATCCTGAATATGGTTATTGCACTGGTCACATAGTCAGATCTAAAGAGGTTCACCCGCTTAGGTTTTGCAGAGCCTGAAGTGCAGAAGGAGTACGGCCTTATAGTTGGCCTAGTGCCTGAATGGATGTGTTGATAATGGGAGTTAGCTACCCCTAGATGCATCTTGTTCTCATCAGGGTAATTGGAAATGGGTAACATTTTCAAACTCCAACAGAAGGACTAGCTAAAGTGGGCATAGTAGACATAGTGCCACATGAAGGTTGAGCATCTTTAGTCTTAGAAGCATGAAAAGGGTTTTTAGCCAAGTTTAGATTAGCTTAATTTTCTTTAAGAGGTATTCCTTGAGGATAACTATAGGAGACTGTATGAAAAGAATTAGGACCTTTTTTTTGATGGAATAATGTTGGATAGATTTTAAGTTTGGGAGATGCATAAGTATTGGAAGAAATGGAGGTATCAGGGAAATCATCAATTGACATAGGTTCATCATCATGATCTTGATCAAGAGAAGCACGTTCATTACATAAGTCCTTAGGAATTTCAACGTAAATGATTTTGTCATCAATAAGATCTTGAATTATACATTTAAATGCAATACAATCTTCAATTTTATGACCTTTGCATGTATGGTAGCTGCAATAGTGATCATCTCTCAACCAATAAGGTTTTACCTCAGGTTCATAAGGTGTAGAAAATTTGTATGCTAAAGTAATGATCTTTTTTGCAACTAAGGTCTCAAGTACCATGTCATATGAAAATCCTAAAGGAGTAAAATTTCTCTCAAAAGTATATCTAGGACATTTTTTGTCATTCTCATCTTAGTCAAAGATAGGCCCATCATGAAATATTGGCATATTTTCAAAGGAGTTAATATTCACTTTCTCTCCCAAGAGGTCTTTGGTTCTAGAAGATGAAGACAATTCATGTCTTGGAGTAGAAGAAGTAGACCTTGAAAAAGATGACTCACATTAATGTAGAGGTCTCAAGAAAGATTCATGTAATGATGCAATCTATTTCTCTAGCACTTTTTTCATTTCTATCATGTGTCTAGGGAGACTAGCAGATAAGTCTTGATACTTTTTAATGACATAGGAGAACTCATGATCACCAATAATGTGTCTAAGGAGACTAATAGGTAAGCCTAGATACTTTTTAATGATAGAGGAAAGCTCATGATCACTTAGACTTGATTGAGCTTTGCTTGCATTGGGTTTGAAGCCCATAGTAGTTTTGAAAGAAAAGAATCCTTAAGGCTCAGTTTGATGGATGTGTTCATTTTTTTTCAAAGTGGGGTTTAGGTTCTAAACATTCAAGCACATCAAACACACCGACAACCTATTCAGGTTTCTAGAAGGATGCAAAAGCTCAACTACGTGATGTCCTCGATATATGCAAGGTACATGAGGCCCAAATCTATAAATGAAAGAGAATACTACCAAATAGTAAGGAGGAAAAAATAACCCAATCTCTACCTTTACTTCCCGAAGGTATAAATTTCTTTGGGGCTTAGCCAAGATTGATAATATTTCTACTCCGAAGAGACATGTCTTTAGATTCAAGCCACACTATTTATAATCTTTCATAACATAAGAGTTGAGGCCCTCCCCTAGAGAGATCACTTCTCTAGTTAGGCCCCCTAAAAAAAAAATCAAGATCCCTTATTTAGGTTCTCCTCAAACTCCTTGAAAAGGATGCAAGAAGAGAACATCAATAAGAAAACCTTGGGGATTAAAAGACAAAATAGGTTTTTTTATTTTATGCTCAAATCCAAATGTGAATGATTAATTTAAAGCCCTTTTTTCAATGTTGGGAAGGCACACCAAAAAATTTGATAAAATAATTATAATAATAATTTTACAATGAAAAAAACATAATGATCACTTTTTATAATTCAAATGAGAAGGTTTTGAATGTGTGCACCTTGATTTCACGCTTTCCAATTTTTTTTCCATTTTTTGCTCTTTAGACCTCCAAGTCACCTTCACAAACTTCAATCAAATACATGAAATCATAAAGAAATAGAAAAATTCATATGAAAATATATCAAACTATTTGATTCCATGAAAAATGACAACTCTTATCACGCATTGAAATTCATGCAAATAAAGTGAAAGTTAATCATGATTTTTAACCTAGTCAACAAGATTGGACCTATATGCCATGAATTCAGACCTAAAACCCTAAATATAGAATAGAGACCCCTACTAAAAAATAGAGACCTTCCCAAAAATTTCATAATTTTAGAAAAATATTTTCATTTGTACCCTAGGGGCCCATTTTGTCAAAATAGACCATTTTTTGTAAATCGAGTGTTTGAACCTTCATATGAGCTCTAAACTCAAAAGCACAAAGAGACAACCCTATTTATAATTCAAAGACCTTCCCAAAACTATATTTTTTAAAAAAAAATTTAGTAATTTGCATCCAAAAAAGATTTTTAATTAAAAATAAAGAAAAAATATAAAAATATGAATCATCTCAGAAAAATATGCAATTTTAAATGAAGCTTCTCTAATATGTCACCAACTTGCAAAAAAGAAATTATGGAAAAACACCAAGTTATTTGGGAGATATGATCAAATCTTTAAGATCTAGGGTTTTTCATCTCCAAACAAATTTGCACAAAGGGGTTAGCTCCAAAAATAGCCAAAACCAACATGTAAAGGTGGGTGCCAAAAAATGTGTTCTAAAATATTGATACACTTCTATGAATCATTATATCCAAGATTTCCCAATAATGAGATCTCAAATGGTGGCTCAAATCTCTCTATTCATGGAGTGCAAGGGTTTGTAATGGAGGCCCTCAGTTTGACCTAATTTGTGTCTATGCAAGTACACCATGGAACAAGAGATTCAAGGATATAAATATGAATGCAAATGAAGATGAAAACTAATGTAAATGATAACAATGCAAAGAAATGAAAGAAAAGGAAATCTAATCTATGAAAGGAAATGACAATGCAATATTAATCTATGAAAAAAAAAATTACTCAAAGATAATATGAAAATGTGAGGATGAAACTTGATGATGGAAGCCATGGATGCAAGAGAGAATAAGAAAAGAACAAAGAAGTTGCAATGAATCTCCAATGTCCAAATCCTAAGGCTCAAACTCCTCCAAAATCACTCTCCAAACCTATTGTTGGAAATGTAAGAGGAGGAACTAAGAGGGGAAGGGTGAATGAGTTACTAAAAAAAAAATTCCCAAATCCCTTAGATGTTAGTACAAAATAAAATCTAATAATTAAAATGTTGAAGCTCGGCATACACACAGTTGGTAAATACTTAATGTACTCAGTAATGAATTAAATTTGTAGATCTTAAGATGTTATCAATAATTATCATTACTTAATCTTAATTACAAGCATGAAAGAAATAGAATGAACACATATGACACCAAGATTTAACGTTGAAACCCAATTTGGAAAAAATCACCAATTATAACTGCTTACTATTTTCACTCTTCTGAAGTGAGCCTTGTTAGAAGCCAACCCTATTAAAGGTTACAAAACACACTGCTAGGTGTGACCCTATTAAATGATTTAATCACCCTTTTAGGAGTGTCCTTGTTAGAGGTCTTTAGATAATTCAATAGCACTGCCACCTTGTTATAGCATTTACAAATAGTTGTAAGCCAAATCTGTTAAAGGATTTAGATCATTGCTACATTGGCTAGAGAGTAACAATAAGATGACCTGATTTAGATACAACTGATTTGCAAGTTATAGATCTATGTTTGTCCTTGTACATGATCCTTCTTGATTGAATGTATCCTTTCAGCTTCTTAAACACATCTTTTTGACCTTCAGACTCACTTCCTTAGAGCAATTTTCAAATCTTCAATAATGATCCTTTTTTTGCACACACTATATCTCACATCTTGACCTTATACTTATACCCTTCTTATTGTTGAGGCATATAGAATACAACTTAGAATAATTAACATTCATCATCTTTGTCAGTTGGAATCAATAGATAAATTAATTAAGCTCAATATGCCAAAATAGGAAATTTTCTTCATTAGCCAACCCAGCTCGGTAGACACTAGCTCAAAAATGATTTCCTGTGTTAACCAATAGAAGCTCAGTTAACACAATAAACTTGCAACAATCCTCTGGTAATTGAGTGAACTTGGTTATCACTAATTCTATCCAACCTTTCTTTTATTGACCGAGTGATCTCAATTAACACTCATCTTCTACAAACTTTCCTTCGATGCCTAAGTGAACTTGGTAGATACTATCTTCAAAATAGGAACACTTAGTAGACATAGAAAAATGTCTTCATTGTCCAAGTGAGCTCAACATGTACTAACTCATAATGATATGACATTTTTGTAACATCAAAGACAATACATAATTAATCAATTATATCCAACAATCTCCCTCTTTGGCATTGATGGCAACACAACATGTCATAGCATAAAAAAAAATTGAGAAAAAAGACTTCCTCTATCAGTGTGAACCTTTCAACTTTCTCTCTCAGTTAGAAAACTTCTATCTATAATAGTCTTCTACCAAGTTCATTCTCCCTCTTTGATATTTCTTCATAGAACTTCTGCCTCTTTGTAATAACAAAAATTTCGAAGAGATATGACAATAAAATTCTCTCTCTTTGACAACACATGCCAAAGACAAAAATTATGATAATATCAATGTACTTGAAGTACGAATTCATTTCCAATGTACCCTTCTCAATACTGCATCAATTGTTTAATCTTCAACTTTCTTTGGTTGATGCATCACTAAATTTTGTTTTACTAAGCCTCAGATAGGGGAATGACCCCTAGCTTACCTCTTAGATATAGAAATGCATCTTTAGGTAATGGCTTGGTGAATATGTCTACAATTTTTTGTTTTGTGTTTACATATTCTAATCTAACTTCTTTATCCTACACCAACTCTTAAGAAGTGATATTTTATAGCAATGTGCTTTGTTTTGGTATGCATCACTAGGTTCTTTGATATAATTATTGCACTAGTGTTATCACAATATATGACTACTAGATCTTTGATCTCTACCTTCATTCCTTCCAATAGTTGTTTGAACCAAATAATGTTAGAACAATTGACTACTACTGTCAGATATCCTACCTCTATTGTGGATTGAGAGATACAATTTTGTTTCTTGTTTTTCTAGGACACTAGTCTTTTGCCAAAAAAAAATGCTCAACTACTAGTACTTTTTCTATCATCAACCCTTCTTTCCTAGTCAGCATCAATAAACAACTTTTAAGTCCAGAATGCTTCTAAGTTTGTGCCATAAGACATAGTCTTTAGTACCTTTTAGATATATAATGATTCTTTTGATTTTCATCATATGGTTTTCTTTGGAATTTGTTGAGAATCTTGCCACCATACCAACTACTAATGCAATATCAAGACTTGTATGTACTACAAATTGCAATTTTCCAATCATTGATCTATATGCAATCTAAGCTAGTTCTTTGGAATCATCATTTTTGGAAAGCTTATGTCCAATAGACATAGGGGTTCCAACTGGTCTTGAATCTTCCATTCCAAATTTCTTCAGTATCTCCTTGATGTATTTGGATTGAGTGGCGTAGATACCATTTTTCTTCTATTGAATTTGTAATCCAAAAAAGAATTTTATTTCTTCAAACATAAACATTTCAAATTCCTTTCTCATTTCTTCTAAAAATATTTTCACAATTCTTAATTTCCATTGAATAATGTGTCATCAAAGATTATTATTTCCAATACAATCTTATTTTCTAGTCCTTCTTTATATGCAAGCTACTATTATATTTTTTCTTTGAAAACCAATATGTATCAAATAGTTGTGTAGTCTTTCATACCAGGATCTAAGAGCTTACTTGAGACCCTATAGTGCTTTTTGTAATTTTTAGACCATGTCCCTTTTGTTAGGATCTACAAAGCCTTCTAGTTTTTCTATGTAGACTTTCTCATCAAGAATTCTAGTTAAATGCAAATTTGGCATCCAGTTGATACACTTTGAATCCTTTGTGAACTGCATATGCAAGTAGAGTTCTAACACCTTCTAATCTTGCAATAGGTACAAAAGTTTCACCATAATCAATACCATCTTCTTGAGAATAACATTTACATACCAGTCTTACCTAGTTTCTAGATGTTTTTCCATCTTCATTTAGCTTGTTTCTAAATGCCCACTTTGTACCAATTAGATTTTTATCTTTGGGTCTAGGAACAAGAGTCCAAGTTTTGTTATTCTCTATCTATTCTATTTCTTCATTCATTACTTCCACCCAACTTTCATTATCTAAAGAATCTTTAATATTTCTTAGTTCAAATTCAGCAATTAAACATGTACCTTTCAATTTGCTTCTTGTCATTGTTCCATCAGATTTGTGTCTAATGATCTTATCAAGTGCATGATGCCTTCTAATACATATTGCTAAAATAGATTCCTTGGTTTTGGTGTGAGTTCAACTAGTTTCATTATGAACTTCAGTATTGAGCTTAGGTTCCATTGTCTGTGACTTGGGTCCTTTAGACTCGATTTGAAATAGCTCGGTATATTCTAACTACAACTCAGGTCTTTTAAAATGTGACTTGGTTTGCACTTCCTGCAACTCGATAATTGTTGGATATTTAATGGACTCAAGAGATGAAGTCTCCTTTCTTTCAAATAGATTTGGCAATGTATCTGTATACACTAATCTAATATGCTAAGAACACTAATTTAATGAAAACAAAAGTATTCACACATTAAACCACCATAACATATAAGAGAGACTAAGATAAGCCCTCAATTGAGAATATGAACCATTAAGAGGTTCTCTCAATGAATGCCTTTCTTGTTTTGGGGATGAGTCTATTTGCTTAGATTTGGTATGTGTGCTCAAATGCTCAAGATGGCTTCAATGGATGGAGATGGGTAATGGAAAATTAGTAGCTTAGTGAGCTCTCAATTTGGCATTATAAGGGTATGGGTATGGATTTGGCTCTCAAAATAGCATTATGACTTTACTAAAAGGATTGTGATGAAATGGCTTGGGAGGGGATTCAATTTATAGGCCAAGGGGTAGAGGGATAGATGGTTTAGATGCAAGGAGAGATGAAAGCTTAAGGAGGGCTAGGATGCACTCAAAGGAGAGCACATGGATTGTACTTGTTTAGCACCAATGGGAAGGTGACACTTGTCACAAGGAGGATGAGTGTGAGAGGATAGGATAAGGGGTTGGTTAAAGGCTTGATGAGGGAGGTTGAGTGTGTAAGAGGGATGTAAGAGTCATGAGTGGGAGAGGTGTAAGAGTCATGAGTGGGCTTCATCAAGTTTTTGGTTTGGATATTTTGAGGGGAGACTTTGGTTTGGTTTAGGAAAGTCTTAAACTTTTTTAGGGAATGTGACAACATTAGGGGGTGGATTAGGCTTGGGTTTAGGATTAGATTAGGGATGTTAGAGATGTGCAAGTGGATGGCATTAATGAGGTTGGGTGAGTTAGAGGCTAAGCTTGGTTAGTATGGGTGGATGGGGTGGATTAGGCTAAATGGAGGATTAGGGATAAGTTAGGGGCTTTTAGATTTGAGGGATTTATTTATCAAATAGATTTATTTAATAAATGGAGATTTTGGAATTAGATAGGAGAATAGGATTTAATTGATAAATGATAGGTTATTTGATCTATCAATTAGGACTATAGATGATTAATTAAATTAATTAGCTAGGGGATGGAAAAGGATTAATTAAATAAGAATTTAATTAATTATGACTTTAGAGATGGCTAAATTAGATTACCAAAGTGGTTTAATCAAATTTAGGTGTCTACATTTTGCCCCTCTTTCACATAGTGTTGAGGCAACACTATTTCAAAAAATTTCAAATGGAGACGACATGAGGAAGATGTTTTTAGCAACAAGGTTGCCCTAGTCTCAGATAAGAAGAGGAGAGACTAGACTTAGATGATGCCCCCTCAAGAAGGCAGTGGGGAGAGAAATGAGGCTTGATGACTTCTTAAGAAGTACAAGAAATCGAGATGAGCTGAGACACAGGTTGGCAAAGAGAAGGAGTTGAATTAGCTCAAACTCTCACTACAGGAGAATGATAAAGGGAAATTAGATGCACAAGCTTAAGACTTTCCAGGATTGGGGGGGGATGAAGGAGCGAAGCGCTATAAAAAGGAATCTAGGATAGGAAGATGGATGAGGGGATTATAAAGCTGATGCAATAGGATTTCAAAGAGTCAGATTGGCGGAAGATGGGTTTCAGAGATCCCTAGGACTAGGATTGTGGATCTTGAAAGATGAGGCTTGGTGGATTGATTGGATTGGTGGATCCCTAAGACTAGGATTGTGGATCCCTAAAGCTAAGAGTGATGATTAATTCAAAGACATACTGATGCACAAGCAGGGGTGGGAGAGATCGATGTTGGATATGGATGGGGGATAATGGAGATGAAGGGAATCCATTGAAGCTTTTTTGAGCAGGGGGATATTTCAAAGAGAAGTACCACCATGTAGCTAAGCACTAGATTTGCTATAGGACTATTGGTTAATTGCCAAGGTTACCAAGAACATCAAGGCCTTTTCACCAACCATCCAGAGGACTGATGAACTGACTCAAAAAAAAAAACACAAGGATTGCCCTAGTATCACACATGAATCCGAGAGGAAGTAGCGTGAAAATGACACTGGGTAACCCACAAGCAGAGAAGAAAACAATAAAAATACATGATCAAGACCTAACACTCAGATTGTCCATTTGCAATATACCATGATATAGAAGATCATGGCAACCTTGAGGAGGGAACAAAAAGATTGCTTGGAAGAGATACTTCAAGACCTAAAAGGGAAGATTCCAAATCAAAAGAAAGTGAAAATCCAAAAGAGCATTGTTTGCCAATGAGATGGGTAGGATGAGGTACTAACAAACCAAGATCAGACATGAGGAAAGCTATATCCTGCAAGGATCTATCAGAGAGCACCTATGCTAATGGATTTGGATGAGTGATGCATCTGGCAAGCTGAACTAAGAAGGATAACACTTTGGTGATAGGAGATCTAGCTAAAGGATGCATTGGAATAGCTAACCAAGATGTGTGATGTGTGTAAGATGTTGATCAAGGACAAACTAACATGAACATTGGATAGATACAACGGTACTAAGCTAAAGAGGATGTACAAGCTAA
Organism: Cupressus sempervirens; assembly: GCA_028749045.1. Classification (NCBI taxonomy): domain Eukaryota; kingdom Viridiplantae; phylum Streptophyta; class Pinopsida; order Cupressales; family Cupressaceae; genus Cupressus; species Cupressus sempervirens. The sequence goes on from CM053786.1 coordinate 884,512,793, forward strand.
TAGACCAAAATATGTTACACATGTGCAAGTTTGTTCATGTTTTAGTTTTATGAGATGGAAATGTTTGTGAAGGGTGGGACATTTGTAATAGTTGATAGGTGGATAGGTAGATGGTTTGCGAAAAGCTTAAGCAAAAATGGGGTTCTTTGTGTGCATGTGATAGGATACAAGCTAGGATACAAGATTATTTACAAGCTGGAATATGGTACAAGCTTTGGACAAGATTTAGATATACGAGGTATGATACAAGGGATGATACAAGATTTAGAAGCTAGGGTACAAGATTTACAAGCTGAGGTACAAGATTTACAAGCTGTACAGGAGGTATTTACAAGCTCCATTAGATTTTAAATATTTGGTTGGAACACCAAGGAAACAAGAAGGTATTCTATTGGATTGTGAGTGAATGGATGAGGGATGGGATAGTGATAGATAATGGATTAGTCTTAGCACACAATGTGTCTGAATTACCAAGTTTTCACCAAGGTACCTATCCAAGGCACTTGAATTACCAAGTTTTCACCATTGGACCCTTGTTTCTCTTTATTTTTTTGTATTTTTCAAAAGTTGGGTATACCAAGGATCTTCAAGCATAGAACCTCTTGAGATGAATGATGTTAGTAGGATCATTCAAGAGTTCTCCTTCCAGTGTAGATAGTTCATAGGCTCTAGAGCCAAAGGAGGCAGTGACAACATAAGGACCAAGCCATGTAGGTTCAAACTTACCTTTCTTTTCTGATTTGCTTGGACTTTCATATTTTCTTTGAGGACCATGTCGCCCGACTGAAAGTTTCATGGAAGCACCTTCTTGTTGAAATTCCTTTTGAGATGAGTTTGATAGACTGTGAGATGATCATAGGCTTATTATCACTTCTTATCTAAGAGATCTAGTTGGGTGATCCGAGCTACTCTATATTCTTCATCTGATATTTTCCCTTGCAAAGATATGCACAAGGAGGGAAGTTCAACCTCTATGGGTAGTACCACTTCAGCACCATAGACTAGGGAGTATGGAGGTTTTCTTGTGGATGTACAAAAGGAGGTTCGATAGGCCCATAGGGCTGGATTTATTTATAGGTGCCAATCACGATCAGAATCATTGACAACTTTCTTTAGGAGTTTGAGGGTTTTGTTAGTTTCCTTTTCCTGGTCGTTACCTTATGGGAAATATGGGCTAAAAAAGTGGTAATGGATATGGAGGGAAGTACATAGTTCTTCCATGTTGAGATTTTCAAAGTTACCTTCATGGTCGATGAAGATGGTGGATGGGATGCCAAAGTGGCAAACAATGTGGTACAAGATGAACTTGGAGACCTGAACTCCTATAGTTGAGACTAGGGGGACTGCCTCCACCCACTTAGTGAAATAGTCTGTAGTTGTTATTATCCATTTATGTCCATCAGATGAGAGGGGTGTGATAGTTCCAACTAGATCAAGGCCCCAACAAGTGAAAGGCCAAGGTGGTGCAATAGGCTGTAGATCCTGTGCTGGAGCATGCACAAGATTTGCATGCTGCTAACATGGGAGACATTTTCTAACAAAGTCACAGGAGTCTTCTTCAATGGTAGGCCAATAGTAGCCCGCTCTAAGGATTTTTTGCACTAGGACAATACCACTCATGTGGGCACTGCAAAGTCTGGAGTGTACTTCTTTTAATGCCATCGCAGCCTCATTTTCATCTAAACATCGAGAGAGAGTACCATGATAACCCCGACGATATAGGGTATTGGCTATGATAACATAGCGGGATGATTTTTGGATGAGGTTTTGGTGTTGGGTATGTGTGAGGTGAGGGGAGATGATACCATCTTTAAGGTAAGCATGAATCTCATGGTACCAAGGGGATTGGGGACCAACCAAGATATAAATACAGTTTGAGTCATCATTCACATAGGCAGATGTGAAGAGTTGCTCAACTAAAACTCATACTATGTAGCTGCTTGGGGAATTTCCAAGAGTGAGCCTATAGTAGCCATAGCATCTTCTTCTTTGTTCTATATTCGAGGCACTTGTGTAAACTGAAGCTTTGTAAAATGCTGGGTTAGCTGATCAACTAGCTCTTTGTAGAGTAATAGCTTTTCATCTTTGGTTTGATATTCATTGAGGACTTGCTTGATGATGAGTTGAGAATCGAAAAAGATTTGTAACTCACTAATGTTCCATTCTGTGGCTATCTTTATTCCTACTACGAGGGTCTCATATTCAGCTATATTGTTGGTGCTAGGGAATTATAGTTTGAAGGCTTTTGGAATGTAATCTCCTTGAGGTGTGACCAACAATATTCCTACCCCTGATCCATGAGATGTGTGTGAGCCATCAAAATAAAGTTTCCATGGGGGTTGTTCTTCAATTAGACAGACATGTTCATCTGGAAATTCTATGATCAAAGGATATGTATCCACTAGAAGCACATTAGCTAGGTGATCTGCTATAGCTTACCCTTTGATTGCCTTTCTATCCACATACTGGATGTCAAATTCACTAAGGAGCATAACCCATTTGGCCAAATAGCTTGTAAGTGTTGTTCTGGAGAGCATATACTTGAGAGGGTCAATCTTGGAGACTAGTTGGATGGCATGACTTAGCATGTAGTGGCAAAGCTTTTGAGTTGACAAAACAACTGCCAAACAAGCTTTTTCTATAGGAGTATAATTGAGTTCATAACCAACTAGGGTTCTACTGATGTAGTAGATGGCTCTTTCTCAGTCGTAGTCATCGTGTTGTGCTAGAAGTGCCCCAAGAGTAGTAGGCATTGCTAATATGTACAAGATCAAGGGACGACCAGGAACTGGTGGAACCAAGATAGGGGGATTGGTGAGATACTACTTGAGTTGATCGAAGTTGTGCTGACATAAAGGATCCCACTTGAAGTTCTCATCCTTCTTCAGTAAATGTGCAAATGGTGTACATTATCTGCAAGCTGGGAGATGAAGCACCAGATGGATTGAAGCTTTTCCTTAAGAGAGCAAAGCTATCATAGTGTCTAGGCAGGAGGCATGTCTAAGATAGCCTTAACCTTCTTGGGGTCGATCTCTATACCTCATTTAGAAACTAAAAAAGCATAGAAGCTTGCCAGATGTGACCCCAAAGACACATTTCTTGGGATTTAGCATAAGATGATATTTGTCTAACCTATCAAAGACTTTCTCCAGGTCAGCAAGATGATCCATGAAGGTATGATATTTGACCAAGATATCATCCACATTATACTCCAAAATGCTATGGATAAGATCATGGAAAATGGCTATCATAGCTCTCTGATAGGTAGCCCTTGCATTCTTTAGGCCAAAAGGTATCATGTTGTAGCAAAAGGTTCCCCAAGGGGTAGTGAATGTTGTCTTATGCTGATCCTCTTCTGCAATCTTGATTTGATTATACCCGAAAAATCCATCCATGAGGGACAAAATTTCATGTCCAGCTATAAGATCTATAATCATATCTATGTTGGGCAAGGTAAAATCATATTTTGGACAAGCTTTGTTAAGATCTCTGAAATCAATGCAGATTCTGATGTCACCGAAAGGCTTAGTGACAGGTACCGTGTTGGAGATCCACTCTGAGTAGTTGACTAACATTCTTTCTAATTCAGCTTTGACCAGTAATGCCACCTTCGGGTGCATTTTCCTAAGCTTTTTTCTGATGGGCTTGATCTTTGGATCGACTGCAAGATGATGAACTACAAGCTTTGGATCAAGTCCTGGCATGTCCTGATATGACCATGCAAATCAACCAATGTTCTCTCTTAAGACCTCAAAGAGGAGGTCAGCTTGGTCTTGTGATAGGGATGCAGCAATGTGAACAAGTCTGGGAATCTCTAAAGAACTAATGTTGACTTCTCTAGTATCCTCAATTAGAATAGAAGACACCTCTGGTCGATTATCTTGAGGAGGCAATGCTAAATCCTCATGTTCTGCCTATGACTCTAGATTTTCTTGCTGAGGGGTTCTCTTTGTTGCCTTGGCTAGTCTCGGATTCACCTTAGTTCCAATTTTGGGTGTATCAAAACTAGGTTGGGGATTTTTTTCCAAAATACCCCTTGGGATCTAGCTTATAGATATAGGCAAAATCTAGCTTTGTCTGCTTGTGAGGTGTTTCAGCTCCCATAAATCTTAGAAGTGCTTCCTCTGATGTGAACTCATCAATGTGTATGATGCTTGGTTGGTCCCAATATATGAGTTGTGGATGGGTGAGTGGTAGGTCAATGAGATGGATGGATAGTTCTTGGAGAATAGAGTCTCCTAGGAAGATTTGGTCCGGGATATCATCGTAGGCTCTCTTTTCAACTTCCTCAGGAATGTCTTCAATTTCAACAAGGTCGTGATGAATGTTCAAAAAAGCGTGACCATTCTCGTTAGTGCCCCCAGTTGTGGGTATGCCAAAGCTAAGACTTGACTTCATTTCCCACTTGTGTGCTTTGATGGGGCACTGCATGCCTCTTTCTACTAGTCCTAGACCACCACCTTGATAGTTCCATTTGTCAGTGATGAGTTTATGTTCTTGGGGATACTTCTGGCTAAAGTGATCAAGGCGTACTTGATTTTTTGGAGGTGCATCCTTATGTAACCAATTGTTGATATCTGGAGTGAGCTCCTCATGAAGAGGGGTTTTTGAGGATACAAAGGTTGTTGGGCCAAACTGTTTATATCGAGGAGGTGGAATTTCCTTAGCTTTTTGATATGTCAGTCATCCATGGGCATGTGAATCAAGTGGGAGTACCCCAACAGCAAATGCATCTGAAAAACTATACTCTCCACATCCTTTTTTATTGATCTTCATGGTAGATAGGGTGGAGGCAAGGATGGTTTCTGGGTCATTACAGGTGTGGGATGAGTTGGCAATGGCTGTTCCGATATCAATTCTAGGGCAATGGTTTGTATATGAAGCTTCAACCACATTGCAGTAAGAAAAGGGTTCTGGATCAGCATGGATGGTTACCTTAGTTCCCTGATGAAAAAATTTGATGCACTGATGGTAAGTAGATGGAACAGCTTTCATGGCATGAATCCATGGGCGATCGAGGAGGATGTTAAATGGTAGGTTTAGATCAATAACATTGCAGAGTGTTTCCTAGATGACTAGCCCAACCTTGATTGGTAGCAAAATGGTTCCTTCTATGGTTCTTTCCAAGTTGTCATAAGCTTTGATGGTGATAACCTCACTGATGATATTTGCCTTAGTATACCCATCTTATTTTATGAATTTTAGGGTACAAATATTCAAGGCTAATCCATTATCTATCATTACTCTTTTTACGAAAAAATTGGATACCATGATGGCTATGCAAAGAGGGAGGGTGTGATCTGGCTCGACCAAGGGTATGTTGGTGGATTTGAATGATAGGGCACATGAGGAGGATAGGTGTCCAACGAGATTACAAAAATTAGTAGCATTTCTATCTGAAGGGACACGGGATTCTATGAGAGCACTATCAAGGATGTCTTTGTACATAGGACTAGTGCGGAGAAGGTCTAAAATGGAGATTTGGGCTAACATGTTCCCAAGGTGTTCCAAGATATTGTACAAGATTTTTGATGGAGCTGATGGTGCCAGCGAAACAGGTGGGTCTGCGATGTTAAATTGCACTCTTCGAGTGGTGACTGCACACTCATTATTTGGTCCTTGGATATTGATAACATTGACAGAAGGCTCTTTCTCGGATATACAACCTATGAGGCTACCATAGTCTATATAGGATGAAGTGTGGTCATTGTTCTTCCCATGTTGTTGGTTTGGTTGGCGGTTGTTGGTGTTTTTGTTGTTGTTTTGGATAGGTGCTTTTCCAAGATTTTGGTTATTGTGAGGAGGAAACACATTTTGATAGATTTGCATGCCTGCATTGGGAGAGTTTTGTGCTCCAACAATGATTTCTTTTCGATCAATGAGGTCCTGCACATAATCTTTTAGTTTCATGCATCTAAGGGTGGTGTGACCTTTTACCCTATGAAATTTGCAATACTCATTGTCTTTGTACCATGCAGCTTTGGATTGGCCTGGATCAATTTGCTGGGTAGGAGGAAATTTGATGAGGTTTTCCTTAGTCAATTTTTCAAAAATGACATCCAATGGCTCATCAAGGGGTGTATAGTTTCTAGGTGTAGGTTGGAACTTGGGCTTTGGTCCTATAGCAACATTGATGGCATTAGCTTGATTTCTAGACCCTTGAAAGTTGGGTCCTAGATTGTGGTTTTGATAGCTTTGGTGATTTTGTTGTTGGTAGTTGATAGCTTGTTGGTTGTTTGGTTGATGAAGTGGGTTGGGCTGATTTTGGGAAGGCCCAACAATATTCACATGTCTTGTATCAGTAACCCCATCTATTGCAACGTGCTTGTTTTTGTTCCAATACCTAGACCTGTCATTGGAATGTGATTGAATTTGGTTGGCTTCTTTGTAAATCTTGACCACACCATCTTTAATGAGTCCTTGCTCAACGATCATTCCTTTCTCTTTGATATCTAATTTTTAGGTCTACAAACTGTTCATGGTCATGTGGTGAGCCAAGCTAGGATGGGCATTATCAATAAACATTTTCAAAAATTGGTGCTCTGGCAAGGTGCAAGATATGCGGGTGGTAAGGGTTTTCCATCTTTGCAGATATTCAGGAAGGCTTTCTCCACCTTTTTGCTTAGTGTGGACAAGATCAACTACTGATAGATCTGTTTCAACAAGATGGGCATATTGGGCTACAAATACCTTAGACAATTCAATGAAATTTTAAATTGTGCCATATGGGATTCTATAAAATCATTCAAGAGCTAGCCCGGCCAATTTTTTGGGAAAGAGGTGTAAGAGGAAGACGTCACTGTATGCCACTTCTTGGCAGTGCATGTAAAATTCTTTTATGTGGGTGAATGGGTCTCCTTTTCCTCTAAATTTGTCAAATTTAGGTATCTCAAAATGCTTAGGGAATGGAGTCATAGTAATGGCTCTATCAAATGGATAAGGACACACAGTCTCAAACTTGAATTTCTTCAGATCATTCCCTTCTTGGATGGCTTTCAGAGCTGTCTTCATTTGTTCCCATTCTGAATTGATAGGTGATGGCTAGGGTGCCCCCAATGTAGGAGTGCCTTGAGGTAGGTATGCACTAGATGGGGCCACTAAATATGGATGGCTGTGAGGGATTTTTTGATAGAGATTGTACATTGTTTGGGCAGCTACATGGTGGATGACAGGTTGTTGAGGTGGAGGTGGCACATATTGCTGCATGTGCTACAAGGCTTGCTGTTGATATGGGATTTGAGGTTGGGATTGAGGAACATAAGCTGGCTGTGGGATAAATGGATTGCTTTGTGGAGGTAAGGTATAAGATGGTTTTGAAGCTTGGGGAAAGGATCGGGGAGCTTGTGGAATGTGACTTTGGATTTGAGGAGTTTGACCAAAATATGTGGGTTGTGCCCCCATTTGGGATGGTACCTAAAAATAATTGGTGGTTGGCTGGGGTGGTGGATTACCTCCTAGAAGTGGCATTGAAAAGTAGTTGGTAATAGGAGGTAATAGATTAGTTGGTGGTGGAGGTGGCAGGAATTGAAAGCTTGGGAATGGAACTGATGGGGTTTGATAGCTTGGTGGCTGGATTTGAAAGCTTGGTAGAGTGGTGGCAGGAGCTTGGGTCACTTGAGAGCTTGGAAGAACATTGGTGGTATCTTGTGGGGTTTGATAGCTTTGTGGAGTGAGGGTAGTAGCTTGTGGATTTGTGGTTGATGGCACTGAGCTCCAAGGACCTAATGGAAATGATGGAATTGTGCTTTGGGCTATGGTGAATAAGCTGGGGGTGATGAAAGGTTGATTACATGGCCCCATAGGTGGCATTCCTATTGTATATTGCTAAGGTTGGCCAAAGATGCTAGCACTAATTTGGGAGATGGGTGGATTTGGAAGGCTGGGTTGGAGAGCAGCAGCAGCAATAGTGAGGGGAGTGAATGGTGAGGTGTTTTGGGCAAAGATAGTTTGGAATGGAGAGGTATGAACCAAGGATGGAGTGGTGGTGGCTAGGTTGGCTTACAAAATAGAGATTTCAACTTGGATGGATGATGGTATGTTTGGGTCTGTTGGATCAAAAGGATTGGCTTGAGGCTCTTCTTTTGGCATATATTGAGGATAATTTGAATCATAAGAGCCTATGGGTGGTGGCAGCTACCCAAACAACGGGTGAGATGGATCTAATAATGGAGGAGGTCTTCCAAAGTCGAAGGCTCCTATATTATCCCTTCAAAAGTTAGCCATGATTGTTTTATTGTTCTTGTCTATAATGGCATTCACCAATACTACATTTCCTAGTTGGTTCATGAAAGCTTCAATGTCAGTAGGTGATGGTATAGCATTCTCTAGGCTGGAGGATGGTTGAGTGCTCAAGGGGAGTAATTCTATTTGATCCAAATGATAGGGCTCCATTGTTTCCTTCTTCTTCTTAACTAAGCGAGTGATGGGTGTCATGAAAATGTTCCTAGGGATGAGATGCAACAATGCTAGTGGATGCAAAAAGGGGCGGGGCTTTTCTATGCAAATGATCTCCTAGGTTAAGGAAAAGCTATACGACAAACCTAAGGAGGATTGGGTTGGGGATCCTAACTTCAAATATATGTTGCCAAAGTATGAAAGCTCTGTTTTCCTATGTGCAAGCTTGGTGGTGATTGTGTCAACTTAAGGATAGACTGATGATCCTTTAGGAAGAACATGAGATTGACCACTTGTGGATCCCAACCTTTAGCTCAAGGTGATGAGGGATAAAGTGTGATAATGCTAGATTACCCTAGAAAAAGCTCTGTCAAAGGGATAATCTTGGTGAGATTGGTGGTTTGAAAGATGGTAGGAAAAGAAAGTTCTGGCAATGTAACAACAATTTTTAAGGCTTGGATGTGAATTTTTTTTTGATTGCTGGCTAGATGGTTTGGTTCTAAATAAGATGGATGAGATAAAATGCTTAAGGGGATGACCTAGAATGGATGGCTTTCCTACAAAGATGACTCTGAAGTGTAGCTTATGCAAGAAGATGTGGAGAAACAAAATGTTCTAATCATAGAAAGCATGCCTAGTTGGTAAGGCATAAGCAGGGTTAACTCCTGGATGTTGGCTAAATTTGATAGTGTGATCTAACCAAGCTTCTTGAAGGGCTTTTTCGGCAGCTTTGTCTTCTACTTTGTGGAGTTTGGCAATTCGAGGGCTTGGTGTTATTTCCTTTCTCTTGGTCAAAATTTCTTGGTATACGTGAGATGGCTTGAGTTTGACTTTGTGAAACTTTTGTTTGGGTTTGGGTTGTTTTGACATAAATTCTTGAATCTACTTGGCTTTGGGGAGATTTTGGTTGTTTTGCTTCAACTTTTTCAACTATAAAATAGGTAGTGACTATGCTAAGTGTGCCCTAAGCTAGGATTGACCAAGTTTGGCAAACATTCATTTAACAAGTAAAAAAAAATTAAGAAATAGATAGGAACAACTAGATATAAGTTTGTGATTCTCAAAATGTGATACTTGCACCAAGGAGTGTGTATGTTCTACAAATGTTTTGATTAGTCACTTCAAACACATTAACATCCTAGATGGTTGTTTGCAAGGCGTACAGTTGGTTTAGCTAGGGAGTCCTCGATATACCCAAGGTACATGAGGCCCAAATCCTTAGATGAAACCAAAAAGATGTCACACAGCCGAGAGGAGCAGTAACCCACTTCTCCTTTTTCACTTCTCAAAGGTATAAAGTTCCTTGAGGCTTAGCCCGAGTGACAAAATCTTGATCCCAAGAGAGGTGTCTTTCAATTCACCTCCTGATTCTTATACTCTGCCAGAACGCTGGAGTTGAGGTCGTCACAAGGGGTGGTGAAATCCCCAAGCAGGCCTCCTAAAAACTTAAACAAGATTTTGGATCCTAATCTTATGCACCTAAGATGGCCTCAAAAGATGTCAAGGGGAGAGAAGACTTGGATGATCTTGGGCTAAAAGATATAATTCTTTTCCAACTGACGCTTAAGTTTTTTGATCTAGACTTTGCAAGCACTAATGTTTAAGATGCAAATGTTCAATTCCAACTTGAAATGCGCCAACAAAAGTAAAATCAATTGAAGAATGCAAGCAAGAAGAAGAGTTAGGGTCAACAAAAAGAAAACTCGCATGCCCGAAGGCCCTCCACATCAAGTTCCAATTGATTTTCTTTAAGACATTCAAGATTGAGTGTGAGTTTGTTTTAAGCCCAAAACAAAGATGTGCAAAACTCAATTTCAAGCGCGTGCTTGGAAGCCCTCCATGTCAATTGATTTGTTCAATTTTTATATCCAAATGAAGTGTTAGTGAGGCTAATGTGAACTCAAGAAATTTTCTAACTTAGAAAAACTAATAAAAAACCCAAGTAAGTAGAGTTTTATTCTTGTGGAGCACTTAACACCCTTTTAGGTGGACCCATCCTCATAAATGGTGCTGAGATTGCAACCAATGGTTAAATTGATAAGTGATTAAAGAGGGTGAGTCCAACTACAAACTCACTCAAAGCGTCTTTAATTAGTTTTTGTAACTTAAGAAAATTCTAAAATGTGGATTTTTTTTATGCTCATAATTGAAGTGTGAGATATTGCAATGGTTAATTGATCATTTGCATTCAAGATTGAGTTTGTTTTTTTTAAGCATGCATTCCAAGAAAGGTTGATTTTAATCCATGGCATTCAAGATTATGTTTGAGAAACATTCATTCAAAGGAAAAATATTTAAACATTCAAGTTCGTTTTAAGAAAAACTTGCAAAAAACATGATTAGTTTTGTTGCTCCAACCTGTAATGTGACAAAAAAAAAAGTGATTTGATTAGTCACCCAAAAATCCCCAAAGTCATAGCTTAACTATAGGAAAAATATTTTTAACTTTTTTTGTTCTTTTTGATGTGTAAAAATTCTTAGAATGGTCCATATCCTACGGAACCACTAAAAGTCAAATATAATTATTATGATTATGATGTGATAATGAGCATAAAGATATGATGATAAAACCTGTAGAAAACTAGTTAGAATAAAAACATGCACTAGAAAATGTCAGAAATTTGAACCAAGCACTTAGCACAGCAAACCTGAAAGTCTAAGCAGTGATCCCATAGGGAAAATGTGATCCCGCTAGAGTTTTCTTCACGGGGATTCTTTCCCACAAGTTGACCAAGCTACGAGAATGCCAAAAGAACTAGTAAAAAAAAAAAAAAAAAACTAGGGAGCTCATTTTGAACAAAGCAATCCCACTGGTTTACGATCTTACAACATTCCCACAACGTGGGAATGATAGTCCCGCGAATGATAAGTTTTTTACAATTTTTAAACAATAGTTTTAGAAACATGAGCATTCCCGCAAGTGGGAATGACAATCCTGTGGGAAGGAGGAGCGTTCCCGTGAATGAGAATGATGATCCCGCTGAGATATTGGCTAGTGGGGATGTAAAGAAGATTTTTAAGGCATGTGGCTACTGTCTGGTGTTAAACTACGAACTCGCTGTCATGGGTTCGCATTCCTGCCGATGAAATAGCAATGTTCCCACGTCGTGGGATCGTGTTCCTAGATTAGTGGAGATGCAACAAAAATGTTGACTGAGCCAAAATCACTTATATGGCCAAGAGCACAATTTTGAAGGAGGAACCTGCATACCTACAAAAATATCAGCAAACCTTTTCAAAGAACACATAAGCAAACCATGTTAGACTTGGTTAGTTTTGTCATAACAAAAAAAAAATGACCAAAACATGATTAGATAGACCCAAATGTGCGGTCCCACCAGGCGTGCCAAAATGTATACACTAATCTAATATGCTAAGAACACTAATTTAATGAAAACAAATGCATTCACACATTAAACCACCATAACATATAAGAGAGACTAAGATAAACCCTCAATTGAGAATATGAACCATTAAGAGGTTCTCTCAATGAATGCCTTTCTTGTTTTGGGGATGAGTCTATTTGCTTAGATTTGGTATGTGTGCTCAAATGCTCAAGATGGCTTCAATGGATGGAGATGGGTAATGGCAAATTGGTAGCTTTGTGAGCTCTCAATTTGGCATTATAAGGGTATGGGTATGGATTTGGCTCTCAAAATAGCATTATGACTTTACTAAAAGGATTGTGATGAAATGGCTTGGGAGGGGATTCAATTTATAGGCCAAGGGGTAGAGGGATAGATGGCTTAGATCCAAGGAGAGATGAAAGCTTAAGGAGGGCTAGGATGCACTCAAAGGAGAGCACATGGATTGTACTTGTTTAGCACCAATGGAAAGGTGACACTTGTCACAAGGAGGATGAGTGTGAGAGGATAGGATAAGGGGTTGGTTAAAGGCTTGATGAGGGAGGTTGAGTATGTAAGAGGGATGTAAGAGTCATGAGTGGGAGAGGTGTAAGAGTCATGAGTGGGCTTGTAAGAGCATTTAAGGGTTTGTGGGCTTCATCAAGTTTGTGGTTGGGATATTTTGAGTGGAGACTTTGGTTTAGTTTAGGAAAGTCTTAAACTTGTTTAGGGAATGTGACAACATTAGGGGGTGGATTAGGCTTGGGTTTAGGATTAGATTAGGGATGTTAGAGATGTGCAAGTGGATGGCATTAATGAGGTTGGGTGAGTTAGAGGCTAAGCTTGGTTAGTATGGGTGGATGGGGTGGATTAGGCTAAATGGAGGATTAGGGATAAGTTAGGGTCTTTTATATTTGAGGGATTTATTTATCAAATAGATTTATTTAATAAATGGGGATTTTGGAATTAGATAGGAGAATAGGATTTAATTGATAAATGATAGGTTATTTGATTTATCAATTAGGACTATAGATGATTAATTAAATTAATCAGCTAGGGGATGGCAAAGGATTAATTAAATAAGAATTTAATTAATTATGACTTTAGAGATGACTAAATTAGATTACCAAAGTGGTGTAATCAAATTTAGGTGTCTACATTTTGCCCCTCTTTGACATAGTGTTGAGACAACACTATTTCAAAAAAGTTCAAATGGAGACACCCCCTCAAGAAGGCGGTGGGGAGAGAAATGAGGCTTGATGACTTCTTGAGAAGTAAAAGAAATTGAGACGAGCTGAGACATAGGTTAGCAAAGAGAAGGGACTGAATCAGCTCAAGCTCTCACTACTGGAGAATGATAAAGGGAAATCAGATGCACAAACTTAAGACTTTCCAAGATTGGGGGGGGGGGGGATGAAGGAGCAAAGCATTATAAAAAGTAATCTGGGATAGGAAGATGGATGAGGGGATTATAAAGCTGATGCAATAGAATTTCAAAGAGTTAGATTGGCAGAAGATGGGTTTTGGAGATCCCTAGGACTAGGGTTGTGGATCTCGAAAGATGAGGCTTGGTGGATTAATTGGATTGGTGGATCCCTAAGACTAGGATTGTGGATCCCTAAAGCTAAGAGTGATGATTGATTCAAAGAGATATTGATGCACAAGTAGGGGTCAGAGAGATCGATGTTGGATATGGATGGGGGATAATGGAGATGAAGGGAATCCATTGAAGCTTTTTTGAGTGGGGAGATATTTCAAAGAGAAGTACCAGCATGTAGTTGAGCACTAGATTTGCTATAGGACTATTGGTTAATTGCCAAGGTTACCAAGAACATCAAGGCCTTTTCACCAACCATCCAAAGGACTAATGAACTGACTCAAAAAAAAAATGCAAGGATTGCCCCAGTATCACACATGAATCCCAAAGGAAGCAGCATGGAAATGACACTGGGTAACCCACAAGCAGAAAAGAAAACAAGAAAAATACATGATCAAGACCTAACGCTTAGATTTCCCCATTCGCAGTATACCATGATATGGAAGATCGTGGCAACCTTGAGGAGGCATCTAATAATGTTCTAGAGGGAGTTTTATATTTAGTATCAAGATATTTGCAACTTGAATCACTAATAGTAGCCAGATCTAACCTCATAAGTCATTGCCACGCTACAAAATTGTCTCTATTCAACTTGGGAATCTCTCTTTTTTAAGACATCTTGATCTTTAGCTTAGGTCCTAGAAACCTTCCTTGCAAGCACCAAATGCTCTAATATTAATTTTTGGAAATGTAAGAGGAGTAACTGAGAGGGGAGGGGCGAATCAGTTACTACAAAAACATTTCTTAGATCCCTTAGATGTTAGTAGAAAAAAAACTCTGATAATTAAAATGCTAAAGCTCAGCATACTTATAGGTAATGTTATAACTCAGTAAATACTTAATGTACTTGGTAATGAATCAACTATGCAGATCTTAAGATGTTATCAGTAATTATCATTACTTAATCTTAATTCCATGCATCAAAGAAATAACATGAACACATATGACACCAAGATTTAATGTGGAAACCCAATTTTGGAAAAACCACCAATTGTAGCTAGTTACTATTTTCACTCTTTTGAAGTGAGCCTTGTTAGGAGCCAACCCTATTAAAAGTTACAAACCACACTATTAGGTGTGACCCTATTAAAGGATTTAACCACCTTATTAGGAGTGGCCTTGTTAGAGGATTTGCAAATAGTTTTTAAGCCAACTCGGTTAAGAGATTTAGATCATTACTACAATTTTAGAGAGTAACAATGAGATGACCTAATTTAGATGCAACTAAATTATTGATTATAGATCTCTATTCTAGCTTGTACATGATCCTTCCTGATTGAATGTATCCTTTTAGCTTCTCAAACACATCTTTTTGACCTTTATATTTACTTCCTTAGAGAAAACTTCAATAATGATCCTTTTTCGCACACACTTTATCTCACATCTTGACCTTATACCTATGTCCTTCTTATTGTCAAGTTGGCTAGAATACAACTTAGAATAATTTACATTCATCATCTTAGTCAAGTGGAATCAATAAATAAATTAATTAAGCACAATATGCCAAAATAGGAAATTCCTTTATTAGCCAACCTAGCTCGGCAGACACTAGCTCAGAAATGATTTCTTGTGTTACCCAATAGAAGATTGATTAACATTTTAGACTCACAATGATCCTTTGGTAATTAAGTGAACTCATTTATCACTTATTTTGTCTAGCCTTTCCTTTATTGATTGAGTGAGCTTAGTTAATACTCATCTTCTATAGACTTTCCTTCAATGCCTGAGTGAACTCAGTAGACACTGTCTTCAGAACAGGAATGCTCAGTAGACATAGAAAATTGTCTTCACTATTTGAGTGAGCTTCGCATGCACTTTATGATAATGATATCACATTTTTGTAACATCAAAGGTAACAAATAATTAATCAATTGTATCCAACACCAATAGCATAACAAGACTATAGAAATGAAATATTTTCTCTATATTTCTATATCTTTCTCTATATGAAAATGAGAAGGAGAGGGATCCTTATAAAGGAAAATGTGGAGGTGGAAGGCTTCTCATAACCAATATGGGATAATAGAGTTTGATCCATGTGAGACAAAATTCCACCAATGAGAAAAGTGAAGTGTTTGAGTACAAAGTGGAAAGAGGAAATTAAGGAATCCCACTTAGAGATATGTGCATTTAAGTGTAGAGAAAAAGAAGATTTATTTATTTTTATTTAATTTATTTTCTTTTTTCATCACAAAGAGATATCTAAGTGGGGATTTTTTTATTTAATTAAAAGAGGGATTTTCTTTTAATTAAAATGAGATTTATTTTATTTAATTAAAAGAGAATTTTTCTATTAATTAAATAAGACTTAGAATAAGATGATCAAACCATAGGAAATATTGAAATAATTAAATTAATAACAATTTGATCAAGGAAAATTATTTGAATTAATTGAATAAAATATTGGAATGCATTGATTCAAAAAATTGATAAATTGATTCACAAAATTGATAAATTGAAGAATGGGGTCCTATAGTCTAGGTGACCATTTTAGGGTGCATACACTTGCACTATCAGTAATCTCTTGCTCAAAACATATGTCATCTTATTGTTTGTTTCCTTCTTATGCTTGATAGTGAAGGTATGCAATTGTAATAACTTCATCCACTTGATGTATCTCAAACTTGGTTTCTCTTGTGAGTTAATGAAACTCAAGGCTTGGTTATCTGTGAAGACAAAAAACTCCTTAAGAAACAAGTAGTGCCTCCACTTCTTGAGGGTTTAGACAAGTGCATAAATCTCTAGATCATATGTTGAGTACCTTGTCTTGGCTTCATTAAGCCTCTCACTAAAAAATGCCACTACTTTACACTAATGGCTCAAAACTACCCCAACTTCTATGTTATTGGCATCACAGTCCACTATAAATGGTTTCTCAAAACTAGGTAGAACCAAAATAGGTTGGGTTGCCACCTCGTTCTTCAATCTCTCAAAACTTTGATCTCCAAATTTGGTCCACATAAATTTAGTCTACATGCCCCCTTTGATTGTATCCATCATAGGTGCACATATTTCATTAAACCTTCTTACAAACTTACTATAAAATTGTGCCAATCCATGAAAACTCCTTACCTTAGTAGAAAATCTAGGTGTAGGTCAACTCAATAGCCTTTACCTTGTCCTTTCCCATCTTAAGACTTTATTGGGATACTACAAACCCCAAATATACCAATTCCTCTTTGATGAACTCACTTTTTTCCAAATTTGTTGTCAACTATTCCTCTTATAGCTTCCTCAATACCAACTCTAGGTGTTTCATATGCTCCTCCTTGGTCTTACTAAAGATTATAATGTCATCTAGTTATACCACAACAAGTACCCTAATGTAATCCTTCAAAACATCATTCATGACTCTCATGAAGGTACTTAGTGTATTGGTAAAGGCCAAATGGCATTACCAACCACTCATAGAGATCCTCAGTAGTCTTAAATGCATACTTCCATTCATCCCCTTCTTTTCTCCTAATCATATCATATCCACTTTTAAGATCAATTTTGGATAACTACCTCACTCCACCTAAATAGTCCAATAAATCTTCTATCTAAGGAATAGGAAACCTATGCCTAATTGTGATTCTACTGATTTCCCTAGAATCAGAACACATTCTCCACTTACCTCCCTTTTTCAGTGCTAAGATCACTAGTATGACACATGGACTGATGCTCTTTCAAATAAGCCCCTAATCAAGAAACTCTTGAACTTGCCTTGCAATCTCTTTGTTTTGCTCTAGAGTCATCTTGTATGTAGCTTTGTTTGGTAGTGATACTCCTAGTATAAAGTAAATTTGATGATTTATGGCCTTCTTACATGGTAGCATTGGTGGTGCTCCATCACTAAATAAAGTCTTTAAACTACTCCAACAGCTCTTGCACTTTGTAGGTATAGGTGTGGATGTTGCTATTTTTTCCTCCTTTTGTTTTAGCATAATAGCATAACCTACTCCTTCACTCTCCTTCAAGTCCTTAAGGAATTCCTTTCCACTCATGATAAATTCTTTAGTAGTAGAATTCTCCACCTTGTCTTCTTCCACTATAGACTAGATTCTATAAGTGACACCATCCTTCCAAAAGGAATATTAGTTCTCCTTCTCATGATGCATTGCCTCCCTATCATACTGCCAAGGTGTTCCTAATAGCAGGTGACAAGTGTCCATGGGAAGAACATCATACAAGATCTTATCCTAATACTTTCCAATAGTGATGTCTACCCACACTTGTTCATTCGCTAAGATATTCTATCCCTTATTCAACCAAGTCACCCTATAAGGACACACATGTGGAATCTTGGTCAAACCAAGCTTTTGTACTACCTCCTTTGACAAAAAATTATCAATAGACCCTGACTCTATGACCACCTTGGATACTTTACCCAATATCTTGCATGTGGTTCTAAATAATGCTCTCCTCCTCCTTGGCTCACCCTTGACTGGTTCCTTAACCAATACCCTCCTCAACATAAAGTTTTCACCTTTCTCCACATCAAGGTCCACTTGTGTTGCCTTTTAATTTTCCTCTTCTTAGACATATGTAACTTTATTTTCCTCATAAGAAGATGATCCTTTTTCTAAACATCTATAAGCAAGGTGTCCTACCTTATCATGGTCACAGTACTTCATGTTAGTGAAGTGTGAACCTCTCTTGTTGTTTCCATATCTGCCTCTACCAGCATTGTTGGATCCTCTGCCTCTGCTAAAGTCTCCTCTTTGACTCATCTCACTAGTCTTCTTAGTACATTTAGAGTCTCCATAACTTCTCTTCCTATTACTCCTACCACTAGAGCCTCCCTTGAACCACCTCTACACTCCTTACCTCTACCCCTATTCTTATAACAAGAGTCTCCTATCTTCCTTAGTTTTTTTTCCACCTTCCTAGCCATTTGAAAATAACTTTGAAGAGTCGTGAGGCTAAACAAACTCAAATCATCTTTTATGGACCATTTATGGCCATTTAGGTACCTTTCCACCTTGATACTCTTTGCTTCTTGCACCCTTGACCTTAGTGCCAACATCTAAAAATCCTTAGTATAGGTAGCCATATCAAGATATTTCTACTTGAGGTCTTTCCTCTATTTATGGATCTAAATTTCATAATCCTCTAGTAGATTTTTTTTTTTGATCTTTACCATCATTTCTTTCTAATTAGCTATAGGCTTCTTCCCCTCACTTTCTCTCTCTTCTAGCACAAACTTACACCATGTCAAAGCGTGACCTTTCAACCTACACTTTTCAAACCTCACCTTTTGGGCCTTTGTTGTCCCTTCACACTCAAAGTAGTTCTCAATGCTCTCAAGCTATTCTAATACTACCTCTACATCCATCGTGCCATGAAATAAAGACATATTCTCTAGACTCTTACCTCTAAATTATTTGAGGGCTTTAAGGAACAGTTCTTGCTTTCCAAATGGAGGATCTGGTTTAGGGATCTCATCCTCCAAATTCATCTTCTCTTTACCATTGCCAAAATCTTCATCTTCCTTAGCTTGGGATCCATCCTCTATCTCTTTCAACTTGTCTTTCATCTCCTCTAGGACCTCATCTAGAACCTTGGTCTTTTCTTCTAAGAGCTTCTTTTTCTCATCCATTTCCTTTTCCAACTTTACATTGGTCACCATCTTGGAAGATCCACTTGACTCAATGGAATACAACACTCCATGACAAACGTAATCTTGTGGCTTGAATACTAGTTTGATTGGGAGATTCTTCAACTAAGAGCTTACTAGCTCTACCTAGGATACTCTTAACCCACTATAGGATATTCTCTCCTAACCCTAGCTTAGAGGATCCCTCTACAATCCCCTTTCGCCAAGAAACTCACCCACCAATTCAAAACTTAAATATCATTTGCCCAATTTACCTAAAATAAATTTTTTGGCCTAGATTTCCAAAACTTCCCCAAGAAAACAAAGTTCCTCAAAAAAAAAGGTATAACATTCCTATTGAGGTTCTTGACTCATTCCCCATTATTTTTCACCATTCTTTCAAGTCTCACTCACCCAAATCACAAAAATGACTTGTTAGGCCTTGTAGCCTTGAGAGCCCCAATTAGCCCTCCTAGAAACAAGGAAGGAATATTAATGCACACAAATCTTTAATAATTCCCCTTGGTGTATACTATAATTTTTATTGATTTTTTAGGTCTAGGGTTCCAACAATGTCTATACTATATAGATTCAGAAAACCCTACTTTTAAGGGTTTTGGAAGCAATGTTGGTGTTTTCTCCCTTGCAAGTGTCAAACTCTATACCCACCCTCCTCCTTTGATTTTATCTTCCTTTACACATTTATCCTACCTTACCAATTCAAGATTGACCCATGCCAATCATCTTTTCTTCATAAGAACTCTATACAACCATATCCTTACACCTTGTCAAGCTTGCTAGCTTGCCTAGGGCTCACTTGTTAAAATAGTATTTTGCCTTCCACAACCTCCAAAAACCATATTTACAATATTTTTTGAGGTTATTTCTTAGTCTCCAAGATCCATGGTGATTAGACCAAGTACACTCAAGCTATAGCCCATTCCATACTTGTTACCCAAAACTAGACATTGGGATTAACAAAAGCAAATAATTTAATAAACCTTATTGAATGCCTATTTGAGACAAAAAAAATTACAAATATGTTCAAGAAATGAACAAAATATCTTATTTCATCAAACACTATTCTCTATTCAATCCAAAATTCCAACCAAAGCTTCAAACTATGCTTCAAATTGCTCAAAAATTGTCTTGTTGCTAGTGTTGTTCGTACACCCAACTGTCCAACCATAGGAACTAAGTTGTAAAAGTATTAAATATATAATTCCTAATTCATTATAGACTATATTTCAAAAAATAACTTCCCAACTCATTCTTTTTTGCAAAAACTTCCTAAAAGGTTGTTAAGCAATTTTGCAAAATTGCAAAGTTGTCAATGAAATTTTTTGACAAATTTTTGCAATTTTGCTCCTAGACTCTTCAAACTTGAAAAGAAAATTTTAAAACCTCCTAGGCTGACCTTAGAACATATAGCAGCAATATTTACACAATTTTTATGGCATTTTACCTCATTTGGCTTCCTAGAGAAATTTTTGCAATTTCCTCCTATGAGGACCTAATTGACAAAATTAGACTCCCAAATTGAAACCTATCAACTAAAACCTCCTAAAGACAGCTTGGGACTTTATCACTAGTCCTTATTATCTCCATGGTTGGTTAGACCATCTAAAAACCAAAAATTAGACTTAGGGTTTAACCTTACCCTAGGTGCTCCTGCACCAATTAAGTCCTTATGACTATTAGGTCAACCTTGATTAAAGGATTTCAAATATTGTTCACAATGGTTAGAAAGTAACAATAGGCTTGATCTATTAAGTACAACTCACTTTGCATGTACAAATATTTTTTAATCTCCCATGTATTAATTCACTGACTGGCCTTCATTGTCATCTTAGTCTTCAAATTCTCTTAGAAACCCTTCAAGCAATAACGTTTTACTTCTTCTCAACACAATTAAGTCATTTGCTTAGATTCACCAATCAACAACATCAATAACAACTCCAACTTTCTAGAACTTCTTCACACACACATAGCCTTTTTAATCTCTTACACTCTACGTAAAAAGATTTCTTCTATAGTATATACCTCCTTAAATAGGTAATTCTATTTTTTTCCACTTAAACACCATGGTACATCTTAGGTTTCATAATTCCATCCATCAGATATTATGTATCTAACTTTCATTCTATTTATCTCTTCTTTTCTAGAAACTTCTCCTTGAATTTTGTTGGATACAATTGTTTAATTGTGTGTTGTCTTTGATGTCACACAAATGTCATATCAGTCACCAGATAGTGTCTACTGAGCTCAAAAGGTTAGCATGGCAAAGGATAGTGTCTACTAAGATCAGAAGGTTAGCAAGGCAAAGGATAGTGTCTACCGAGCTTAAAAGGTTAGCAAGGCAAAGTACAGTTTCTATCGAGCCCAGAGGGTCAGCAAGGCAAAGGACAGTGTCTACCGAGCTTAGATGGTTAGCAAGGAAAAAGGACAGAATCTACCAAGCTCACTCGATCATCAGAGGAAATGTGGAAAAAATAGTTCTTACCAAGCTCACTTGGTCATCAAAGGAAATGTGGTAGAAATGGTTCTTATCGACCTCACTCGGTCATCAAAGGAAATGTGGCAGAAATAGTTCTTATCAAGCTCACTCGATCATCAAAGGGAATGTGGTCGAAGTAGTTGTTACTGAGCTCTCATGAAAGAATTTAGCTCATAGTGAGTAAACTCAATAGCCAAAGGATTTTACAAATATTGTAATGTTAACTGAGTCAAGAAGGTTAACTCAAGAAATTTCTAGAAGTAGTATTTACTAAGCAGGGTTGGCCAGTAAAGGATTTCATTATTTAATGAAATAATGTTTATTTGTTTAGAGTAATATCTATAGCTAACTAATGTATGGTTTATTGGTAAATGTCAAATGTAAATGGGCCGACTTGACAGACTAAATGGTATAAGTAAGAGGTCAAGTTGTGAAGTGGAAGAGTGTGGAATTAATGTGATATGAAGACTAATTATTGTGGAAGTGAATTTGAAGGATGATCAGAGATCATTAAGGAGTAGCAAAGCCATATTTGATCAAGGAGGATCTAATGATGCTGAACAGAGACCTGTAGCTAGAAAATTCACTTGCATCTTGTTTAGGTCAATTCATTGTTGTTTTCTAACCATTGTAGTAGTGATTTCAAATCTCTTAACAGAGTTGGTTTAACAATCATTTTGTAAATCCTCTAACAAGGTGATAGTTCAGTTGAATTTTTCTAAAGACCTCTAGCAAGGCCACTCCTAATCCAGTGATTAAATCCTCTAATAGGGTCACACCTAACAATGTGTATTGTAACCTTTAATAAGGGTGGCTCCTAACAGGGCTCACTTTAGAAGAGTGAAAAATTGGTGACTAGTTACTTGGTGGTTTTTCCCATATTGGGTTTCCACGTTAAATCTGGTGTCTCTTATGTTCATTTTATTTAAATTTTGCATGCATATTAATAACTATGAATACTAGATGATCAGTAACTAGTTAATCTACCGAATTATAGTATTCCTATATTGTTTACCGAGTATTAGTAGTAAATAAGTATTAAAGACAACAAAGGTATTATTTGAATTGTTTTTGAGTAACTGATTCACCCCCCCCCCCCCCCCCCCCCCGCCCTCAGTTACTGCATCTATAATTCCAACAGAATTCATCTCTTAGGTCGATTACCTAATCCTCTCTTGTAATTAAATTATCTAACTCATTGATCCTTATCTTCAACACACTTTCCATATCCCAAGAAATCAACTTAGTCGATTGGAAATTATGATTCCTCACAAATGGTTAAAATGTTGTCACTTGGGTAGTACTAAGTTTTGACACTTGGTCATCTTTAAATTACTCAATTTCTATAGAACTTCTTTCTCAGCATCAATACTACCACTCAGGAAATACTGATGCTTAGTCGACATTGACTTTGTTTAGCACTTACTATGGATTGGTTCACACTATCATCACTTAGCATATTTATCCAAATTATTTAATCTTTTATTCACTTACTCAGTCAAGCCTACACATTTGATCTATCTTTTCTCACACTTTCAAGACTTGAACATTGTTTTCTTCTCCTCTTGCAACATCACTTAAATAATCACTTTATCTTGTCAAAGTCCAACTAATTAAATGCCCATTTGTAGTTTCATCTTCATAACTCAACTTATCCTCTAGATTCTTTTTTTATAAACAACTTCTAAAATACTCTTCATCAATCAAATAGATATGACATTTTGATTAGATAAAAAACTATTTCATTAATGGATTTGACATTAATGAAAATATAACAATTGTTCCAATTGTATTTTCCAACAATATCCCTCTTTGTCATTGATGGCAGTACCTCTTAAAATATTTTAGAAATACTTAATGTTACCATACAATCAAAAACTTGTACAATATTGAGAAATACTCTCAATGTATCAGATCTTTATTAATATCCTTAGTTTCATTCTTATTCATATCTTTGAGCTAGCCACATCTCAAATAAATATTTATAAACTCCCTCTAAATAATCTCTCTCTCTTACTTATCATGTCTATTCCAAGTTTCACTTTCTCCCTCTAGGATATTCTCTCCCACTAGATTCATACTCTCTCTTTGCTTCTTAGATATTCTCTCTCTCTTTATATTTTATACAATCTCTCCTTTGACAATAATTCCAAAGATACCATCTCTTTCTCATGCATCTTTATCATGTAGATACTTTCATGTCAATTACAAAATCTTCTTTTGTCATCTTCAAATGACTGATTTATTATATTGTCCTTCTTATTCACTACTACCTTAGGAAATATCCTAAAGTAGAAATGTTTGCATCAATGTATAACATAGTTTGGTCAACACATTTGAGGTAAACCTTCACTATAGCTTAACTAGCTTTATCTAGGGAAATCACCCCTAGTTTACCTCTAAGATATTCATGAGCATCCTTAAGAATATCTTTAGTTAATATGTTAGCTATTTGTTCTTTAGTATTTAAATATTCCAATTTCACTTCTTTGTCTTGAACTAGCTCTCTCAAGTAATGATACTTGATATAAATGTGCTTTGTCATTGTGTGCATAACAAGATTCTTTAATATCTTAATAGCACTTGTGTTATCACAATAGATAGCCACTGGATCAATAATGCCTTCCTTCATACCTTTCTACAATTTCTTAATCCATATGGTATTTGAACAATTCACTATTGGTGTCACATACTCAACTTCAACTATTGATTAGGAAATGTAGTTCTTCTTCTTGCTTGTCCATGAAATCAATCTCTTTCCTAGAAAGAATGCACCACCACTTGTTCTCTTAATCTCATCAACATTTCCTAACCAATCAGAGCTAGTGAATACCTTCAATTTAAACTTATCATTATTCTTGTAATATAATCCATAATCTTTTGTTCCTTTTAGATATCTCAATATTCTTTTCAATTCCATCATATGATTGTCCTTAGGACTTAATAAAAATCTAGCAACTATCACAATAGCTAATGCAATATTTGTTCTATTGTAAAAAACACATTGTTGTTTACCAATCATTGATATGTATTGCGTCTAGCTCACATCAACAGAATCATCATTCTTAGATAACTTATATCTAGTAACCATAGGTGTACACACTAGTTTTGAATCTCCCATCCCAAAAGTTTTGAGTATTTCCTTGATATATTTGGATTGAGTAATGAAGATACCTTGCTTCATTTGACATACTTGTTAACGAACAAAGAATTTGATTTGACAAAACATTGACATTTTAAATTCCTTCTTTATTTCATTAGCAAAAGATTTGCATAATGCTTTCTTTCCTTTGGATATGATACCATTAACAAAAATTTCATCTATAACAATGCCACATTATTCTTAATAGCCTTCAAATATATATTATTACTATCATTCATTCTCTCAAATCCAACTTCACCAAATAATTATACAATTGCTCATACCATGCTCTTGGTGCAACTTATACACCATATTGTTCTTGTTGGGATCCACAAATCCTTTAGGCTAATCTATGTATACTTCTTCAAGTATCCCATTCTAAAATGAAAATTTGACATCCATGTAATTGTTAGCATGAATGTTGATGCTATGGGGGAGCATTGCAAAACATTTTTGTGATGTATTTATAACTATGTTTTTTATTGATGACAACATAGTAATAAGTTTGTAAAAGACTGACAAAGTAGAAGAGTGTGATTTTTGTATTGAGGACATTATATTACTTAGCTTCTTATGTGCAATTACTAACACATACTACATTGTGTATCTTCTACATGGGCAAGTGTGCAGAACCTGAATTGATAGTGTACAAAAGAAATGATTGATTTACAAATAACCATATAGAAATAGAGTATCAAGAAAGAAGTTCCCATTGCATGATTACTACAGCTCATTACAATTGTAGTGAAGGGTTGCATAGTGAAATGGAGATAGTTTACTAATCATTGATGATGTTAGAGAGTGTGCATGTATGGAAGTCACACGTGTGAAAGTTTGTGTATAATTGTGAGTCAACAATATTAATTAAATTTTATTTCATTTAATTAACATATGATAATGAAGTATGAGGCCAACTCAATGATTTATTAATTAAGTGTGGTATAATAGAAATATGTTTTTTGTATTTTAGAGACTAGAAGCAAAAAAGATTTTTGAATTACTAAGCAGCAGAGCAGAGTGATATACTAATGTGTGTAAGTGACCTTAAGGGTTACTATTACTAATCACAGAGTTCTAGATCTGATTACATGATCTAAAGGTGAAGTATGACGTACTAGACAGAGGAAGAAGTAAAATCCTATTACACATCTATTATTCTAAAAGGAATAGTATTGAGGTCAATTGGATAGTGAGTTCATTGATCTGATCCTGAAGTTGTTTGGATGGTGGGTTTAGCTACCTTCCACAACTCTTAACAGGGTTGGCACAACTCTTAATAGGGTTGGAATCTCCTAATAGGGATTCAAAGTCTCTTAATAGGGACTCTTTTTACTAAATTTTGTAATAGACTCCTAATAGGGACCATACTCTAACAAGGAATATTTATATAATTAAATCATTTTGTGGGCATCATTTCCACCAGGCTTTTTCCCTCTAATCAAGGGTTTTCCTAGTCAACATATCTAGTGTAATTATGTATGAGCATCTCTTTATGGTTATTAGATTGGTTGATTAATATTGTTTAAAAAGTATAATTGTTTTAATTGTCATATAACTAATTCACCCCCCCCCCCCCCCACAACCCCTCTTAGTTATATTGGTGGACAATTATTTATAACAATAATATACCTTGAATCCTCTATAAGAAGAATATGCAAGTAGTGTTCTAACTCCTTCTAGTCTTTCTACAAGGGTAAATTTTTCCCCATAGTCAACACATTCCTCTTGTGCATATCCCTTGCATACCAGTCTTTCATTGTTCCTTGTGACTTCACCTTTCTCATTCAACTTATTCCTAAATACCCACTTGGTTTGAATAAAATATTTTTCTTCAGGTTAGGGTACTAGAGACCATTTTTTTTTCTTTTCAATCTATTCAATTTCTTCATTCATATCTTATATCTAGTCTTCATTCTCCAAAAAATCTTTCATGAATTGGGCTCAAACTCACAAAGTAAGCATGTATCACTTCTAGGTCTTTTTCTTGTCATAACATCAAAATCTTTATCTCTAATGATTTTTATAGGTTTTTTCTAAAACAAGCTCTTTTCCTCGTTGTTCTTCAATACGTTCATCTTGAAAAATAATTTCAAGCTCATTATCTCTCTCTTGTTTAGGTTCTACATGCTTTTCATTGCCTTCCTATTGTTTGGCTTCCTTTGTCTATGACTCGATATTATTTATATGTTGCTCAACACCCTCAGTCTATTGTTTTAAAATTGGCTATTGTGACTTGGAATTCCTAGTCTATCGAGGATCTGCATCTTTGATTTCTTGTTTGGGTGGAATGCCTAGAGCATTATCATTCACATATATGAATAAGCTATAGTCTTCAAGTTTTTTTCTTACTTTCAACTTCATTTTTCTATGTATATTCATCAACTTTCAAATTTGCACTTTCCACAAATTTTTTAGTGTCGAAATTCAAATACTTATAAGCTTTGCTCTGAGTGGAATATCCTAGGAATATACCTTCATCACTTTTAACATCAAGTTTTCCATTCCTATTTTCCTTAAGTATGTAATATTTTCTTCCAAAAACTTTGAAATATTTTACATTAGGTGTATATCCATACCACAATTCAAAAGGTGTAGCATATTTACCTTTCCTTTACTTGCACTTTGTTCAGAGTATAAACATATGTACTTACATCTTCTCTCTTTTATTTATGTGACACATTCTTCTCCATCATCAATGTTCTAGCATAATCCATAATTGACGTATTCCTCCTTTCAACTATTTCATTCTAAAGAGGGGTCCTAGGTGCAAACATTTGTCTTTTGATTCTTCCCATTGCAAAATATGTTGAACTCATTTGAAATGAATTGACCACCTCTGTTAGATCTCAAGCACTTCAGAGGCTTCCCTGTCTCTTTTTTAACTCTGAGTAAGTACCACTTAAATTGCTAAGAGCATCAAAAATAATTTAAGAAACATCACAATAATCATCCTAGAATACTCATCAACAAATAGAATGAAATATTTGTATCCACAATAGCTTTGACCTCCAATAGGTATACATAAGTCAGTTTGAACCAATTCCAAAATATCATCAGATGAATATGTTTTTCTCTTGAAACTAGACTTTGTCATTTTTTGCAATTGACATTCTTTACACATAGCATTGTCGATTTTCTTTAATTTTGGAAAACCTCTTACTCTTATCATTTTACTAATGCTAACCAAATTGTCAAAGTTTACACGACATAACCTCTTGTGCCATAACCAAATAGCTTCATGTTGTGTAAAAAAACATGTCTCATTAGATAGTTTGATCCCCACTTCTAATCAGTTTACCATCAACATCAAATATTTTGGCCTTCCTATAATGGGATTCAACTCTATACCCTAATTTTTTTAACTATGAAACACTCAATAGATTATAGTTAAGTCCTTCAACACAATAAAATTAATCACATTTGATCTTATCAATTAGTTGGATTATCCCTTTACCTTTCACAAGACATGGAACATCATTACAAAATTTAACACAACCACCCTTGTATGGTCTAATGTCCTCAAATTTACTTCTATCACCAGTCATCTAATTAGAGCAACCACTATCAAGTAGCCATCCATCACTTTTGTTCACATAAGAGATTAAAGTAGTTTTTTCATCTTTATTAGAATCTTATTTCATAGAAAAATAGACTACCTCTTCATCATTACTATTAGATTCAATATGAGTTTCTTCTTTTGCAATATAAAAAGATTTATTCCATTTTTCCTTGTAGTCCTTGTTCTTCTTGAAGTCTTGGTCATATCTTCTTCCTTTGTACATGGTCTCCTAACTTCTATCCTTGTCTTATCTATCAAGACACCTTACGTCAATATGACCAAGCTTGTTGCATGAAAAATAGATTATGGGAACTTCACCTTTGTGTTTTCCTTTGCCTCTTTCAAATCTCCTAGCTATTAGTGCCTAAAGTTCATCAAGTTCATCATTAGAATTATCACTATGACTTTTTACATGTTTTCCTTTTCCTTTCTTGCTAAGAACCAATTATGATTTAAAAGAAGATTCAATAGTAGTACGAATGTTGTTATCAAAACTAGACATCTCAAAAGTAGTAATCCTACCAATTGCACCTTCCATGGTTAGGGTATTACCTGGTGTACATCTCAGTTCTTGTATTGTAGAAACCCTAATAGCATAGATAGGTGTTGAGATGTCATTTTGCATGATGATTAATGGTAGGAATCCTTTCAAACTCCTCTTTTCAAAAGCTAATCTGGGATCAACTCTAAGGTTCTGGGTGATCTTGCAACCTACTAGAATCCATTCAGTAGAAGATAAATGTGAATGTTCATGAGGAGGCCTTTTTTGGTTCTAAATAATTTTGGCTAAGATGTGGAATTTTCTTGCTATTTGAAAAGAATAACCACACAAAAATAAATATATTTATGTATTTTTTTGTTTTTAACGAATGCAGTTTTAACTATGCAACTATATGACTAAATTAACCAAGTGTTTGTAAAAGGAAATAATGAGGATAGGGTAACAAGAAGTTTAAGAAAATGACTTGAAAAGTATATCCCTAATGGACATAAGCCACAGAAACAACAAGTATGTGAGTTAAGCCTTTGAAAAGATCAGTAGGTAACCATTGAAAATAGAAGTAATGCTTCCTCAATTCCACTAATGCAATCATCGATGGGAATTTAGTAACCATGAGATGTTTGACTTTTCATCAAATCAGAAGGCCATAGAAAGTGTGCTCATGTGAGACAAAAATTCATGCAAGAATAGTATGGTGATCTCTTCTCCAACTAAGTACATTAGTAGAATTCATAAACATGTGGCAAACACCAAAACTAAAAGATCACTCAATCAAAATAATGCAATAAAACTATTGGCTCCATTACACTCCATGAACATACATTCGAAAAATATGACACATTCAGGAAAGAATAACTACACTTTGAATGAGAGCACCAATAGCATATATTATTGCATCAAAATAATGGTCTAAAATACATATTACATTCTTAAATTTATAAAAAAATATCTCCTTAATTTGTGTTGAGAGTGAGAGATCTCTTTATGCAAACATATGCTTCTAAACTAATAAAACAAATCTATTTATGTACAAACTAACTCTCTAATTGATGCTAAGTAGGACTTCATCCTTATTTATATCATTAAATGGATGCATGAACCTTACATGTCTTAAAACAAAAAAAGCATGAGAAAATAAGAAGAAGAAATCCACTAGATGATGTAGGAGTCTCTGGAGATGCCAAAAATAGAATCTCAAGCTTCTCTAGATTTTTTTAGGAGTTAAACTGTCATCAAAATGCATTTCTGATGCATGGAAAGCTCTAAATTTGGAACTAGCAGTTAACTGTAAATGCACCTCTAAATTATTCAAAACCTTTTGGCACACCTTTGGAGAAATTTACCTTGGGAGAATCACACCTTGTGCACCTAGAAAACGTTGGAAGCTTGCACATCTCAGAAGACAAGTCCAAAAATGCAAAATTTTACCAAGTGTCAAAATCAAAATTCCAGCTTTTGGGTTTTGTTCCCCTTCATACTAGAGCTATGCCTAGGTATTTTCTCTTGAATTCATCTATAATCTCTATCACTTGGGTTGCATCCAAAAAATCTAAAGCATCATATTTATCCTTTACTTTATGCCTATAGTTGCCCACCTCTATGCAAGTTTGTGCAAAATCTCCCAATTTCACATCCAATTCTAGCAATACCTCTTCGGTCCTAAATGTCTATCTGATATCCACATCAGTGGAAGCTTCTTCAAAAGTCTTTCAAATATTTTCAACAACTGCTTGCACAATCATCATTTTATCCCTTGAATCTTCAAAAATGTCCAAGCAAGCATCATTATAATGTCTCTTTGCTTCTAAAATATGCTCTTGGGTTTTATCCTTGAGCTTATGAATAACGGTGTGTAATGTTTCCATTATTTCATTAGCATATGAAATCTTTTCTATCCAATCATCTATCTTATCTAACTCTCTTGTATTATATACATCCACCAACATTTGATACCTGTAACCCTTTATTGACTATAACACTTGCAAGTCTTTACCCCAGGTATTTACTATAAGAATTTGCCTTAAGGAAAAATCACCCAAGACCAAAAAGCTCAATAACTAGCACAAAATAGACCAATAGAGTATGATTAGAATAATAATATGAAATTCAATTGATGTTGTATTAATGTATAAGTACACTAGGAGTGCCTATATATAAAGGCCTCTAGAATGCTTCTAGAATGTTTAGGAATCGACACACTAATAAGTATTACAACCAAGCACATGTCCACCAAGAGTGGATTATCCTCCATTAAGTATAAGAGTTAGTGTGATGATGAGAGGATAAGACTACAAAGGTGTGTCACATAAAATTATTTTGTAGAAACCATGTGCTTAATAAGAGTGCAAACAACTGTGTTTTCAACATGAAAACTCAGTTGATTATTCAAACTCCAGTGTTGTAGACACCATATGCTAAATTAGATTTGGTTACTCCTATGTTGTCAAAAAGACAACTCATATGATTATGCAAACTCGTAGATGTCTAACCTAATAAATAATAAAATAATGCATTTATCCTAAGTAAACTTAAGTAAAGTGTAAATAATAATTATTTACATGAACACCCCTCCTTAAGTGCAACTTAGGGGAATGCACTTAAGCTCACAAAGGCTATGATGAAATTCATAATGGGTCTTAGCTACTAGACCATGTTAGGTACCAAAGTACAAATGCAATGCTGAAATGCAATGAAACTCTCTGCAAACGAGGAAAGAGGGAAAACCTCATGGGAAAAATCATCCCTCAAAAAGAGAGATAAGTACAATAAAGAAAGATGCATGTATGGATGGAGTAATCAAGACCCCCCATTATGGCATACATCACGTGCCCCCCTTAGTAAAGGATCTCCTAATGATGAGTGCTTGAACACAAAAGAGAATCCAATGCCTATAAACAAACTTTCTCCATTTAAGAAGATGATACACCAAGTATACCTGCAAGTATGCTTCCCACTATGGATAGGAAGATGGAAGAGGGATCTAGATGTAATATGGTTTGGAATCTACCAGGGCTAGTGAGTTATCCTCATTATCCTAGCATTGTTTGTTTTGGGTCTACTAATGCGGATGGCTCAAACACTGCATGTGATTGGGTGCATAGTGTTGCATGGTAGATTGTTGATTGGACCACATGGTAGGAGGATTGGATGGGACGATGTTAGAAAGTGTAGTTATGTGGTGGTCATAATGCAGTTGGTGATCACCAAAATTTTGGATCAGCTAGAGTTTTCTGATGGGCAACGCTAGAATTTTCTTTGGTGGTCACTGTAAAAGGTAGTTGATGCCAAGTTTTGATGAATCAATGGTGTTGTGAAGTTTGGTGCCAAATCATTGAGTTCCCTAGATTAAATGAAATATTCTATTGAATATCCTATGAGGGTCATTGGATGTTATGATACAATGAAAAATTTTCCTTAGGGAAAAATGATGCCAAGATCAAGAAGCACAATACTAGCACAATATGGACCAAATAATGTATGATCAGAATAATATGAGAATAAATTGATTTTTGAATCTTTGGATATTATATCATTCAATAATTGATGTTGATTGATGTTCAAATACACTAGAAGTGCCTATATATAAAGGCCTCTAGAATGAATAGGAGTTAGCAAAATCATAAGTCTCCCAACTAAGCACATGTCCACCAAGAGTGGATTATCCTCCATTGAGTATAGGAGTTAGTGCAATAATGAGAGGATAAGCCTACATAGGTGTGTCACACAAAATTATGTTGTAGACAACATGTACTTAATTAAGAGTGTGAACAACTATGTTGTCAACATGACAACTCAGTTGATTATGCAAACTCTAGTATTGTAGACACCATGTGCTAAATTATAGTTGCTTACTCTTGTGTTGTCAACAACACAACTCATATGAGTATGCAAACTCCTAAGTGTCTAACCTAAGAAATAATAAAATAATGCATTTATCCTAAGTAAACTTAAGTAAAGTATAAATAATAATTATTTACACTAACACCTCCCCTTAAGTGTAACTTAGGGGAATGCACTTAAGCTCACAAAGGTTATGATGAAATACATAATGGGTCCCAGCTACTAGACCATGTTAGGTACCCAAGTACAAATGAAATGAAATCTCTTAGCAAATGGGGAAAGAGGGAAAGCCTCATGGGAAAAACCCTCCTCGAAAAAGAGAGATAAGTATAATAAAGAAAGATGCATGTATGGATGGAGTAATCAAGACCCCCCATTATGACATACATCATGCATATACAATAGAGAATACCTCCATGAAAACCCCCCTTAGTGAAGGATTTCTTGATGAGTAGTGCTTGAAGACAAAAGAGAATCCAATGCCTACAAACAATATATCTCCCTTTAGGAAGAAGATACACCAAGTATAGGTGCAAGTATGCTTCCTATTATGAATAGGAAGATAGATAAGGGATCCAAATGTAATATGGTATGGATGTTGCCTCTGAAGTCTACTCATATGTCAACAAGTCCTTAAGGAATGTAGATGCCATGAATCAATCTAGTGAATGTCCAAAATAAGGTGGCAAACAAGGTAACATGTCCATGCAAGAAGCTGAATCAACCTCCAATGATGATGAAGCATCCTAATAGGAAGATGTAGGAAAAGAAGAAATATTTCCTCCCCTGAATAATGTAGGTACACCCATGAGAGAAGCTCCTTGATGACTAAAGAATTTGCACCATGAAAGCTGAATGATGTTTCTCCTTGTAGGAAGAAATGGTGTCATAGGTGTAGTAGAGAATGCTCCCCAATTCATTGGAAGAATTTTCAAAAAAATGATGTCTGAGGAAATTGGAAGACAATCTCCAAAGACTGCTATGACTCTTCATAAGTGAAAGAGTCCTCCATCTATTGTAAAGAAATGTCCACAATCATGTTAAAATGATCAAGTGGTTGAAGGTCAGAGTGTGCCCTCGCAATAAGTGAAGACATCTTCTCAACAAAGAGAAAATTGATTTCATTGATGATGTCTCCCACATCTTTAATGTGAGACTCCACGAACAACCCTACAATGTCTAGAAGGAAGTCATCCCATGAAGCTAAAGTAGGAAGACATGGTAATTCCTATTGTACTGAATCAGTAGCATCTGTAGTTGGAACTTGATTAGTAGAATCAATAAGAGTATTAGGATGTGTGATCTCATCTAGAGTTGAAAGTACCATAACTAGAGTAACTGGTGGTAGAATGTCTTCTAGAAATGGAGGAATTGTGGGATCTCCATATGATTTTCAAAGAGCCATCCAAATGTCATAAGGATCATTGAACTTTTCAATGACTTCAAAGATATAAGTATTGACACTGAAAAAAATAACATCTAAAATTATTTTAATAGATGACAGATCAATGGAAGAGTGCAGTTCTTTGGAACATAGATAAAGAAATACTTCCTTATGCTCTCTTCTTGGATGATCAATGATTAAGGCACTCCATTTTTTATAGTTCTTCTTTATCATTCTCATTCTAACATCAAACTAACATGTGAAACAAAACTCTATGAGATCAATAAATGTATGTACCCCCAAAATGTAAAAAATAATCAATCAACCTCCACTAATGTATGATTTTGGCACTTTATAATTAGTGTGATTACAATAGGCAACTTTACCAATTTAGGCCTTAGTGGACTTTTGATTTGGCTATTTACAACCTCCTCTTGGAGTTAAAATCTAGAACTTAGCAATTTATCTTAGAGATACAACAATTTTGAAGTTTGATCTAAGCAATACAATGCAAAGAAATGACAAATTTTTGAAAGTGGTATTTCTATCCACACAAGCCTATAATATGATTATAGATCTGGAAAGTAAATAAAAAATTATTCACTTTCAAAAAAAATGGAACCTAATTTGAAGTCCAAATGAACTCGTACAGAGCATTTGAAGTTGCAAAATGTAGGATTGGATAGGTACAGTCACCAAAAAATGCAATTTCTAACAAATCCATGTACCAAAACTAGAAAATAATAGACCACTAAAAATTTTAGGAAATTCTAGCCAAAAATTTAAAAAAATTGCACCTAATTTGGAGTCCAGATGACTGAGATATGGCCTCCTAAAGTTAGACTGTCAAATCAAAACTAAATCTGGAGAGGGGTCTAATCAGAAAACTACAAGGTTAAACTTGACATCAAAATGGCTATCATGGAAAATTAATTTGGCCTGTCAATGATGGTCAAACAGTCATTAAATTTAGGCTCATAATCAGTTGATTAGTGAATAAGCCTCCTTGCGTGATGTGGCAATGACATCAGCAGTGACATCAATTGTACAAAATTGTATGACAAAAAACTAACGTGTCAAGCTGACTAGTCATACAATTTTGTTGTTGTGGATTCTAAAAAGGTTGGTGAGTTGTCCTCATTTTCATGGCACCACGTGTACAGGGTCTGCTAATGTGGATGGCTCAAACAGTGCACATGGAGGTGTGCACTATGTCATGTGGCAGATTTTTGATTGGACCACGTGGCAGGAGGATTGGATGGGACAACACAATAAAGTGCAATCATGCAATGGTTAGAATGTAGTCATTTATCATTAGAATTTTGGATTGGCTAGAGTTTGTTAATGGGTAGCACTAGACTTTTCTTCGGTAGTCCCTGTAGAAGGTAGCCAGTGGCAGGTTTTGATGAACTAGTGGTGTTGTGTGGGACTTTAGTCCCATGCACACTAAGAAAAGGAAAACTATGGCATTTAAAAAAAAGAACCCGCAAATGTTTAAAATGGATGTGTGAGTTTCCTGTTAGATATTTGATGTAGGTCACTCGCTGTAATATTTTCTTCACCCAATTATGTGCGGTTGCCAATATTTGGTGAATGCCATGCCAAAAAAAAAATTGATAGTGGAATTCACTAAAATAACAGACAGTATTCCACTTGTAGGGGCCATGATTTGACCACCCGGTTCCTACAAAAAAAAGAATTCTTTGCAGGCCTGATGGGCTAATTTTTTTTTCAAAAATACAAATCTTAAAAATACTAAGAAAATGAAATTGGCAAATCCAAAAAATAAATTCAGAGATCTAAAATGACCATACCAAATTTGCAAATTGGGCCTTCAAGTGCCAATTTGCAAAAAAAAAAATGCCTCAAATTGGACTATGGCCCAACATAGGCATAGTTATAGTCAATTTTCACCAAATCGACACTTTGGATGCAATGATGAGGTTTGCTTTGGTTGTAGATGCTCCGAATAGCTATGGATACTCTGGATTTGAACCGAGGTGTCCTCAAAGAGGTGAAGCAAGTATGGTCCCCAATGGCTATGAAATGACAGTCCTATGACTCTAATACCATGTAAGAATTTACCTTAGGGAAAAATTACCCAAGACCAAGGAGCTCAATAACTAGCACAAAATAGACCAATAGAATATGATTAGAATAACAATATGAAATTTAATTGATGTTGTATTGATGTATAAGTACACTAGAGTGCCTATATATAAAGGCCTCTTGAATGCTTCTAGATTGTCTAGCAGTTAGCATACTAATAAGTTTTACAACCAAGCACATGTCCACCAAGAGTGGATTATCCTCCATTAAGCACAAGAGTTAGTGTGATGATGAGAGGATAAGCCTACAAAGGTTTGTCATGTAAAATTATGTTGTAGACACCATGCACTTATTTAAGTGTGTGAACAACTATTTTGCCAACATGATAACTCAGTTGATTATGCAAACTCTAGTGTTGTAGACACCATGTGCTAAATTAGAGTTGCTTACTCTTGTGTTGTCAGTAAGACAACTCATATGAGTACACAAACTCCTAGGTGTCTAACCTAATAAATAATAAAATAATGCAATTATCCTAAGTAAAATTAAGTAAAGTGTAAATAATAATTATTTACATTAACATTTACTTCATCCATTAACCCAAAATCATGGTTTAATATAGTAACCAACTTGTCTACATTATTTTGCATGTGGTGTAGCAGTTTAAGATTTCCTTATATGATTTGCACACCTTTTTCTTCAAAACTTTCCTGCCATTGTTGACAAGCCTTCAAAAATGGATCTAACTGTATAGTCTCCTTATCCCTCTTATCAAGTTTTTCATTTAGAGTCTCCTTGGGATTTTCAAGATCCAATAGACCACCTACTTCATTCAAATACCCTCTTAGGATTTCATTCTACCTTTGAAGGTTTAACGATTCAATCTCATCTTGTTCTAGGTGCCTAAACACTTCTTTGATTCCTGTAGTGACCATGAATTTGGCAATATCCACATTGGTTTTTCCAAACAAGACCTACTTTATTTGATAATATTTTGGGGTCAAATCCTCAATATCTATATGTGGAGGAAGGATAGCAACATCAGAAAGCAAGTCTTGATTTTGATCACTCATGGCAA
This sequence comes from Cupressus sempervirens, assembly GCA_028749045.1. Taxonomy (NCBI): domain Eukaryota; kingdom Viridiplantae; phylum Streptophyta; class Pinopsida; order Cupressales; family Cupressaceae; genus Cupressus; species Cupressus sempervirens. Next base: position 884,549,757 of record CM053786.1, read on the forward strand.
AGGCTAGTGTATGTGCATCACCTAGGGGAGGCTTAGGTTTCTTGAGACCTTCAATTAATTGTCTCATTCCCTCTTCCTCATTAGAATACAACTCCCTTTTTGTGTCTAACCATCACCTCTTTTGTCAAACATTTTGGAGCATCTTCCATCAGAGATTTATCCTTAGATGAAGATGGAACTTGTACTGCCATGCTTTTTACCTTATCACTCCTCTCTAGAGTCTTCTCCTTTTGTGAGAGATCCACATTAGGCATCTTTGTGTCTTTCAAGTCCATAGTTCTCACCTTTGTATCTTGGGAATTCTACTAAGGTTCTTCATATATTTGTCCCTCCTCTAATACTTCATTGGCAAGTATTTGTTGTGGCACTTCTTTTTCATCTTGCACTTGTTCTTCATTACCCAGAGGGAGAGGAGTAACTAAACCTTTATCCATGCAAAATGAATCTTGATTTGGTGATGGTGGATCAATTAAAGGTCCTTGTGGCAGAGGTAGAAATTGACTCCAATCTTCTCGTTGAGGTTGATTTGTTGGTGTATCCCTTATCTAGTTGCCTACTAGCTTAGTGCTTATTGGCATGAAATCAAAATATGTCATCTTAAAGACATTGGCCCCTTCATCCTCTTTCTCATCAATCCATTATTGTAATTCATCTTTTGAAGTTGAAACCTAAGTATGTTGTATAGGAATGGATGGTGTTGTTATAGTGGAGCTTCTTCTTCATTCTACCTCTATAGCCCTAGCAAGATGAGTCCTTTGACTCAAGGAAAGGTTATCCTCCTCATCTTCATCATCCCCTTCTTCCTCTTATGGAATAACTTTTGGGACTGATGGAAAATGAATAACCTTTATTATCACTTTTTTTCTCTTTGTCATTCTAATCAGAGTGTTTATCTTTCTTTTCTTGGCAGCTGATGGGGCGGCTTCCTCCTCTTGCATAGACAAAGACACTTCATGCGCTTTAGCTTCAGCTCCTTGCCCTTGTTTTAATGGTGGAACTAGCAGACTATCTTGAGTTTGGATAACTTCTACATTTTATGCCCCTTGTACATTCTCTACCCCTTGGTGTTTTGGTACTTGAGCTACCTCTTCTTTGGGCTCAATTCTTTTCCTTTTTCCTTTATCCTTTTGTGTCCTAAAGTATCCAAATTTTCTATCAAGCTAATGCACTATTTCCAATCTTACTAGAGACTAAGTTGTAAATGTTGGCACTATCACCTTTTCTCCTCTATCTTTCACTGGGTGGGTTGTAGCTTGGAAAACTATAGTTTGGGGAATAAAATCTAGCTTTAATGGTCTCTTGATCTAATACTTGGTTAATTTAATGACATACCTTGCCCTATGATTTATATTTGAGTTTTCTTCTCTATCAATTTTTGCATTCATGATAGGTCAATCAGATATCTTATCACTGTTATACAAGGGATGTAAGAAATATTTAGTATCTTGTTCCACTATCTTTAATGTGATCTTCATTTTCAAGCCACTACCTACCAAATAAAGAGTCATCCTACAATAATCCCTTATTTAAATTTTTTAGTCATCCACTACATTCATCCAATGATCCTCTATGGCATCTTCATGTTGGAATTTTTTCCTGGCAAGTACTGAACTCTACCAATGTTATCAAAATAGGGATGAGGAGATTTATATTCCTGCAAGGGATACTGATCCCACTCAGACTCAAAAGTCATAACATCTTGCAAATGGAGTTGCAAGCTTTGGGTTTAACTGTAGAGGAAACTCTGTAGTTAAGCGCGCTCAGGCTGGAGTAGTACTGGGATGGGTGACCTCCCGGGAAGTCCCAGTGCTTCACCCCTGTGAGCATCACCTAGATCCAATGAGTGCTAAGTGTTCCATTTATTCTCATAAGAGATGGATTCATATTGAATCACTACTCATGAAAGATAGGTCATCGAGTTTGACTCAAAATCACACAGTTAAATCTTGATATTTACATCACAATCTTGCTTCTAGTTAACACTGAATGGACCTCTAGTGATGTGACATACCCAGGTCTTCTTAAGTTGCTTCCTTACTCTCTCATATGTAGAAGAGAGTTTTGATGCAATCTCTAGCAATATGAGTCTATCACATGGATACCTAGGGAGCTTCTTTGGATTAACATTTGTACCCACTACCCTTAAATAGGTGAATTCTCTGAGTTGGATGTAATAGGCACCTATTTTTGTAATTTTTGCTGCTACCTCTTTTGACATCCTTTTAGCATAATCTCCTTCAATGAACCAAAGGATTGTGAAAATGAAGGCATCATTCACTATTTTGTATTCATTTCTATGCTCTGAAAGCTTTTTCCTTACCAATTGGGGTTATACCACATAAGGCCATGCATTCACATCTTACAAGCTACCCCTTTTGAACAGCCTAGGATAATCTATTTCTCTTGCAACTAACAGGTACACAAAATAAGATATCATATAAAACCTTTGGTTGTTCTTGAATGCCACCAATTGTTCATCTAAATTCTCACTAAAAATTGAGGCCCAATCAATTGGCATCTTCATCATTCTGATGGTCTGAATGAAGTGTAGCATCCATATATTTGAGGTTCCTGGTACTAGTAACCCCAAACTTCTACTTAAGAGCACTATAGAATGTCTGATATCATCTTTCATATAGCCCCTCATCATATCTACTTTTTTTTCCTTTTTCCCAAGAGGAGTCTTATCCATGAGATATGAGGATTAGATAATTTTTGATGCTTCCTCTCCATGCTCTCTATAACACCTTTCTATTTGATGATATGTTAGTCTAATGTACTGATCTACCCTGAGAAGATGGAAAACCTTCTTGATGTTCTTGGGCCTCAATCTAGTATGATCTCTCTAGTTATGCTTTTTACAACTCTGTCCTCTAAAACATAGTTTTTTGCCAATGTCATGATCAACTCAGAAGACTATATTGATATCGGGTGTGATGTTGAGTTAACTAGCCCTAATCTAATAAATATAGATACCATTAGAGACCTCTTAGTTGGTTTGTTGCATAAAACTAGGAAGATGTTCCAGTCAATATGGTTGATTTTAGTATCTCAGATCTCTGAATATACATCCCAAAAATGTGACTTTGATGGAACACCTTGAAATTTGAAAACCATTATTTTTAGAGCCATCTTTGTAGTGAGGGAGGGTGAGGATGAAGCCACTTAATCATCCCAAAACCAATATCCATTAGTCAAGTGGTGGAAAAAATTAATTTAGCTAAACCCTAATTATGACAAAAACATAACCCGAAAACCCTAAATCCCAAAACTACAACAAAACACCTTAAAAACCTATAAAACATCTTTGATTGGTAAAAACAATTGGTGCACCTTGCACACCTTGAAGGTGCATTAGGTGCACCTTTTCCCTTCAACACACCTTCAATACTAAGGGTGTGCACCTAGCACACCTTATGGGGAAAAGGGAAAAGGTGCTAGGTGCACACCCTTATAGTGCAAAAAAAGGTGCAGGGTGTGCATGGTGCACACCTTTCCCTTTTTATGTTCAAAATTTTTGTGTTGTGTGTGTAGGTGATGAAGTGCACCTCAAGGATGTTGAGGTGCACTCACTAGAGACTTGGAGGAGAAATAAAATAAGGAAAGGGGGCAAGGTCCTGGGCTTTATAGACCTAGGATTGAGTGCACCTCTTGGAGGTGTACACCTGTGCATGTGCACACTTCCAAGAGGAATTTTCTCTTCCATCATTCGACTAACACACTAGTGCACCTTTATGTGTGTGCTAAGTGTGCTAGTGTGACCCTTATGATAAAAAATTGATTTTCTCCTAGAAATCTCCAATCCCTAGCAACTAGGTTTCCTGGTAGGGAGCCAGACTAGGCCAAAACACTAAGTAAAACCCTATAAATAACTCAAACCTTAGACTAGGATTTTGGAAGCTAAATATTATACTAGGGGGTCCCCCTTTCTAGGTGAAATGGGGTGTGCATTAGGAAACCACAAAAATGAGAAGTAGAGTTATGAATACTTTGACTAATTATTTTTTCATCTTCAATCTTTCCTTTGGCTCCTCTAATAGTATTACCAACTTCTTTGATTATTGTACAATATTTTACTATTTTCTCACCTTCATTCATTCTCATTGCATCAAAATTATCTCTAAAACTTTTTGATTTGTCTCTTAAGACATTATCATCTCCTCCATAGATGTTCTTCAATTTATCCCACATTTCCTCTAAATTCTTGCACTCTTTTAGGCCATCAAACTTATCATAGCTTAGGGCTGAAATAATCTTCAACATTAACTAATTATTTTCTTTCTTCTTTTTCAATTTTCGAGCAGTTAGAGGGATTGTTGTTATATCCACATATGCACTGCCTAGAAAATCCAATGTAACATCACCAATACTAGCTATATGTAGCCTCCTTAACTTCTTCCATGCAAGAAAATTTTCTATGTTCAACTTTGGTACCTCTCTTTTGTATGCCATGATCTTTAGCTTTGAGTACCTTCAAACTTCTCTTTACAAGAACCAATGCTCTAATACCAATTGTTAGGATATTTAGAATAACTAAGAGGTGGGTTGAATCAATTATCCAAGGTCTATATGTATTGATTGAGCAATCAAACACTTAATAATGTACAGTCTTATCATTCCATTGCTCGGTCTCTATTGTAAACTATTTACAACATTAGCTAGTTGTCCATTGTTCTAATAACAAACTTCTAGAATGTAAACTTGAATCAATAAAACATCATAATAACATCCACATAAGTTTGACACTAGGATTTAATGTGGAAATGCAATTTGGGAAAAACCACCAGCAACATGTCACCAAGTTTTATTCTTCTAAAGTCAGCCCTATTACGAGCCAAACCAATTAAAGGTTACAATACACATTATTAAATGTGACCATGTCAAAGGATTTAATCACCCTATTAGAAGTGGCCTTGTCAGAGGACTTTGGAACATTTCATAATACTATCACCCTATTAAAGGATCAACATAGATTGTTAAGTCCTTATGACTATTAGGTCAACCTTGATTAAATGATTTCAAATATAGTTCAAAATGGTTAGAAAGTAACATCAATTTTGATCTATTAAGTACAACTCACTTTGCATGTATAGATCTCTATTCAGCTCCCATGTATTGATTCACTATCTGGCCTCCATTGTCATCACAATCTTCAAATTCACTCAACAACCCTTCAATTTTTCTCAACACAATTAAGCCTTCTTCTTATATTTTCCATTCAACAACATCAATAATAGCTCCAACTCTCTAGAACTTCTTCACATGTGCATAGCCTTTCTTCTCTCTTACACTCAACATAGAAAGTTTACCTATGTACCTCTTCAAATAGGTAAATATGATATTTTTCCACTTGAACACCACCATGGATCTTAGGGTTCACTATATGATCCATTAGATATGATGTATCTAATTATCATTTTTTATCCCTTTTTTTCAAGAATCTTCTCTTGAATTCATCTCTTAGGTCAATTACCTAATCATCTCTTATAATTAAATGATCCAACTCATCGATACTTATCTTCAACACACTTTTTGTATCCCAAGAAATCAACTTAGTTGGATGGAAAATATGATTCCTCACAAATATTTAAAATGTTGTTCCTTGGCCAACGATAAGTTCTCACACTCAGCCATTAGTGAGTTACTCAGTCGGTATAGAACTTTTTTTCTTAGCATCAATACTATCACTTAGTCAATATTCATGCTTGGTCAACACTAACTTTGTTCGGAACTTACTATGGCTTGAATGACAGTACCATCACTCAACATGATCATAAAAATTCTTTACTCTTTTACTCTATTACTTGGTCAAGCCTACACATTTGATCTATCTTTTCTACACTTTCAATACATGAACATTTTTTTCTTCTCTTCCTACAACATGACTTAAACAATCACTTTATCTTGTCAAAGTGCAACCAACCAAATGTTCATTTGTAGTTTCTGTATCATCTAAAAATAGAAGGACTTCTATGTTAAGAGTTTTTAGCCTCCAAGTAAGTGTTCTAGGGTCATGCCAAGCACCTTGAATGGGTTTTTGCATGGATCTAGTTGTTTTCTCCCTATTATACTTCTCTCTATATATATTCAACCTATTTCTGACAACTTTATCTATGAAACTAAGGACTTTAAATTTTTGGGTGAAGGAGGAACTTTTGGTCAAGGTCAACCTTGACCCTAAGCTAGATCAAGGATGACCTCAGCCCTAAAATAGGGTAGGTTCAATGTTAACCCTCACCTAGGGCAGGGTCAACCTCATCCCTAACCCCAAGTCTATTTTTCAATTTATGGGAGTTTCAAGACATCAAATTTCAGAAATTTTCATTTTCCTTCTTTTGGGTTAGCTATTTTAGGTTTCAAAATGGTAAACTCTTAAACTAAATTTAATCTAGGTTCATTTCTATGGGTTACAGTTAAATGGGTTTCAATGCTTCCATGTCATCCTTATCCTGGAGTTTGTGCCCTAAATCTCTATATAAGGAAGCCTCTTCCTCTCATTTTTCTCTAAGATACATTATGATATTGAATGAGCTATTACCTTTCTACATCCATTATTATATGAAGTGAAGATCTACTAGTATTCAAGCATTCAAGTGTTCAAGCATCCAATTCATCAAGGAGGTCCATTTTTAGCTATTAAAGGATTCAATCTCTTTAGAGCCCTTTTGTTGAATATTTCTCTATCCACATTCATCCAAGACTTTTTCTATGAAAAGATAAATTCAATATTGGTGTTGAAGATCTAATGCCATTAATTTGAGACATCCTACATACATTTCTACATTCATTTGGACCATCCATAATTGTGGATTCAAGGATTCAAATCCTCCACAAGGATATCAATATAACTGTTCAATCAACTAAATACCTTAGTAATAAAGGATTGGACTAACTTTATTTATTCATCAACCCAGGAGCGTAAGCTTGAGAGGGTGACTGCAAAGCATATGCTCTAATTCCTCTTTAAGTCATTACAACTACAATAGGAAAAAAATGTTGAAGGAAACTCAGCTAGGAACTGAAATGGCATTTTCCTCTAAGCCTAGATTGATTTTGTTAATAGTAAATCTATTTAAATAACTATGTTGTAGGAAAAATTCAATGATTCTGTTATCAATGGCTATAGGAACAACAAAAGTCTACTTTGCAAGGAACAAACTAAGAAAGGAAATATATACTAACAAAGTAGTTCACTCACTGAGCAGGCCCCCTTGGATGAGTAAAATAGAAAATAATCAAGTCTAAAGGTGGAAACATGAACTCTAAATTCTATTCATTCATAATAAGCAATTACAATTGAAAACAAGATTCTACTCTACTGAACAGAACAATCTACTCTATTTCCTCCTACTCAAAACTAGGAAAAGATCAAAATCTAATAATAATCCCCTTTCAAGGTTACAATAGAATTTATTTAAAGGAAAGCTTCCAACAACTTCCTACTCCTATGATTACTCTATCAAGGAGGATCAATTACAAATCATAAATTTTATAACAGATACGCTATTAACTAGATTTTAATTTCCCTAGGAATATAGCAGGTTAAGGAAGCTATCTTCATGTGCCACCATAATAGAATTCGTACCATGATCTACTATTGTGGTGATTCATCAATCATATGGTTGGCTTTAAGTTTAGTATTGAAATGTTGTCTTCAATATGTGTGGCAACACTTGCAGAACATTAAATGCAATAACTTCTACATACATGCATTTATTTCATCATCAATGTTAGAAAAGGTAATGTTTAGATTATCACTCTTGCAAATCATACAACTGTAGGAAGGAACCTACCCAAACATAGCATGGATGAGGAAATACTTATCAACATGTAATATCCTTCATAAAACCATAAAAATCTATAGATTTGAGCAAACACAACATAACTGATCAATCAATACTTCAATCTCCATATTTTAACATATGGATAGCATATTCATAAAACATAAGTTCTTTTGCTTAAACCATAAAGTCTTAAACTATTTCTTGCAAGATAACTACTAAAAACAAGATAAAAAGTAATCAAAATAATGGCCTTTTAGAGGCTCATCAATAAGTAAGGTAAATAGTTTCATTTACTTTTTTTATCGGTATTGTAAGTTTAATTACATTTCAAGGTTGATTCCAAACAGGGGTTTCACCAAGGAAAACCCCCCATCTAAACAAACATACCATTTTCTTACAAATGCGGGTGTGGAACAATAGCATATTTGGATACCCTTTTTGTCAAACTTGTGGGATCCATAAATAGAAAGTTCATCAAAGTAGTGTAGGTCAAGGTCAACTTTTCAGGGTACAATTGTGCCCCAGGATAAGGTTGTATCCTGCTATAAAGTTCAAGACATGACCTCCTCTCGAAAGGACAATTTTTTTTTGGGTTTTCTCCATCTCAACATTTCCAGTCTAGAATAGGTTGCAAAGATCCCCGAAACTGGACACAAACACTAGAAATCAACATTTTCCAAAGTTATACTACTTCAAGGTTAGTATTTTCCTTTTATCTATTTCAATATTTAAGCACATACTTTTAAAAATAGTAAGACCATAGGACCTCCTTTCTCCTTATTCTCCATTGCATGATCCATTTTCATATTGATCAATTTCTATTTCTTAATCAATTTGGATCATTCCTATTGGAAATTCAAGTTGAGGAAAAGGCCCTATTTTCTTCCTATTCATTTTGGTGAATCCAAAATGCTTATTGTCTTTTCTTTTGTGGAATTAGATGCCCTATTGTGTTTTGTGACGTTATATTTCATTTCATGTTTGTTACGCCTTTTCTCCCATTAAGATTAGATTTCATTTATGATCTTGTATTTTAAAGTTTAAAATACAAGTTACTAAATTTATTTTAAAATATAAAAATATTTATGCTTTATGTTATCTTAATTTAGTTCATTTACATTGCGTTGGTATATGATCTTTATTACTTCTAGTCCTACTTCTAATCTTAGGGTTAAACACAGTCATAGACTCATGGGTACCTTTGGCCCTAAGTCTTCTTCTCCTTTCCTTAGAATTATGGATGGGACTTTGATTCTTCCTAATTATAATCATCCTATGGAGAAAAACCCTTCTCACTCATCTCATGATGAGGATGATTCTTTAAGAGTTCACCCCTAAAAAAGTCTAAAAACTTTCTAATGAACTTGATAAAATGGGAAATTGACTTCTTCAAGAAAACCATAATCAATATTCTATTCAAGCTATAGAGGCTCTTAAGAAATTTCTTCATGATAGTGACCAAGGTGTTAATCTTTTGCATGGTATTACTCACCTTGTACATTCCAATGTTAAACCTTTAACTCAAGAAGCTCAATATTTAGGATTGTTTCCTTTTGTCACTAGTATAGAACCTTCTTTTGTTCCTTTCCCTAGTGTTCCTACTTATACTACTTTGGTGACTGTGATGGTTCCCTCTATTCCTATGAGTGTCCTGCATGTGTCCCTTCCTACATCACAACCTTCTTATCATAATGTTCCTTTTACTTATTCTACTCCTATGCTACCTATAGTTCCTACTATTCTTCCAATTGTGTCTTCCATTCCTATAGCTTCATATACTTTTCCTAGTGTTTCTAATGTTTCTAGTTCTCCTATTTATTTTAATGATTCAACAATTATCAGTTTGGCTCAAACTATGTCATCTTTACAACAACAGCTTGCATCCTTGACTCAAACAAGTTTAGTATTCCTACTTGCGACATGAGAAGTCCTTTGTCTCAAGATA